>OZ020620.1:20293488-20935597 GCA_963971575.1 Liopterus haemorrhoidalis
GTCTTGTTTATCTGATTTTACTATAAAGGCCCTGCTCTTCCCATTTATTTTTGATCCGTCAGTAAAAGTGAAATTTCCGTTATGTTCTATTGTTTCCAAGTAAGCTTTTCTGAAGGTTTCAGGAATTTATAGTTTATACAACATAATATATAAATATATTTTTTTGGTGATCATGTAACTTCCTAAAATTTATAAAGCTACTAGCTAACTGCTACATGCTTTATTATTGATGCGGACTGTATAGCAAACAAAATCTAGTGTTTCCTTCTACTGTTTTGTTGTTTTTCTGAACATTTTTACTGCTGCTTTATTTTGTACTGCAATTATTTACTATATTATGTTCTACAATTCTATCACTGATCTGATCACTTTGCACAGTTCACGGTCGAATCTTTATTAATATTTATATGTTTCTTGTATTAGAAAAATCAGTAGAATATTCTCCATTTCAAAATTACAAAGTAAGAGAAGATTTCATGAAAGTTCTTATACAAACACAAGATGCCTATTTCACAGACATGCAGACAAAAATATATGCTAGGCAAAAGATTTTTAATTATATAGATACAGTGAATCCTCGATTTTCCGGATTTAGGATTAAACGAATTAAATTTTCAGACGATACGTTGTATAACAAAATTAATGCCGACCGGCATAGCGTAGTGGTGACACACATGTCCTGAAAACTACAGTCAGCATGTCGAAAAAATATTTTTTATTAAGTATTAAGTAAAGTATAAGTATAGTCTTTATAGGCTTGGGAATTTTAACTGTTAAATTTGCACATTTTTTTATTATATTGTTTTATTGGCCATTAGTCTATACAACCATATTAGCCAGCTAAATATAAATTCATACAATATATACAACAAAAATACAATAATACATGTACAATAATTTTGTAACAATTTTCTTCACAACAAAGGTTGTGTTTCTCAAACAGTGGTCCGCGGACCACTGTTGGTCCGCGAGCAGAGTTTAGTTCTTCGTGGTTCGCGAACACAAAATTTTATTAGTATTAATAAGGGGCTGGTGGTCCGCGGTTAGCGTGGAATTCAAAAAGTGGTCGCCATTGTTTCATAGCCACAGTTGCAAAGAGGGTTTTGACTCCAATTTTGTTCAGATGTTCCGGAGTGCTGCAATGTCAATTCTCATCCTACATATTTGAGTAATATTCATCCTTTTGCTTTCATATTTTTGGAACCAAGGTTTTTTTGTAATAATTTTTTTGAATATCCATATATTTTCCCTTTTGTAAGTAAGCTTGTATTGTAATCGTCCTGCCATTTGTGAAACATTTTTAATCTGATAACTGCAATTAAAGCAGGCATTCATATCTCTATTAAGTTGTTAATAACTTCATTGGATACTTCTTTCGCAAGTTGATCAGCACGTTTATTTCCTGCTATTCCTATATGACTTTTAGTACATAAGAATTTATTAATTTTGCCCGCTCTGTATACCGTGTCTACAGCGTGTAATATTTCCAGTATTTGTAGTTTTCTTGTTTTTTATTAGTTAGGTAAATCTGCACTTGTAAGCTCTAAAAATTAAGACAACAAAACCTGTTTCCGTAAGTAATCGACATACGTTAATTTTGCATGACAGACTGCGATTTTTTTTTTTTTTTTGTTTATTTTAATATCAATCTTTATTTTATTTAAGAACCTTTTACCCATATTCGAGATTCACCAAGTAAAACGGTCATTTATTCGATATATTATAAACGCATCACTCTTTTTCGTAATATTTATTACCCAAATTTCTATTGGTAAAACTATCGAAGATTTTGTGTGTGATGAAACTGATAGCGTTAGATGTTGAGAAACTGGTCTAGCGTGTCGATGTCAGGCGACGTACTAGAGATTATCACTTGGGATTGATGTGTTTGCTAATGGTGTTTTGTTTAGAGTACGGTCGGCTAAGCACTTTTTACAAACTTAAACAAAAACTTCTACGACAAGAACTGCCTAGGATCAAGATTGTTTACAGTGTTGTATTTAAGGATTTTTAAGAAAAATTGAGTCTTGATTTATGTTGTTCCTTATCTTTCCCTGTGTTTTTCTTCAGAACATTTCTCGCTTTTTTTCATGTTTCATAAAATCTGTAGAATCTAGTTCCTGAAACTACATAAATATCTTTATATTTTAATGAATTTACTTTCTGCTGAAGACACTTTCATAAATTTTAAATGGTTTTAATGAAGTCATGGACAAATAAAAAATTAATACCCCCTCTAAGGTTGTTTATTGTGCAACGGTTGTTAGAGGCTATCTGGCCTTAAGTTAAGCCAGTTTACCGAACTTCGTAATCCAGAAAAAGACATACCTCATGATTCATAATTAATTTAACCGTCTTGCTTTGATAGAAATTTTAATATTACTGCCCTGCTCTACGAATAAATACGTTGCTCGCTCTTATATTTGCGGTTAAACTGATATGTATATATGCATCATACATACTTTGGTACGGCCTCACAGTCGTGGCCCTCCTCTACTGCACAGAAGTAGCATCCAGTGAAGAATATCTTGTGATTCAGATGGGGAGTAATATTTTTTTATGGGCGTCAGGTGACCTTGAATTGAAATAAATCTGGTAGTACAAACCACCACGTTCTGTCGTTACAAATTGCTGCACGCTCTCATCTGGGAATCATGCGACCTACCTGAACAACTCCAATCCCTATCTCGAAAAATCTAATGCGTTTCCATTAATCAAAGAAGCGAAAGCCAATCAGATGGGCCCCCACTAACAAACATACTCTAATAGATCGGCCCACAAAATCAGCGCAAAATCCGTTAAAACAGCAAATGGCTGCTGATGTCCAACGATAAATAAAATACTCTGATCACTTATATTCTTGCACGGAAGAAAATGCTAAACTGAAATGTCACACGCCTTTGTCACTATCCCCCTACAGTCTCTGGGTTCAAGGAGTCTATGTGACCTCTTGCCTGTTATTATCAACATAACCATTCTTGGACACAATTAAAATATATATTATATACCAGAACAATACTGGTTTTCGAACAGCAACGAAAATTTAGAGCTTATAATTTCCAGTCTTCAAAGCGTACATTTAAATATTAACTTCAAATTTAACGTGAATAATAATTTTAAATATACAAGAATTCTTAATATCGCGTTGCTATGGCTCCGTAGTAAAATGTTTGTTTCAGGAGCACGGGTATGCGGGTTCCAATCCCCCATTCTAGAATTTTAATCTTCCGATTTTGTGCATCTCGTCACATACCCAAGGCATTCTAGCTTCCTTTTCTATCGTTATGACAAACCGCACCTTGCTCGCTGTCATCCAAAGCAGTTTTTTGAATACCATAATCACCTCGTACTCCTTCCAAGACATCGTCTCCCATCAATCTTTCCTTCTACTACATTCGTGCTCGTTCCTCATCACATGATATTCTAGATTCCTTTTACTTATGATCTACAAGATTTCAGGTTTGCAACTCGTTACCAGGCATCCGGGTAACTCGTTAATTATTCTGCTGATACTGAGTATACGTCTATTGCCATGCGAAGACACAACATTTTATTGCTTCTCTTAAAATCTAAGCTAAGATCTCTGCAGCATAAGAATGATCTCTTTGGCATACTCGATCCGCCTCTAGATTCTATCGAGTAGTCCCAGCTGTCGTTCACGTGTCGTCCTAGGTTTATAAATTTGGCCACTCTCTCGATGTGTTGATCGTTGACCAAAATTACTTCTTGGTATAATATACTGTGTGCTTGAACTTCTTGTTCCAGCCCGATATCTCCACTTGCATCCGTTGCTCAGTTAACTATTACGTCGTCCCTACAATCTGTTCGTAAGCAACACTGTTTCAAATAATTACGTTACACGTTGCGAATATTATTTATTGAATTTGATGCCGAGATGGATATCCTCGAAGACCACTCTAAAGATATTTTCCGGGTACGGTGTTGTTGTACTCCTCTCTTAATTTCTGCATGTTGGGAGATTTAGTCGTGTTTTCGAGCACCGCTTTCTGTACCAAGTAAAAATTGATAAAGACACAGATATCTTTTCATCCAGTGTCTCTCAAGGCTCCCATCATTTTTAAGTATATAGTTGATTACTTATCAGTGTAAATTATTATTGCTGCATTAATATACCGTTAACGAATATTAGTTTTTTAGTGTGATTGGCAATATACATAAATTTATACTAAACAAAATATGTTCATAATATGAGCAGGATGTTTTTTTCGCCTAGATTAATTATCTCAGTATCCCAAATAAATGGCTTGGGCGTCATATCTCTATAACAAATGGATTTCAAGATATTTTGAAAACGTTTATAGCATTGTTAATTCCATAACTGTTTGGCTTCTCAATTTGACCAACCATTGCTCAATGAGTGCCTTCCAACCTTTTTGTCTACGCAACATACAGGGTGAAAAATGAAAAATAAAATAAGTGCATAAAAAAAATAAATATGAATCAAAATGCTGATTTCTACAATTATTTTTCATGAAAATTAATATTAGTTTTATAAAAGAATGGCACCTATTTTCACAGGTAGTATCGAATCTTGGTTACTAAACAACTAGACGAAAGCAGAATTCAGATAGCGGAAATACATATTTTGAGAGTTTTGAAAAGATATAACTGGTTTGACCATATTTGCAATGAAGATATAAGAGAAGATTTAAGCATGTCTGCAGTACTTGATAAAATCTTGAAAGAATGCCCACTTACTGAATTTTCCCAAGCATGCTCTGCTATATAAGCAAAAGTGCAATACTGATCAAGCCCGAAAAAGAAATGGGCACCGGAAGAAACTAGACATTGTAATCCATGAGCGATGAAAATTCTTTTAATTTAAATTTTTCATTTTTAGGTTTATTTTGAAGTTTTGGTTACTCTGCAAATCAATTCAGTGACATGCAATTCGTTCTTTGAAAGGGCGAGAGGTAATAGTTAGGAATAACAACTAGTTGAATTATGTTCAATAAGTTGGCCTATATAGGTATATAATATTGGAGGTCTAAAAAGGAGTTTTACCGTTATCATTGTTTCATAACATAAATAATGTCTGGGTACCATGAAGTAAAATAATTTATTTATTTATTGAAATAAAGGACACTCCAGACCAAAGGTCCCAAATGTGCCCATAGTCCCATACAAGTTTTACTACATTATGTTACAGGTTAAGTTATATCGTATACTATAATATAATAAAATAACGTTATGTTCAGCTCATTTGGTTTTTGTAATACATATATGAATCAAATATACAATTACTTGGACATATTCAATGCATTAGTATACTTCATGAAAAGGTTTCACATAGTATATAAAGTCTTTTTGAACAATGCGAAATTCATATAAAATAAGTCTAATTCTCCAATTACTTCCAGACTTTCATTATATAAGGTTGCCATTCGATTAAGCGGACTCATTTTGTACTGTTTAGTTCTTGCTTGCTCAATTTGAAATGAAGTATTTCTTTTTTGTACTCCAACACGCGGTACTTTTAAACAAATTTGGGAGAGGTTATCCGGACATGACAGGTCGCCATTCCATATTTTGTGTATTATGAGTAAACTAGTAATATCGCGGCTGGTATTAAGTGACACTACAGAATATTCTGCTAGCAACAAAGTATGTGAAACATACTTGGGGTATACCTGTCATACCTGAAGTCCACGCATCTTAGAAATTTTGTCTGCACCGACTCAATAAACTTTATATATTTAAAGTGGAAGGACGACCATAATTTTATGTATAATTGAGTATATTATTGTTATGTTCTTAAATATAACAAATAATACTAATATTATGGGGGAAATAATATATTTATATGAATCTATATTTATATACAATAAAATACGTTCCTGTTATTTACAGGATAAAACAAGACATCACATATTTATATATGTGTTGTCCCAGTTACGATCAACCTCAGATCAATCTATTGTCTCTACGCAACACCTCCCCTTTTTATTGGTACATCAGGCGGGACGGTGGTACGGAAACGCGTGATGATCTGCGAAGCGGGATTTTTGTTGGTAAAGAACCAACTTCTCTGGAAGGTTCAGCAAGAGTAACTGGGAAGAGAACATCAGGTGTGATAGGATCAGCTAGAGGGACTGGAATAAGATCAGCAGGAGCGGCTGGAACATGAAGTACATCAGAGTCATTTATATTAGAGTCTTGATTAGGTGGGTCTAAGATAAAAGTGTCAAAAATTGACAGCAGATTACGATCATTTTGATCATTTTGTCTAGGCGTGGTGAATCGGTATCGCATCTGATTGGCATGACGTGTTACAACTTTGGAATTTACGTCAACTTCATACAACACACTTCCTTTTCGTTTCATGACTGTTCCAGCCAACCATTTTTACGGTAATCTCTAATATATACCTGGTCGCCAATGCGATAGAAACGTTTGCGAGTTCCATGGTGCTTGTTAAATTGATCTTCCATCTTCGAATTATGTGTTGACGAGTTTTTTGAAGGTCGTAATAATTCTAGTGATGTTCTCAACTTCCTACGGAGAAACAATTCTGCAGGACTTGCATTGTGCGGTAGAGTAAAATTTGGAGTTGATCTGTAGGTTGATAAAAATGTTTGTAGAATTTCCTTGGTATTTCCCGAAGTCATCGCTACACTAACCACTACGCGACGTTGACCGGCTATTATATTAATTGAAAATAGGAAGAATTAATTAGTCTCGAGTAATTAGATTAATTAATGTTTAAAATTGATTAGCTATTTATTCATGAATAAAGCAACGTTAAATTGTTATAAATTTGCTTTGTAGGTCGGCGATGGATCGTGTCATAAAAATGTTCGGGAGTTATGGGAGAAATTGTGTGAGGTTTCCAAGGGGTATAATATTTGACAAGAATTACGAGATTCAAACTTTTTTTTTTTTTTTTTTCGTCTAACTCTCAGTAATAAGAATTAAGTATTAACGTATTCTATAGAATGTAATAATTCCATAGGCAGAGGAAAAAGTTCTTGACATGGTTATTGCAACAAAACTATAACCCCAGTCATACGTTTGTAAAAGTTTGCAAAAAAAATGCTTTCACTAACAGATGTACCGATGATGAAATGGCCATCTCCGGGTCGTTGTCTTAATTTATTTGTGTACCTTTGTGAACTTTCATACAGGCAAATCCGCAACACATCTGCTAATTGCGACAAACGTAAATGAAATATGAAAAACAGATATTGTATAATTCATGAAAAAAACAAAGTTGAATATAGTTACAATATGATTAAACATTATAATTATGAAATATATGTAATTGACACCTGCAATAAAGAAAAGAAAATAAATTTAAAAAAAAAGAACAAAGATGAATACGAGGATATATTAGAATCATATATATCATATACAGAGCGTTCAGTCTATTTTTAAAGAATTAACTGTCATGGGACATACTGTCACGGGGTGAGGTCAAGGCAGGGTGAGGGCAAGAACTGAATCTTTTCTACAAAATTTATTATATAATATTAATTTACATCAGAATACAATTGTTGATCAAAATGGCTGCTGGTGTTGTCCGTTAGAAGCTGATGTAAGTCTAGTTCTTGCCCTACCTCAATTGTTTTGGAAACATCATTCATTTGTATAATTGTTGGCAGCAATTAAAGACCATAGTCATCACAAAACTTATGTTGACAAACACGCAACATTGCACATTCTATAATTCCCAAAACCATACGTCAGCAACCTTAACCTACACAGTCTAAATGCCGCTCAAGGAATTGAGACATTATAATACAATTATATCATAATTGTGACAATACAATGAATTGGTGGCATTGTGTTCCACATATGGACAAGGGTGGGCCGTAATATGTCTCTCCAATTTATACTGATGTCCACAAAGCATTCTGTCACTATTTAGATAAAATAAATGTTCCATATCTATCGAGTAATCATCATGAAGAATTATCCAGAGTTGAATAAGATCACCTTGATTTCGGCGGTCTTGTAGTGTACACAAATGTGATTCACAGACACTCTCCTTATAATCAAGGTGAGCAAATCCAAAAGGCAGCCTAATATTTCATCTCTGAACAACCTCCATCACATTACAATCACTTGCACATGTTGGGAACCAAATGATTAAATGCGTATTCTAAATCCAAACGAACATATGTTTTATAGAGCTGTGTAAATAACATGCTGAATTCGAGCAAAGTTTTTCTTGAGTTTATACAAGGATACATTAACTTTTTTAACGGAACGGCTAACTTTATTTGACCAACTCAAATAATCCGTGACGAGTATCCCGAGGTCCACATCTAGTTTGTAGAAACATGTGTAATGTTTTCGGATTTCCAAAAAAATTTCATATCAGCATGGATGAGGCAGCTTGTAGTTACGATGCTGGTTAAATCAGAGGTTAAAAGTATTAACAATAAGGGCTCCTAAACTGATCCCTGCGGCGCCCCACTTGCCAATTTGGTAAATCCAGTGTCAAGATAATCAGCTGTGGTTACAACAAAAGGCTATGTCACCGATTATTGAATGATTATTTAAATTTTTGATTTAAAATGAGTTTTTATAAAATATTCTATACTTTTGGCCAAATTAGAATGATATATGTTGATATGTATCTACTATATTGAACTTATTCCCAATTTTGCAAAAAATATATGTTAAAGAACCATTTTCTAAATTAATTTTGTCATACTAGATAAATAATCTCAACTCACTCATCTTGAGTTGATGGCAAATTTAACAAAAGTTTCGATACTTATGGCCTCAACTGCACATAAATATGTATCAATTTGTATTTGTTTTCATCTGTATTTATATATTTTTTTGATTCTCGGTATTCTTTCCTCAATACTGCTAGTGGCAAATCAAATTTGGGTGGTTTTAGTACCCAGAGCAGGAAGGAAATATTGTTGTATGATTATTCCATTTTTAGGAGGATAATGTTTTGGAGAATATTAAAGTACTTCTAGTGTCTTTCTTAATGGAGGGTTTAGGTTTTTGAAAAACCCTGCGTTTAAATTTTGTGAAATGGCTGGGTTTGTAATGTAAGTAAAAAGCAGCCGTCATTTCTCTGTCTATTAGTGGTATTTGGCCGGTTTTTTTAAGACGCCATTTAACCGTAGCGAATCTATTTTTTTTTTTTAAGTTTAATTTTTTTATAATTATAAATAGACCTTTTTTTTATTCTAATAATGTTTTAACATAGCTAGCGAAATAACAACACAAATTTCCTTCTCAAAAATTGTGAGGTAAATCACAATATAAGCAATTATTGTTGAGTTTGTGTTGATCTTCGAAATAAAGTTCAAGTTGAGAAACGTTCTAATATTTTTCCATTCTATCAATAGTGAATTAGCCAATAATCTACATATTATTTACCAAAGGTGGCCAAGATTCATAATTTTCCTCTTTCGATTGCTGTGCAGATTGACTCTAGGGTTTGCCTCGAATTATTAATAAATAGAAATGTGTACCATAGTTAATACCATCTCCACACACATTACAATATCTCCTGCGCACAGGAGATACTGATTAAGCGTTGGGGACTATGGAACTATTATTATTTTAGTCTTAGAAATATTTTGGCGTATATTAATGTTTCATAATTGATAAATTTTACTATATTATATATAAGCGCTCGAAACTACTTATTTCTTACCCTTATTTTTCTACGCGATCGTGACTGGTCCTTAACTTCTCTCGCACGTCATTTCGTAGAAGATCGAAATTGGCCAATTTCATGACGAACTGTTCAAAGACGACTTAGGAAACAAGGGCTTCTGTCAGGAGACCTGTAACTTACCAGGCTTTTCTCGCAACTTATCGATTTGGAAGATTTCGCTCGTGAGAATTTGAACTGACTGGACGCAAACTATAGCAGTATTTGGGCAGAAATGAGTAGCAGTTGAGTTTAATTCTCTAGATGGGCGAGAACGAGTATTCTGAAGGCCTAGTAAACTAGGAACTTTATTGAAAAGAAGAAAGCAAAATCATGTACCGACCAGTGTTTCAACAATACAATTTAGTAATTTCTTGAATATAAAATACTATCATCGATTAATTATTAATTAATCGAAACCAAAAATAACATTATTAATCGATTAACTTAAAGAAACTAAAGGATATCAATTATTCGATTCATCGTTGCCATCTGTAGTAAAGGATATCAATTATTCGATTCATCGTTGCCATCTGTAGTAATAGCTACTAATTATACTCGGCCTTCTCTATCTAGTAAATAAAGGTCTAGTGGTGGGATTACGATTAATAGAATTCTATTCTTTTATTGCCAATCAGCGGCGGCCGGTGAAGCATGTTTGGGAGGGCAATCAGCATGATCGGACACGCTCGCGCTTTGTCGTTGCTATACTACTGTTGAGCGATATAGTACGAGCTTGTCCGATCATACCAATTGCCCTCCCAAACATGCTTCAGCGGCCGGCGCTGTTGCCAATAAAGCGATTCTGTTGGCGGTTGCCAAGTAATTATTGTTTTCTTGTCAACTATAAAACAGAATTCTATTACAAGTAATTCCACCACTGGTCTACTCCTCGGTGACACAACTCGGGAGCTGTTAAAAGTGTATCGTTTTTTCTTATTATTATTATTATTTTTTTTTTATTATTATTTTAATGAATAAGAGTTGAGGACATACAAATAGTTATGGTCTAAGCATGATTCAAACCTGTGCCTATAGAGCACGAATCAGGGTATTTAGCGAAGTCAGCATATTTTATATTAACAATATAGAAATTATTTACTTTCACTTTCTGCTTTTCTATTTTTTACGATTAATGTCGCACGTCTAAAATGTAATTTTGTAAATTGCTATTTATTGCACTGTTTATTATTTTCATTAACAAAATAGAAGATGGAAGTACAAAAAAGGTTTGATGAGTATTAGGATTATTTTGCGTTTCATTTATAAAAATGTAGTACTGTTTTTGTCATGACTGAATTGTGCACTAAACAATAAGCTGTAATATAGTTTCTAGTTGGCCTGACTACTCTTCTACGAACAGTACTATTTAAGTAATTTAAATAATTCCTAATTGATATTTAAAGAAAATTTTACTAACATTTTTTAGCTTGTTTTAAAACATTGCGAGCCTACTCTTATCTGTAAAATATCGGTTTTATATCAAGTGTGTGCAAAAGCTTTATTATATTCCGCGCTAGTTTTCGCTATATTTTCATAAAATACAGTTCAATTGTGAAAATGATTTCCTGACTTCTTTTTTACGTTCTTGTCTACGTTTCGAAATATTTTGCGAAAATATATTTTGGTTTGGCGGCAGTAAAATTGTCGGTCCATTTTCGTTTCTCAGCCACATCTTGACAAGGAGTTGGACACGACAAGCTGCGTCCAATTATACAGTTCTGTAACAGAATCAATTATTATCTGATAGCCCCAAGTCTGGTGAATATGACAGAATTTTCAAGCTCAAGTTAAAGTTAATTTTCTGCTATTAAGGCCAACATGTGATTTATGTAGTATCAAAGTGCAGCAAATTGGTCTGCTTAACTTCTTGTCCTGTACATGGGATTTTCTGTTTCTATTGTGATTATATTGACAATAGCGCTCTGCAAGAAATATTTACATGTGCCTGTGTTATGTAATTACCTGGATTGTCTCTATCAGCCGGATATAACACAAGTCCTGGTCTGTACTGGTATCTGTCATCTGCTTAATTTTAGTTTTTACATATAGAAAATGATAACGAAGGAACTTAGAACAACTGCGATTTCGGGGTGTATCAACAGTAAATAAATCGGACGAATTCGTTAGCTTTCCCTGAAATTCCGAGGCGTGTTCATACTTCTCAGGAAGTTAGGAATTGCGCGAGTTCAGTTTTAACAGGTATTTAAAATTTAAATTCGCTTGCAAAAACGGACAGGATTTTTAGCTAGCTTAGTACAAGTGAATATTCGGGAAAATCCAGTCTATCGTGTTCTCTCGCTGTTTGCTATATGTGAACCCAATGACGACAATTCTTTCGTAGTTGGGTGGTTTTCTCTTCCTGGAAACAAAATAAATTTGAAAATTTAATTATAACAATAATCAACGCAACATATTTGTTATAACGCATCAATTACAGAAACACTGAGCGCTGAGCAACTTTAAATTTTGCTTCAAACAATTACTGATTCTTAAAAATAAGTCATGTTTATTTCTTTACTTTTTATATATGAAACAGCATGCAAAAATGTACAAAAACACTTAAATAAACAGCAATTGTAAAAAATGAATATTGAGTAATAAGCAGTTTTTATTTTTGTTATTAATCGATTATTTCCATCATGCTTTATAGTCTTTCTAATCCACGACTTACTCGTTAACTTACTTTATTTTTGTCACATATTAAATGGAAATATTTATTTACCAATTTACCAATTTTTTTTTTTTTAAACCTTAGCAAGTGCTTCATTCAACAACCTTTTACTTACTTAATCCTTAGCTTCTCTACCTTTCGGTGTGAGGTTTGTGCGAATTTGAGATTGATCCGTTCGCGTTTCTGAATTACTTTTTCAGATTTTTTCCACCCGTCCTTTCCTGCGCTAGGGATTTCACTTCGTTCCACTTGATACCCCTCTCTTCCGTTGCTTGCTTGACTTCTACTTGTCATGTTTTTCTTGGTCTTCCGACTGTTCTTTTGGACGGCAGTTTAGCTTCGTATGCTTTACGAGCTGTTCTTTCTTCTCCCATTCTCATCACATGTCTAAGCCACCTTAGCTGCCCTTCCTGTATGCTTGTTCCTACTGGTTTTGTTTTCAGTTAACCTTTTACTTATGTTGCAATTATGAAAACTTGTGAAAATTTAAATTTTGAGATTAATTAGAGAAAACAGGAGATGCAAACCCAATCAGCCAATAACTTTTGCTGAAAATGCATACACATATATACAATAGGGCCGTAACTAGCTTTTTTTTTTCGGGCCCCGGGCAAAATTTTATTATGTCTCCTAAACACTGTCTGATAAAATTTTAATCCTAAAATCAAAAAGGTCCTCACTTCCAAAATACAAGTGATGAACTAAAAAAAGTCCTTATTTCTAAAATACAAGTGATGACCTTAAAAAAGGGCCTCATTTCTAAAATTCCAGTGATGAACTAAATATCCCTCAAATATAATTACTATGCCAATATTTTCCTTTCTGGCCCCCCCTTTGATCTGGGCTTTGGGGCTTGTGCCTTTGTTGCCCCTGGTTAGTTACGGCACTGTATACAACGTGCTAGTATCACTGTCAGAATAACAGTAGACGTTGAATTTGTCATTATGTTGGTGTTATAAATTTATAGTTACTTGAAAAAGTGGGATAATGCATGAATTTTAAACTCGTGAATGTAAAACATATTTCACCTTAATGTAAATAAAATTTTACGTTATCTGCATTGCGCAGTTCACAACTATGCTTGAAAAATAAAATGCAGTATCAAAATTCTCTGAAAAATCACATTATACTCGAATAAAAACAATTTATCTACAAATGATATTTCCAATAAGTCACCACTAGATCACATTTTTTAAATTAATTATTTTATACTTTTTATGGACAATATATCGTTCTTACCTTGGTAGACTTCCTGTATTAACAGCAGACGTGTATGAAGATTTAAGAAGATGTTTTTGATTTAATCATTCCAATCACTGGACTATTGTGGTCGAACCATTTTCTGTATTGTAATTTTGCCACTGGATATCGCTTAAAAGATATTAGGTGTATAGGAAATGATAGGGAAAATAAATGATTATAAAAGGTAATACATTTTTTTCTGTCGATGTCTGCCGATTAATCCATGTTTTTGCGTATATTTTCCCGTGCTATTTTGGACTTGCCTATATCATCCATGCCTTACAAGTGGTCATATCATTTTAGTAATTTTCACAAAATGGAATTGGTAATATTTGGGTCGTTCCCTTTATTATTTTGATTACGTTGTTCTTTTTGATTTCAAGTATTCTAAAGGTACAGCAATATTTCTAAATCTCTATCTCTAGAACTCTTATTTTTGAGCATTCCGCTTTTAAACTATCAGAATTAGTTAAAAATTTTGGCGTACAGCTACCACGGCTATAAGCGCCTAATGTCCCCCTGTATGCCCATATACCAGAGTTCGGAATTAGTGTACATTAGTGTGCTAATTAATAGATGTTTTGGAACCGTTCTCGACCAAGGTCAGAAAATAGAGCCATAGCACAACTGGCCATAAGATAATGAATAACTTTCTTTGTTTTATTTATAATAAACAGAACGAAAGTCATTATCTTCTGAACCACGTGGTGTGTGCTAAGGATCTATTATAAACGAGGCTTAAGAATTGGTGACCCAGAGCGGTCGTATGTATACTGAATTACTTCATAAGCGACAAGACAATTTTACGCAATACCAACGTGTGAAGCTGGTTGTCTATACGACAGGTTCCTTTTGCATTATCGCTTTTGACAGGACGTCGCACCTCGATTTAATAATCAGATCGAGTACTATACGGCATGGGCCCTACCTTGTTCTGGCTAGCGGGGAGGCCAGGGTAATAGGTTAAATTATTTAACTGATATTCAGCGCTATAGGATCGTGATAAAATGAAACGGTGGCCCATATTGTCTTTTATACAATCTAACTTTGGTTGGTATCATTGTTATTTTGCTACTCTTCTTTGTTGTGTTTTGTCTGTAATTTTCTTCTTACAAATATCAACTGCCAATAATTATACTCTTAAATTCTTTTAACTGTGAACGGTCGAAGAGCATAAAAGATAATTAAAATATAAATCTCATCATTGCCATTGTAAGTGGGTAGATATCAGCTTATCGGTAGTATCTGGATCGTTCCAATTATTGTTTTGATTTCGTTCTTCCTTTTCATATCAATTATTGTAAAGGGACAGCAGTATTTCTTTTTATAAGTACATGTACTGGCGTAGCTAAAACATATTCAATGGGTTTGTGATAAATAGTATTGACTGCAATCTAATTCTTCCTCGAATTTTCCGCACGTCAAATGATACCTTTTTTAAGACTGGCTGTAATAATAATAATAATAATCTTTATTGTCCAATAGATCGTACAATTGTCGATATAAGACCCGTCAAAAAATGTAAATAATATAGTAATACTAAGTTACTTAATTGCTGAATTTCTGATGGTAGCTTCTTAAATAAAATTATTGCTATATATTTTAGACTGCGTTCATAAGTTGTGGGTTCTGTGCTTCGGAATCATCAACTTGTTATGACCATGTCGCACATCGTATGCGTGTGGTTCACCTAACAGTAGAATTTAATTTGTATTTTTTTAATAAAGTTTCTAATATATATAAAGAGGGTACTGTTAATATATTAAAATTTTCGAACAATAATTTACAAGAAGATCTAAATGGTTGTAAGTGGCATTTTATCTAAACTCAAATAACGATGTTATACTACGTACCATGGACAGCGTAGCATTCTTAGTTGGATAGACCTCCTAATTTAATATGTAGTGTAAAACGATTTTCGCACTGGATATTTCTAAATCTTTTATTCGATTTAAGACCATATCATTTATTTTATAAATCAGATATTTTATTTGATATTTAGCTAAAATATCTGCTGCTTTATCAGTAGCCTCTTCACGAGACAATATTTTCAACTCAAAGACTTATTAATCACACACATTAGGAAATTTAATGGATTGTGATATTGTTGTTGATTTGCAATTTCTTTTCTTAAAACCCCGTCGCACTTTTATCTAATTGAACAAAATAGTAAATATCAATAATTTTCGCCCGTTTATGCAACAAGACCTTTATGGCCAGAGCTATATCGGCTATAGACTATTTACTATTTTGATAATAAGTATATTGTCACGGGGTGGATTCAAAAACGGACATCTTTTCTACAAAATTTATTATACAAATAACTGTCAGAATGGCTGCTGGTGTTGTCTGTTAGTAGCTGATGTAAGTCCCGTTCTTGCCCCGGCTTCTCCAGGATCGGTCGAACCACCCCATGTATCCACACGAGGCGGACACGTGGAGAAGCCCTGTAGATGGGACTCACATCTCGGGTTGGTGACTTGAACAGCTGGGCTGGTCCTTGGGTAGCGTGCTCACAAAAATGATCGAATGAATAACTACTGAATAACTGACTACTTCAATGACTGACTCAATGAATCACTGACTAACGACTCTATTCCCTAAGACCATTTTATAACTGTTAACCAGGACACTATGACGTCCGGTCCTACCTCAATTGTTTTGGAAACATTATTCATTTGTGTAATTGTTGGCAGCAATTAAAGACCATAGTCGGCACAATTGAATAATGTTTATCAACACATTAGAGAGTAGTGCAAAACTTATGTTGACAAACACGCAACACTCTGCACATTCTTTAATTCCCAAAACCGCAAGTCAGCAACTGCGACCTACACCGCCTAAAGGCCGCTCAAGGAATTGGGACATTAGCATACAATTATATCATAATTGTGACAATATCATTTATAAAAAATATTTCATCACAGCTCTTCTTAAAAGGTAAATTAGGTTGAATTGGTAATAATTCCAATAATTTGTGTCGCTCAAATTTATAGTTTAGTCTTCACTTTACATTCATATAAATCATAAGACTTCGCGGTTCATGAATAGACAAATTTCTATTCTGAAAAGAGAACAGACCACTTCACAAGGCAAACATTTGTTTATTCCATTAATTGGTTAGAATCGCACAACTAAGTTGTAACAAATTTCTACTTTTTAGCCTAGCTCAACTGTGTACAAGTTAAAAAATCAAACATTTTGTTACGGTACGACCACCAATTTTAACTGTACGACCGTCAACAACACAAAACTTTACTGGGGGAGTTGATACGAGGGTTGCCTCTTATATTTTGGGATTGCGCTAAACTTGTGCTGCCATCAGGCAATTGACGCTTCTACCGTAAAGTTTGATATTTTTGACGATATCCGTGCTCAGAACGTTTTGACGTATGAGCGCTATTTGCATTTTTTATAGTAACTTGATAAAATTCATCTCGGCTAAAAATTGAATTAAATCGTGTACATTTTTGAGCGATTATTTTTTACAACTTTCGACGTGGATTAACCCAACAACAGTGCATCGATAAACCTAATTCGACTTTGGCGATGAAGCACCATCAAAGACTACTGTTTTTCGATTGTTTGCAGACTTCAATCGTGGCCGTAGTTCGCTAGTTCGCAAGGACGAATTTCGTGAAGGTCGTCCAAAATCGATTGTTGTTCCGGAAAACATTGATGCTGTGCGTGAAGTGATACTGCATGATCGTCATGTGTCTTATCGAGAGATTGCGGTATCCTTGGGCATTAGTGGGACCAGCATACTTTCACTATTGCATGAACATTTGTCCGTCAAAAAGATTTTTTCGCGTTGGATCCCACATTATTTAACAATCGGAGTTGAAAACGTCTCAGTCGGAGTGGAAAATGTGCTTGGAAAATTGGTTCAAATGCATGCAAAAATGTATTGCTCTTTATGGAAAATATTTTGAAAAACAATAAAGCCACTTTTGTTGATAAATAATTGTTTTTGATCTTAAATCCCGAAATATAAAAGGCATCCCTCGTATGGTAATATGGCGTCAGACTTAGAAAATAGTTAATTTATTATTAAGAAATAAAACAATATTCTTAGCTTCTCTATTTAGTTAATACACAATGCACGTTTCGACTACAAAGCAGTATTTTTCTAAATATGCTAGAGGCAATTTATTTGAAGAAAATCGTAAATTATTTGTTAAATAACAACCTCAGTTGACCTAATCCTTTCTAAATCTAAAGTTCCGTAATAAAAACATAAATAACTGTCCTAGAACAACTGAACTATGTTCTAATAATCCCATACCAGCGCTAATTTAAACATTTCTTTCATCTAATTTTATTTTCATTCTCTATTGTACTCTGAAGATCACTGCGTTGTATTCGAAATGTAAATTAGTGTTTTAAACAAATAATGAAGTTAAGAACATTTGTTTTATACAGTCTCCTTCACGTTTCGGAAGTATTATTTAATTTATTATTTGTATTCTAAACAAATATGCGATTTGTTCAAAAAAAGAAAAATGTGTATATAAGACTCTTCCTATTACTATAAGACTGTATTTCTCCTTCGAAGTAGTTCCGTTCGGCAACTACACGACGGTTTCTTTTGAAATGTTTATCCCATTCCTATATTTCCGAAAAATTGATTTGGCTTCAGGAGTTCGGCTACAAGTTTCTAGATGTTATTAACAAAACGAAGGTCATTAAATTTTAATTCTTTACATTAGGAGGAAATCACACTCCAGTCCGACTCAAATCGAGGGAGTCTGGGACACTAGCGGAATCCCCTTTTTGTAAAAATGCTCAGTTAGTGATAGTGCCGTATGGCAAGGATCAGTGCCATAATGCAGCCATAATGAATAATCGGTTGTTAGTAATCTCACCAAACACGCACAAATCTTTTCCTGAATTTTTCGAAGATTTATCGGTACTAATGTTGATAAATTAGCTATCCATGTAGAACCATCTCCTTATGCTCAATTCCTAGACTATAAAAAAACAAGTGAACATGTATTTGACTTTGACAAAAAAATTACTTTGTGAAAATACTTAGATGAGTGTTTTTCAACTTTCTTGGCATCACGGACCCTCTATAATGTATTTATATATGAGGAGGTAACATTTAAAATATGATTTGTCACAATAATGCAATTTAAATAAAATGGTAACGTTAAAAAAAAAACGTAATCTCGTTTGCAGTGGAGACCTAATTTTTAGATCTACTTATTTTGAAGTTTCCAAACATTGATTTCAAGCATGTCAGTAACATTTTAATGAGCAAAAATACAAAATATCGCTGATTTAAATTTGGACAAATCACGTTTTGAATGAACATGGTGGACCAATGTTTATTTAAATTGACAAAACAAGAATAAAATCTTAATAAAATTTGAATTAGTTTATTAACTAAAATTTGTTAAAATTATTATTTTTTTTATTCTTTTTTTTTTAAATATCATTATTTATTTATGATTTTTTTAATATACGAATCGCATCTTTAATTTTCACATAAAATCAAATAATCACATAAAACCTCTTATTGAAGAACGTCTATAGATGAAAGATCGTAGATTAATTCTTTGTACCATTTATAAATCACAAAAAAAAAAAAAATCACTTTGTTCTGCAAAGTGTTTTTTTTTTTCAAAGAGAGTTATGAAAAACTAATAAACAACACTTAATTCTACAATTCTACAATTGTCCAAAAATAAATTACAAATTGACATTATTATATATCTTGTTACGGTGTACGTAACCAGTTGCGAAGGACTTAGGAAGGGCCTTGTTACAACTTTTTTAAACATTAAATTTTTTTGATTTTTTTTTTTTTACATTTTGTGTTTTAGGTGATACCTTAAAGATCACTCTATTAAAATGATTATATGATCCTATTATCTAGAGACCTTATGATCTTCTTTTCTACATCTTACAAAGAGGAAGACACTGGTACCAATTTTGGATTTTGTGTCTAATCACATTTTGAATGCTACCTCCTCAAATATACAGTGAATTTCTTTTATCCTGCAACATTGAAATTATTATTATGCATGGTTTCCCTAGAAACAACAAATTATTTTGACTGCAATGTTTTTTTTTTTTTAATGACCTTTGCTGCTTTGGCAATTAGACAAGATAATTGTTATTTTTGAGAAAATTCCATGCCTGAACAGGATTCGAACCCGAGACCTTTGCAATGCAGAGCGCATGTGTTACCACTACGCTAGGTCGGTCGGCGACAGTCGGCCGAATATCGGCGAAAATAACGGTGCCAAATTGGCTGACCTTACAAACGGATGAATTTTACAACGCCATTAAAATGTGATTCAAGTGGTGACTATGTAGAAAAATAAATAATGCATTCCCGTAACCATATATTTCTACACCTTGTAGAAAAAAGGATAGTTTGCTACCCCGTTTCTCCCACAGAAAAAGGTTTTTAGAAAACTCGTTAAAATAAGAGCATCTTGAGTATTTTGGTCTGCGCGGCCGCCTTTTCAGTGGCTACCGTAATGCACAGAGTACAGTATCAGAGGTGTTAGTCCCATGTTAGAAATTGGCAACACGAGCGCGAGCGACATGGTAGCGTCAGGCAGTACTAAACTGCATTTGTCGCTCGTGGCGGGAATTTCAAATCGGTATTTAACAATTTATGCAAGCGTTTCGAACTATTTGGTTCTCATTAGTGCGATGTATCCTGATATTACATGATGACATGTCGGAAATCGCAGACGCAGGCATAAAAAGCATACTTAATTAAATTAATTTAAATAAATTAGGCAAATTAAATAAATTATTGAGTTATGCCTAGTAGATAATTTATCAAAAAATAATTTATTAATTCCAAAATTAAAAGGCAAAGATTTTATGATAGTGGATTTGGATGGCATGATCATAAAATTTTGAAGAAATTTGTAGCATTTTGGGCTATTTTTTATGAAGTGCTAGGTAAAATGCTTCATCTTTTAAAGAATATGATAGTAATTTTTTAGCAGCATTTTTAAATTGAGACTATAAATGAAGCAACTGTAGGGCTCAGACAATTTATTAAATTCTGAAATGCTTTCGTCTCCAATAAGTTACCCACATGTGATGTTTTCATTTTCTTAATAGTTTGCCGTAACTTACATATTTGTGATCACTGATTGCGATTTATATTGTAACATAATTGTTTACGAGGACTTCAAAAGAAAGTTTTCAAAAGACTTTAACCAAAGACTTTATGTTTCAGCACTTTTGGGCATACAAAAAAATGTTTGTTAGTATAGTCACCATCAGTAACGTTATGAAAATACATATTGTTACATTCGGGCACACAACAGCCATATTTTGTAAGTCCAGGTAGTACCATTGTTAGTCTAAACACAGTTTATAACACTTACAAAACAATATTTTAAAAATATCACAACTGACCATTACGAACGTTTGAACGAAATGTAAGGTTATAATTATTTTTAAAATGACAAGACTAAAATTCGACTTCTGCGCCGCCCGATCCGCAGAGGTCCGATATACCTCTCTTTGTCACTCGTGTTGCCAATTTTCCCTGTCTATTAACACCCCCCTTAATAAATATTAGTTTTAATTCAAAGCTGTACTTATTTTGATAAAGACAATTAATGCATGATAAAAGCACCTTAAGTTTAACATGGCGATAAATATTCATTGATATAACAAACATACTTTTTTTTTTATTAATTTATTTTTTTGTTTGATATATGGAAAAAATGTCAATATATGTAGCTAACGGATTCCTTTGATACAGCTCGCGGACCTCCGGTTCAGCAATTCTGCTCTTGAGCTACGTTTAAATTTGTTGAAAGTGAAATGAACTGTCTTCAAGTTTCGCACAAAATATGATTATATAGTGCTGTTGGTTGTACTATTTTTTTGAGAAACCAATAAAATTGTACCGGCGAAATATTATGTAGAACCGCACGTATTAACGCTATCGATTTAAAAATTGTGGAAGCAAGGTGTAACTACAGGAGTAACCCTTTTGATACTGCCTTATGACAATGAGCGTTAACAAGATGCAACTATAATCATTAATCTCACTGAATATAAGGATGGATTTACATCTGCACAGGTGTAATGTCGTTTCTTCAATGTTTCCAGTTCCGGGAAAATGAAATTGGTTATAAAACACTAATAACCAATTTCATTTTTTATTCCTCGTATATAATGGAAAAGAAATTTACGTGCAACCAAGAACATTGAGTTTCGACCACGCTCTTTATACAAGAAATATGGTACGAAAACAACCATACAGATTATTGCATTCTTGAAACCACAGAAATGTCTGAAGTCCTCTGTCAATAATTTATGTAATGTGTAATATCGAAATTCCTTAGTACTGTGACGGTTGGGGAATTTATGTACTGGCCATTTTATTCGTCTTGCCCTACGTTGTGTTTTGGGATTATTAAGTCGATTCGTTCTTGGAGCTGGAAGCTATGTCTACAAAGATACACTGGGACACATTTAAATCAAATAGTTTATTTACGGTCTAATCTTCAGAAATATTGCAAACATGTTTATTAATGTGTCTGATTGTGATGGCTGCAAGGTAAATACATATTTACACATTTATAGTGATAATGTAAGTTTTAAGTTTGTTTTTTTTTTTTTTTTTCGACTTACATAGTAGATAGAGAAATAGGACATACCATAGACATACGACCAAACATCATTTCATGGTCAACTAGTAGAACGCCTTACTGACTAGCCCATATTGACAGGAGTGCAGTACACTGTTCGCTGTGAACTGATGGTTTTACGGGTAGTAGAAACTCGAAAGAGAATAATAAATTTTCTGTTAACTAGTAATCTCCTCATGCTATCCTAACTAAGACATTTTTAGGACTAGGAAAAGGCTCTTTGCTTCCCAAACTAGAAATGACTAGCCACTATGATTTAAAACCTCCTTACTCTTAACTTTCTCAGTAGAAAATTTTTAAGACATTGAGGCTCTTCCAAGAATTTCAAGAAAGACAAGATGCTTTTCTACGTTTAACTTCTTTTTCACACTTAAATTATGCTTTTTGGGACCCATCACATAAAACAATAGAAACCTGAACACATTGACATGACATAATACATTTGGCGATTCATATATATCTACCTTATATTGTCTACGCATTGTTTCTGTGTAACGTAGAATCACTTCTAGACCATCTTATCATACGTTGAGAAATGCTTTAAAAAAAAGAATAAATTAATTATGCATAAATAAATATTGGTAATATTTGAAATAATTTAAAATTTTAGTGATTTAAACCTAGTGAACACTCTTATACTAAAAATATTGATCCTGTTGCATAGGCAAAATCAAGGGATAAAAAAAGGTGTAGCTGTTTTAGATACCGAGTTGCTGGCGTAACTACAAAAAGAGCTTTCCACCAAATTTTTAATGATTTCTAGATGTGGTTACAACTGATTTCATTGAACTAGTGTTACCTAAATGGAGGTGTTAGTGAAAGAGATAAAAAAAATCACTGGTATTGGAGAGAATTTTAAAATCAAATATAAAAATTACAAAAAATGTTTTAATTTTAGTGGATGATGTTTTCACTGAAAAATACGTCTGCGTCATCATAACATACTCTACTATTTTCATAACTGTTCCTATTACGTTTAAAACTCCAGAAATAATTTTATTCTTACTGATGATCCTAAGTTTCCTTACTCAATTCACTAAGGATCAAGTAGTATCAAGATATTTTCAAGGTTCTTTACTTAAAGGTAATTAATTTTCCCTTAGTAGGAACAAATATAATTAGTACTTGATAATAAATGTCAGTAGTACTTGAAGTCAAAACCTTTTCAAATTGATCTTTGTCGAACATATAATGTTAAATACTCTGATAAGCAATGTGTTTTTCTTTGATGCTTTGGTAGTACATTGACTACGTTTATATCTGACGATTTCAGCACGTTCGATTCTTTTTTCCTCGATTGTTTGTATTTCCTCATACGGTACCTTTCTCCATTCAGGATGATTTATAGCTGTTTGTTTCCAAATGGAAAACATAATATTTCATATTTTCAGAATGTTTTAATAACATTAAAAATATTCTTACGCAAATATATTATATAACAAATTATCCTACATCAAAATGCTCGTAACAAATAGTGATTATTTGCGGTATGTTTGTCTTCAATTGATACAACTGGAGGCCGGCGGACAATAATTTGTTTTAACCGATTTTAAATTAATTTCCAATTCATTACATAAATATTTCGTATGAGAAGCATAAAAGAAAACAAAATAATTAAACACTACAAAGAGTATATAATAAAAATTCGTACATGTTTGAGAAGAACACCCAGGCTGTCCAACCACTGCTTGCTAGGGATGGGAAAAAACATCGATGTATCGATAACATCGATGTTTGTTTTAAAAACATCGATGTTTTTACCATCGATGGTCAGCTGGCGATAGTATCGATAAAACGTCGATGTCTACTACTGATGTCGATGTTTAAACTTTGAAATTCAGAAACTACCGCTAGAGGCGCTGGAATCTAAAAAATTTAATTTTTATTAAAATTAGTACATAAAATATAATCGCCATCTATTGTGATATAACAATACTAATAGTGTTAGTTCTTATTCTTGTTAGCAGTTAGCAGAATACGAAAAAATAAGAAGAAACTTCTAATTTTTGCAAACAATGCGAACGACCAAAGACGCCAACACTCTTTTTCTTTTTGAGTCTTGTTGACAATTTCCCAGTTGTTATTCCTCCAATCCCTGGATTTTTGTAAGTTGTCATTAGCTATTTTTTTATATATTGAAGTTGGCTTTTCCTGAACAAAATGATCAAGAGCTTCAATTAATCGGTAAAAGTAACTAGAATTGAAAATCTAGTTCCGCCTAAACCAAAGGAACAGACTTTATCTCAACTTAAAAAAGTATAAAAATAATTTTGTATGACAGTGTTATTTTTATGTTAAATAATATAAAATTAACATTAAGATTACTATATTAGTATTGTAATAAAATCCAATATTTCATTTTAGAAATGTAAAAATAGTAAGGTCTGTTCCTTTGGTTTAGGCGGAACTAGATTTTCAATTCTAGTTACTTTTACCGATTGATTTAAGCTTTTGATCATTTTGTTCAGGAAAATTCAACTTCAATATATAAAAAAATATCTAATGACAAATTATCTTTACATTATTAAATAAAACCTATATATTATAAATAAATAGCTTTTTTTAATATTAATAAAACATCGATGTTTCCGATACATCGATGTTTTTCCTTGAATGTTTTTTCAACATCGATAGTAAGCGCCGATGTTAACATCGATGTTAAACATCGATGTTTTGTCTTCGATGTACAACCCTACTGCTTGGCATCTGGGGAGATCTCATTCAGCTTTACAATACCGTGAGAGAATCTACGTAGAGGACAATCATTCCATATATGTTCAATAGTTTGATAAGGCGCTCCACAATCACATTCTGAGGAAGATGACAAATTCCTCTTTTACAAAAAGTCGTTGTGTCGACCATGACCAGTTTTTATACGATTAAGTTGTTTCCATATGTGTCTGGGAGACCTAAACCAGGAAGTTTTTTAGATGCATCTGAAACGATGGCGCCATTCTTCACTCTTTCCTCGTTCTATAAATCATTCCAAGTTGCTTTGGTATCCAAAGGTGCTTTTAGTTTATGGTCGATCCAAATAGGTGCTCTTGATTACAGTCGCAAGACAGGTGACAGTCCCCTTAATTGGCATGTAATCACAATTGGCTGCTTAACCCCATTCACGTTTACTCGCAGATGTTCGTCTAAGTGCTATATATTAGATAACACCGGCAGCCAAGCAATAGGTGTTGATTTAATAATTGCCGAAATTATCCTCATGGTGTCGCGCAGCAATTTCGTGTTCAATTCACTTGTTGCCGAAATTATCCTCATGGTGTCGTGCAGCAATTTCGTGTTCAATTCACTTTTCTACATTTATCTTTTGAAATTGGTTAAATTATATTTTGTTCTGAAACAGTTTTTATATCAAATAACATTAACATTTATTTAAGACAGGATCCTATTTCATAAAAAATTACAAATTTATAACAGTTTTTGTGACAATTATCAAGAATTGTGTCTCATGTAAACTTTGAAATAATCATTTATTTAATGTCGGAAAACTAGTCATCGCTGTGCGCCAAGAATTTTAACTAACTCTAATATAATCTCTGAAATGTTGATTAATTAGTACACTTATACCGTAATAAAAAATCTTATTAATATGGCATTTATGTAGTTTACGTTTTTATCCAAAATGATTTATGCATTTTCATATACTTCATGCAGCGTTGGACTGCAACGTATATATAATTGGACTTTTCTTAAGATACGTCTTTCATTGATAACTCCATGGCTGTATGCCCAGTTTGTCTGGTGGATATTGTAAGGCTGATGAAGTAGGTCTTTCCAATAATGGTGGCTTTTTACCAGGTTTTTCTTAACTTGTGCAATATTCCGATATCTCATCATAGCTATATATACTATGATAAAAGCTCGTCATTCGTCGGGAAAGTAAGATTTAAAATTTGAAGGAACCTCTCGGTAGATAAATTAGACAACCTCAACCTCCTTTAATTGATATTGAGTTACTATATGTGTATAGGCTCTAGGCAAACCGCTAACTGATGTGGAATTTTAAGTGTACCACACAAAGCTATAAGATAATACCGTAGACACAACGAACGTTTGACTACAGTGTCTCATGCGATTATTCAACAAACAGATGTTACTAACCTTTGGACGGATGATTTTCTGGGCGTCCAGATGTATTAGACTTTTTCAAGACGCCAAAAGAACATTGACAGTCGAAATAAGCACACCAGACACTTTGATACAGACACAAATTTCTATTGTCATCTTACAATATGGCATGTGTCAATTTATATTTGATAAGGCATATTAATAATATCATTTTTTATTATTCGATTTTTTTATTATTATTAATTATTTTTGGATTACAAGTTGTTGCTACACTCTTAAATATTGAATTTCAACGCAATCGAACAAGCATTTAGATAGCGTGGAAACTTACTATCGGGTCATATGTTCTTCCACATTTTCGAATTTTCTGTTTTTTTTTTTTTTAAGTTTTGTTTCTTAGGTACCCAGCCAAAATTCTTAAAATGTAGTTTAATCATTTAGATGGGCTGCGTTAGGCGCAAATAGCCTTTGGGGCTGTGCGCCAAAAATTTTAACTAACTAACTAACCAAAATTCTACTTTCTAGGTTACCGGGAAGTTTGTAAAACCTTCTTGCCAGAGCTAGCTGACAGACACGTCATGGTTTTTGTTACATAAATTGGTAATAAATAAAGGAAATAATTAAATTTTTATACTTTACAATAGATTTCCATTTAAAAATAAATTCTTATTCTTCTCATATAACACGTATGTATAGTAAACAATATTACTAATTTTTAATCAGATAAAAAAGCCTAATATATTTACTACAATGCCACCACAAATAATCGCTATATGGTCTCGTGTCTTTCCGAATTAAGACTGTCTTGATCTATATGACTCAATAGCTTAATAGCCTACCGCGTAGTCTTTAGATGCGTTTGGGAGTTCCCCGCTGTCCAGTTTGGAACGTGATTGGTCGGGTACCAAGCAAGTTCTGGCACGTCCGCTGATCATCGGGTACAACCTGTGTTTCCTAACATGCCATTTATATATAACGCAATAAATATTGCACTTGTGAATTATTTGTTTCACACATTTAACACATTTTTTTGTGATTCTCTACAATCATATCATCAAACAGATGAATTATTTCTTTATATGTCACAATACTTGTCGCAATTTTATGCAGATTTTAGGACTATTTGTAGCTATTCATACAGTATGTCTGCAGTAATATCGACCCAGCTGTGGAGATCAGAACTACTATAAGACATTTCAGTAAATATATTCGTTATTTTTGTTGTATGCCATAAAAATTTAAATCTAAACATTTTCCTAAAACGATAAGTAATATTTACCATCATTATTGTTATTTTCTATCAGGATTGGATCTGCAGTCACAAAATTTGTTTTGATAGAGCTACCACTATTTCTTGATAAAATTTGCCAGTGTTACTTTGTCACTTGTTATATGAACATCTTTATCACAGACTTTATACTTAGTAATTTTTACCCAATTTTCTTGTTGTTGTTGTTCTCTGTGCTGTTTTCTTCTTTTATAGCGGTTTCACTAGTAATGTCGCCGTTATCGAAATCACTCAATTTTTTCATGTTTTAAGAAATATTGCTTTTTCTGATATAAAATTATATCAGAACGCTTTGTCTCCTGGTTGTAGTCATAGGGTACGTGCATAGTGAAAGCTGATAGCTGGCTGCCAGCGTTGGCGATGTTCAGCCTACAAGCTGGAATATGCTATGGGTTATCAATTATACCGCGCATTATAGAGGCTGGTGCTGTTTCCCAATGCTAGCTGCCAGCACGAACCAGTGTTATTAACAAGCTACCTGCAACCTGCATTCACTATACGCGTACCCATAGGCAGGTATTATGTTTCCAGTCTTTCCCTATTTGTGAAATTAAATTTTTTAAAGGTAATAAAGTTATCAATAGATTTAATGAGTTAAAATATGCGTTTCTTCTGTTAGTCGAAAGAGGGTAACAGTTTTTGTAGAATCATAGTCAGTTACCCATACACCGCATCCACCAGAGTTGTACGTGAGGCAAGGCACTCTTCCGAAATCTCAAAGAAATTGATTGCATGTGGGAAAGGAAGTTGATGCCAAAAAAAATCATTGCTGCCATGAGTTTTTTCGACAGATTCGAACTACCTAAGGCCCGTCTCCGTGGAGACACGTTAAAAATAGGAACTTGCTACCGTAGCAAGAAGACCTCCTCTCATGGCGGTACATTTTGCGGCTAAAGTATATCGCTAAATCTAAGGTTAAGCTAAGAACCAAGAAAGCTGACAAAGCGGCCTAAGCCGCTAAATCAGCTAAGAAATTATATGTAATTCAAATACATCTAATAGTATGTTTTTGTGGAAATGTAATATTTTTTTATTTTATATTTTACTTTATTGTCACTTAATATTGTTAGAATTTACTTCCTAAAAGTAACGTTCGCTTTTCAGTAGATTTGTACAATAAGTTGTTATATCGCAAAACTAGATCTAAAATTGGTATCTCTTCTCTATTATTGGTAAATCTGGCAGCCCTAATACAGATCTAGTTTCGCTTACTGTAGTAACAGCAATGTATATTTAAACTGGGAACATCATCATCGGCGCCACAACTCGAAGTGAGCTTAGTTTCCAGGTTTCATGGCCATATTTTTAATCTGTATATATTTAGGAATATGATCTGTTTTACGTAAATTTCTTAGCGTACACAGAAAGGCACCTACAGATTATTCAATGATCAAGTTGCGAATGGCTATGCAGAACCTGTAAATTGTATAAATATTTTTTACACGAATTATTTGCCACAGACAGATCAACTGTCGCCCATACCCTTGCTAGCAGTCAACGACAGGTGCAAACGGTTTAGTTTTGCAGCTTTCTGGTATTTTTCGTATTACATTATTATTTCAGATAATAATCGCAACTTGTTTTTAATTGTTGAAAGGAAATTATGTACAGATAGGTATACATCAAAGTTCATTCAGCTATTTAGTACAATACTTCATGTACTAAAATATAATACAAAGTTGTGTACAGTATGTTATAAAATGTTTGCGTATCCTAATGTGATACCAAATATGTTTAGATCATAGCAGTTTGTAGAACATTATCATAGAAATAAGTTGACTTATTAATTGTTAGATAAGATGATGTAGTAACTATTGTTGCAGTAGAGAAAGGAATATTGTTAAAAGGAAGGTGTGTTCTATGATGTGTACCGTGAAATTATTTAAGTGGTTGATTACGAAAAGATCAGGATGTCTTCTTGTTTTCAAATGCGGTAAATATCTTAAAGGATATCAAACTGAAATTTGGTTCCTGACTGAAGTTCTCTAATGCAGTGTTTCTTAACCTTTTCTAGCATGCCCCCTCCCCAGAAATTAGGTACATATTGTCCGCGGCCCCCTATATATAGTCCCCTTAATACTACAACCAGGTAACTTGAAATTAGTAATTTCTCAGAAAATCAATTTTAAGTTTTGAAGAACAATAAACAGCAATGGACTTTTTTTTTAAATTTTATTTATTTATTTATTTTTAATTAAAACATATAGCAGCACTTATTTAGATTTAGCTTTACAAAGATTATAAATAATTGAATAGGTAGGTGCAAATACCTCAGAATACCCAAAATTCAAGTTACCCTATTGTATTATTAAGGGGACGATATACAAGGTGTCTCAAAAGAAATTTTATATTTAGTGGATCGATTTAAAAAAAAGTAAGCCGTATATAGAAAAAATGTTTATTAATTATTAAAATACACTTTTTGGGGATTTATTTCTTAAAAATAATATCGTCTAAATGTAGACCCTCGCGTTCTCGGCACTCATTTAATCGAACAGTAAAATTACTTATGACGTCTCGGCAGGTGGACTCAGGGATGGCTGCCATTTCGTGACGGATATTTTCTTTCAAATGCGCCAGTGAAGTCGGTTTATTGGCGTAAACTTTAGATTTAAGATAACCCCATAGGAAAAAGTCCATAGGGGTTAAATCTGGACTGCGTGGAGGCCAATTTATGTCACCTCTCCGGGAGATCAATTTGCCTGAGAAAATTTACGAAATTAAGCCTCTGACTGGCATATTGGGGCTTTAATTCTTGCACCAATTGAATTTTGTAGGGGTGCAGCTTTAGGTCTTTGTGCATAATGCGATGTAATGATGATCTATGCACATTTAAAGCACTTGCGCGCTTCCGAATTGAAAGGTTCGGGTCGTCACGAACAGACTGATTAACATTCTCCACGTTTTCTACCGTTCTTGATGACCTAGGTCGCCCGGATTTTGATTTATCCAGCGTTGTACCAGTCTCTTCAAACTTTTTAACCCAATGTCGAATGAGAGGAATGCTTAGCGCATCATTTAAGTGGCGAAAACCTCGAATACTGCAGAATTTTCTACGCGCTACAGTCGCCGAATCACCGTTTTTGTAAAACTCTCGCACGCATAACGCGCGGTCTGCTCCCGAGAAACGCTCCATAGCGACTAAATTCCCAAGAGCCAGGCTACCGATTGACATAACCCCCGCGCCCCTCGGATACGTTTCGTTCACGCAGTAAGCTAAATAAATATAAAATTTCTTTTGAGACACCTTGTATATTGTGTGTATCAAGATAGAGGGACACGATTTTACTAGAAAATGCAACGTTGTAGCAAGCTGAGGAAAAATTTTGATGACCAAAGTTTACCCAAAGAATTGAATAATAGTACTGACATTTTTCCGAATCAGCTGGAAGTGAAAGATATCAAGGACAACTTTTAATTTTTAACTGGGAACGTATGTCATCTTTGGATAGAGCTTTTAAAAAGAAACAACTTTTACTTTATTTAATTAATGTCTTTTATGGTTGACGAAAAATGTTACTCTCTATAATGACGTATTTTAACTACAAGTGATCAAATTGCCTTCCATTTTGTTTCAAACACTTTCGTATCCATACTCTTGAGTTATCTGTAGCTCGCAGCAAAATAAAAAAAAAAAAAATATATATATATATATATATATATATATATGATGCGATCTTTTATGGCTTCGCGGCCTCCCGACGAAGCTTTCACGGCCCTCCAGTGGGCGCGGCCCCCCGGTTGAGAAACGCTGCTTTAATGTACTGTTTATAATGAGAGTAAACTATTAGAATTGAAAAAATTGAGAAAATCTTAGTAGAAATGTAGAGTTAACGTTGAAATTAAAGCCTATGCTAGAATTATGTCAATTTTTTCTGCATAAAATTTCATAAATTGACAAATTTAACTGAAACGTGAAAACAAGTGAACCATCTCTGAATAATGGGAGTAAATATTAAATAAAAAAATAAATTTATAAAACTACATATGAAAAAAAAGTTAAAGGTTTGCGTGTGTTCTGAAGTACTAGTGGGGAGGGGGTCAGCAGACAAATACAAACTCTCGACTCCACAGTCAGTATTTTTGAAAACCTACTCCCGACTCCTTTCACTGGTAAATCATAATCACATTAAATATTTTAGGTTAGGGTGAGCTGTCATTATAAAATGTCATTTTTATTACTTCTTGAGCATTTGTGGCATTCTTAATACAAATTTTTGAAAATATTAGTTTTGAAAAATTTTCGTTTTTATATTTTTCATAATTTATTTATTTATTTCATTTAATAACCCATTGGACTACTAACAGGTGCAAGCACCCGATACCAGGCAGCCACTTTAACATACAAATGACAATGGTACAAAAGACAAATAATACAGTTACAAAATTTTATAATATTATAACAAAATAAATTTATATATCTATATATACATTGAGGAACAAGGAGCTAGAAATTTAATTGAATATTAATAATGATATAGAAAAAATATCTTTATGCAGTGTGTTTAGTTTTATAATACTGTTTTATGATAATTGAAAATCTGAGGATAGATAAATTATGGATATCTAAGTCGATATTACAACTGACAGTATCGAATAATTTTGTCATGCGACTCACTGGTGTGTTTAATAGGTAATTAGTACTGGCGATATTTTGTTTAGATGTATACAAATACTGCGTATTTTGATTGTCCCGACAAAAATTAAATTGTCCCGACAAATTTATAATGTGTCACTTTTCCTCTGACATTTGTATTTTGGCTGCCCCAGGAAACATGATATAATCATGGAGCTCGTTACAACTTGAGAAAATAAAATCCCCTTCAGTTATGCTTAAACATAATAAACGGAGCATATAGAAACAAAATAGATGTGTAAAAAAAATCTTTACTGCCTCATCGTAATAATCTGTTATTACGAGTTGTATTAATCAAATTATAAACTAGAGAACATGGAAAACCGGTTAAAATTGGTATTAAATTTTTACAATTTCGTTTTCGTTCTTGAACCAAAAATTAAAAAAAATATATATTTTTCACGTTTAAGTTTTGTAAAAAAATCTGGTAATTTCCTCATTTTAATTTCGTTTTTAGTTCGTGAAATATAAATTTCTTGATTAAAATTTAATCGAAGAGCTGGGAGTCGATATTTTCGGGATTTTCCAAGTCCCGACTCCGACTCCTGGTCTCCGACACCCCTGCGAAAGAATATGTTTGAAATTTATGGATAGTTTTGTGTCTAAAAAAACATGGCCGATCCTGAGAAAGATGTGAAACAGTAATTGAGGATCATGTAGGAAAAAACAGTCGTCTTTTTTACTGCTCTTTTGTAGACTGTGAAACTTATGTTATTAAATCCCATACTGGTACCTTAGTTCCGCCAAAATATCCAATTACCCTTTTCTACATAGACATGATGAATTGATTTTGGTCTTATACGAAACACTTTGTAAAGTTTGAAATGTCGTCAGCATATCGTCAAGTTTCATCTACACCAATTGTATTTCAGAAACGATCAAATGTTTTTTAGAAAGTGTCACTTGCAATCAAATCCGTAAATTGTAATTCAAATAATAATAATAATATTTATTGGTATTTTAAATTTTACACAGGTCTTTATAAGATGATTAAATAAATACTTATATCTAACAACTTACATTACTGAAATCATTTGTAGGGAACTCTTCATAATTGTAAAACGCATTTTCCTTAAAAATTACTTTAAAATATTTCTATATGAGTAGAGAGACAAATCTTTAATATTCTCAGGTAAGATGTTATAAAATTTAGTGCAATAATAATTAATTAAGTATCTTGCACAACCAACTCTAATATATACTCTGCTCTAATATACGTCTTATCAAGTGTTTCCTTTTCGTCTCATATTTATGAATTTGTTCCTGCGTTTTGAAATTATCTTTGGTTTAATACATGTAAACAAAGCAATAAAATATATATAAGGACGGTAGTGTCATCAGACCTAGTTCAACAAAATGTTGTCTACAGTCTTGTCTGTAATTCAGACCACAAATTACTCTAACAACTCGCCGTTGTGATCGAAAAATTCTTTGGGTATGTGTGGAGTGTCCCCAAGCTAAGCAAAGCATATGTGATGTGCAACTCAACCAGGGCATGATATGCAGTTACCAGAACATTTCTGGGTACCTTAGATTTTAGATTTCTTATACAGCAGATTGCCTTCCATAATTTGTAAAATGTAATTTCTAAAATGTCAATTGTTATTCAGATTAGTAAATTTTAATACTGAAAGTTTCAATCCATATCAGATTACATAGTAAATTGTAAGTGTCGATTTTAATTGAAATTTTTTTAAGAAAATGTAATTTCTCTACATAGTGTACTGTATAACTAAGATACGATAACACAAGTTTTCACAAAAAAAAATATACATATATGTATATATATATATATATATATATATATATATGAACTGAATTACAATTTACTAATCTGAATTACAATTGACGCTATGTAAATTACAGTTTACTTTTCTGAATTACAATTGACGCTTTCTGAATTACAATTTACTAATCTGAATTATAATTTACGTATTCTGAATTACAGTTGGGAAAGGTGAAGTGATAGTGAATCAAATAGTGAATGTATTTCTACGACTGTTGTTTTATATTTGGTTTGCTCTGTATGGTATCAAGATAAATAATCTAAAATTTTTAAATTTAACACGACATACTTTTAAAAATAGATCTTTAAGTTACATATTTCTTGCACTAAGATTTCATGAAACCATTTACGTTGAAATTCGCATAAATTCTGTAATTTTAACATATTTACTTTGCAATTATCTATTGATTTATGATTTGTAAAATTGTCCTAAATAAGGTACATTTCTACCTCTGTCATATTTGAGTAGAACTCTGTTCAGCTCTTTCCAAATTTTACTTTGAAAAACTTATTTAGTATTCAATATTTGATATATTCCTTTTTCAAGTTTTCAGTACAATTTCTTCAACCTGCTTGTAAATATGAACTAATTAACAATGAATTTTAAATTTTATCCGTACTTTAACTGCATAAGAAAAATTAGGAAGACGATATTCTCTACGCAATCTAACAATGTCAGCGCGACTCTCGAACTATTGTATAAATCGTCGTTTTTAAATGGATAAATTATCATTTTTTTAGTCAGAAGAGTCGTGACGTATGATTTTGTTAAATAAGTGCTTATCATGTAATAGGTGACCTTACTTAGCAAGCATTTTATTATTTTATTCAGCTGGTCGCTCCATCCTTTATGATAACGCACTCGTGGTCTTGCTGCTTGGATTTTCCTTGAGCTAGAAACCGCTCCAGGCTAATGGGATTCCAAGGTAATGGGATATGTGTGCTTTATTAGAAGTCTGTAGTCATGATTTTTTAACTGTACAGTATAAGATAGCAAACTATAGTTTTCACATATATCGCCACACTTTAATTTAAGTGCGGCGCATCTAGCCATTTTAGCCCTTCTCTTGATTTAATGAATACTAAATATAGTACAGGAAATGAAGCTCAAAAAATGGCAAAACCTCGCAATTTTTTCGTCCAGCATCGATTTGGATAAATATTTGGAATTAGGCTCATTTCACCCTCTAGTTCATTTTCTACATTGTGCCGTTGTACGCTTTTTGTTTTTTAAGGGTGAAAACTACCCCTAATTGTAAAAAATTATAAAATAACATTTTAAACCTTAATATGGGTAAAATTTGGTTTGGATTAGCTAAATATGAATCGTTTTATGCTTTAGAATACAATTTCATAATGTTTCAACCCTTAAAAATCAACCCTTGTTGGATTAAAAAATGATTTCATCTTGCATCGATTTGCACCAAAATTTGAAATTAGGTTTGTCTCACCCTCTACTTCAAATTTTATATCATGCTCATGGGCACTGTTTATTTTTTAAGGGTGAAAACTACCCCTAATTGTCAAAAATTATAAAATAACGTTGTAAACCTTAAGATGGGTAAAATTTGGTTTGGATTAGTTGAATAATGATTGTTTCATGCTTTGGAATACAATTTCTAATGTTTCAACCCTTAAAAACCCACCCTTGTTAGAGCTCGATATAAAAAAAAATCATTCCGAACCGTGCTATTCGAATGTTTCGAAAAATTTTTATTGGTATTTTAAACATAGCTATTTCATTTTTAGTGATAGAAAGTTTTTTTAAAAACGATTTTGTAGGGTTTTTCAAGAGCTATAAGACTATGTAAATTAAATTTCTTAAGATCCCATAGTTTTTAAATGGGGTGAGTTTGAAGGGCTCGAATAAGGTGGTGTTCGCTTGTAAATAGAGGTTTTAAACGGCTATATCTCGCCAAATATTCACTGTAGAGAAAATATATGCACAGGAAAATTTAAGTCATTAAAAAAGCTACAATTTAGTGCTCTATCATTTTTTTCGTATCTCCAGTAATTTCGGACATATTTTGAAGAAAACGGTGAAAAATACGAAATCGCAAAAATCGTTTTTTCTTTAAACTCCAATTTTTCTAAAATTAGGCATTTTAAATTGGTCAAACTTCTTGGGTGTACTGAAAATACATATAAAAAGAGAACCACAGAAGGGTGAGGATCAATTTTAATTAGGGGGGGTAAATAGGGGGTTGTTTTCACTGATTTTTTCGTAGAAAAAAGTAGGTACCGACCTTATTTTGATCATAAGTCGCTTAATTTTTATGCTAGAGACTTTATTTGTTTTTTTGTTTGAAAGGTCTAATCAAATAATTTAAAAAAGATTCAATGAGTTTTCCTCGAAAAATGCAAATTTTTCCTGTTATTTGACTTTGAATTTTTCAAATTATGCATTTGGAGAAAAAAAGTTAACCATTAACATACCGTATCTCGGTTCGTATTGGTCGTAGAAAAATAATAAAAAAAGAATTTTGTTTGTCTTTTTAAAAGCTTTAATTTTGCTTTCTACAGTTTTTTTGATAAAATTCATATTTTTCGAGTTATTCGCAAAAAACTTTTTAAAAACATCGATTTTTTCGTCGAAAAACTGTTACTTTAAACCGCGAATAACTCAAAAAATATTAGTTTTACGAAGAAAACGTAAAGAACATTTTTTTCTTAGAATTATTTTTCCCATCGATTCCTATAGTTAAAATGTAGTAAAAAATTTCCACTCCCGAGATGGGGTGGCAACCACCCCCAAGGTTTTAGCGTATACCGGCATGATGTAGAAAATGATCCTTGGGCTATTCCCTACCTTCTGTGAAAATTTCACGTAATTCCATGTTGGACGAAAAAATTGCGAGCCAAAATGCTTCATTTCCTGTACTAATATATAAAACGGTCAAATTCTTTATTTTATTTTGTACTAGCTTAAAACCCATGCTTCGCTACGGTATATTGATGGTCTCATGGAGCACAGGAGATACGAAGGATTTCTCCCGAATTTCATAACTCTTTGTCAAGGGACGCTCTATCGAATAAAAAATACCAATTTACTCCGTAAGGGATGAAATTTAAAAAAACTGTCATTCGGTTTCTAAATAGAAACCTATGTACCAAAATGAAGTGTTATAACTCAGGCAGTACAACGGTTTTTATAATTCACCCCGAATGCATATTCATCCATTTAAGGGTTGATTAGGGCAAACACGTGAATTTCTGTTTTAAACATTTGTATGGGTATCATTTGCAAGCAAAAACCAAGTCGATATCTCATTGAGCCTAAGAGATATTGAGGCATCCCTAAATCAAATTTCACCTCATTTCACCACTCAAAAATGGAATTTAGAAAAATCTCTTCTTATTACGTCATGGAGGGAATGTAAGCTCCGAATTTCATTTCTTAATATCCATTGGATTTTCTATCGAATAAAAAATACCAATTTACCCCTTTAGGGATGAAACTTAAAAAAACTGTCAAAACACTTATTTTTGAAAAGATTTCGAAAAAGGTGTTTTAAAAAAGGCACGTATATACCAAAGATGAATCTTATATCTCAACAAACAGGAAAAACTACGGTTACTATAATTCATCCCATTTGGAGTGGATTGGGATGAAATCATATTTTTTTTTTTAAATTATTGTATTGTATGTTTAAATTTTTTAGCCCCTTAGAAGTCGAATTTCGAAGAATCTCTTCTTAGTGGGTACGTCATGGCAGGAATAAACTTCGCGAATTTCATATATCTGTGCCAAAGGAATTTTTTATCGAATAAAAATATCCATTAACCCCATTAAGGGTGCATTTTAAAAAACTGTCAATACGATCAATCGAATATGGATTAACCCCTTTACGGATAGACAGGATAAAATATTGAAATAAGTTTTTCGATATTTGCATGGGTAACCTTTGTAAGTAAAAACTAAGTCGATATCTTATTGGTCCTAAGAGATATTAAGGAATTCTTGAAATCACACCTTCGTCTTTTCACCTTTTAGGGGTTAAATTAAAAAAAACTGACTAAACCATTTCGAAATATTTTAAAAAGACACATATGTGCCAAAAAATAATGTTTTAACTAAACGAACACAGGAAAAACGACGGGATGTATAATTCACCCCGATTGTAGATTTACCACTTTAGGCATTGATCAGGACAAGAACCTGAAATAATTTTTTCGGCATTTGCATAGGTAGTATTTGTAAGCAAAAACCAAGTCGGTATCATATTAGTCTTAAAAGACATAAAAGAATCTTTAAAATTACAATTCACCCCTGTTCACCCTTTAGGGGTGAAATTTTAAAAAACTATCAAAACCTTTTCGAGATATTTTAAAAAGACACCTTTGTGCTAAAAAGTAATGTTACAACTAAACGAACACAGGAAATACGACGGAATGTATAACTCACCCCGATTGTAGATCCACCCCTTTAGGGGTTGATTAGGACAAAATCCTGAAATTGGTGTTTCGGTATTTGTATGGGTAATCTTTGACTTCGGCGATTAGCCTCGTTGCAGAAATAAAGGCCGATGTAAAATAAATAATCTTTGTAAGCAAAAAGCAAGTCGATATCTTATTGGTCCTAAGAGATATTAAAGAATCCTTGAAATCACAATTCACCCCTTTTCACCCTTTAGGGGTAAAATTTCAAAAAACTGTCAATACCATTTCGAGATATTTTAAAAAGACACCTATGTGCTAAAAAGTAATCTTGCAACTAAACGAACACAGGAAATACAACGGGATGAATAAGAGTCAGTCAGGACACTTGCTTTTATATATATAGACTAGCTGAGTACCCGTGCTTCGCTACGGTATATTGACGGTCTGCCATCATCGTGCAATTATTATAAGTTATGATTCTCTGTAGATCACATTGCTAACTCTCTCCTCAAGTGTAGATTCACCACGTTGGAGGCTCATTAGTGTAAAATTTTCAGTTTGTTTCTAAACATGTGCACGGGTAACTTTTATAAGCAAAAACCTAATCGATATCTCATCTATCCTAAGAGATATTGAGGAATCCGTGAAAAACTATTTTACTCCTTTTCACCCCATAGGGGTCGAAAAATCCTTTCTTAGTGGGTTCTTACGTCATATCGAGAAATGTTTTCTTGGAATTTCTTATTTCTAATAAAAAATACTAATTTACCCTTTAGGAATGAAATTTAAAAAACTGTCAGAACACTATCGAAAGATTTTAAAAAGTCACCTATATGCCAGAAAGAAATGTTATAACTCAAGAAGCACAGGAGATATAAATGGTTCGATGCTTACGTTATGGCAGGAATATGTTCCCGGAATTCCATGTATCTAATCAAAAATATACCAATTTACCCCTTTATAGGTAAAAAAGAAAACGTTTAAAAGACTATAGAAAAAAAAAAGGTACTCCAAAAAGGAATGTTCTAACTCAACAAACCAAGATGTTACAAAAGATTATATAACTCGCCCTGATTTAATGTAGATTCGCCCCGTTAAGTGTTGATTGCAACAAAATCCTAAATTACATTTTTATACATCCGTACGGGTAACCATAGTAAGTAAAAAGCAAGTCGTTATTTCATCAAGAGATATTGAGAAATCCATTATCACCCCCTAGGAGTCGAATTTCGAGAAATCTCTTCTTAGTGGTTGCCTACGTCATGGAAGAAATATAGTTCCCGAATTTAAATTGTCTACTAAAAAATACCAATGTACCAATGAAATTTAGGGTAATGTAAGAATAGCAATTTAGGGGTGAAATATAAAAAAAAACGGTCAAAATGAAATGACCTTGAAACTAATGATATTAAAAAGACACCTAAATGCGAAAAAGTACAACAAAGAGTGTAGATACAAAGGGTTCTATAATTCACCCGAATCTAGAATCGCCCTTTTAGGTTGATGATTAGAACACTGAAAGCAAAAATCAAATCAATATATCATTAGACCTAACAGATAATGAAGAATCCGAGGAAAAACATTTTATAACTTTCCATCCCGTAGGGGTCGAATTTCGATAAATTCCATATAAGTGGGTGCTTGTGACATGGAGGGAATATATTTCCTGAATTCCATATCTCTATGTCAAGGGACGTTCTTTCGAATAAAAAATACCAATTTACTCCTTTAGGGATGAAATTTAAAAAGCTTCCAAAACGCTTCCTAAATATTTTAAATAGAAAATTATGTACCAAAATGGAATGTTATAACTCAGGAAATAAAAAGGTTTCTATAATTCACCCCAAATGTAGATTCACCACTTTAGGGGTTCATTAGGACAAAATCCTGAATTACTGTTTCAAAAATTTGTATGGGTAACCTTTGTAATCAAAAACCAAGTCAACATCTCATTGGTCGTAAGGTATATTGAGGAATTCTTCAAATCACATTTCACCCCTTAGGGCCCGAATTTCGAAAAATCTCTTTTTAGTGGGTGCTTACATCACGGAAGGAATATACTTCCCGAATTTCATGTCTCTATATCCAAGGGAAGTTCTATCGAATAAAAATACCCATTTACTCCTTTAGAGGTGAAATTTTAAAAAACTATAAAAATTTCGAGGTATTTGAAAAAGACACCTATGTGCCAAAAAGAAACGTTATAACTCAATTAACACAGGAAATACGACGGGTTGTTTAATTCACCCCGATTATAGATTTACCCCTTTAGGGGTTGATTAGGAAAGAATCCTGAAATACTTTTTCGGCATTTGTATAGGTAATCTTTATAAGCAAAAGCCAAGTCCATATCTTATTGGTCCTAAGAGATATTAAGGAATCCTTGATAACACATTTCAGCCCTTAGGGGTTGAATTTCGAAAAATCCCGTCTTAGTGGGTGCTTACGTCATAGAGGGAATATATACTTTACGAATTTCATGTATCTTGTCCAGAGAACGTTCTGTCGGGTAAAAAATACACATTTACCCCTTTAGGGGTGAAATTTTGAAAATCTGTCAAAACCATTTAGAGGTATTTTAAAAAGACACCGATGTGCCGAAAAAGAATGTTATAACTCAATAAACACAGGAAATACGAAGGGTTGTATAATTCACCCCGATTATAGAATCACCCCTATAGTGGTTGATTTGGACAAAATCCTGAAATAAGTTTTTCGGCATTTGTATGGGTAATCTTTTTAAGCAAAATCCAAGACGATATCTTATTGGTCCTAAGAGGTATTGATGAATCCTTGAAACCACATTTCACCCCTTTTCACTCCTTATGGGTTGAATTTCGAAAAATCCCGTCTTAATGGGTGATTACTTCATGGAGGGAATGTACTTTGCGAATATCATGTATGTATGTCCAAGAGATATTTTAAAAAGACATGTTTATGCCAAACAGGAATTTTCTAACTCAACAAACACAGGGAATACGACGGGTTCTATAATTCTCCGATTGTAGATTCACCCTTTTAGGGAATGGTTAGGACAAAATCCTGAAATAAGTACTTCGACATTTATATGGATAACCTTTATAAGCAAAAACCAAGGCGATATATTATTGCACCTAAGAGATATTGAGGAATACGTGAAAACACATTTTACCCCTTTTGACCCCTTAGGGGTTGAATTTCCAAAAATAATTTCTTAGGGGGTTGTTAAGTCATAAAAGGGATATACTCCCAGAATTTTATATTTCTCTGTCTAGACGACATTCTATCGAATAAAAAATACCAATTTACCCCTTTAGGGGTGAAATTTAAAAAAAACGGGCCAAACATTTTCTAATTATTTTAAAAGACACCTAATGCCAAACACAACACACACAGGAAATACGGAGGGTTCTATAATTCACCCCGATTGTAGATTCACTGTTTTAGGGGTTGATTAGTATAAAATCCTGAAAAATAAGTTTTTCAACATTTATATGGGTAGTCTTTGTAAGCAAAAGAAAAGCGATATATTATTGACCTAAAAAATATTGAGGAATCCGTGTAAATACATTTCATCCCTTTTCACCCCTGAGAGGTCGAATTTCGAAAAATCATTTCTTAGGGGGTTCTTAAGTCATAAAAGGGATATACTCCCCGAATTTTATGTTTTTTGTCTAGACGACATTCTATCAAACAAAAAATACCAATTTACCCCTTTAGGGGTGAAATTTAAAAAAACGGTCAAAACTCTTTCTAAATATTTTAAAATGACACCTATATGCCAAAAAGGAATGTTATAACACAATAAACACAGAAGATGCGAAGGGTTCTATAATTCACCCTGATTGTAAATTCACCCTCTAGGGGATGATTAGGACAAAATCCTGAAATAAGTTTTTCAATTTTTATATCGATAACCTTTATAAGCAAAAACCAAGGCGATATATTATTGGACCTAAGAGATATTGAAGAATCCGTGAAAACCCATTTTACCCCTTTTCCCCCCTTAGGGGTTGAATTTACAAAAATCCTTTCTTAGAGGGTTGTTACGTCATAAAAGGGATTACTCTCCGAATTTTATGTTTCACTGTCTAGACGACATTCTATCGAATAAAAAAAATCAATTTGCCCCTTTAGGGATGAAATTTAAAAAAAACGGTCAAAACACTTTCTGAATATTTTAGAAAGACACCTATAAGCTAAAAAGGAATGTTATAATACAATAAACACAGAAGATGCGAAGGGTTCTATAATTCGCCCTGATTGTAGATTCACCCTTTTAGGGGATGATTAGGACAAAATCCTGAAAAAAGTTTTTCAACATTTATATGGATAACCTTTATAAGCAAAAACCAAGGCGATATATTATTGGACCTAAGAGATATTGAAGAATCCGTGAAAACACATTTTACCCTTTTTCGCCCCTTAGGGGTTGAATTTACAAAAATCATTTCTTAGGGGTCCTTACGTCATAAAAGGGATATACTCCCCGAATTTTATGTTTCTTTGTCTAGACGACATTGTATCAAATAAAAAATACCAATTTACCCCTTTAGGGGTGAAATTAAAAAAAACGGTCAAAACACTTTCTAAATATTTTAAAAAGACACCTATATGCCAAAAAGGAATGTTATAACACAATAAACACAGAAGATGCGAAGGGTTATATAATTCACCCTGATTGTACATTCACCCCTTTAGGGGTCGATTAGGACAAAATCCTGAATTAAGTTTTTTAATATTTAGATGAGTAATCATTGTAAGCTAAAATCAAGTCGATATCTTATTGGACCTAAGAGATATTAAGAAAACCGTGAAGCCACATTTTACCCCTTTTAACCCCCTTTTCACCCACTTAGAGAATGAGTTTCGAAAAATCCGTTCTTAGTGGGTGCTTACGTCATGGAAGGAATATACTCGCCGAATTTCATGATTGTAGGTTGTGGTTTGGGCTGGGCGTTGATTATGAGTAGGTAGCTTAGTTACGATTTTATATATATAGATAATAGAGTTATAAACGGGGCGTTATAACCCATGAAATTACAACTATAAATTATATAAAATATATGAATTTTCTACACTTAAAATTTAACATAGTAAAATCGGTTTGTCTGAATCAGTTTCCCAACCTTTTCGCGTTAGCGACACACTTTCAAACTTTAGTGAAACGTTTTCAAAATCTTTTAAACTACAACTTTTGTGACGCAGCAGCTGCTCTCGCGACATATTGGTTTGGAACCACTGGACTAAACAATAGAAAATTTGAAATATTTATATTCACTAAAAATTGTTAAGAACGCTACTTTTAATAGTGTCCTTTTTTTATTTATTTGTTTATTTATTTATTATTATTATTATTATTTTTTTTTTTTTTTTCTTAGAAACACTGTTTCTGAAAAATAAATCGACATCTAAGTTTATTGAATTAAAACTGTAATATAGGCTGAATAGTACAACAAGTTGAACTCTACTGACTCTATCAATCTCGGTGCAGTCTGCTGTTATTTTTACCTACCATCACATATTGATTGATTGATTGAGTATTGTGATCATACCGATTTTGGCTTTTCTAGATATTTACGATAAATACGAATTTGGATTTTTGTGAGTCGGATTGAGTGTTTTAGTGTTTAGAAAAAAAAAAAAATTAAAAAAAATAAATGACCCTTTTTTTCTATTGATTAGTGGCAGCAGAGACGTTGTGGATTGAACGGCCAGAAGTTGTCATTTTGAAAACTTATTAGTGCTTCTTGTTTAAGACGCATCTATGTTTTATCTACCAAAACAAAACTAAAATATCTTAAAGCATCTTGTGTAATATCACTGAAAACTTTGTAACAGTATAGATGGCAATACTAGCCACATTTCAATAACTTATAGAAAATATATTGAAATTAATTAACACACAAATTATATATTATGTTACGAAAACGGTCTTGCTTAATTATTATATGAATTTTTGCTTCTCGTTAAAAACATTATGTTGAAAATTGCTTAGTTACCCATCATGATAACAGGCAACACAGCCAACATAGTCTCTAGTCATTCAAAATTGAGAATTGTCATTAATACTTATATGTCGATAACTTTCTGTATAAGCATTAGTACGGAATTCATAATTTCCATAGCTTGTCGGCCTAAAATTTTCTTCTGCGCTCTACTTTTTAAAACCAGTGTAATTTTAATTCTCTAAACATAAATCCAACTAAACGAAATAGTTTTAACAAAACAAGAAGAACAAAACTCTTTTTTTTCAGATTGTAGCGATACAAGCAGTTTGGCAGCATTCTATATAGTGGTCCCTTTCCACTCTTTGACCACGAGTCCATTGCGCATTCATGTCTCAAGTCACATCCTGGAATACGTGATCTGTATTATATTTCGCGCTAGAGTGATAAAGCAACTAGTCCGGGAAAAAGGATATTATGAGTGCTTGATTATTTGAGACACAACGCTTATACTTATATGAGTTTCTGTTATTCCTCAGTAGATATATATGATTGTTTATTGCAAAGAGCTTTACGTCTGGATATGTTTATTGACCTGCTATGCTACCTACAAGGCATAATTTTCTTATGTTTGAAGTAGTACTGCGTACTTTATCCTTGGAGAAGTAGTTAGAAAATGAAAAAATTTATTTGTTAACATGTTTTGACATTTCAGTAAATTTCCAAATTGTTATAATGTTGTTAATCTTTTATCTTAACAACGTACGGATGTGTACGGATTTTGACAAAAAAAAAAAAAACATGAATATAGTCACCCCCCTTTTATGATTCGTATTTTGAAAGAAAATATTAAGTAAATTATTAATGTACATTAGATAAATACCTAAAATTATGATTACATTCTTTGATAAATTTCAGCATCTTGATTACTTTAATAAAATATTCAAACTTGTACATTCTCTGTAATGAACAATACTGTTTTATGTAGAGTACGCTTGATCACTCAAAACGGTTTCACTCGACGGTTTCAATAAAAACCGTCTATTGTTTTGATTGGAAGACTTAATGTGGAAGATGTGTGTGGAATCCTAATGTAATGGTTCTTCGGGCTCCTCGCTAACTTCACCTAAATTAGGCAGCAAAAATCCTAAACGAGATTGTAATAATTACATCTTGAGAGACGTATTGTATCCCATAATGGTACCGTATTTTTCAGACCTAGAATTTCCTAGAAAGATTTTTTGTTAAAAGGGCTAAATCTTCATTTTGAGTTTTTAATGTGAATTATGTGTGGGGACACACTTTAATTTTTGCACTTTCTTTATGGTAGAAACAAGAGAAACAAGTTTTAAAACGAATCTATAGCAATTGTCTCTGTAACGTACCAAAATACGACTGAACATGTAATTAAAACAGTTGAAACTGAGGACATAGGATATGACAAATAATTTTTATTAGTTATCATGTAGTGAACCCTTAGGACAACCACCAAAATGGGAATATGAAAGAAAGAATTACAATAAAGTGATGACACATCAAGCATATAGTAATAGTACTTAAACAATTGAATGTCAATATTTCAAAATTTTAGATAATGAACAAAATTCAAATATGTTTTCTTGTTAAGGTAAGAATAACACAATAATCAGTAAAAATGTCTTTTTGGCGAAAAGACTTGTCGAGCTGTGTTATTAAAGCAACGCCAAGTTATGTACAAAAGAAAAATAATTATGGAATCCGAAGTATATTGTGGCGCCCGTACCTAGCCTAAGTAAGGTATGGTGGCCAGACAGTCACACAAATGGCCTTCGCGGCGGCCACTACAAGGGCCACCAGCAGTAGGCTGGAATATAGAATGTAGAACAGTGATACGCAGACGCACCGAGTTGAGCACCTGGTGAAGACTCGGACGACCTAGAGGAAAGGGAATGGAATATAAACTCAATTGCTCCTAGGGGATGCTCTAGGAGACTAACACACGGGAAATGGTAGCCCTAGCTGGAGTGTGAACGGGTAAAATCCTAGGCCCACAAGTAATGGCTATGGCGGATCCTAGCCTAGAAAATCCCACGATTTCTCTAGCTTAATCCAAAACCCTATCCAAGCGACAAACAATGCGTAGACGTTGCTCAGCACGATGGGTGTATCACAGAAATAATGTACAGTACCACAAAAATATAATATATAAAAAACTGATAATTTATAACAAAAATTATTAATATTAAACAAAAATACAGAATAACTAAATTAAATTCAAATAACACAGCAGACGTGATCAAGAGACCAACGTGTGTGTACCAAAAGTTACGGCGCTGATGCGATAACTGGCAGAATAGAAATATGTGATATAAAAATATTAAATAAACAATGAAATTGAAATTGTAAAATTGGAATGGACTTACAGTGTGATGGTTTCAGTCAAAAATATGTAGAATATCATTCCCAACTTTACATTACGTGGTACTGGTGTCTCCAAAACAGGTTCCTGGGTCCTCGGATGGTTTCTTCAACAGGTGTTGATGAACAAAAAAAAAAAATTAAACAATAAACCAAGTGGGTGAAATATCACTTAACTCGCGATAGAGACGCGTGAATTTATTTAGAAACTGTTGATAATAATTAAATCGATAGGCGATGTACTCTCTTATCAGGTCAGCATGTGAATGATTTAGGTGAAAAATAATGTTGAAACCGGCAAGTAGCGGCTCTGAACATTTTATAAAAACAATAAAAGTTTTTATGTTTTAAATTTAATAATAGCAAGGGCCTTACGGGCGCGACATATATGTTAATATAACTGGTGAAATCAGCGTTTGCTTTCTAATCTTTCAGACACAATTTATAAAACTTGGTTTCAGATCTTTAATCTTGCGAAGTTGGATTCATCGAGCTATTCATTGTTTTCTTAATCTGTTTGTAGCTACATTCATCTACCTTATTTAAAAGTGTTTATCGATTCTGTTGAAGACCAAGGACATATAATTTATCCTCATTACCAAAAATAATTCTACAACAGGATATTCCTGTCCCTGACCGGGTTGATTGCATTAAAGTTTATTTTTGACATTTAAGTCGAGTGATTGACGTTCGTTACAGTTCAAAGTAGCTATGACCTGTATTTGGAATACTTACGTTGTGTTTGTATATTTTGAATTACTTACTTGAACTCACTGAGAAGATTCAAACACATGATGGCGAGTGCTGAAAACTTAAACCCCAGGAGACAAAAACAATAATTTGAACCAGAATTATATATGTTTATTAACCATTTTTACGAGCTCTATACAGTAATTATATAAAATATGCACATTCTAAATAGGTACAAATGCCTATAGTCTTATAATGTTCGTTTAAAAGAAGTTTGGGACATGAAAAATGCCAAGGTGCAAAGCAAACTTCCACTCGACAAACTTGTTTGATTCCAGAAAGTACTTTCAAAATAGGTCTGTTGTGTGGATTTGCCGTCTTTTGAGTAGGAATTTCGCCGTCTTTTGAGTGGGCACTACGCCGTCTTTTGTGTGGACAATATGCCGTCTTTATGGTGAAGTTTTAAAAAGCCAACGGAGTGGCCGAGCATATTAAGTCGTGCGGTTTTAGACTGTTAGAAACAGACGTGACTAGGCGGCCGGTGGTTCGAGCCTGCTTCGTTGGTGATATTATTCGGGCGAGAATAATATGTTTACATTACTCTCATTTTCACAATCATTCACCCCTCATCCAGGTGTAGGAGCTCGCCCCCTGGCATCGGCGATTAGCCTCGTTGCAGAAATAAAAGCCGATGTAAAATAAATAATATAATAATATAAAATCTTTGTGGTGGACACTACGCCGTATTTTATTTTTGTTATTTTTATTAAGTTTAGCCCAAGCCAAGTGAAAATGAATGTCGTATTAATTTAATCGTAAGTATTTTGTTCCGAGTGATTTTTCTATAAAATCAAAAGCAGCAAGCATTAATTAGCAAAATAAGATGCAGGCAATCGTATGGTCAATGGGAATCCGACCCAGAGTGTGGAAAGTACTCTGGTTTTACAGCAAAACTGTGCAAAGTTAGTTTAAAGTTGACGAATATTCCTATATTCGTCAACTAGCATTGGTTGGAGTGAAATAGGTAGTGCACAAAGATTCTTAGATATATTCGCCGTTGCAAAGATAAAGATCCCTCTGATGTGAATGACAATGAAATACAAAGTTATAATTTCTTTCACAATTTGTTTAAATCTTGTCTAAAGTGTGTTTCATAAAATTATTATACTCTCCTATATACTCTATTCATTAACTAATCTACGTGGAACACATCTTAAGAAATATTTCAACCAGTTTGTTTACGTCCGATATAATGTACTGAATAACGGCTTTCTTTAGCTGCTTTCCTTTTACAAGTTAAAATGCTTGGCTAAGCTAAGAAGTTAGTCAAATATCTTAGCAAGGGAAAGGGGGAAGGAAAAAACTTAGCTTATCTTAGCCAGTGTCTTATAAATGGAACGCTCTTACAACTTAGATTAACTTAGCTTAGCTTAGATTTCTGAAGTAAAATGGTAAAACGAAAGCGCCTATTGTTATAATTATTTGACCTTGAACGAACTACGTGAGTAAAAATGATTTAAAATATACTAAATGAAATAATTTGTAACAATATTCAAAAAAATTAATAAACCAGGGCTGTACCGTTTCACGTTTTATAATTTAAAGAGTTCTATGCTGGTTAAAACTTTTTTGTGGCAATGTGTTCTACCAGACTGTTTTACACAATCGGAAGGGATTATACGTGTTCCAACATGTATGCTATCATCTTAATCGTGTTCTTTCTGGGTAGTTTTATTTTATTAAAAATAGAAAATTTAAAGTTAAACCAAATAATTATCCCATTTCTTTTATGTCGTGTAATCCTAAACAAAAATACGATGGACATCATAATTATAACCGATTCTGTTTCACCAGGATAGTTAGTTTGCGCAATGTGACAGTGTGCAATGATGATTGAAAATATTAAAATCTAGATTTCAATAAAATTAATATAAATCGAATATTTCTCAATTATCTTACGATGTCTTTGTGTTTATATCTTTGAATTTAGCTTAAAATCCTCTTTCGAATGAGCAAAAAATAAATGTTAGTTCCTAGATAAAATAAGAAAATTATTTACTCAAAGTTTTTTGGAAATTACTGTTTGAAAATAAAAATTGTTTCGCTCATTGATATGGTCTTATAAAATATCGTTTGTTTTCTAATTTAACTAACTTCATAACTCTTATATTTCTGGAGATAGCTGTAGTGGAAAACTAAAATTAACTAAAATTAAATTTTATCAAAAAAGAAACATCGGCGATTAGCCTCGTTGCAAAAATAGGCCGATGTAAAACAAATAAAATAAAAATAAGTTTAATAAAATACAAAAATGGTAATAATAGTTATTTGTGTACCATGGCCTAAAAGTAGATCTTTTTCGACCACATCTGAATTTAAGGGCCGAGGACTTAAAACAGATATGGACGAAAAAGATCTTTTTGACCAAGATGCACATTATATTATTTATTGACATTTTTGACAGCAACTGTCATCTACTTTTTGGCGCTAAATACGAATCACGGCCGTCCTGCTCCTGCCACTTTCTCGTGGCATCTTCAAAATTTAATAACCGCAAAATAAAACAGAGTAAACGAAAACATAATGTTAGTTTTGCCTTCCTGACGAACCTCAAGGAGACCAGAGATCCAGAGTTTCACTGAACTCCTTGAGGTCCTTGAACATTCAGGGTCGAACAAAACAAACACATCTCCTTGAGGTCCCTGACCATCCAGAGTCAACAAGACAAACACGACCATTTTAGGTCCAACAACTCCTTAAGGTCCCTGACCATCCAGACTCAACAAGACAAACACGACCATTTTAGGTCCAACAACTCCTTGAGGTCCCTGACCATCCAGAGTCAAACAAAACAAACACAACTCTTTGAGGTCCCTGACCATCCAGAGTCAACAAAACAAAAACGACCAGTGTGTCTTGCGGTACTCAACAAGCTATCAATTCTCAAATCAACTATCAATCAGTTCATTTCATTACAGGTTGTCCACAGTACCCAACAAGCTCAGTGACTGTCGCTGCTTCCTACTCAGTACCTTATTATCCCACACGCAACGTGCCTTCTAATTTAATCAAAGCAATAATATGTCTTTTACCACTTCAATCATCGTCACTTTTAATCATCATCATCTAACTAGTTACTTTCGTACTATTTATCTGTCAATAGACAAACGCTCGTCCATTCTGACATTTTTTTATTATTATTTTTCTTCAGATCATTACATTTGCCATTTCAGGTAAACTGCACCTTGATCTGTTATCAATCGCACTGGTAAAATAAGTAAAATTAAGCAGAACCCTACGGTTCCCACTGTTTTAGTCCTTGTTGAAGATCTCCAAAGAACAAATAGTACATTAAATGAATTTATCTCCCGGCTCTAAAATATGTTCTAAACCTGCAATAGCTGTAACAAAAGATCTGCGCAATCAATGTGCACAGTATTACATCGTTCGCATTTATTATTACATAGCATGTGCATCAATTGTAAAATCTGTCATTTATATTCTGATAGATTTATTCTTTTATCAGTCAATATAACTTTTAGTAGTTAAAAAAGGAATCATTAATTAATTTAATTATAAAAAAAATAACCGAAATTTACCGTTATTAACATTTCGTTCCGGTTTCGATTTCGGTTTTTAAACTGAACAATTTTACGTTACGGTTCCCTTCTGTTAAAAATTCCGGTTAATTTCGGTTTTCGTTTCGGTTCCGGTTCGACTCTCTCGTCAGAATCAGTTCCGCGAAATCCAAAAGCTAATATGACTTATGCGCGCACCCATGGGGGAGGCTCACGGGTTTAAGCACCTTCAAAAGCATGTGGTTGTTACGTGTTTTTGTCAAAATACAAATGAGGACCGTTTTATTTAGGTCATCACTTGTATTTTAGAAGTGAGGACGTTTTTTTTTTAGGCTATTACTTCTTTAGAAGTGAGAACTCTTTTAATAATTTAAATAATTTCGACTTGCCCTCCCCCCCCAACCGAGTGCGAGCCGGCATGCGCGTGTTGCTGCACAACCGGTAAGAAATATCATCAGCGAAAAAAGCTATTTTCTGTGGACCTTGTGAATTGTTTGCAAAGATATTAGAACATCTATTTAGTGGCAAATATATTCTACTGTGTTAAATTTGATGATTCTGATGCATCGCCCAAACAAAAAACTATATCTACAAATCAAAGTCTACTAATTGGATGGTTCTATGTACATATTGTAGATATAGCATCTTAATGCGGTGCCAACGGAGTGGCCGAGCGCATTAAGTCGTGCGGTTTTAGACTGGTAAAAATCTTAATGAGGTGGATTATTATTCTTTCATATCTTTATTTATAGGTATTACTATCGATTTTCGTTTGAGTTTAAATTAAATGTTTCATAATTTAAAAGACGTTGATTTAAAATTTATATCTTTTGGAAAATTAACTTGATCAAACCTGCAATAAATACACTGCCTCTTTCACGTCAATAAAATTGTTACAAGTACAATCATTTTTGTAGAGAAATAATGTCTTACTGGTGAATTTCACCAAAATCCGTTTACTCTGGGTACTAAAATGTCTTGTATTTAAAATAAGACAGACGTCGTAAACAGAATTTACACAGGTGAATAAAACAAAGAATAACATGATCATAAATGTAACCACAGAGCAACATTTTGTGAAATTTTGTATTCAAAGGAGTTACCGCCGTTAAAGTAAGTTTCATGGGACGGATATAAAATAAATTCTGTTTTTATGTGTCGTTATCTAGTTGATTGTTACTAGTTTCTTACAAAGATAGGCGAAGTACATGTGAACTGAATATGAGATATTATCAGAGTTAGTTCCGAAAATTTAGAATTTTCGGCTTGCAAACCGTCTAGATAAAACGATCCTCTATAGCAGGCCCGTGTAACCCTTTAAGCAGGAGGGCCACTTGGAAGTTTTGAGAATATCCTTAATAGAAAGTAGTGTGGCCCGCGAACCACACTACTTTCTATTAAAGATAATGGCAGGGGTTCTTAAACTTATGTAGTCCGCGGACCCCCTCTTGAACAACATTTTTTTTTTGCGGACCCCATCTCAGGCCTAGGCATTTTACGTCGTTCTTGAGACTTAATTTCTGGCTCAATAATCTCGTTATAATAAATATTGGTAAAAATGTATCCCTCGATATTTTAATAAATGGTCTTGTGCATTTATAGAGGAACATTTTTATTAGCATATAGAATAAAAAACATAAAATTGATAAAAATAGTAGTAAAAAGAATAAAAACAAGTTACAAATAATAATACGTTAAACTCGTACAAACATTTCTTGGTCAAATATTGGTCAAAATAGATCTTATTAAAATATGTTTTCTGTAAATAATTTGCATTTGAATAAAAATAATTAAAATGTTACTAATTATTGTTTAGTTATGTAACTAAAAAATAATTAGTTAGATAACAACAAATACAAAGTCTTGACCATGTAGGATTTTTATTAAATGTGTTATTTGAATAAAAGCGAAAAGTTGGGGGATGTAAAGTTAATGTCAAAATTGTTTCGCGGACCCCGGTAATGGCTGTGCGGACCCCCAATTGATTCGCGGACCACAGTTTAAGAACCGATGGATTATGGTGTTTCCTGGGTCTGGTGGGTCCAAAGATATTTTGAATAATTAAACACATATAATTTTGATATTTGTAGCTTTATTATATAAAAAGTTAACAAAAACACCTCTTTGGTAAGATACATTGCACAAGATTATCAATATTAACCGCTTATGCAGAAAAATAAATTTAAAAAATGCAATAAGAACAGCATTCTGACCGAACTTTCGTTGCAAATGCACGGTCTACGACATGCACTCGACTAAGAAACGGTGTATTTTATATGTAGCTTGTTAAGAGAGATTTTTTTTTTTACTAGGAATATATTTGAAATATACATTTTATATCTCAATTTGCTTTTTTTTTTTTCTAATCAATTTTACTCCGTGGGCCACAAAAAAAAGGTCCAGAGCCGCATGCGGCCCGCGGGCCCTAGGTTGCACGGGCCTGCTCTATAGGCACACATAAACTAGTTTAGATTTAGTAGTGACCTTGCTCAGCATGCATCAGACTGAGTGCTCACAGATTTGTCAAATCAGTTTAAAGAAAAATCGTTTTTACTTCAGCCTATTTTTTAATCAAATGAGAGTGGCACGCAACTAGTTAGTGAAAGAGCACAAAAGTTCTGAAACAAATCACAACTAGTGACGTTTAATCAGGAAGCAAATAGATTTTGGTATAATACGGAACACATTAACGCTCAGTCAAAAAACAAATTTGTTTTAAGCAGGGATATTTAAGAAAAAGCATGCTCCACGTTGATATACGTTCCCTCCTTTTGTTATAAAATATTTTTTTGTTTCTGCCAATGTGCGTATTCACTAGAGGTAACAGAAACATCTCAACATTGTTTCGCAACCTTTCTGTAAGCGTAATTCTTCTCTACCAGTTTCGAATATTTTATTTTCTCTAAGAAGTTGTTGAAGGCATTGACACTTAACCATTTAATTTTTTTAAACTTGAATTCATCGACTCTTACATTCCTAATAAGTTGAAAAATATTGTCTTTAATTTTCTTTTAATTTATTGGGTAAACCCAAAAATTTCGGCTTTCTGTATTTTGCAAAAATTGCATCCACCCCCACATCAAAGCTGCAACGTTGCCAGATATATAACCCGCAAATGTCAAAGTATCTGAGTTGTATAAAGCAAGAATAAGTAAAAGTGTCTTGCCAATTAAATAATTTTGTTTAATTTTGTTCAACGAAACTGTCTGAAGCAAACACCGCTTTTCAAGTCAAAACGTTTTAGCTTTAATCTATTTGAACCAATCTACGTGAACATGGCTTTTGGGTGTGTAGTTCAAATGCCAATCAATGGTTCAATTATTTAGCATCTCCGTATATTTATTAGAATATACTCAATCAGCCGCTTCAATCCACTGCTGGATAATAGGCCTTTCTTAGCATTTCCCATCTGGTCCGGTCTATCCAATTTGAGTCCATGCGTTTAATAGCGTCAGTCCAGCCAGTCGGCCGTCACCCTTTGCTCTGTTTATTTGTCGAAAGTCTCCATTGGAGGACACGTTTAGTGCAACGTCCAGTCTTCTGTTCTGACAAAGTGTCCTGCCCATTTCTATTTAAATGTTACTGTTTTCACAACGATGTCAATTTGTTTGGTTTTATTGTGAATTTTCGCGTTAAAATAAACTAGTGAATTATAAAACGAAAGTTTTTAAATACTCCAAGATTAGGTTATTACCATTTCTAGGATAGATGTAGTCCCCCAATATTCAGTTCAATTTAGGAAAGGAGATTATCTAACATATGATATCAAGAATGAAGACATTTTTTAATGATTTTAGAGTTTATGATTAGCCGAATAAAAATTTACGCTTACCTTTCGCCGTTCTTCTAGAATCCATCCTGCAATTATCAGTAAAAAATTGGCTTTATTTGCATTTTTCTCCGATTTTCTAATATTGTTTTTTTTTTTTAAATTTATTTATTTACTTTTGTAGACCAGGGGCCATCAAAAAGGCCCCTGTTTTTGATAAGCAAACCAGGTATGAAATTTCAAAATGTATATTGGGCCTCAGAATAATTCTTATTGGAAATCCTTCTCGAATATAAATACACAAAAACAGAATTTATACTTTATACTTAACCAATATCTATTACGATAATATACAAATTAAGGTAACGCTAGAGCGTTACCTCAATTTGTACGATTTTTGTTATGTATGTTTTTGCTCTTACATAAATGGTAAGTGACAAATTTCAATTTTAAGCAGAACATAAAATAATCTTTTCTTTGTTCCAAACCACTCTTATATATTTAAAATAATAAAATAAAGCTTTATTGAAATTCTTTGTATGTCTGCAATAAAAGAGAAAAACACAGAAAAGTACAATACAGAGTTCCGTGTAACCTCACAAAATTCGGTTTTGGTTGTATTAACAAATATAAATTTTAATTTAGTTATCAAGTTTAATACGTTTATGTTTTTTAGATTTCGGTTTTAAAACAACTTTACCGATGTTCGAAACAAGTTCATTTCTATGTTGACTAGTTCTCATAAAGTATTTGGTTGATAATTTGTGTATATGTTCAAAAATAGTTTCTATTTTGATATTGTTTATGCATCCTACTGATCATTTCATATCTGGGACATATTTATTTGATGTAAATAATAAGTGAGCTAATCCCCAAAATATTCATCTTATTAAAAACTGTCTGGGACAAAAAAGAAACCTATCTTTATTGTAAACAAATTTTCTTGTATACAATTTTGCTGTTAAGTTAATAATTAAGTGAGATATTTCAAGTTCTTAGGTAGCACTCTCCATATCTCCCGAAATATATATTTTATTAAAAACTGCATTGTACTGAGAAGAATCGTTTCTTCAAAAGTTATTATCTTTTATTATATCCATTTTTGCTGTTTAGTAAATGACACATGATATATTTCCACTTTATAGGTCCCATTGCCCCCTAAATAATCTTTTTATTAAAATCTTCATTAGCATAAAATAAATGTTTTCTCATTCGAAATACATTTTCTCATACATTTATAAATAAATAAATAAATATATATTTTCTAGGCAGAGAGCCAATACACATATCTTACATGAAACATAATAACTACATATATACAAAAATATAACAAATTAATAAAAAATAATGACTATACAATTTGTTTAAGGTATTCTTTAAGTTTATTTTTAAACAGTTTCACATTTGTACTATTTTTTATTTCATTTGGTAATTTATTATACCTTACAACTCCTTTATCAAAGACAGAGTTCATAGTTGACTTCTTGTTTTTGGCTGAAATATGTATGTTATGTTTTCCACGCGTATTATTACTATGGATCGTATCTCTCTTAGTATTTATATTAACAAACCAAGAAGGCAACAAACCACGATCTAGTTGATAAATAGTTATAAGTACATTTATTTCTATTTTGTTCTTAATATTTAACCAATTTAACTGATTTATTATACTTTGTATATGGATATCTTTCGGACACCTTAAGATAATTCGCATTGCCCTATTTTGCAACACTTGTAGCCTATGCATTTCCTTATTGGTAATTGCATATAACACAGTATTGCAATATTGAAAGTGCGGTTCAGTTATAATATTATATACTAGTGTTCTTGCATATGGAGATAAATTTCCAGATATTCTGTTTAGCATACCTAATTTCTTCCCAATTTTTTTAATTAAACAATTTACAAATGCTCTAAATTTAAGTTTGTTGTCAATTACAACGCCCAAATATTTAATCTCTTCAACCCAGTCTCTATAACATTTATCCATTTTTGAGATAAAGTAAATAATAAGTGCAGAGCCGCAGTAAGGAAAACTTGTGCTAGGGGCAAAACTGCTTTTTGGTGCCCTTGGCAAATAAATGTAAGTGATAAGCAAAAACAAGATCCTCACCGCCTAAAATGTTGACGATAAGCAAAAAAAATTTTTTTTATTGTACACAATTTTTGTTATATACATTTTTATGTGCAGTCAATAAGGGAGATATTTTAAGTAACTTGTATATACACATGTAATTTTAATATAACTTATGTTCGAATCCGTTTTTGCGTGAATCTCGGGCGGACGGAGAGACAATTTGTTTTTTTTTTTGCGGATATCGTCTTATAATCATTTGAAACCTGTAGAAACAAAATATGAGCCCGAAAATAATGATAATAAAATAAAAGATATAGCTTCCATTTTTTTGTATGTATAGATATTATGTGTGGTACCTAAAGATTCAAAACAATAAGCTATAAAATAGTTTTAATCGAATTATTGTAATTATTTATGTTATTTATTACTTATGTTTGATATCTATATTACAGTACACGGAATTAGAATTATTTCCGTGCAACGATTGCGCTTATTTTGAGGTAGTCTTTTTTTATATATGTCCTTAAAGTGCAAGTCAGTTATATATAACCGATTTTTTTTTTATATGACATGTATCACATTGAAAACGTCTCTTCGCAAATAGATATGCTACCAAATATTGATACATCTTCCTTGCAAAATTCTTATTTTTTAGATAATCAGATTCGGTTAATGCGGCGTAAAATAGAATTAAATTTTCATATTTAATACTTTATCGCATCATTAGCTTGAAGATCAAAGACTTCTATTTGTAAATCCTCTTCAACATCGTTGATGACGAACTCAAAAGGATTCTGGAAAAGCCCCTACTTTACTGAGATCTTGACATAATTACTATTGTAAACACTTAAAGAACTTCAAAATATGTACTTATTTATATTGCTTGAGATGCAATATTAAAACCAATTTTAAAACAATTGCTGCTAAAAAAGTTTGTAAACTTTTGACAGGACTATTGCAGTTTTAATAACAGCACCACAGTAAAGATGGACATGTATGCCTAATAATGAACGATAAGAAAACTGCACTAATGGAGATCAGGTATTACTTCGAGCCGGATATTCAAATATTGCGGGGCGTAGGTTAGGATCACCGTTGTGGTAGAACAAGAAATGATAAAAGTTGAGTGTCTAAGACAGCAACGTTTTTGACATGAGCGCATTGAAATTTTTAAAACATGTGACGTACGCATAATATTGTTACGTGGGTGGTTACATGGAAAAGGAACTCCTGGCTTTATCAATAAGTTTATTAAACTTACATCAGTTACAAAAGTATTTGATTGTAATTGCCCTGGGAGCCGGGGTGACTGGTCCACCCCATGATAACCGGGACTGCCTTGAACGTTTTTCTTGATGTAGTGTTTCCCCGGCCACATGGTCCGCTGTCTGGTCTACCCGAAAGGTAGTCGTTTTTGGAGTCGGACTCTTGGTCATCACCGTGGTTGAGTGGAACGTCGTAACGAAGTTTCTTTCTCTGCTTGGCGTCCGTAAAGGTGAATTTCTATTTAAGATTAGTCACGAGAGTAACTCTCGATAGCTACTCTCACTGGGTGGTCCACTGGAAACTTTATTTCGATCGGATTTACTATCGAGAGCACCCGGCGAGAGAAGAAAGCTCTTGCGAGTACTTCCAAACCTGTATCCACTTGATTAGTTGTGGAGAGTAGTCAAGATGTCGTAGCACTATAGAAAGGTCGCCGCAGCTGTAATAATTCTACCTATTTCTAGAAAAAGGAAAAAATTTAATAATAAAGCTGCTGGATTAAGCCGTGGATTCATAGAAGTGTTTCTGGTGCCGGTTATACACTAACACGGCAACTACAGTTTAGGAGAATTTTGTTCGTTTTTTATTTTTGTAGTTATAAGCAACAATAATTATAGTGTTTATTTTCATACCAATAGAAGTTATAAAATAATTGAGTGTATAATGTACCTAATTGCTTTCAATTTTCTTGCTTGATTTCTTAAATTGTGCAGTTTTCTCTGAACTTCATTCTATCACGTTAATCGGCACATTTCACATTCTACAAAATATCCCGGATTTCGTACAAGTCAATTTATTTTTTTATTTCCTTCCGTGGCCAATTTTTGGACATCCTGCAAACAGACAGCTCTCTCAGAATTGGAACACAGTTCATATTTGGCGAGCTACTATCAGACAGGGTACGGAGCACGTGTCGACTAGCGAACACGTTGAGACAAGTTAGCTCTCAGGCAGTAACAGGTCGCTTTCCGCGAAGTACTCTCCGAAGTGTGTCCTTTGACAAATAACTGCTATCTAGAGGTTTTCGCCAGTATTTACTCTTAAATGGACGAGGCCTAAAGACAACCATTTACTTTTACCTCAGATTAACCTAGTTCCGCTATTCTTCGTAACAAATAGTACCCAATCACGAAAATGCAGCGTATGCATTATAAAATCAGGCTAAATATATATACATGCTTGACACTGAGAAATAGTTTTTTAGTCAAAGATCTATACGTCACAATGTCTAGGTGTCGCAATCCTGACCTGGGGTTACCTTTGTGCTTACATTATATATATTTAATTTATATGGAAAATGTTGGTATTTAGAAAAATAAGATTCATACTGTAATTTATTTGATTGTGTTATAGATATTATTATTTTAATATGTAGATGTTACTTATAAAAATGCAGTACTAGTCTGTGTGTTACTGTGTGGCAACACGGTCAATCTTGAGTTAATTTACTATACAGAGTGTTCATTAATGATTGATAGGCGTTTGAATTGACATTTTCTAGTGTATTTATTATCAGAATACTCTTTTTATTGCCCACTTTTGTGCATTATTTCATAGGTAAGCTAGAAATAGCCACATAAACTATAGCAAATATATGTTATTATTAAATTGCTTTGTCAGTGACTCATTATTATGCCTTATAAGTTTTATAAAATTAATCTAATGTGCTAGAAATTCAAATGCCTATCAATCATTTGTGAATACTTTGTAATAGAGCACATAATTAGAGTTATTTTTTACACAATTATACAAATTAGAATTTATGACCCGTGATCGATATTTTTATTTAAAATATTTTGTCTGAAAATAAAGACTCTCCATTTAATGTGGTTGCACTATAAAAAGGTATTTTTAATGCCATTTTTTTTTTTTATTGCAAACATTTCTTAATTTCATACACTAGGTTCCAAAATATTTTATGATTTGATGTTAATTGTTAAAGTAATATATGACGTAAACTTCGCCTAGATTCACCAGTCATATAAGTTGGCGGTGTTTCTGCAAATCTGTCGGATCCAGGCGAGTGTAATAATACAAGTTAGAGACAATGATGACTATGATAGCATCAGTGAAGTGGCAACTTAGTTAACACGAGGCCTGTCGCAAAATATTTGACCTATTGAGAAATATTTAGACAACATCTTAAATTATTGAATATTTTAAAGAACTATTTATACAGCCTTGGACAAATGTATGGAGGACCCTACGTTTTATTGAATTTTAAGATTATTACAGGAAAAATCGTAAATTAAATAATGCATACAGCTTTTAATGACAACTTCAATCAAAATTATTAATATTTTGTGATACCTCCTCGTGTTGTAATTACCGTACGTACTCTTTTAGGCATACTGTCCTCACGATTTTTACATACATCGGACTGTAGATTGAACTTTTCGTCCACAGTAATTTTTTTCAATTCTATTGATTTACGTTTTTAAAGAGACACCTTGTTTGCAGAATCAACCATAAATTTTTAATTTGGGATAAATCTGATAACTGGGGAGCCATGCAAAAATTGGCATTATGTTTTTGGAAAACCATTCATTTGTTGCTTTGGCTTTGTGACAGGGGGGATTATTTTGTTGAAAAACATATTCTGGATTGTCTTCATCAAATAATTTTAATATTGATGGCTCCAACATCTTACAAAGATGTCTCCAGGATGTCCAAAAAGCTAATCCACAAAAGAAACAAACCTTAATTACGTAAATTTATATTAGTGCAATAATTGCTTAGAAATTTATTTTTCTGTCAAATTCGTACATTAAATCACAAAAAAAGTACATTAAATCATTACAATGCTTACTTCTATATTGGACTCTTTAGATCAAATGATTTTCGCTCATTCATCTGGTGTCCAATTTAAGTGTCTTGGCCCACTAGAGGCGAAGTTTTTTGTGTCGCTCGGTCAACAGTTGTTTTCGGCGAGCTCTTCCATGCAAATTAGATTGCACTAGACGTCTTCTAATTGTTCCAGAGGAAACTTTAACTTCTCTATGCTCCCACAGATCACCAGCCAGCTCTTTTGACGATATTGAACGTTTACGAAGAACACTTCTCTTTATAAAACGCTCATCCCTGGAAGTGGTGGCATGTTTTCTTCCGGTTTTTTGTTTCTTCTGTTTTCATAAGTATCAGTTTCTTGGAATCTTTTGATGGTAATTTGCTCGGCTTTTCTTGAACACTCCATTTTTTTATATTTATTTTATTTTTTTAATTTTCCCCTGCGACCTTATTATTGGAGCATTACAATTTCACTTCTCTCTGCCATAGTGAATTCACGTTTTTCAGCCTTAATATAATTTTAAATATTCGCTTAAACTCAATTAAACATGAAAACGACAGTGTTCACTTCAAGCGCAAATGTAATAATGATCCAAGCCCTAGTTGTTTATTTTTATGTAAACAAAACGTATCGAATCTGAGCCTATATTTATTTTTATTTCAAGATTTATCATAATTATTTTTACATTTTGGGTTATCTGGTTATACGTTCGTTTGTTAGAATGTATCAATGATATTTTAAAAATATTTTGTCAAATATATACAAGTTAAATGTACATAAATTGAGATGTTATATTATAACTACATTGGTGCTCCATACATTTGTCCAAGGCTGTATATCCAGCAGAGAAGACGACATGGAAAGGTAAATCATGCGAGGGATAGTAGGAAGACGTCGATCAAGGCAGATATCCCAAATCCTGGGTCGACTACATACTACAAAAAACTACACATTTAGTCAAAGATTGAGAACCGTAAGCTACGAAAACGAGAACTATTGTGCGTACATTACGCCACCAAATCCCCCTGTAAGGCGATGGATCGAAAAATAAAAAAAAAAAGAAAATAAGGGAGAGAAAGAAATTTCACTTCTAATATAAATATTTTCTTTGAAAACACTATTTTTGATAGTTGGGCCAACTTCACTGAGACATACGAGCTTTGTATGTAATTGTAAAAATGAAAAAGGTAATGTTTGTGTTGTTCATTCTTTGCCTAAAGGTTTTTTTCAGATAATGTAGGGAGCGGAAAGTTAAACGACATCTGATCCCGAAAGAACTTCTCTAATGTTTAGGGATATATTTATCACTTTGGGGGGATTATGATTATTTTTAATTGAAGATAAACATGTATTTTTTTGATGGTTTATCTATGTATTTTTTATAAATAGGCGCACAATAATATACGATGTGCAGAAACAAGTGAATAATTTCACCTGCCACGAAAAGTATTTTCAGAGTGTAAAATGATATAAATGTTCCAGAATGAATCGATTGTACAGCATTAAAATTATTTTTAAATAATCCGGGTCCATCTTAATGCAAGATGCATAATAAGCGATTAAGTGTGCTGAAAATATCTGAAGATCAACTGTTTATTATTTATATGTCAAAATGTCAAATTATGAATTTCTCAATTAAATTATCTTTTTTCGGAGTGAAAATGTGTAATTTTGGTTTGTTATAATTTTACGAAAAATAGGGCAAATATTGTAACTGATTTCCATTAAAAACTGTGTAACATGTGTCAACATTTGTCAACTTTTTAAGAATGAAACAACGATTCGCACTAACATTTTTGATTTTCTTTAAAATGGTATGTATACGTTGCGACTATGTAAGAATGCCGGTTGGCTTCACCGAGCCAGCTTCTAGTCTGTTCAAATAACTTATTTCTGTTTTTGTATTGATTAATTTCGATGCAATTTTGTCCAATGAAGTCGTTTTGTTGTTACGAAACAACGAATTTCGTACAGTTTGTAATGATTTGTGCTATGAAATTGATGCTTCACAGTTCTAACATCTATGGTCGTGGACTGTACATATCTATGCACTTTCCATATCTTGTCCTTCAAAAATTGTTACATGGATACGTCCTTCGATAGATTTTATTTTACATGTTTGAGATGCGCAGTGTTTTTCTCAAAATCTCAACACATTGGTGTACTATGATGTTTCTTTTCTGTGTAATTACAATGATTTGAGTAATCTATTGGAAAAATCTAATAGTTAAAAATATTCAATTTTCTTCTTATTATTTAACTTCCGTAACCGTATTTATTTATTTTTTAAATTTATTTACAAAAGTATTTATTATATTTATTTTATATTTGACAAAAACTGTGTTATCAGTAATTTTTATAAAAGGACGAAATTAATAAACTGATTATTTGGTTTATTAATTAATTAAATACTAAAGTCTAATGGTATTTCCATTAGTAATGTATTTTTTTTTTTTTTTTTTTTAATGGCCTTTGCTGCTGTGGCAATTAGCCAGGACAATTTTTGTTTTGAGAAAATTTCCATGCCATAACCGGGATTTGAACCCGAGCCCCCATGGTTGGTAGTCAAATGAGCTGACCACTACGCCATAGCGACCGGCAGTAATGTAATTAGAATGAGTAATAAGAGTAATAAAAAATAACTGATAAGTTTTCTATGACAACTACACTGATGCAAGATTGTATGTATTAATAGTATATTATGCAACGAGCATGGAAATGGTCATTTCACACGAGTATGAAAGTTACGCCACAAACCGCAGGCGAGTTGTTCATACGAGAGCAATTCATACGACTATTCCATGCAAGTTTCATACTATGCTTTTTCTACAACCATAACTTTATTACTTATTTAATTTTTATTCAGTTCCCTTTAAAAACTAACAATAATTGGACAGTTGCTTTCAACCTATTTATTACGTTGCCTAGCAAGGATTATGTATTTGTCATACGGAATGTAAATTCAGTTAAAATAACATTTATTGCGTCAGCTGACTAACTGACTGAGTAAGATCAACTCTATTAAAAAATATATTTGCAAAATTCGTCAACTTTAACTATATTATTTATTTTTAATCTGGTTTCCTTAACAAGCTAACAATAATTTGACATATGCTTTCAACCTGTTACGTAATGAGTTCATTATATAGCAGGTCAGCGGTGTGTAATAAAAATGAGTTGGGAACGTGCTACATTTATTAATCACTGACACGGCTGTAATGAACATATATCTATATTAGCGTGGAAAAAAATATTTTCTGTATTTTTTATCTTGTAGTAATTTTAACTTTTTTGACTATAATAATAATAATGTTCTTACATATGAAAAATAATGACGTCCAATATTATGTATGTATAATCTTCTGGACCAATAAAATTATTATTATTATTATACATATATTTTACTTATGAGAAGGATAACACAAAACATATAAAAAATAAACATTACAAAGAGTATATAATAAGTTCATACAGGTTAAACAAGAATATCAGGCCATCCAGCCATTACATATACAACACCGCCAGGGAATCTACGTAGAGGACAATCGTTCCAGATATGGTCAGCAGTTTGCTAATATGTTCCACATATCACATTCTGGGGAATATAACAAACCACACATATATAAAAATGTCGTTGCCTCTACCGTGACCGGTTCTTACGCGGTTTAGTTGTTTCCATAGGTGTCTAGAAAGATCAAAACCAGGAAGTTTTTCAGATGCGTCTGAAACTATAGCGCAATTCTTCACTCTTGCCACGTTCCATAAATCTTTCCAAGCTGCTTTGGTATCCAAAGGTGCTTTTAATTTATGGTTAATCCATATAGGCGCACTTGATTTCAGTCGTAAGACAGAGAGTCTAAGTCCACTTTACTCGGCATTTAATCACAGTTTACTGCTTTATATCATTCACGTTTAATCGCAGAGTTCGTCTGAGTGCTGGGAGCGCTATATCAGATAACACTGACAGCCCAGCAGTGGATGTTTATTTAATATTTGCCGAAATCATCCTCATGGTGTCGTGTAGTTGAGTGTCTATTTTCGAGGTGTGAGCGCTATAACTCCAAACTGGAGCGCAATATTTGTCAACAGAGTAAGTCAAATCTATTCCAGTAGTGGTCAAGGTGTTAGCATTTACTCCTCTTGTAGTACCGGCAAGCTTTTGCGGGATGTTATACTTGGTTTTGATTTTCTGTGCGACTTTAATAGTATAAGCCTTGTAACTGTTAACTCTTATAAACAATTTATTAGAATTTCCCTTTCATAGCTGCCATTCCGTGAAATTCAGCGCTATGTTTTAAAATACTTTGTAACTGATGCTATTTATCTTTTGAAGTTCGTAATATAACGAACTGTGTTTTCCTGTGTTTTGAAAGAGAAAACATCTCGTTCATATTGGCAAATCAACAAGTGTCCCATATGCGCAAGCGTCGACCCTATTTCATTTCTAGAATCAATATATTCTCTTCTTCATTTCAAACTATAAATTTTAATTATTGTTTTCTGTTTCCTGCATCGTTCATTATGTTTGTGTTAAAACAACATGTCTGGTTTATATATTAAACAGTTGATTTTCATCGTGAAATAAATTTTAGATTTATTTCAATTGCAGTTACACAAATATACACAAATTTTATCACAACATTTTCCTCAATTTTTCACAATTTAAACTTTATTATTTACTTTGTCATTGGGGTATACAATACAGGGTGGTCCTTTGATTTACCTATGTGCGGCCTGAATTTTTATAAGGCGCCAATCACCTCACTTCTACTGCCCTATATTCTGGAAGAAAGAAATCTCCAAGGGAAAGGCATAGAGTTCTCGTAAAAGAAACATTTTTGATAACAAATTATTTAATAAAAAAAAAAAGAATTAATAATAATGAACAAAATAATTATTGACATCTAATTTCCAGGTTTTGACGAAGCTTTATATTCCTTAACATATAAAATGCTGTTATTTCGAAGTGTCATTCACATCTTGCGCATTCAGATATATATAAATGTTTCCGTAGTGAGAATTACGGCTTCTTAAATAGATTGTCAGGTCTTGCTAGTCAGTTGGTTCTAATACAAACAATTTCTGTATCCTTTTGTACCTTTAAATAGTTTGTAGTATGTAAGGTAAGGTAACTCGTAAGATTTATTTTTAATTAATACGTGTCAGCGGATTCAGTCCGTAACACCAGGTAAGTTACATACTAATCAGTCGAGCACCCGGGAGAGGCCCACTTAAAAACCACGTTTTTAAGTGGCATATCTGTCTTGTAAATGAACATCTGCCGGCTTCAAGAAAGAATTCTGGATGCGCACCTTGTACTAATACTTGTATTTCTTCTGGCCAAGAATGGAACCTTTCTGAGGTACTGGAATTTAAGGAGATGTGAGATAACGTCACTCATGTGTCTGATAAGTTTGTTGAAACGAGTATGAAATTTGCGCCACGGGCCGCAGGCGAGTAGCGCAATTCATGCGATTTTTTTAATTTTTATTCAGTTCTTTTTAGATATTTTAGGTATGATTACCAAAAAACCCTCATAACGTCACTCATATGTCTATCTGTCTGTCCGGCAGAAATTTTAGCCAAACTTCGAAACATAGAAAGTTGAAATTTGGCATGCTTATACAAGTCTTTGACCCACATATAGGAAGAATACTGAGAATTTAAAAAGACCCATCACGACAAAAATAAACAAATATGTGTTTAATAAAAAAAATAAGTATTTTTAAAATTTTTTTGAGTGAGATACAAATAAAACCTCTTAATGCATGGATAAACATGCAAATTTTTATTTTTGGAAAATCAATTTTCTTTATGGGATTTTTACCAGAAATATCTAAAAAATAGTATGTATTTTTGAATCGTGGTAAAACCTTATTTTACAGTGATTTAAGAATAAAAAAAATCATTACGTAATAATGGTTATAATACATATATCGCAAGTCATCAATATAGGTGTGGAAGTCCTACGTTATATATATATATATATATATATATATATATATATATATATATATATATATATATATATATATATATATATATGAATGAAATACCACGATTTGCTGATTTATTCGAATTAATATTAATATACTTCATTTGTACTTACGCTGTACATATCTTCAACCCGAGGACTCCACATAATGACTTCATAATCCGCAAGTGGTTTCGTTTATGAACTTCCCGTATTCGCTTACTGGTTGCTGTGATTCTTAAGATGGATTTTAAAGATTGAATTAATTTGGACGTTTTAACTAACCTTCTTTAATTTGGATTACGGTTTACTATTTACATTATTATACACTTGACTTACAATTATGGTGATAAGCTAAAAAGAGACATACATTCACAACACATTAGAGGGCTTTACACACTAGCACAAATTTGTCCACTGGACACCAATACCAGCACTATTCTCCCCAAAAACCATTTGCCTGTCACAAGTTTCTGAATATTGTCTCTCCATCTTTTAGCTAGACACTATACTTAACATACGGAATTACATTGTTACAGTCAGTTGTCTCGGCAAAATCGGGGCCAAAATCTGACTCTTAAAATTGTCTTAATTCATGACTGTTTTTAAATTGAATTTCCCCGAGAAATTTACATTGCTTGAAAATGTTTCGTAACGCCCTATCTATCAACAATTGCCACTAATAACCTAGATAGATATCCCGTTAGAAAAATAACACAAAACTATTGTATATTTTAAAGACAAGGATTATTTTTGGATTATTAAGTGGATTCGTTCTTGGAGCGGGAAGCTATGTCTACAAGGAAACGCTGCGACACATTCCAATCAAATAGCTTATTTACGGTCTAGTAATTCAGAAATAGTACAAACATGTTTATTAAAGCGTCTGATTGTGATGGCTGTAAGGTAAATTTAGATTTAACATATTTATAGTGATAACGTAAGTTTCTACTCAAATACTACTGTGGGATTATATTGTCTGCAAGATTCTAAATTAAATATAACCAATGTTAGAAATTTTAAACTGTTAAAATATATTTTTTATTGAACCATCTCAAAAAATTGACAACTAAAAACCATAGCATGCTGTCTATGGCAAAGACAAGGTATAAGATGGCTGTGTCTGTGTCCAAACAAACAATGTTAAAAATTATTGGACCAAACGCCGCCACACTACTATCAAATCTACCCTTCCAAACTAAGCATGCGGTGCATATCATGTCATATCATTAAGCTCATTAGTGCTGTCTAGGTTCTTATACCTAATTATTTGCAGTCACTTATGTGTTGTTAGATCACCTAACAGCTGCTTAATGTGCATAACGGTGTCTTCGGTGAGATTCGATGGACGGGTCTGTATGTCGGTATCTACGGTGGCGAAACGTAGAAAACCGGTCAAGCGTCGCGGGCCCCTACGGTTGTGCCGCACAGGACCCCGGATAACCTCCCATGGAGGGGTTAATCATAATCACCCGGCCAAGTGTCGACGAAGACGCATACGGGCGGCGTGACTAGACAAAACGTGGTGGTCGTCCACCCAGAAATCTCACTGTGTCGGAGAACAGGCGTGGCTAAGCGAGCGTTGTTCCGCCGCTATTCCATAGAGAAATTCCTCGGGTTAACGGGATGAATTTTCTATTGGATTAGCATCAATAAATTGCGTCCAATCTATCTTGCTTATTCATTATCATGCTTCCACTCGATGCGTGCATGATTTCGTTGTTTGGATTATTTTCTTCTTGATTTATCCGTGAGCTGGTATCGTTTAGCAGACTTCTAAAAGCACTTTTGGTAAATTTTTATCATTTTGTCTGCATTAAGGTTATTCGTAAAGTCATGCAAAACACCAAAATCTTGCTTACTAAAGCATTCCTATGAATGCATTTTAATCATTTGTTTTGTTGTGCGCTAAACAAAACTATTTCCACGAATCGACCACGAAGGTCTTGTAGAAACTCTCGGCCAAAATAAAAATTTGTCTTTTAGACTGTAGACGTTTTTCCACATGTAAAGGGTTTAAAAACCGTTTAATCCTCTTACTTCGCCAACTGTAACCAGAATCATTTTATCGACGTTTACTTATATTTAGATCAATATTAAAAGCATTTTCCGATAAAAATTTCTTAACTCGTCGTAAAGAAGTGGGGTTTCTTCTTGAGGCAGATACATACAACATAACTTTATCGTTTCTTTTTGAAGTAGATCGCTGCCGGCGATCCTTCAGACTGATCGTCAACACTTTTCGTTACCTTGTGTCGTTTCACCCACTTTTCAACAATCAGTCTAGACTTGTTCATGTACCTGGGCAGCAGCTCAAGTCGATTATTTTAGGTCCCGGGTCTGCTACTCGCAAATGCAGTTTTGTTAGGTCTGTCAACTCTTCGGTGTGGGTGTGGGGGGGGGGGGGGTTCTACGGTTGTGAATCGTAGAGAACCGGTCAAGCGTCGCGGGCCCCTATGGTTGTGAGGCGCAGGGCCCCGGATAACCTCCCATGGCGGGGTTAATCATAATCACCCAGATACCTGGGCTTGCTCTACTCGATTATTTTAGGTCCCTTTGGGCGACCACAAAAGTACTGCTTCAAAACGACTAACGTACACTGCACTAATATTTTTGATACCCATTTGTAGCACAAAAATTAGACCGAACTTAAACGTAACCTTAAATGCGTTTTAGCGACATCTACTGCCAACGTAAATATCCAAAACTTTTATTTCTACGAAATCTACTAACAGAGCTATAAACGACATACTCTAGTGGCACAGACTGATTAAATATTACATACAAGGTGTCTCAAAAGAAATTTTATATTTAGTGGATCGATTAAAAAAAAAGTAAGCCGTATATAGAAAAAATGTTTATTAATTATTAAAATACACTTTTTGGGGATTTATTTCTTAAAAATAATATCGTCTAAATGTAGACCCTCGCGTTCTCGGCACTCATTTAATCGAACAGTAAAATTACTTATGACGTCTCGGCAGGTGGACTCAGGGATGGCTGCCATTTCGTGACGGATATTTTCTTTCAAATGCGCCAGTGAAGTCGGTTTATTGGCGTAAACTTTAGATTTAAGATAACCCCATAGGAAAAAGTCCATAGGGGTTAAATCTGGACTGCGTGGAGGCCAATTTATGTCACCTCTCCGGGAGATCAATTTGCCTGAGAAAATTTCACGAACACGTGGCAGAGACATATTGGACGTGTGTGAAGTTGCTCCGTCCTGTTGGAACCATGTTCTTTGGTTATAGCCAGGAAAGTTTTGCATTTCAGGTAGCAAGAAGTTGTCTAACATCTCCACATAACGCTCTGAATTCACTGTAACTGCACGCCCCCTTTCGTCTTCAAAAAAGTAAGGGTCGATAATTCCTCGCGCCGACATCGCAGCCCATACGGTCACTTTAGGCGAATGTAGGGGTTTCTGATGTTTGCGTTTCGGATTCGTTGCACTCCAGTAGCGGCAGTTCTGCTTATTTACGTGGCCATTAAGATGAAAATGAGCTTCATCCGAAAACAAAATGTTGGTAAACGTTGAAAATCGCTCAATCACCTGATTTACGAAATTAAGCCTCTGACTGGCATCTTGGGGCTTTAATTCTTGCACCAATTGAATTTTGTAGGGGTGCAGCTTTAGGTCTTTGTGCATAATGCGATGTAATGATGATCTATGCACATTTAAAGCACTTGCGCGCTTCCGAATTGAAAGGTTCGGGTCGTCACGAACAGACTGATTAACATTCTCCACGTTTTCTACCGTTCTTGATGACCTAGGTCGCCCGGATTTTGATTTATCCAGCGTTGTACCAGTCTCTTCAAACTTTTTAACCCAATGTCGAATGAAAGGAATGCTTGGCGCATCATTTAAGTGGCGAAAACCTCGAATACTGCAGAATTTTCTACGCGCTACAGTCGCCGAATCACCGTTTTTGTAAAACTCTCGGACGCATAACGCGCGGTCTGCTCCCGAGAAACGCTCCATAGCGACTAAATTCCCAAGAGCCAGGCTACCGATTGACATAACCCCCGCACCCCTCGGATACGTTGCGTTCACGCAGTAAGCTAAATAAATATAAAATTTCTTTTGAGACACCTTGATTATGGTCAGAAGCAACTAAAGTATATGCTCAAAATCATTTATTTTGCTTGGTATCTTTCGGTAGATATGTTGTGCTTGCATATGTATATTTAAAATACTTTGACTACTTTATGCTTCTGAAAAAAATAAAAATAAATTAAATAAGAAATATTTTGGGATCGTTAGCTTAGAAGTTCCTACTGTCATATATGAAATATCCGTAAAAAATAATAAATATCTCAGATATTGTAAACACAACATTTTTAAATTAAAGTTTAAGGCTTTTTCGGCATCTGTCTCTATTTCGATCGTATTGTATATTTGTGAATTCTTACAGTTTATGCTTTGTATAAAGTAAATTTAAGATACATTATGATAATAAATTTCTTTTTAAAAACTTAAAAAGTAGGTAATGTTAAAAATCTTTGCTTGTCACAGATTTTATTTTTGAAATATGTAGTTAATAACCGACAGTTATTATGCCCTTATTATTATTTTGCATATTTTTGATTCGATACAATCCCATAAAGTATAAAAATGTATATATACATAACTGTGCTATATGCCTTAATATCATTAAAAATTTTATTATCAAGCGTCTTAATATTTTGCGACATTATACTATACGGTGTACCAAGATGAGAAAATGCCATACCGAGTTAAATAAAATCTTTATTTCCCCAAAAATTTAACGAGAACCGAAAAATGACTGAAAGTAACACATTTGGTGTCATTGATATTTAATGGCAGTGCTAGAATACGAACGGTACATCAAGTTTAATAACGTGTGGTACCTCCTCGTATTCTCAATATTTCTCTTTCGTCTACTTTAAATTAGGTAGGTTATTAATCTTTATCTGCTGAATGTTTTTTATTCTTCTCCAAAGGCTGCACTTAACTACTGAAGGGTGTAGGGCACTGGTACCTGATATCTAGTGCGTTGCCCTAGTGAATCTAAAAGGTCATTTTTGCCTGTCGTTTTTACACTTGCCATTGCTGTTTCAAACTCATGGTCACAACAAGTCACAAATCACGAGTACATCTAGGATCCATCACTTGATTCTATTATCGTGTTCCTCCGACTGTTGTACGCCTAGCAGTAAGCGTTTGAAATCTATCCTATTTTCGTAACGCTCAATTTCTGGGGATGATTTCCATATCAGCTGCGGTCAAAGCTACGACAGAAAAAAAAAATATTATAAAAAAAATAAATAAATAAACATATAATTTTCACTGTGATCAAACTCGATCTATTAGCAAGAAAAATGTATTCTACTGCCTAATAGTTATTTTCATTTTTGATATAATTCATCATTATTTTATGCCTTATCAACAAAAATGGCTTTATTGTTTTTCAAAATAATCTCCATGATGATCAGTACACTTTTGCATGCGTTTGAACCAATTTTCAAAGCACTCATTCCACTCCGATTGATGCACATTCCGATAGTATATAGCAAATTATGTGTAATCCAACGCGAGCATATCTTTTTGACGGCCAAATTTTCATTCAATAGTGAATGTATGCTGGTCCCACTAATGCCCAAGGATACCTCTATCTCACGATAAGTCACATGACGATCTTGCAGTATCGGTCCACGCACAGCATCAATTTTTTCCGGAACAACAACCGATTTTAGACGATCTTCACGAAATTCGTCCTTAAGCGAACTACGGCCACGATTGAAGTTGGCAAACCATCGATAAACAGTGGTCTTTGATGGTGCTTCATCGCCCAAAAGTAAAATTAAGTTCATCGATGCACTGTTGTTGGATTAATCCACGTCGAAATTTGTAAAAAATAATCGCTCGAAAATGTTCACGATTTAATTCCATTTTTAGCTGAGATGATTTTTTCAAGTTACTGTAAATAACAGAAATAGCGCTCGTACGTCAAAATGTTCTGAGTACGTATACCGCCCAAAATGTCAAACTTTACGATAGAAGCGTCAGTTGCCAGATGTCAGGACTAATTTAGCGCTATCCCGAAATATAAAAGGCAAGCTTCGTATTATTGAGTTATAATAAACTAGGCTAGTAAGTCTGTATTCATAAACGTTCAGTACTGTATAACGCTTCAATATAGCAGAACGAACCGCGAATACAAAGTTGATATATAACTCTGTATTCGCGGTTCGTCGAATAAAATATAATATCAAGTTATTGCATCTAGTACATGACAAAATAGTTCAAGTATTTTAGGTGTTTCAAGTACTGACAAAATATTAAAATGTATTACAATAGTTCTAGTGTAACTTATGTACTGCAATTAGTTGACGAAACACTGGTCTGGATCAAAGTCAGACGTCAAAACAATACGGAATTTCAACTCCCGGTGCAAGACTGTTTAATGTTATAAACACATATAAAGAATAAATAAATTAAATTTATAAAATTACATTGTTAGTACACAGCACTCGTTGCAAAAGTAACAATCTGTATTTGAAAATGTTGTTCTATGCATTGGTTATCAGATAAAAGAGTGATATTGTTTAATTGTAGAAAAAATTTCAACAAACCTAACAGAAATTGAGAAATATGTGATAATGATGTGTGAGAGTGTGAATGCTACGTGTTTAAGTGTTGAAGTAAACGATGTTTTCGAAACCTCCTCTTGTGTCGTTCTGGTAATTCTTCTAGATTATATAGACCAAGTGCATTTATTAGTGGGTTCATATGAATACTGCACTTTTCATAGATTTTTGTTGCATTTTTATATATATTCTTCTATAGTTGGTTGGTTTTCAACTTCATGTATGTAAGTAATACGGTTACATTTTCTTTATTGTGTAGCTATTCCCAGACATTTATTTTGAATAACCTGTACGTCATTTAAATACATTTTTAATAAACACATATATAAGTTATTGAAACTTATGGAAATTTTTAAAATATAAATTATTATTAAAAAAAAAAAAAAACGTTATGCAAAGTATTAATTAAGTATTTCATTACGTCACAAAACGGGCTTCCGCCTAGCGCTTTTGTTTCCTATTATTTGAATTGAGCATCTTGTTATAAAATAATTTTTTAAATTATATTTTGGAAGTATTTATTTATTTTTTTATTTTTTTCATTTATTTTAGTACAAATTAGACTATAAATTTAACAAAATTAATATTATAAAATAAATATAAATAAAGACCACCACTTAGACAGTGAACTGTTAAAATATTAAAAATATTTGGTAAGTCGACAGTACTATTATAAAAAGGTTGCAACAAACATTGCTAATATTTAAACTGATTATAATTTAAAGTAGTTTCTCTATTTTTTGTTCTCTATTTTAATGTTCTACAAAATTTTGTTGCATGTGATTTATATTTGTTTTTATTAATTATTATATTATATTTTTGTGTATATTTCATAAAGGCGTTATAAATAAAAGGTACATGATAAGTGAAGCATCTTTGACCTATTGACTTATTAGTTTTGGTTACTACTGCATTGGATTTATTTCCTGTATTATATTCATGCGTAAACATTGTTAAATTATTTGAATTTTTATTAATGTATTGAAGAATTGAGTATGTATATAACTGGGATAAATTGAGCATCGTCGCCGCTTCATACAATTTTGAAGTAGAGTATAAAATTGGTTTTCTTAAAATAATCTTAATTATTCTTTTTAATATGACTTCCAGTTTATTTATGTAAACATCAGATGCGCTTCCCCATCCTATGATACCATATGACACTACAGACTGTACAAAACCGTAATAAAATGTATGAAGTGATTTTATACTAAAAATCTCTCGCAGTTTCCGGAAGAAAAAAATGTTTGTACGAAGTCGGTTTAAGAGGATTTGTATGTGACGATCCCATCTAAGATGTTTATCAATTACTACACCACGATATTTCGTAGAATCTACTGCGTTTATGTAGGTATCACATAGACAACGGTTACTATTATTACATGAGTGTATTAAAATTTTATTTATATTTTGAAAATTTTCATAAATGCTGAAATTTATAAAAACGTTTTTTTTATAATTTATGGATAATTTATTTATGTCCAGCCAGTTTTTAATAATATTTAAATCCTGGACTGCTTTATATTCCACATTTTCCCACTCTCGCCCTTGAATGAAGAGAACAGTATCATCCGCGAAAGACAGTATTCGTCCTTGTAAATTGGGTATTAATAATAAATCATTAATATAGATCAAAAATAGGATGGGAACGAGAACCATCCCTTGGGGTATCCCACATGTTACAGTTTTTTTAGAACTTTGAAACTGGTCCAATACAACTATCTGTTGTCTCTCAGAGAGATATCTTTTAAATATATCTAGGCATATACCCCTTATTCCAATATTGTCAAGTTTATCTAATAGTAACAGATGATCTACCGTATCGAAGGCCTTTGCGAGATCCAGAAAAATAGAAAATTAGAAAAGTATAAATGAAGTTTTCAAAGTAAGGAAATGCTTCACATCAAATGTGTAGTTTAATATTTATTTATTACAATTTTTATTTTTATTTCTTATGTCATTATTTTTGCAGAATAATATTACTTTGCAGGTTAATTTTGAAAAATTTACGTTAATAATCGTTATTATGGCTATTAACATAGCAATAAGTCTGCCATTTCTAAATGGTTTGAAGGAACAATATGTTGTTCTTATTTTATCCATCATTGTTTTTCAGTTTCTTCTTCCAAAAAACGAAATAATTTGCATTTGTAACAAATGTGTATAAGAAGCTAATTTTATTTAGTTGCTAACTATAGTTAGTAAATTTTCTCACAACATTGCGCCTAGTAAGTATGTAATGTATAACCAGGTATCTGACAAATTATTTGTGAAATATTTTTATTGAAGTAAATAGTATTATTTTATGTGTGTTTATTGAGATTACATTTAACGTCAATGCATACGACGACCCATTGATAACTAAATTCTGCAGTTCTATAAAGGATGTTTGGTGTTTGATATATTCATATTCATATTCATTTATTGAACAAGTACATTAATAATGAGCTTCCATAGTTATTTACATATTACAAAATTACAGAATTATAAAATTGATAATTGATATAAAAATAGGTAATTACACGTAAAACATTATAAAGTGTACAGAATATAGATTAGGTATTAATAGTAGTGCTATCCCAACTGTTCAGAATAGAATTTTTCCAAAGTGTACAATGTCTTATGAAGTAGAAGATTTTTTATTGTCCTTTTGAACGAGTTGAGGTTATTAATTTTTTTGATATCGTCGGGCAGGGCATTGATCATTTTAATTGCATTATATTTTGCGCTTTTTTTGTACAGTGTAAGTGTTGTCTTGTTTTATAAGAGCTTTGTTCCTGTTAAAATGTGTTCTTGACTTTGCGTATTTATTGCAATATGATGCTTGAATTTAAAAATAAGTTATTCTAAAATGTAAACGCTTGGAACAGTTAGGATACCAAGATTTTTAAAAGCGTCGTGACAAGAGTCGCGTCCTTGTAAGTTAGCCAAGACTATTATTGCTCGCTTCTGAATGGTAAACACTCTACTGTAATCAGAGGAGGAGCCCCAGTGTATAATACCGTATCGTAGCACTGAATGAAAATTAGCAAATAATAAAGTTTTTTAGACATAATTTCGGCATTTTATGGACATGATTCTGATCTCATAAAGTGCTTTATTGTTTCCTGTATAAGGAAACTTATATCTTAATGAAATAAATTTATAATACAGGTGAGTTAAAACCTCATCAGTTATACCCTACTATAGCAAATTTATTATATTTGAAGTAAATTTATATATCTAAAACCGACTTTATCCAGAATTTGCTATTTTAAATGCATATAGGAGGGTCAATCAAATTTAAATGGATTATTATTATTATTATTATTATTTTATTATTTGAACCAAAAAAAAAAAAGGAAAGTATTTTTGTACATAGTTTGACTTTACTGAAATACATATTAACCAGCAGATAGGGAGCTTGGCAATCCCGTTTTCGTAGAGAGTAGGGGAAGTGTAGCCAATTGCGCACGAATTTCTTTACTCACGCCTCGTCCTCGAAACGCTATTCTCCCAATTGCACGGCGATATGTTTGTACTATAAGTTCAAGTGGTGTCCAGAAAACTTCCTTCGATCTGTCACTTCTTAAGGTGCAGTTTGAGGCCGAGATTTTTCAGTTGTCCAACTCGTCGGGAATGACCAAAGCTAATGCTCATTTTCCATATCCGTCATGCGTCGGTCTTTCTCATTAAGATCATAAACAAACATAACTTCCTCGTTCCTGACTGTCGTTGATGATTATCATTTTTAAGTTTCTCGTCCATTCACAAATTTGTGCCATCCATAGACGCGGGTCTGTAATATGGTTGATACAATAAACTGAGCACGAAGTTTTCTCAAAATTTCAGCTGGTTTGCCCCCCCTCCCCCTATTTTGTCAAAAACTTGATAATAGTGCGTTGCTCAACAGATGGGTGCACTTATCATGCTTTCGAATAACACACAGTTTTGATAGGGAGGGACACCGAGGAGGTGATCGAATCCAGACATCTTCACCGTAGTCCCATCAAGCCAGCAGTGGCGTACCGTAACTTAACCTGGTCGTAAGAAAATAATTCCCGTTTAAATCTGATTGACCCTGGTATTTATGGATTTGTATAGTTCATACCGTGTTTCGTATCCAGCGCCGTACAAAAGCGGGCCGACATAAACACTAATAAAAACAAACTCGACGCAAAAGCAAATGATTTTAAACAAAAATATATCTAAATTTAAATTTCAATATAACACTTACATAGTTCCTGCTTGCGTAGCTAATATTTTGATTACTAACCAATTTCTTTGGGCTTTTTTTTCTTCGGATTGATCTTTCATTCGTGCTTGAATACATCATCAATGATTTCTCCAGTTAATACTGTTTACTTTCTCGAAAATTTGCTTTTACAGATGCTATGCTTCTTGTTAAGTCGTACAAGGATATAATGTCTGTGGTTCACAAACGCAGTGTCGAACATATCTAGATCTGGAAAAGTTGTATTAAACAGTTGACTACAGAATTGTAATTTGTAGGTCTAGCATATGCATTTTATGTGCAACTACGAAAATGGTCCATCAAAACAAACGCATCTTGTTTTGTTGTATACTGGACAACCTAAATATTAAACTCTTATAACATTGCGTAAAATATAAACTTATTTCAGCTGCAATATACAATTCTAAACACCTTGTAACCACCACTTAGGGTACATTCGATTTGACGCTTCTAGTACTCCGAGCACGTTCTGTACACTCAAACTTGTTCGATTTGACACTTGGACTACACCCAATTGCATTCGTTTTGCGGTCGAGGGTGAATTTAGAGTGCGCTCTATGTGTTCGGGGTTTTAAGACCGGGTATATAGGGTATGACGGAAAAAAGTGAGGGAACCGCGGGAAGAGTACTACCATTTTTCGTATTTGTGACGTTTATATTAACTTCGAAAGCTGTATTTTGTTTGTAAACACAGCATAAAAATAATTAAATACACCGTGCATAAAATTAACATGGAAGAAACATGGTTATGTTCTATTTGCATTTTTATAGGAGCTTTCAATGTTGGCAAGGTACCATAATGCTATCATAAGCTGTTTTTCGAGTTATGTTTCGGGATTTCTCCCTGGTCTCAGATGAATTTCATCTGGCACTGCTTGCAGTTTTCCAAGAATATTTTCGAAAACTGTAGGAGTTACTCGATGTAAATGTGATTTGAAAATCTGAGCACCATATTATCCGCAAATGCCCATACTTTTTATAAAATTAATTGTTTAGATTCATTAACTTCATCATTGAAAAATAATTCAACGGCAAATCGAAGTACATAATTTTGACTCATGACTGACGTGAACTAGTCTGACAGTTAAAACACCGCCTAAATTTGTAGGGTTGCATTTTATAAACATTACGTCACAATCCATGCTCGCTCCGTGTTCGTTGTCCTCTGTTAAGTCACCGCAAATTTCACTTAAAGCTCTGATTTCTGTCGGGTTTTTGCCACGTAAAGTTTCGATTGAATGTATGACCTCTGATTGTCAACAGTCACAGTAACGAGACTCCTGCAGACTTCATTTCTTGCTCGCGTTTGTTTAAAACAAGACATTATAAATGAAAACAGAACACACGCTTCTTCCTCGAGCCTTGAACTACAATTTACATAATTGTCAATGTTGTTGCGTCACCTAACCTGTGCATTGTTAATGAAATAACCCTCGTACATGCTTTTAAAATTAGTTATACTAAAGTCTGACGTCGCCGCATGTCAGACTTCCTATATGTGCGTTTTTGAAAATCCGGAAAATATAGAATACAATATTGGCGATGACCTAAAAACAATAAACAGATCGCAATCGACGTTATTGCCATCCTTGTACTAAATTGTTTCGATCACATATTATTTGACATTTTGAAAATATAACTTGCGTCTATTTATTTTTGCTTAAATATAAAAAATAGGATTTACGGTTTGGCATAACACAGAGTTAAGGTGCATTTAACAAGATAACAAAAGAGTTAATATATATTATTAATATATACAGGGTGCACGGCCAAAATCCGGACAAATTAATCAATTTTTTCAAACTATATTTTTTATTGTAAAAATGAAAAAGTTAACAAGAATTTTCTTGCAAATTAATGTGCAACGTCATAGAGAAGAAACTTATTCAATATATCCCACACTTGCTTGAATAACCGCCTCCAATCGTGGTCTGAAGCGTTCGCATGTACGTTGTAATGCGTTACGGTCCATAGCATTGAAAGCTGCTTTAATAGCGGCTTGAAGTGATGCTACATTTGGATGTCTGGACTTATTCGTGACTCTTTCAATCACGCTCCATACATAAAAGTCCAAAGGATTCAAATCAAGGCTGTTGGGAGGCCAGAATTCTTTTGACCAAAACATGTCAACATTGTCCGACAACCAGTTTTGCACTAAGTGACTAGTGTGGGCGGGTGCACCGTCTTCCTGAATGATTTAACGCATAATTGTTTCACTGACTCCGACCATCGATGACAATTTTCGAATCGACTGTCCAGGATCTTGCAAAATCAGCTCCTGAGCCCGTTGAATGACCTCAGGCGTCCTGACAACGCGCTCCTTGTGTATCTTAGTGTATCTTCCTCGCTGGTGTTGCAGCACCTTCCTTCGACTCCTCCGACTTATTGTATTTCGCGACGATCATAAACCGTCGACCTCGGGTAACAGAAAAATCGAATAATTTCTGTCGCTGAGCGCCCAGCGCGAATACTTTCAATTATCGCATCTCTTCGGTTATATTCCGCACTGTTTCAACATTGCGACTATTTTGAGTTTATGACTGCTTAGTACATGCGTACAGCTATCTAAAGAACCAATGGCGACAACTTCAAGTGATATAGAACAGCGGGAAATTCAAATCTAATTTTGGCTGCGCACCCTTTATATATATATATATATATATATATATATATATATATATATATATATATATATATATATATATATATATATATTAACAATATCGTTATTCAAACTTTGAAATTCATACTTCAAAAAGTATACGTCTAGTAAGCCGTGAAAGAGAAAGACAGCACTATCTTAAAGATAATAACTGATGATTACTGTTATTTTTTACAATTCGGCAAGTTTAAAGAATTTGTGTTTAATCATTTAGTTCAGGAGTCTGAATCCGACGGCCCGTGGAAATGGCTCGCCGAACAATTTAATGCGGCCCACCAATAAGAAAATATGATGTTTACTTTTCTTATCCAACGTAGCCAACAAATTACTGCCTTTCTGCTTTAGGCTTCTTATACTCTAGGCGTATTTATGCCAACGTGAGTACGTATAAACCGGCGTAAACAAGAAGAAAGACTTAAGATCGTTAGAAATATAAATTAGCTACAAAAGTAAGTATGGCCCATCAAAAAAATTGTTAGTGAATGTGGCTCGCAACAAAAAAGATTGCCGACTCCTCATTTAGATCAATTAACAAAATAATCCGAATCCTTGTTGATGATAATAATAATAATAAAAAGGTTGCTGAAGTTTGAGATTAGTGGACGCTTGTCAAGACCTGACAAACTTCATAATAATATATATTTATTCATGAACTATACAGAGATAGTAGAATTTGTCATGTACATACATAGTAAAATAATAATACTTATACAAATACATACTTATACATATACAAATATATATAATAAGATAAAATAAAATAATATAACAATCGATACGAATTGATGAAGGTGGTCGTCACCTAGCCCATCTTGTTTACTTTATTAGTTTATTATTTTATTTATTTGTGATTGTTTATGTTCATTTTTACTGTCATTATATAAAACTAGTGGCGAAGGAAGACCTCCGCTAGAGTTGCCCTCCAATAAAAACCGAAAACCTCGAAAACATTACTTCAAAACCTATTCCTCTCACCGATTTACAAGACTGCCACAAAACTTTCTTCTAGACCACTGTTTTGAACACCTATTTTCTGGACTGTATCTTAGGACGTACAAGATTTTTTGCATAACACATAGATATTTCCATTTATATATAGTTCAGTGATGGTTTATTAATTCTTCAGATATTTTCATCTGCATATGTTCAGGTATATGGTACTGGATACATATATTATCAGAAAACAATAGAATATATTAGAAAAATAACACGATTAACAACAAGCCTTAAATTTTCTAATTTTTTTCACAATTTACCAATGTTTACTTGACGTAGGTATATATGTGACACTGATAACTAATCAAAATATTATTTAATCAAAGTACTATTACAAATTAATTCTCATGACCATGGAAACGTTACATATAAGTATGAAAAAATTGAGACTTGGAAAAATTTTAAATAATTTTACAAAAAAAATTCGAAATTTTTCGTTTTTTCAAAAAACGTCTCAAATAAAAGTTATTAGTTATTACATTTATAGTAACTTTTGTTCAATAAATTTTTTCGAAATATTTTTCTGTTGCTAAATATTCGCAAAAATCTTAAAATCGACACGAGTAAACTCCCATTTCTAGTCAAACGATCTTCATAAAAAACAATAGGGTTCTTCCCATTTAATAGGAGAATATTTAGTATCAGAACGAATTATCTAAGTTGAACCGTTCTTGAGTTATCGGGTATACACACACAGACACACATACACACAGACAGACACACACACACACACACACACACGGACGGACGGACGGACGGCACTTCGAAAATAGGTTTTTTGGATTCCCTGCACCGTGAAACGTGGTCAGCAGTCAAAATCTCGAGATCGAGAATTTTCGCGATTACAATACTTGCCCCTTATATATTAAGGTCGGGCAAGTAAAAATAAATAAATGAACAAGATTTATTTTTCAGATAAATTTATTGTTCAAAGCTAAATTAAGATTTGTTCAAAAGCTCTGTAGTGCTAAAGATTGTATGAGTAGTTTTAACGTACAAATTTATTCAAAGACGTACGTTTTTTTTTTTTTTTTTTTTTTATCACATGTTATGAACACAGTATAATAAATATAATTGACTGACAGCTAATAACAATAGGGTTTTGATCGAAATTATCTTGCATCGATGCTGCATAAGCAGCAAATTGAGTTAGCAGGAAAACTATTCGATTTAGAGCTTATTGAGAATTTACCTATCAAGGATATTACTCATCTTGAAGATTACCGCACCAGAAATTATGATGACCAATTAATTAATTATATTAATTTGAAATAATTTAACTTCATCATAAGACATTCATGTACCAAATGGACGAAAATAAATAACGGAATTTGAAATAGTCGCCAAAATGGATAAAACTAGTTTTCATTGTTGATAATCATTGGCACCTCAACAAAGTTTTCAATATACATATCTTTAAAGGTTTTCTGAATTGTGTGATAAATAATCAAAGAAGCAGAATTCATTTTAATATTTAGTAAAAAGGAGGAGAAAAGTTGAATAACTATAACTACTATATAACATAATATGGCACATAATAGTAACATCATAATAGTTGATAGAATCGACTAACTGTTCAAGTTTTGATAGGTTTTAACATTTTCAAGAAAATAATTCCTGTTCATCTCAATAGGGTTCCAGATTTTTATATTCTTCTGGAATCGTGAACGTAAAATGACAATTCTCGAAAATTCTTTAAAATTTTTGTCATTTACATTTTTTAACGCTAAACCTACCGAGACTTAATGTATACCTATTCCTACCACAGCGGGTCAACTGACCCGTCTTTAAAATTTGATATATATTACTATGTATAGCGAAAAATATATGATTTAGCACAATTTGGTGAATGAATAAAACATGTTTTTTTAAATAACGATTCAAAATTGTTTATTTATTAAATTTAAAAAATATAAAAATAATACATGAAAAAAAGTAAATATTCTTCAATTGAATCCTAAATAAATTGCTAACTTTATTCAAGTTCACCGCAAATTTTGCAAATTATTGGGTTCTCGAAGGCATTTTCCACACATATTTGTTGCATTTGAAACAGATTTTTATAGTTTTGTTTTCTTTGCTAAAACCTATTTGGCACCTTTTTCGAATTTGCGTACGAGTTGTAATCACATGAATCTTTGCATGGGTCAAATGACCCGTTGCGGCAGTTAGGGCAGATTACATATAATTCGCGGTAAAAAAAATTAATAAGAGAGGAGTAAATATTAAAAAATACATTCTATGTATTTTTTAATAAAAGTAGTAAAGACAAATGGCGATGTGATAATGTTGTTTAAAAGAAATTCTGACAAAAAGTTTAAAATGGGTCATTTGATGCGTCGTGGTAGGTTTAGTGTTAAATATTCTGCATGGGCGTGACAATGTACACTAAAGGTAAAACCGTGGAGTAACATTTAGTAATTACTAACAATTAAAAATAAGTATCGGATTTTGATTATTGTAAACAGAAACTTGAGATTAAATAGTTCAAAAAAAAAAAATCTTAACAAACTCACTACTAGATAAAAAATGTAATATTAAATTTCAATTGACGCTATTGTTAAACTGAAACTAAAGGGTCAATTGCTTGTTTTAGAAAAGTCTTTCTTTAGTAACAAATTTTCCCGAAATTGAAAATTTCACCCAATTTTCACACAATTTTGTGTCGATGTGGGCCCTAATTGTTAGTGCGTCTAAAAGAATTTATAAGCTTGGTGCCAGTATAAATTTAGCTTCCATATAACTTATTTTCACTTCCCAGTGAAGAACGAGTGAACGTTTGGTACAATTGGTTTTGTGTTCACTGTTGAAATAATATTTCTCGCTAATTATGTTTATAGATGCACTTCGATCTGGTTCATTTGCGTTACTGTATGCCTGCCGTATCGGCGGATATGACAACCTAGGTTGTCACCGCATGATACTTTTTTCTTCCTCGTGAAAATTACTGAGTGTAATTTATTGACGTGTTACGAACAAGTCAAAATACCTGAAGCTGGACTTATTTAGGTTCAGGTTCAGTAGGTTAATTTCGGTTCGGTTTCAGGTTCAAGTTTGATAACAATATTTTTTATGTTCAAGAACCTATATTTTTTCAGGTTCGGGTTCGGGAATTTTAAATAAAATTATAAGTACAAAATTATACTTTAATATTAATTTGGTTAATATTCTCAAAAAACAAAACACAGTTAAATTTTTTTGTCAATTATATCTTATATTTATTATTATCAAATAAACTTATAAAATAGTAGAAATAAAACTAAATTACCCTAAAAAATTCAGTCTTGAAAAATATGTCTTGTATAATGTAAAACGTTAAGAACAATGGATTTTTTATAAAGGCAATGATGTTACCGATCAGTTAAAGACATACGCATATCATAATATTCACTCAGATGTACGGATATTGTGTTTGAATATATAATAATTACCTGAACCTATTAAAGAAACATGGTTACTGGTTAATAATAAAAAAATCGAGTTCAGGTTTTGGTTCACTGACTTTAAAATATAATGGTTCGGTTAAGGGTTACGAAAAACACAGTTTTTTGTTCGGATTTTCAGTTCGGGTTCAGTTTCAGGTCCCTACTAACGGTACAGCGCATTGTCTCAGTAATTCTCTTCGTTTCATCTTAAACTTAAGCATTGTCAAATCAAGACAATATTGTCACGTGGGCGGTTTAATTGAGACACAACTCCTGGTTTCAACATAACAAATTTATTACACATATATCAAAATTACATTATAATGTTTGAATTGGTGCATGGAGTTGGGGAAGTCTTCGGTCCACCCCGTGTTGGCCTGGATCGGCTTGGACCTATCTCCGAGGCGAAGGCTACCCATCCGAGAGTCGAGGAGCCCGGAGAAGTCTTCTCCCACTCACATGGTCACTACTTGCTTGGCTTCTTTCTCGATACAAGAATCTGGCGTCAGTGTCTTGGTCGTCACCTTCTGGACTAATACGTGCAGCAGAGTTGGCTTTGTTCCACTGCTTCCATATTTTGACTTCCAGCCTTTTTGTAACGAAAATTAATCTAGTTCCAATATTCATTCGTCATGACAAATATTTCCTCATTATGAAAATGCGATGTCTGCATTTCGTAATCAGGCCACATACGTCAGACGCTGTCGAATAGTTTTTAATCAGACAGCTGACATCACAATGTCTAGATGTCGTAATCCTGACCTAGGATTACCTATGTGACAATATTATAATTGTAATTATTTGTGTTGCTATTTATTTATTAAAGAAATTTACGGTAATTTGAAAGAGGTTCGCTATTATGCCGGGATTGACTTTGGGACCTATCCTCCACGGATTTGGTGGGCATACTAAATTTTATGTTTCGAGATCCAGAATTTCTCAGGATTTTTTTTTTTTTGTATTTCTCGGCAAGAGGATCGAATACGACACAATATTAAAAATAGACAAGTCTTTGGGGAGGTTGATTTGCATGATTCACAAAGTGACACAGTGCAGCTGAATTAATGGCAAACAGTAGGTTCACATAAGAAAATTTTTGCTAAACATTAGTACAACCATCGCATCCCACAATATCGACCTTTCACTTTGGAACACCGTCGATGTGTGATGTTCTTTTATGGAGTCCCTGGTATGTAATCAGATGTTGCAATTTCTTTCCAAGTATATAGATGTGCGGCCAATCTTGGTACATTATCTGTCTTCTGCGTTATTTTTGAAACTTCTAAAAAATTCTAGAAATGTTAAACATTTAACAATTACGAATTATTGAAAAGATCCAGAAAATATTTAAATTCACGAATATTTAATTTAGCTCTTATGCCCGGTTACATAAAAATCTTAAATCTACTTTTAAGCTAAATATGGATGTAAAACAAAAAAAGAAAAAATGTGTTGCAATATCGCGATATTAGATATAAGACTTAAATCTCGATATAATTTAAAACATGGGTTTCGGTGTTGTAAATCTTGTATCGAGTTTAAAAGCTGTCAAAAGTAATATGAAATGGCGATATCATTTTATATTAATAGAAAATTGTATTTAAAAATCGGTTTACAATCAAATAAGTTATAAACAAATATATTTCTGGGGAAAAGAGGTAAAAAGGAAACATTTTTCTTGTTTTTAAAAATAATCTTTATTCATTCAATAACTGAATACCTAAATTTATACATTTAATTTGTTTTTAGATATGTTTGTATCATAAAGATTAACTTAACAATTGTGTTTAACAAATTAATAGTCAGTTCGGATGATGAGGATGTCAATCAACATATCAGGATATCTCGGGCAAGATTATTTACTCTGCGAAATGATCCATTCGAGATCTACAATAATGTAGATTTTGAAATAAGATTTTGAATCAATTAAGAAACATTTGTATCCCTGTTGCACGAAATAGTAAATGGATTTGAACCGGCTACAAATCGAAATTAATCAATAGCAATAAACTTTCTCATATCAAAAAATCTGGAACATGTCAGTGAAATGTCAAATGTTGAGGTGAGGTCAACATGAGTCAACATTTGCGTACAAATATTGTGAAAGGATTCGACTGCATTATTCGTCCATTGTACCAGACGGTATGCAAAAGCAAACGCTTTCTCATATTTAAAAAAAAAAAAAAAAAAACATAATAATCATTCTAATTATCACAACTCTTACAAAAATACTTAACTTTGAATGTGTAAGATTTATTGGTGGTTATATAACAGGGGTTGTAGGGTTTTCTGGATTTCCACCGAATAAATATATTGTCAAACGTGTATAATCTTTTTTGAAGTTACAAGAAAATTATGTATTGAATATAATAGCTTAGTAATCAAATTTAACGGGAGCTATGCGCCTTGGTAATAATCTCCCATTTCTGGCACGCAAAAACGCACGTTTTCACGTTCAGATATCTTTAACATTGCAATAAATGTATGTGTAAGATGCTCACAAACCAATATAAAACTGAGTGAATTTAGTGAAAAGGAATATGTTATTATGTTATTTATGTTTAGTAGAATTCCAAATGTTGGATTGTGGCCAAACAATCATTTGTCTACAAATATTGTGGAAGGATTTAACTGCATTATTCGTGAGGCAGGCCTGCCATTTCTCCCGCAATACTTTTTAAACCTACCCTTGTGATGTGTTATGGCAGTAGCAGCAACACCATGGCAAATTCAACATTTGAATCTCTTTATGATGAGTTGCACATCTTTCTCCTTTTATGTAGACAATCTCATAATAAAACCAGCATGATGATGAAATGCGCTTCCTGCAGCAGTCTCAAAGTCTACCATCATTTAAGCAACATTCTCCTGCGGGATCTGTGCGCAATGTACAAAATGTCAGCGTAAAGCTGGTCAATCTTCCTATCGATAATAAATATAAACTAGAGAGTGAACAATACTTCCATAATAAGTTGTCCTATCTTACTCAGTTTTCAGTGGTTGGTGATACGAAAAGTAATTTTGTAATGGTCTGGTGCGCTTAACACTTCCCTAAAGAAGCGTTGTCCGCAATGTCCATCTTTAAATGCATAGCGGTTTCTGCAGTGGTAGCTTCCAGATAATTCAACAACCAATTCGCTGCACTGGTAACCGTTTTAAGTATTAAGGAAGAATAATAGTCTTACATTACAAAATAGCGTTATAAAAGATAAGCATAAAAAACATTAAATATACTTGACAAAAGTTCCAAGTCCAACTGTCTGTTTTCATGATTATGTTGTCTAATTAATGTAAATACGCCCTTCATCCGTTAGCATTGCCCTTCCACTATAACCTCTAATATGTTCTAGGGCAACCAATTCTGTTCCGCTAATAAATATTGTTACGTGGTTACAATTAAAATATATAAGGTAAAGTTAGTTGTGATCTCAAATCTTTATTAACCTACTGAATTAAACTACTCAAATATTGGACTACACTAAATAATATACAATAATAAACTTAAATAACACTATCGCTACAGATATACGAGGGATGTTTCCAAAGTTCTGGGTATTTAGCTATAATTTTTATTATTTTGTTAATTTTCGTCAATATTACAATGTAGTTTCAACATAATCTCCATTTAACTAAATACATTTATCCCAACGATAAACTAATTTTTTTAAGCCGTCCTCAAAGAACTTTCCTATTTAGTTTCTGTTCTGGTCCCAACAGCCTTGGCACCCAGCGTGGCGAAACCTTGCTAACGCCCAAACAATCATGCAAGATGTCATGAACTTGTCGTGTAACCTATCCCTAGGCGCACACTAATTTGACGAATAGTCATTCGCCTGTCCTCTTTCAGTAGGTCTTCGACGGCAGTAATGTTTCTTTCATTTACCAACGTGCTTGGGCGCCCACTGCGTGAATCGTCTTCTAGTGATGTTCTGCCGGTTTTTAAACGATCGATCCACCGATAAACAGTACTTTTGGATTCTGCAGACTCACCAAATACTCCTTGCAGACGCTGAATAATTTCTGATGTTTACACACCTTCTTTCCACAAAAAGAAAATTATTGCTCTTTGAGATTTTGCTGCGTCTTCCATGGTTATAAAAACAGTGCTATGAAAACGCGTCTATATCAGTCGAACACCTAAATCAGACTGAACAATATTGCACTAGATAGTTGCATAAACATGTCAAGACTTGTCTGGCACCAATAACATTGCCTATAAGTTCTGCGTAATTTAATTATAGCACAATTCCCAGAATTTAGGAAACATCCCTCGTACAACAGTTAATAATAATAATAATAATAATAATATTTATTGACCAAATTACAATTACAAAAAATGTTTTTAGTCAGTCAAATATACATAATATCAATAATACAATGTTTATAAAATTTAAAATTTAATCAAAGCTGACATTTTCAAACTCATCAATGACATAGATTGGATTATTTGTTAGTACGTTCTTAAGTTTAAATTTGAATTTGTCTAGTGGTAGTGTACAGAGTCCCTCAGGCAAGAGATTATATAATTTAACAGCAAAATAATTTGAGCAATTTCTTGATTTATTTAGACGCAAAAATTTACCGCGGATATTATTTTTACTGCGAGTGTTGTGATCATGTGTCTCACCAAATGTACTGTAATTCGTTAAATTTTTGCGTATAAATAATAAACAATGATAATGAAATAATGAAGGCAAAGACATTATTTTGAGTTTCACAAAAAGATCTCGACAATCCGCTCTGAAAGGAGCACCGGCAATTATTCTTACAACTTTTCGTTGTAATGCAAAAATTCTGTTTGCTGCAGGTGAATGTCCCCAGATTATTAACCCATAGGTTAGGTGGGACTGAAAGAGGGAAAAATAGGCTTTTAAAACAACATCTGAGCTGACTTCATGCTTTAGATTCCTTATCAGATACACAGTTGAGCGTAGTTTACAGCTTATTATATGCACGTGTTGATCCCAACGAAGATGAGGATCAACGTGGATACCAAGAAATTTTATGGAGGGGGGATTGGCAATATTATGTCTCCTGGTGCTCAGCAGTAGAGACTGAGTTTTTTCTTTATTTAGACTTAGCTTATTACAGGCAAACCAAGAGTTTACACTGTTCACCAGAGAGACATTATCCTTAACAAGAGAATCTAAATCATGTTTACAATCTAATACTGTTGTATCGTCAGCGTAGAGTATTGTTTTGGCATTTGTAGAGAGAGGCAAGTCGTTTACAAATATTAGAAACAGTAGCGGTCCCAGAACTGAACCTTGAGGCACTCCAAAATGCAATGGAAGATACTGGGAAGTGCTACTGTTAAATTGGGTAAGCTGTTTACGGTTTGATAAATATGATTTAAGCAAGGCACGGCTCATGTCGTCGAAACCATAAAAAGATAATTTGCTTAGCAAAATATCGTGAGATATACAGTCGAAAGCCTTGCTTAAATCAAGAAAAATACTGAGGCAGTATTTCCCAGATTCCAACGCATCCGAGACATACGTGACAAAATCCATAACTGCATCTATAGTACTCCTGTTACTCCGAAAACCATACTGACTGTTTGAGAATAAATTATTGCAGGTAAAATATTGCACAATTTGATTGTATAGCACCTTTTCAAAAATCTTAGAAAACACTGGCAAAATAGATATGGGTCGGTAATTGCTGACATCATCAACATCACCCTTCTTGAATAGAGGCAAAACTTTGGCAACTTTAAGAGCATCGGGAAAACAGTTGTTCATAATGCAGGCGTTTATTATCCTTGTAAGAGGTGAAATTATGGGATCTTTTACGCGTTTTAGAATTTCTACTGACAGTCCATTCACGTCAAGAGTATTGCTATTCTTTAAAGAATTAATAATATCTCTAATCGTGATTTCACTGACAGATTCAAAAGAAAAAATTGTATTGTGTGTGTTACTCGACAAAAATGAATCCGGTGTTATGTTACATATAGGGACTTTATTTATAAGTTCTTTGGCTATGTTTGTAAAGTGCTCATTAAACTGGTCGGGGGTAATAATGGTTTCTTTAAGGTGATTTTCAGTATTATTTCTGCGTTTATTAATAATTTTCCATGTAGCTTTCTGAATATTATTCGAATTATTAATAAATTTTGAATTGGCTTCAATCTTAGCTGCAGACATTGCTTTACGGTAAACAGTTTTATATTTAACAATAGCTTCAGTATATAACCGTGTAGACCCAGTGACTAATTGTTCTTAAAGACTCGATGTCGTTAACTGTCTGAATAATCCCGGCCTCTGGTATAAGCGCGGCTTATATAGAAAACCTTATTTTCTTCTATAAAATTCTAGAACTTTCATGTAACTCAATTTTCAAGGTTCGCTGTCCGTTTCAAGGCTACTGTATTTTTTCTTTGCTAGGTCCGTATTTATAACAATATAGTATCCTTAAAATACAGTCGGCCCAGTTATACAATAATGTTCGTCTGCTGTTAAAAATATATATCAATGACCACCTTTCTAGCATACTTTTTTTTTTTTTTTTTTCGTTATGTAACTTTACTCTTTTACTGTCATAACACTTTTCAAAATACACGCTTGAAAATACAAAAAAAAATTCTTTACTAAATAACTCCGAAGAATAGCTTATAATAGTCACGAAATGCCCAGTATTAAATCTTTATGTTCTAATGTTACCGTAATGCATCCAGATAACACGAGCGTGCACTAAAACTTAAAATATATATTTTTACGCGTAAAAATAAATAGTTTTTATTATACACAAATTAATAAATATGGATACTTTAAATAAAAGTATATACAACATAACACTGATCTGTGAAATACGTTTAAGAAAATATATGATTATTGATGTATGTAAGGTATAAATATCTTGTGTCTTATTCAAGAATAGGACTTGAATTATTTATGGGCTCATGCTGCTATTTTTAGTACAAGCCAAAATTCGCACTGGATAGAATGGACCTCCTTTTCACATTAACTGCCTAAATCACTATTATTAAAAGTTCCTGTTTTTGCTGTTTTATTTTAATCACATAATGTATCACTTGAAAACTAACCATGCTGTTTATTTTAAGTGATGTTAATTTTTGTCAAGGCTGTTGAGCCTGGACATTTTGACATAACTTGCCAAGGGTTTTTATAAAAGATCTAAGTTATTAAATGTTTCTGTCGATATTCACTAAAGAGACTGAGACTATATTGTCTTCCAAAAATAAATCTTCCTTTTCTCACATTTATTACTGCTCCCTACCAGATTTGATGACCCTGAGAGTTGTAGACGTATCAGTACATTTATACGACGCAAAAGTCATACTCCAGCAGAGTTATACTACAATATTTGAACGATGGAGTTGTACGCCAGTATTTGTTTAACAAAACATTTTTAAGAACTGATATTTATACACCAAACACTTTTCACGTTGATATATTTATACGATGGTTGCCTTTTATATTTCGGGATTTGAGATCAAAAACAAATATTTTCTCAATTTTCAAGAGTCGCTGTCCGTTTCAAGGCTACTGGGACTATATTGTCTTCCAAAAATAAATCTTCCTTTTTTCATATTTATCACTGCTCCCTACCAAATTTGATGACCGTGGGAGTTGTAGACGTCTCGGTCTGTAGAAGACGTCGGTGCCGAAAACAATTGATACGATACTGATCATCATTTCGTTGCCCTGATAGTAGTCTAGGATGCGATGTGAAATCGATGTACAGAATTTTTTACGCCTACATTTAGACGACGCAAAAGTCATACTCCAGCAGAGTTATACTACAAAACGGTAGTCCTTGATGGTGCTTAATTGCTAAAAGTCGAATTAAGTTCATCGATGCACTGTTGTTGGGTTAATCCACGTCGAAAGTTGTAAAAAATAATCGCTCGAAAATATTCGATTTAATTACATTTTTAGCCGAGTTGAATCTTTTCAAGTTACTGTAAGAGATGTACTGTTGTTTATTTGGGATCAATTGTAGGCGAACAAATCTTTTTGACGGCCAAATGTTCATGCAATAGTAAATGTATACTGGTCCCACTAATGCCCAAGGATACCTCAATCTATCGATAAGTCAGTTAGTTAGTTAGTTGAAATTTTTGGCGCACAGCAACAAAGGCTATTTGCGCCTAACGCAGCCCATCTAAATGACTAGACTATATATTAAAAACAAAAATTAAGATAAGTCATATGACGATCTTACAGTATCACAGTATCAGTTGATGCACAGCATCAATGTTTTCCGGAACAACAACCGATTTTGGACAACCTTCACGAAATTCGTCCTTAAGCAAACTACGGCCACGATTGAAGTAGGCAAACCATCGATAAACAGTAACCTTGATGATGCTTCATTGCCAAAAGTTGAATTAAGTTCATCGATGCACTGTTGTTGGTTTAATCCACGTCGAAAGTTGTAAAAAATAATCGCTCGCAAATGTTCGACTTAATTTCATTTTTAGCCGAGATGAATTTTTTCAAGTTACTGTAAAAAACACATATAGCACTCGTACATCAAAACGTTCTGAATACGAAAATACGAAATCAAGAAATATAAGAGGTAACCTTCGTACGTATAGATTTAATTTAAATATTTGAATTTAAATAATTTTATAAATGTAAGATGCAAAAAAACTAATAAATTTCCACGCGTATAAAAATTCCTAGAATCCTAAAAAATCCCTAGAATTACTTTGCCTGATTACATATTTAGGAATTATTACCTACATATTAGATTTTATTGGGACAGGTATATTTCTTTCATATTGTTCTAGAGGTATTGTTAAAAATTTCAAAACACCTGAGAATTGTAATATCTGTTTTTTCGGGTTTCTCTGAATAAAATGGCTAACCTGTTTTTTAATAATAGAAACGTGGTTTAAAAAAGCGTTTTTAAATGTGTTTGATATTGTTATGAGATTTATTTATTTATAATGTAATATTTTAGAAATACCAAAGAATCCAATGTGTCACATTTTATCGAATATTTATTGTACAGCATTAATGTTGATTAATATATAATTTATCCAAATTGGGAGTTTAATTGTATTCAAAAGTTAAAATTCCTTTTGCAGTGTCTTTAATTCAATATCATTTGTACATCTTGTACCTTAATCTTTCAGGGAGGAGAAAATACTTTATTTCAATATTAGTAACCAAGTTTGAGTTTCTCAAAATTTACTATAGGTCTCTAAGTGTGAAGCCTCTTATAGTCCGGGTCTGAAGCAGCCGCTTCTCTCTTAATGCACGGTCGGCATACTATACGGTTGTCTCACTTCGAATAGCCAGTTAGAGAACTTTCGTTTCTGACGTCACTCAGAATGCCGAATGCACAACATGTATAAAAAATATCTGGGGTTTAAACTTCACTGAAATAACCTGTAGCAGATTATGTTTGAAATATTTTTTAATAAACATTTTATTTATATAATTTTATTAGTATAATTTCCTAGATTGAAATTTAGAAAAGTAAGTAGTACTAGTAGTAAGTAGTACAAATTTAAAATTTGTTTAAAATTTTAAATTTGTACTACTAAAATTATATTTTAAAAATAAATCAAGTTAATATTTTTTTCATCTCTTTACTTTATCATCTGTTATTTTAAGAGATGTTGGGGTTCTTACAACCATTTAAATATTTTATTCTAATTAATATTCTTTGCTCTGAAATTCATTTAGTGAAGTATTATAAATATTTTGTTTATTTATAAAATTAGTTCTCATTAAGGTCTCGGCACTATGTCCTTCAAATAGGAAAATTGTTTCTTACGTTTCTTAGAAGATTAAATTAATCCTTCAAATGACAGATGCTGGACGCATGAGGGTATGAAATAATTCTGAATGTGTTTTTTGTTGCTATTTTCACTGCCCATGCCCCTGTATTTATTTTAATTTTATTTATTTTATTTTTTTGTAATATAACCTGGTAGATACGAGATATATGTGCTTACAAATACATAGATATAAATATGAACATATAAATAAGTAGATATAAAGAAGCATATATAAATATGCACATGTGAATATGTACATATAATAGCTTATTTTTAAACAATTAACTACACACAACAAGCATAAATAAGACAGCAATTTCCACAAACTGTGTATTAGGCATACTGAAATACGTACAGCCTTCTCCCTCTTCGGACTCACCTCACCCGAAGTTGCTATTTTAATATTATCGCAAAGAAAATACGTAACGTCGAAATCTTGAATGTTAACATTACATCTCTCTCTAGCTATACTAATTCACGTATAGGTCGATCCCCTTGCAACTTGTAACTAGCTTCAGAAGAAATACCAATACAAAAACAAAATTTTATGTTGTTATTATCTGTCTCATTTTGTAATACGAAACTAGATCTGGTTACTTTGGTGACTGTTGTGGTGTAAATAGACTTTTGTGGAACCATGTGAACTTGTAAATCTTGCTTTTAAATTTTTGGTTAAGTTTCATTATACTGAGGTTATATTCACTCAAAAACTACATGTCAGATTCCAAATTGATATGTCAAGATTGTGACTGACATGTCTAATATTTTGAATATACGTGTATATGCAATATTTATTTAATCAAGCTTTCGATTATTACTTGTATAATAGTAAAAAATATTACGATTATTAATGAAATATTATAATAAAAAACAAAAATACATTATAACAATTTAGCATTTTATTCTGTATAATACTAACTATAATAATATAATTGGTATATTATTATATATATCGTTCATGTGAAGAAGAAATAGTAAGAAAACAAATTAAGACTCCCATCCCTCAAGCGAAATTTAGACTAGCCCAATCGCTATTCCAAATTTACTCCGTGTAGACATGCTCCAAAATTCTGTCAAAGAAATAATAAAAGGTGATACATTATCAACAATTTCCCATATATTTAGCCCTTTTCGCTTATTTTTTATTTTGTTCCATTTTTCCCCAAAAGTTTTCCTCATGCGTTATGCATATGTGTTTTTGAATATAACAGCTTATATATCTAATTATTTTCTCTTATTCATATTTTCTGTTCTGGTTATATAAAATATATTTCAAATATTGGCCAATTTTTGTTTTATACAATTAGTGTTAGTATATTGACATTAAATTAATGTCACTTATGAATCGTCAAATATTTGGGAAGGTGCCATTTCGTCAAAATTACCACCCTAAGATGATATTTTAAATATACAACATAAAAAATGAAGTTTCCCTCTTAGTTTCGTATTACAAAATGAGACAGATAATAATAAATAATTATTGGATTTGATGGATTTGCAGGAATTTATAACTCAAAAATCACCAATAAATTTATTTTTTACATTGGTTCACTAGAAATAAAGATTTTTTTTTTCATTATTGAAAATATTTTAATATGAAATGAATTTGAAAATAATTTAATAATTTAAAAAACATTGTTTTGGTTTCTCAAGAAACTCTAAATAAACCGTTTTTCTTTTTCTTTTTTGAAAACCGGTTTGAAACCTCTAATAATTGTTAACGGAATATATATCCAGAAGGTCTGTAGTTTTTCGTAAATCTCCATCGCGAGTTCTTAACAAGCAATAATAACGAAGATAAACACAAGTAATCATTTCAAAATATGCTTACACTTCAAATACGTATCAGCGGAAAGTCTCCGCTCAACCAGAATTATTCAAATACACGATAATTGTCTCTTTTCAAGACAAGTCAGGATATATCTGCAACGTTTTTAATCATTTCTTTCGCTTCTCGTGTTTCTTTTCAAGTATTCAGTGCTCGTGTCTAGAGCACATTTATTATGTACCATTAAAAAAGTGTGTTTTCGCATCTCTTTTAGAAAATCTGCACTTTTACATCTCTATCTCTCTTTTATCTTGTTGCTTTTAATCTTTACTACTTTATCTTTGAATCCATTGCAGATTTACTTAAATCTTGTGTACATTTTATTTTATTTAAAATGAGAAAATTGCATTAGCTTGGATAAACTTACTATTTTTATAGTTTACATTTTATTATATTTATTTTATTTACTTGGCTGATTAATTTTAAATATAATATTAATATTAATTCTTTTGTAATTTGTACATAATGAGTTCAAATTCCGATAGCGGTTTCGGATTAGAACTCCCTCGGGTTCGTTGAGGTGGTTGCTATGATTCTTAGTATAGTTTTAAGGGTTGTTCAATCAAACACGATATTTTAACAGTTCTACTTAATTACGATAACGTTGATATTATTATATTGGACTAAACAATTATACTGATACTCTAATCTAAAAGAAGCATACAGTCGGAAAGGTGCGCACCCACATTTTTTTCTTAGGGGGCTCAGAGCCAAAATTTCTCAAGTTCAAGTAACCCGCCCCCCACTATGGTTGCGGCTGTTTTACACTAGCACTAATTTGTCCACCAGACACCAAATCCAATATTACCGTCGAAAACCATTGGGCTTTCACAATTCTGAATATTCTCTATTTACCTCTTTACTATACATTACATTAACATGCGGAATTACTTGGTTACTTTAACTTGACTTATTCTAAAAAATACGTGTTTAACGCATGTCTAAACTGAGCTTTCCCGAGAGGCTACTTATTAACAACTAAAGAATGTCATCTCACTGCCTTTGCTATCTAGTCTAATTTCAACACTTATATGACAATTTATTTATAATAATTCAAATAGTATCTCACTAGAAAAGTAACCAAAAATACTCTTTATATTTCAAGACAGAGATTAATTTTTATTTATATACATATGGTCAAAATACATCTCATATTAATTTGACACTTTTGTTAACTCATATGGTTTGCGTTCCATATTTATAATATTAGGGACTAATAAACATTTCGGCACTTAAGTGTCTCTTTCTAAGAAATATATTATTTTCCATCATTCAATATTTTTTAGTATTCTATTCTAATTGGATGATTATATTGAATGTAATTATCAAATGTTTTTTCTGAAACAATAGCAAAATTACCTCCCTTACAGTCGCAAATAAGTACAACAATATTTAAGTGTGACCGTTGCTCCGTGGTAAGACTGTTGCCTATGGAGCACAAGGACGCTGGTTTGAACCCCTCACCACCTTCGAAATTTTGGGATCTTGATTTTTTATTTATTTATTTTTTTTTTTTTCATTTATTTTACCTGTTCAATACAAATAATACTATTCATGATATAGTTGTAAGAAATTTTGTCAGTTAAATGGTCACGAGTAACAGAAAATTTTAGAATATTTAATTAATGAAAAATAGACACCCGGCAAGGTCCCACCAAAACTCCCATCACCCATGCCGACCACAACCTCGGCACCAACCACCTACAGACCTACAATACGTACGAACTGCATTGCAGATCCGAAATGATCCAAGATGAAGCCACAGCCAGCATAATCAATTCTTGATATTGTGCAGACAGGTCTGGGTTCGACTCAGCCTCTAGTCTTAATACTTATAAATTAGAACCTGTTCATTCAGGGATAATAGGTCCGGTCTAAACGTCGCACTGACCACGTGGCTTTCAAACCTATGACCGGCGGTCTAGAAACGGAGAACTTACGTTCTCTGCCTAGATCTTATACGCCTTTCTAGACGTTGGGAACCTATTATTATTGTTATTATTATTTATTTTTTTATTATCGATTTAAAATAAGAAAATTTTATTAAACTTATTAATGTTCTAGTCATTTTCATGAATGCTAGTTATTACATGAATGTTATCTTCTTGGGTTTGTAGTTCCTCATAACGTATTTATCTTCAACTTTGGATATAATTGCCCAGCTTAACGAAAATTTTACAGAAATGTCAGATTCTTTTTTTAGTCATGTTCGCTACTCCTGCTTTTATCCCTTTTCTTTGTATTTTTAATTTCAGAAATTGATATTTTAGTTATTTTGAAAATGTCGTAGTTATTTAGAATATCTCTATTTCTTCTTTATAACATTTGATGATTTTGTCAGTTTTTTCGTAGCTTTTGGTGCCCAGTTGACTGCCTAGGATATTATCGCTGACTATATTCGCCTCAGTTAAACATTCCGACGATATTAACGCCTAATTTTGTGGACCGCCATGGGTAGTCAGCGAAAAGATTATACCGAGCTGTAGACCATTTACATAAAATTATTATCATCATCTTCCAGCCGAATACTTCGAAAATAGGCCTTCCTTATAACTATTTTGTACTAATAATAGCCTATTTTCAGGATTGTCAATATATTTTTTAATATCGTCCGTGCATCTGGTAATAGATCTTCCTCTACTCCTAGTAGAGGAAGATTTTAATTTATACTATATACTTAGACAAGTGTTTTAATTATCACTCTCGTCTAAGCTGTAATCTACATTTTCCATAGATAATGGTATTTTTTGTAAAAATCATAAAATTATTATGTGTAAACGAACGCAACTGATCGGGCAATATCTCAGTTCTAATGCACGTTCTACACGTGTTTACGAAGATAGGGTTGTCTACCTCTATTTAAAAATAGAGATACTATGAATTCAAAGTCAGAAATATAGATAACCCGCAAATCTAGGGATACTATTTTTTACCACGACACCAAATCAAAAACGAGCTAACTCAATAAAATAAATAGAATTAAGTCAATTGTGACAAGAATTGAAGTTACGACTGTTTACCTCAACGGTACAGATATATAATATTGATTACTCATATATTTCTGTATCGTCCTTTTAAGATTTTGTCTTGAAGTATATTTCTTATGGATGTTCACACAATGGGACTCTAAGCTGTAACCAAACATATTGTTTAATATAACATATCATGGTTGTTGTCACTTCTACTGGTCTTAAGTGATCGTGTTATATTTCCTAATACGATGTTTTAAATTATTTTTTTATGAAAACTCATTTTTTTACTTATGAACAATCGAACTTCGTGCCGTTGGTATAAAATCTTGTATATTTTTCTTTTAAATGCTGATTATTTTAGTTTGTTATATCAAGTTCTTACCTTCGACCTGAGTCGGTTCAGTTTTTCGCTAGAACTTTTATTCGAATATAATCAAATCTCTGCCATGTTTCTATTATTGTGTATGTGTCTTTTATTTATTTATTATTTCATGTATCATGTATAATTATATTTTATTATACTCAATAAACATGTTGTTAAACGCTACAGCGCTAATGAGCTACAGGATAAAACTTAACGTAGTTTTGTTGTTGCAGGCTACCTTCAAGAATTTATACCAAACAGTCCGCAACATCAAGAAGCACCTGAAACAGTATCTCAACACACCAGCGAAGTGGTGTCCAGTAGCGATGGTGATATTCCAATATTTAGAGTTCGTAGCATTGAAGAAACGGAAGCAGCCCATGATTTGCTTTCTTTATCACAATCACTACCACCTTTACCGGCACCCAGTGTTATTACAATACACCAACCCACGCCCGTATACCCAACCTCCTCCCCGAATCCCACCGTAGTTCAAGAAATGGAACCAACATATTCTTACCGAACGATTTCTACGGAAAGAAATGAAGACATGACACCAAACTATCGAACAAATTCTCCTTTACCTGTTATAATACCTTGTTATCAGCCTGCGACGTACGTACAACCAGAAGAACCCGCAACCCTTCCTACTCCACCAACATCCGAATGTTCCTCAGACGCCGAAAATAATAGTCCGAATAATCAACAAATTTCCGAATCAAGACAGATACAGAAAAAATCAAGCTCCACTCAGTATACATACGATGCCTTAATGGTTACAGACGGCAGATCGAAAAATAAGTACAACAAAGAAAAAAGAGATAAAAGTCCTTTGAAAGATGAAGACGTTGATATTGAAATAACAGATGCTCCAATAGTAAATAAAGTTACAAGTAAAGCAAACAGATACGTCTGCAGTGAGTGCGGGAAACAATACGCAACTTCCTCAAATCTCTCCAGGCATAAACAAACTCACCGAAGTCTTGATTCACAGTCTGCTAAGAAATGCATCACCTGCGGTAAAGCATACGTTAGTATGCCGGCGTTAGCGATGCATGTATTGACTCACAAGCTCTCACACAGTTGCGGGGTTTGTGGGAAGTTGTTTTCCCGGCCATGGCTCCTTCAAGGTCATCTCCGTTCCCACACGGGTGAAAAACCATACGGCTGTGCACACTGTGGGAAAGCCTTCGCAGACAGATCGAATCTTCGTGCTCACATGCAGACGCATTCTGCTGATAAGAATTTCGAGTGTCCGCGATGTCGTAAGACATTTGCTCTTAAATCTTACCTTAACAAACACTTAGAATCAGCTTGCCAGAAAGATGGAGATGAAGACGATCCAGATGAGGAGATGCGCTCTGAAGAACCTGATAAGTAATTATGTTCACTACAGTAAGAATTCCAAGAAAATCTTTAATAAGAGTTACACAAATATCAATTTTTAGACAAACAACATATTGTTTTAAAATCTGCTGTTGTAATGATATGAAATTAATTTACGTAATTTGCGTTGCATATTTTTCATAGTATGTTACAAAATGGATATTTAGCATTTGCTCAGTTATTTACTTTGCTGATATTAATTTTTGAATACACAAAAAAAACTGAGCACCAACTTAAATTAAAGATTCTAGTTACGCGTGATTTTTATGCATTTAGTAGGAATGTGATTGCTTCTAGTCCGGATTCTAGTCAAATATCACGACCTAGTATAAATAAATTATAGCAATTTCGGATGTCATTCGAGTGATGAACGATTAAAGTAGAAATATTTTTGTAAAACTGAAGGTTTGCGCAATCTACAAACGATGAGCGCTCATTCTGGCAATAATAAGCAATATTGGAGTGTTAAAACACACAACATCAAATTAAAAGCAACGAACTCACTTAAAAAATGAAATTGATACATATAGATCGTTAGTCAATCCCTCAATCGTCCTAAAACTACTATGTTAAGAGAATCCATTTAAGAGTAGTGTAATTGTAAAATATGTATTAAAAAATATAAAAAAAAAGAAAAAAGTGAGAGAGAAGGATTGTGTAAGAATATTTTTGCAAAAAGATCCTTAAATGTCCCTTGATACTGTCACAGGCTAATAAACATAAGAAGAAGCGGCCAAGCATATACAACGAAAATAATTTACATATATGTTTAGAATGTTTACTTGGTAGTGAATGCGGGATGTATATATTTGTATAAAAACCATGTGCCATTTTGTTCATAATATGTAACACCGACAAAAGACGCCATACCTCATCAACTGTTAAACGTTGATATATTAGGACACTATTTACTATTTTATTTCAGAAGTACCTAGAGTAATCGAGTCTGGTCGTTGTACACAAATTAGCACAGAAATGACAGCTATATAAAAAATAATTGTTTGGCGTTTGTAAACGAGAAAACATTTTATTATTTGTGTTTAAAATTTAATCCCCTGTCGTTTCTGAGCTAAATTGCGTACTTCAATATATAGATTTTAGTTACACAAGACCACTAAGGCTAGTCCTATTTTCTTATATGCTTTTTGCAACAACTGTGTTAATGTACATCTTTACTATTTATTCTTATTGCCATATTTATTAATTAATTTATTTATAATGGTTTGACGAAAAGGGCACTTATTTTAATTAGTACGTTTTGACGAAATTGTACTTCACATGTTTTCGGTGTGATCCTGCTGTGCTATTCAATATTTATTTTAATTGTACATACTCCAACTAAATTATTCAGTAGCATAGTTTCATTATTTTCAATTACATTATCAACATTTGCAACTTAAAATTGCTACTAATTGGAAAAGTAATATCGTTTTTATTGTAAAACTTTCATATTGTGCCATTTTGAATTGTGCAATTTCGTCAAATATGTTTATATTATGTGATAAGTTTGCATACTTATTTTTAATATAAGTATTTGCAAAGTTTTTTAACGATTTTTCTGTAAAAATATTAGTTGTATTATTATTTATTTACTCTTAAATGGAGTGCGAATTAGGCCATTTTTCTCATTTCTTTGTGCCATGATCGTTGTGGATCATTTAATTTAAGAGAAACCCAGAATCACATAGCAAGTGTCAGTGATGTTATCTTATTTTAGTTACGTCGTTCATTATCAAGAAAATTCGGAGTGATAAAATGCCATGCGCATGCTTGTTGAAATTGAATAATGCAATATTAAGTAGCTAATTTTATACTTAATTTTAAAATTAGCTCCATGAAACAAGTATCTTTAAGTATACCTACGTTTTCAATAACAAAAAAATACGATAACGTCGATAAATACTCTACGTCAAATACATATATTAACTAATACATATCGTTAATATATACTGACCAACCAACAATTAATTTAAATAAAAATATATATACAGGATGGGCCATGGGAACCTGCCGTGTTTTGAATGAACATTACACAATGATTTCTCAAGACAAAAATTTTTTATTAACATACATTAATAGTAAATTATATACCATTTTAATTTTAAAAATTATATCAGTCATGTGATGACCATTCTGCTCATAACATGTTTCAAGTTATTCATAAATTCTTGGTGAACGCGGTCCAGTAGAGCTTCGTCAATCGCCCGGACTTCTGCACGAATGGCGTGCAGCTGCCGTGGGTTTTCAGAGGCGTAATAACGGCAGTTTTGTCGATTAACAAATCCATTCAAATGGAAGTGAGCTTCGTCACTCATAAACAACACTGCATCTACGTTTACTACAAGCATCGCGAGCATAGCCAAACAAAAATCATTGCGTTGCAGATAGTCGTTTGGTTTCAGCTCTTGAGTCCAGGAGCTGAAACCAAACGACTACTATGGATGAAACAGTCAATTTGTATAGATGAAACTTCAGATCTTGTTTAACAATACGACGGACTGTGGAACGACTTACTCTTAAGGCTTGAGCGTGTTTTCGTGCAGAATGCCTTGGGCTTCTTTGGAAAGCCTCCCTCACCCTCTCCATATTTTCGGGGGTCCGTACCGTACGAGCGGTTCCAGGCGATTTTTTATTCATGATGTTCCCGCTTGTTCGAAAGTCGTTGACCCATTTGAGAATTGTGTTTCGGCTTAGGATGCATCCACGGTGCCCAACATTAAACTAAATTCGAAACGCTCTATTACTACTACTATTACGCGCAGCTATTACTGATGCACCGTTCTTTACAAACGCGTCATACACAAACACACGATGTCTTACACCCCATTCAGCCATGATGTACACTAAACTACACGAATTGACGGTTGGAATGGAACCTACCGCTTGCTTCTACCCCCCCCCTTCCTACAGTGTACTACCCGTTTCAAAAACGTCAGGTTCCCATGGCCCACCCTGTATATACTAAGGAATCCGCGAGGAATGAAATATTTATTCGTTTCAAAAAATCCCTTTTTAAAAGAAGTAAACAAAACAAATACTCACCAATCTTTTTGATGTAATAATCACAAAAGGGAAGATAGAAAGTTTACACACGCTCTGGTTTTTTCATTGAACAGTAGATGGCTATACACTTACGGATTTTTTTCTAGGCCATCATCATCAGATGCCAATAGTAAGTTGAGTCATACAGTCGTAAAGAGTAAAACGTAAACGACGTGGTGGCAGATATGTTGTTATGTTCTTCTCAAATGTACAATCTTTTCAAATTATTTTGTTGTTGTTTCATATTAAAAGAAAGCAAATGTATGAAATCAAATAGCATTTTGCGGAGCCAGAATATTTTGTCTTTCATCGCCCTGGAGGGTCAGACAATGATTTTATTAAATCTATAGCATTTAGGTTCCGATCGGCTAAACTTGTTCTTCGCAGGACAGCTTCGTTCTTAATCGTTATGGTCCTTGGTCGTCCACTTCGCGGTGATTGCAAAATATTTTACCACCAGGGTAAATTATGAACAGTAAATATTTTTATTTATATGTATATACTGAGTTACCGTAGCTTCGCACGACGGTTGCCTGTATAGTACAAGAAGGCAGGTTCAAATCCTGGACATCACTTCAAAATTTTTATCTTTCGATACAATTCAGTCCACCCATGTCAACCATTTTTGGCACATGACTGAATGTTTCTTGTGAAATTTCAGATTCGATAAAAAAATCCTGCTTTACACACTGCATACATAACTATAATACATACTTATATTTTATTACGAATGTGAATATAATTGTTCATAGTGTCCTTTAATATGCTGATTTGAAAACATATACCAAACAAAATGATGGTGACATTAAAGACGTTAAAACAAATTTTTCACAATCCTGAAAACAAATTATATTGACTTAATTATACTGTGTAGGAACAATTGTTTTACTACAATTTTATATCGAAATTAACCGATTTAAAGAAAATAACAAAATGAAGAACTATACAGAGGATTAAAGTCCGAGCAATTCACAACCATGCTAAAATTATAATGCAATGCTTACTTTACGTTGACGTCATAGCTACGCCACTTTAGAAAATGTTCAACGAATCACTGACTATTTTGTTCAGTATACGTTTAATAAAAACAGTAGAAGTACATTTCGTTTGCCATATTGTTTATATGAGACTTGATGAATATGAGATGATCCACGTCATTACAATAAACTATATTCGAATATTGAATTTAATACTTAATTATTTTGTTTTGTTGATTTAAAATAATATCATCGAATTCTACAGATCATTGTCTTCTACCATGAGTTCAAAAAGAAATTACATAAAGGTCTGTTGCAAACTTTATATATTGAATTTTCAATAGAAACTTATGACAACAAAAGTGATGACAATTAATTAATTGACAGTTAAAGCTTGCAGTACACATTATTTTATTTTTCCACAGCCAACCCTTATGTAATTTCCTTTTGAACACATGGTAGTTGTGTACTATTCTAGATATATATGTCATTTTGAAGGAAAATAACAGTAACAGCCGTGGAACCATTTTGATTAGCTACGAATTGGTGCCGATGTCCAGTCTTTGTTAGTCCAGACTTACAACACAATTCAAGATTTATCATCATCTTCAATCTTCCGTTGCAATCCACTGCTGAATACAGGTCTCGCTCAGCATTTCCAATCTTGTCTGGTCTTGGGGTTTTGCATCCAAATTGTGTTTAATGTCGTGAGTCCAACAAATAGGCGATCTTCCTCTGATCTGTTTATCTACCGAATGACTCTATTGGAGGGCTCTACGTCCGTCTTCCGTTCTGGAAGAGTATTCTGCCCTTTTCTATTTAATTTTAGCTATTTCCACACTGATATTAGTTAATAATAATAATAATCCTTTATTGGAGTTGTTTGTACAAGTACTGTTACATTAACTCAAGACAAATATTGTTCCATTAGATACATGCATTTTATAAATTATTAATATTACATATTAATTCATTAATATTATAAAATGATCCGTTTAAAAGAAAACAATTTAATTTTCTTTTGAATTGAATTAAACTGTTTTACTGTAGAAGGCAACTGGTTGTATAGGTCACTACCTGTGATAAGAGGCAGGTTCCTGTTTGGACTGCATCTCCAGGATGGCAAGGAAAATAGTTTTTTTCTGCGGGTATTATACATATATCTGCCTCTTTTATTTTTTTAATTTCATTCTCACTATCTTTAATGTACATCAATATATTAAGGATGTATAACGACGGGACTGTCGGAATGTTGAGTTCTCTGAACAAATCTTTACGGTGACTTGAGGACTTAACCGTAGACATAATTCTTACGGCTCGTTTTTGAATTATAAAAATTCTGATCCAGTCTACAGAATTACCCCACAATACAATTCCGTAGTTTAGCTCAAATTGAAAGTGTGCAAAATATACCATTCTGTCAATCTCGATTAATACACAACCCATTAATCATTTGAGCATATACACCACTGTATTTAGTTTGGAGGATAATGGTTGAATATGCTGTTTCCCATTTAATTTCGTATAATCCAAGGAAATTAACTGTTGTATCGTTGCACAAAGTATTGTTATTTAAGTTTCAGTTTAAACTAAAAACAACAGTTTTTGTTTTGCTGGAGTTTAGACTCAAACCATTGGAAGTAAACCAATGTTTGAACGTGTTCACAATCTGTACTTTCATCAATAAACGAGGAATCGTCAGCAAAAAGTATAGTATTAGAAAGCATAATACTTGGCAGGTCGTTTATGTATATAAGAAATAGGAACGGTCCTGATTTCCTGATCAATACCTAGATTTATATATTTTTTTGACGATACAATATTTTTGAAATGAACACATTCTTTCATCAAAAAGTCCATTAGAAGGTCCAGAATCGTAAATATCTTTTTCTGGGTCCTGTGCATGGTTGCACAAAAATGTTAGTCAAAGTCTTACTTGGCCCCCCTTTAACGATTTTTCGGCTCCCGTTTCGTCTTGGCCCCTGTGCCTATGCACCTGTTGCACCTGCCTAGTTACGGCACTGAGAAGGTCTAATGCTCTACCTCGTATCCCATTATAATTTAGTTTTTTCTTTAAAATTTGGTGGCATACGCAATCAAATACAAACATTTTAAATGCTTTACAAAGATCGCAGAACGAGTTCACAATATCTAACCCTTTTTCTAGGAGATTTACTATCCCATTCAGCAGTGTAATCGCTGCCTTAGTTGTTGAGCGATTTACCTTAAAGCCATATATTATATATTTCCAAGAAATTTAGCATCCTAATTGTTAATTCGGTTTTGCTGCTCTTAAGATGATACCCATTATGCTTTGCTGCATAACCCTTTGAGTTGTTTGAAGTTTTTGTGAGCGTCAAGGTAGCACCGTAAGTCAGAACGGTCATGATGCACAGTTCAATTGTTTTCATTTTGAGGCATAATGTGATGTTGCCTTTAAAAATGTCTCAAAGGTTGCCTTATGAAATTCTGCTGAAGATCTCGCATGCTACGCTTTCTTATTGTCTCTGCCTATTCATATTTTATGGCCCAAATCGAACTAGTTCTTTCGACGTTGATGTTTATTCTCTTACTGAAGTCGTGATTTGTCATTAGTTTCGTCTTTTGAATGTTTATTTTGAGCCCCTTTTTTTCGACAAAAACTGAGTGATTTAACCATACACCATCTATCAACCCTCCTTTATTTTCCCAGCACAGATCTTGAAAATATATTGTAATGCAGCCGTGAATAACTTTGGAGAAATTTTATCACCCTGTCGTACTCCTCTCTTAACTATAAAAGTGGTTGATGTTTCGTGGAGTGTGATACTTGTTGCGTCATTAGTATGTGTATAGTTTATTAACTAACAGTAACGATAGTCTATACTACAGTCATTCAATGCTGCTAATATCGAACACAATTCGTCTGTGTCGAAGGCTTTTTCAAAATCGACAATACGAGTGTAAGTGGTTTGTTATCAGAGCCGCAGGAAGCGCACTAAGGAAAAGGGCGCCGACGAGTTTGAACGGGCGTCACATTGCGAAGGTGAGAACCTTTTTTTTTTTTTTTGCTCATCACTTGGAGTTTAGGAAGTGAGCTTTTGAACCTTTTTTTTTTGCCAAGGGCGCTAAAACACAATTTTGCCCCTAGCGCAACTTTTCCTTACTGCGGCTCTGTTTGTTATATTCAGAGCATTTTTCTAGTAGACTTTTGATAGTCTGAATTCAAGATTTATTTATAGAAAATGTTGTTTTCTATGCGTTCTATATTGTAAATATTTGTTCGTCAACAGTAATTAATCATGCCATTATTTATTCCAGTTTCAGGAACTGTGGTAGCTACGTGCTAAAACGGTTCCCTATGGAGATTATAGTGTAGTCTTTTGCACTACTTATGCATTTTTCGATAATATGAACATTAGAATAGAAATCGACAGTCTCTTGTGGTTAATTCATTTACGTAATAATAAAAATATGTAAGACGAACTTCGTGATTTTTTTTATCTTTATTAAAATATCTAAGTATTGGACTTTACACTAATTGTTGCCTGTGTTTCTCTTTCCCTACGTAATTTTCTTGTCAGAATATTCTTGAATTTTTATTCCAATTGTGTTAAAATGGGGTTCATCGCTTTAATTCGGTTCACGTCATCATGATCTAGCTCTTTGGTTCTTTTCTTGAACTACTAAGCACTCCAAATTATCTTCGGCTTACTTACCCAGAATACATGTCCATTCTTCCGAAAATTACACTCCATAAGATGTATCTTCCCATCTTATTACGTGAATTATTAACTCATTGCCAAGGATATGTTTTATTTGTTCTTTTTTCAGTCCGTGGGACTCGAAGCATTCTGCAGCACCACATTGAAAAAAAAGTCAAAATGTTTTCCACAATTAAATAATATTATTGTTCACTACGGTTTTACTACATCAGAACTTCACTCGAACTCTTTATTTTCTCAGAGTTGTCTCAGAATATATATATATATATATTCAAGAATTTTTATTTCTTCCTTATATATATATATATATATATATATATATATTCGCTCACTACCTGAATTTTCTTTACGCGCATAGTGAGCTATTATATATCAGCGGTATATTACCTAATAATCAATCTAAACTTTACGTAATCAAGATGACTCTCAATGCTGGAAATTGATTCTAATAATATTCTACCCCAGCATTTAATTGCCATGTCCGCCATTATCTCGCTCTCTTTCAAAATAATTAATAAGAAACAAAACCATCCTTTGAGCACGGCTACTAAGAGCTTTCGGCATTTTTATTACAATAATATTTTATTTAATGAAAAATATAATTTAACCTCACAAAATGTAACGTAACATCTAAATATCTAACCTGACTAAAAACGACTAAACAATACAATCTCAAGCTGGCAACGTGTAAAAACCTTACCAACATTAAATAAATAAATCTACTAACTGAGTTATGGATGTTGGTTAAATTCAATCATGACATTGGTACTTGAATTAACCAAGTGTGATGTCATCTCATATTTATTGTGAATGGAGTTTAGTCGGACTCATGGTCGTCACCGTGATTGAGTAGAATGTCAGAGAAAACAGCTAGTTTTCTCTGCTTGGCTTCCGTGCAACATTTGCCTACACCTCCGATTAACCTAGTTCCGGTATTCATTCGTCATGACAAACATTACTTACTTCGAAAATGCAGTGTATCCTAATTAAATTATGCATGTTTAGATGCTGATAAATAGTTTTTTAATCAAACAGCTGTATGTTACAATATCTAGAGGTTACAATCCTGACCTAGGGTTACCTTTGTGATAATATGACAAAACAAATGTCTATTTGTATAATGATACGAATGGATATTTATACGGCAAGCGTTTGTATTATGGTTTACTTCATACGACAGTAACATGCACTTGTCTTTTTGACGTTTCTTTTTATATAATGTATATAAAATCTATTTTAAGAGCGTCTTAATTTCTTATTTTATACAAGTACAGAAAATATTTTTTTTATATAACATTCAACGGGCATATTTAATTTTTTTTTTTTTTTCTTCAGAAAAATATTCAGAAAATTAAACTCCTTATATTCGCGAAGGAATTGTTTTGGAAATATGGTATCGGTATCATTCAGTACAATTAAGCCTGGTTTATATAGGTTCATAACTTAATGCATAGCATATTTATACCAAGAGGTATACTGTTCTGAACATCTGTTTATAATAAACAGAAATAACAGAGAGAGAGAGAGTACTGTGATTTTTATGTTATGGATTTTTTATAAACGAGGCTTTTTATAGTCAATGATATAATTATGATACGAGTAACTGCTATGTGATTCAAGGTTAATAGTACAATTTTATTTAAAGATATGTGTAATTGGCTTTATAACTTGCATATTTTTAGTAATTAATTAATTAATTAATTTATTTATTTACTTATTTATTTATTTATTTATTTATTTATTTATTTATTTACATATTTATATATTTATGTATTAACTTGTTATATATTTAATTACTTTAGACTATTTAAGTATTTTATGATAAAAATTTATTTCGAGTAATTTCCTGTCGGTCAGAGTAAAGTTAAAATGGCGCATTCTTATAACTCAGTGGTCACAATTTGGTGGTATGTGTTATTTATACATTCATATTTGTTATAAATGCGTTCAACGTTTTTGATACAGCTATACATAACCCAGGAACAATGTTGAAATAATGTCATACTAATTTGGTATGATATGTGTGAATCATTTGGGCAGGTTAGGATAATTTAATGCAAGATTATACTATGGCATTACTATGTTATGTTACGTATTAAGTATTAAATTGATACGACTAGTCGAAATTTCAACGCTGACTACGTGGCTATCATAGATGTATTAGAGGACTATACGCTGTGGCGCACCAAGGGGGTGCCCGGGGGACTGCCCCTCCCTTAAAAAGGAAGGAAATAAAAATAAAAACACACAAACACACTGGAAAATTAAAAAAATAGAGATTTGTATGTCTTTTTTTTTTAGATCACTTCTATTTTAGAAGTGAGAACCTTTTTTTTTAAGGTCATCACTTGAAATTTAGAAGTATGAACTGTAGTCATAATTTAAATAATTTTTCTTCTGCCCCCCCTCCCACTAAATTTTTGGGTGCGCCACAATAGACTATTGGCATATACGGAGAACTTGCTTTATTGTCCATTATGTTGGGTACCTTGGCGTTGGGCATCTTACTCGTTTCTCGTTTTGTTTTATTAGCTATCGACGTTTTTCCACAGAGTACGTCAGCCTACTATATATGTCTTGCCAACGGCTTTGCTGTCATATATGTATATTCCTTTTTAGATTGTCTGCAATTCTGATTTATTTTTTATATATAAATGTTAACATTAACATACAATCTTATATTTGTGTTTAGACGTTTAATTAGCTTAAATTTTGTACATTTTTGTATACTGGCAGTAACTGCATTTATTTTTGTAAGTAGCTATTTTTTACATAGTTAAATTTGGGCGAGTCTATAGTGTACAGTTATCAAGATCATTTCGATTCTGTATTTGCGTGGGCTATATTTTATCTTATAACGATAGTTTGTAATCTTAGTAAACTCAATATTTGATACGACATCCCGATGGGAGTGATTAAGCCGTACCATTCTCGAAAATTTTTAAGAAATTTTTCTTATGCCCTACCTGTTTTCTCAGCGATTTTCTGTTGTATTAAACACAGGATGTAATATTTGTCACTGTGCACATTTTATTTAAAATACTCTTAATTGCGATGATAGCTTCACTTTGCTGGTTCTAATCTCATTGGTTACTTTGTCTACCTAGAGTTGTCGTAAATCGGTAGTAAGATTGCTTATGGTGCATGGAGACACGGGTTCAAATCCTATTTTCACTTTTCATACCGTGCAAACAGTTCAAAGCTCTGCCTTCAATATTTATTGTTTAACTTAAATACCTTTTTGAAATGTCAAGATAACCACGTGACTTTTATATACCTTACCACAGGTCTATAAACAGAATACTTAACTTCTTTGCCCTTATACACTATCTGGGCGTTAAGAACTTATTATTATTATTTTGCTTTTTTTTTTCTTAAAAAAATGACTTGATTTGTCAACACATCTAAATTCTAAATTCTTATTTGGTTTTCTGTTAGAGCAGTGGTTTTCTTTTTTCTCGCGACTCGAAATTTCATACTCAAAAGGAAACTGATTTCGATAAATCTAACAATCATGAAAATGATTTCAAGAAACATCTTAAGCAAGAAAAAATCTTCGTATATCAAAATTGAAACTGCAGCCAACCAGGATTTAGGCACCAAAACGAAATGTACCAATTTTCTCTGGCTTTGTGTTGTATTAATTGTAAATAATGTTAGTAATTTTCATTTTCGACTCATTTTGTTAATGTCTTATTTTTCAAGGATATTGCGTTTTTTTGATAGCTATTTTTTGTAAGTATACATTACATATATCTTTAAATCATTGCTAAATACTAAACGATGATAATACACTCTAGAAACTAATACATGTCTATGAACATCTGCCTAACTGCTTCCCAGTTTTTCTTGGACCGCATCATTTCTCCCACAACGTTATCCGGGGTAAGTACGACGCATAGGGTAGCATTTGCTTGCGTCCTGGTTACGTCCCATCTGCCACATTCGAACAGTGTATGTTCCGCTGTATCTACGGCGCCGCAGTATGTGCAGATGTCGTCCAGCTGCTTTCCAATCCTCTTTGTGTATGCATTGAAACACCCGTGCGCTGTCAACGCCTGCGTCACGTGGTACTCAAGGTTCCTATGGTTACATGCCAAATATTCTGTTAAATCCGGTATTATTCTTTTGGTCCATTGTCCCTTGTCCATGTTCATGCCCCATTCCTCTTTCCATTTCTCCATAGCTCGTGCCTTGGCTACGTTTCGCGCATGGCTCCCTACGCCTGCCTCGAAAACGTTCCGCCTTTCTTCCACTTGTATCCGCGGCGGGGAGGTTCGGTCAGCACCTGCAGGGCCACCGTCGACACCGTGCGGTATGCCGACGCCGCCCCTATCAGGGCGTTCCGCTGCGATGTCCTCATACTTCTTATACCCGAGCGTACCGCACCAGATTGGCGCGGTATAAGAGAATTGAGTGTATTGCCCCCAGTAGCACCCTGCTTTTACTCGGGCTGTGACCAAGTTCCTAACACCTAGATAGGTGTATAATAGGAAGAGAAAGTAAGTTTTCCGTTTCTAGACCGCCGGCGTGATATATGAAAGCCACGTGGTCAGTGTGACATTTAGACCGGTCCTATTATTTCTGTATAAACAGGTACTCATTTTTAGTATTAAATACTGCTCAGTCGACCCCAGAGCTGACTGCACAATATTGAAAAATAAAATTCCGAAGGAGGTGGGGGATTCTAACTCGCGTTCTTGTGTTCCGTAGGCAACCGTCTAACCACGGAGCCACAGCAACTTTTGAAACAAGAAAAGTAATTAGAAAAGATATTACTGAACAAATTTTAGTCCAATTCGGTCACGATATTCAATATATTTGATTTTTATAAAAATATAATGTTAACTTTGAAACAAATAATTACCTTACCTGTCACTACCTGATTACTAATTATACTTAAACAAGAATTCTGGTTGGGGTTGTATATTTTGTATGATGCTCGGGGAGCCATTGATGTCGTAATAGCCGTTTTATTGTTTTAGCGATGTTTGCGAACTAGTTTACTATCTCAAATTCAAAATGAGCCATAAAAAATATGTATTATTCTTCATTTACTTTACTATATTTTTTCATCCAACAAAGTTTAGTGGGAGTCACGAGATGCACGCACTGAGCGGGAATAATTTAGATCATTTCATGGTTTTTAAGTACCGCAGGTTCTTTTTCAATCTTAAATTCATTTTGCAGTTGCATTTTATTATAAAACGTACAGTGTGATATGGACTTATCCAACTAGTCATACAAGATAAAATGTTTGTAAGAAGGCGTTGTATATGTTAGTTGAAAATTTTAAGGGTGCGGTTCAATAAAACAAGCTGTTTAGGCACTAAGAAAAGTCTAAATAGGCATGATAATCACCAACATCCGGAACGGATAGGCACCTTAAGAAAATAACACAGAAAAACAGTTGTTTCAATCCCTATAAAATTACTCCGGTTTACGTTGATTGCTTATGATGTTGGCTGCAGTTTTTTGTCCAAGAAATATTGAGTGATTAACATTTCAAAAGTAATATAAATTTTTTAATTTTTGTAGTGTAGTATTTGGTTGTCATTTGCAGTATTCGATCAAAAATGAGCTTATTTTGGCATAACAATTTCTCCATTATCATGAAGTAAATTTAGGTAAAGTGCTTTGCCCACGAGATCAGGCCAGTGACGTTACATGCGCAGAAACCAGAATTCTAGTCACTTCGTTGCTAAGCAACGGACGTAGAATCGCCTGTTTACTCTGTTGCTATTGGTTCTACGTCATTATTTGGCAAACATACCATGACGACACTCCATCTCCTAGGAAAAGCACTCTAATACCACTTTGGTTAGGGAACATAGCTATTTTAATTTTTATGTATTTAAAATATACTCTATGTATTGTTCCGTGTTAGCAGTAAATACGTATAAACATTTTGTTTTAAAAATACCTTAAAATTGGATTACAGATTAATTTATATATAGTAATGAGTAGTCAAAATATTTGATATATATGGTTTGGGGTGATATTTTGTATTTCTCCCTAAAGTTTTCTCGTTGGTGCAAGTATCTTACCTCCAGCAGATTCGTTCTCGAAATATCTCGGCGTATCTAGCAGTTACCAGTGACTTACAGTATTTTAGCGTTTGCCTCGTCCGGACTGTTCTAAAAAAAACATATTCCGAACAATATTTAAGGCCAAAATCATCTTTGTTATGATTGCTACCAAATTAATTCCTTATTCCCGGCTTCGTCCTTCGTCCTTTTTAATTTTTGAGTGAAAAATAATCATAAACTGAAATCTTAATCTAAGCTCTTTCATCATCAACAATTGTTTTATTTAGTAATATTAAAACTGAATTAATAACAATATGATTCGTATTTTACAATACTTTACAATAAATTATTATTATTATTTTTTTTTTTTTTCAGTGTAACATAACAGGTAGTGCCAAAGTGTGATCATAATTGTAGTCTTGCACATACAAGATCGTAAGATTAACTTGATTAACAGAACCACATAAACAATTGGGTATTTTGATTTAGTATTTAATTTTAACCCAAACTAAACAACGAGTTCAAGATTTCTTACGATCAAACTTTTACACAAAAATTTTTACCGCAGTATTGTTTTTAACATTATATGAACGTCTTATTTTTATTTGTGATATTATTTAATTGGAGAGGAATAAGGAGAACGGAATATTAATTCGTGATAGTGTAGTTGTGATCTGATGTTGGAAGACTGGTTTAAACAAGTAAATACTTGTGATAAGGTTTGTTAAACAAATGTTATATTGTAAGAATCTTATGTTAAAATGAACACTTTCCTTGGAGCTGTATTTAGTTTGTTATTAAAGGTTTTGTTTAAGCTGAGTCCTTAGCTTGTGTAGATAAAATTGTCCGAGTAGGGTGGATATTAACCGAATTATTCCTTTCTTGGTTTGTACACAAGCTAAGGCTTGCTCTAGCCTGTGTCTTCTCTGATGTTTCTGTTTATTTTTAAGTTTATGTTGTATTGTGTTGTGTACTAAATATACAGAATGATCCGAATATTCATTTAAAATTCAAATGCTATGACAAATACACGAGGAATTTTATAATTTTACCTATTTGTTTAAATATTTTGAGATTGAACTATAATTTTACGACAACAGTTAATCAATATTCCTATTCACTACACTTAGCTAATTTTATTATTTTCTCTTCACTATTTCATTGTGAGTTCTGCGTAAACTGTAGACTAATTGCCTTATGCCTGGCGTAATTCTCATATTATTACGCTCCGTTTATCCCGAATGTTCTGGGAGACTCTAGTATGAGATAGTCGTTCGCGAACAATTAATTAAAAATGAACAAATCATTCACATGAACTATATTAAACAAAACATTAGGTCTGTTCGTCCAGTCGTTTGTAACGGATTATTATTATCAGACGGAAGCGTAGAGTAATTTAGGCACACTCCTAGAGATTTGTCCTTACGTCTGACGATAATAATACGTTGGAAACTCAGACCAATAATTAAGATGGACAACGCATGTGATATGTAAACCAAAGCAAAATATGTCGTCAGCATTAGCGTACGAGGCTCAAGGGGATTGCGGATGGAAAACAAACAATAACCTCAATGAAATTGCCCTTTAACTTACCTATAAGCGATAAACCACTTTTATTCATATAATGTATGCCATTATAATGTATTTTTGTTTGAAAACACTAAAAGCAACAACAAAATTATAACACATTTTTTTCATTAAGAAGATGTCAAATTTTTCGTATAAATTTTGAATTTGTATCTGAAACTTTGATAAAAATTACGACAGAAGTAAAAACAACACAATGTGCTAGATTAGTATTCATCACTCAAGGCAAAATATTAACATTCACTTTTTAAGTTACTCTTATACGGCTTTTGTATTGAATACCACGTGGAGGTCATTCACAATAAGAACGTTTTGCATTCAGATCTGAAAATGGTGGGAGGAATATGTGAAAATAGTAAGCCGTACCACATAATCGCTTTTTCTTTTTTAGTCATAGAATCTATTTATTTAAGGAGTGTAAAACTGAGCTGCTCAAATTTTACAGGTTACAAGCTTCGCTGGTCTGATTCTCTCACTTATAACATTATGAACAAGACGTTAGTACGTGCTTCTTGCCTCAATAACTAAACTTTATTGAGACACTCATGTCTTGCTCCGGGTTCAAAACGATGTCCAAGATTTTCAAACGATAATACACTGCAAGCAACGCAAATGGCATTTGCTAATGATGCCTAGTCTATAACACGAACTCAGTACCTTTGGGGCTATGTGGAACAGTATAACCCTTTGTTAGAGTATAAAAACTATAATATATTGTAACTTGAAGTTTTTTTGGTGGCTAGGGTAAGACGGTAGAAAATTAATATAGCTTTGGCTACTTTTTTCGTTCTTCAGGCCAGATTTCTGGCTTCTGGCCCAACACTATAAAGAACATACCTGGGCATAAGAACGTATGAAAAATGTCCAAAAATTAATATGTTCACAGATAAAGATATAATATACTCATTGTGTTACAAATGGGTCGTTCAAAAAAAAAATTTAAAAGTCAATATATCTACATTTGATTACCTTAAATTATATATTTTTTCAACAATAAGGCAATTTTCTCACGTTGCCGTAGTACAATTTAATCAAATGGACGTTTTCACACGTAGCCTGGCCCGTCAAAAATGCCAGTCCGATTACCGGTACCATTAAATGCAGCCGGCGTTGATTACTATAAATTGGATGCCGTGCCGGCATCTAGTTACTTTCATTATAGTATCCTGGTACTAAATACTATTTTTTAATCATTCTTCAAGGTAATCAGATGTATCAGTACTCAGACAAAAGCAATGAAATAATTTACGCCGATCCTTTATAAGTGCAATACAAAGAGCGAGTAAAATCTGCCTTTCAAGTATCTCAGAGTCAAAAGGAGATGCATCCAGTGTTGTTTTTGTTTTTGCCTGATCGGTGCTTTCTTCTAAGTTACAATACTTAAGTAGATGACAGTCTGCATTCGATTGTGTCGGTGCCGGTTTTCCCGGCGTCTGTGAAAGACTGCAATGGATAGGGCCAGCACCGGATATGCCGGTATGTGTGAAAGTGACCTAGCTCGATCTACATTGTCTTAATATAGTCATTTGACATGAATACAGAAATCTAGATTCGTCAATTTTCTCCTAAGAGCATGTAACGAAATACTGTCGTTGTCTTTGATATAACAATAGCAAGACTCTGTTCATCCACAATGGGCCACCCGAAGAGGATATACATTTAAATATATATTTAAATATTTTCTTTGTAGTGTGTTTTGATCATTCTTCTAATTTAATTTTGTCCCTTTATGTCGTTGTTCCTTCAATTTATATTAATTGTTCATGGGATATAAGCGCTTTTGTCAAGAGTTCAAATGTGAAGCCTCTTTTTTATATTGCTAATTGATTTGGAAATACGCTGATATTAGAAAAGAATCGATCCTATAATATTATGCTTATTTTGAATTTTGAAACCAGAATTTTTGGGATAAAACGTTACCGTAATTCCACTAGGCCATAGCTTGCAAACTAGTCGGCGTGATACATACTTATGCTTATTTGCATCAGCTGACCGTATATTACAAGGTTTCCCTAAAACTCAAAAATACTTAGCAACACGATGCGTTGCTAAGTATTTTTGCGATTTAAGAAATGCTTCAAATTTAAGAAAAGCTGATGCGACTGGGCATTTGTTACATAAACTTATAAATCTACAAATTTTATTGCGAAGTCAAGATTTTATTAATTATGTGAAATTTATTTGTCGTTTACTAATGAATTACCTATTTAGACGTCATTAGATATTATTTATTTGGTAAAAAGAAAATTGAATGCGTCCAAAAGCTACTTACTAAGAAAAGGAAACTAATGTCCTTACCCATAAACTTTTATTACTGTATAACGATTCGTTATATCAAAGCAGACCGTCAGAATTCATAGAATCGGTTTGTTTCTATAGATATTTGATGTAACGAAGCGTTCTACATTAATAAGAGTTTATAAGTTGTCCAGCGTGAGCTAAGCCAATTTCAAAGTTATAAATTATCTTTAATTTATTTGCTGTTTGTGATTCGTAAATCAAATTAATAGTTTCAGTTCAGAGTTTATATTACGAACGCCACTGAGTCTCACGGTTCAAAACGACGGTCTGTAGAGGGTAGGAGTGCCCGCTCATGTGACAGCAAAAAGATCGCCTTATGTTGGACAATTTATACATTCTTTTTACTTATTTATTTTTTAAAAAATTGTTGGTTATTCAATTCAATTTTTTGTGCAATAAATAATTCTGTATCTCTTTACTAATTTAATCATTGGGTATTCCTTTATGACATTCTTAAGAACATTCCCGGAACATTCTGTATATTTACACCTGATAATTTAAGTGTTACAGAAACAATAAGTAAACATTACTAACATGTTTTAAGAAATGTGTAAGACTGTTCATTTGACTGCTGAATTGTGATCATCATACTTTACTGAATCCCCATGAGGGTATAAAGAAAAGTGAGATAACAAAAATACTCTATGTTAATATATACTCAAGGAAACGATACGTAAATAAAAGAAGGGCCCAAAATACAAATACTCTTCTATGTACCTTGACACCAATATTAATATATTAATTATTACAAAATGTACTGCGGTAAAAATTCGATAAATAGGTAATAGAAAAGGATGTGTTAGATTAAGATTATAGAGTGATAAGTAAAGGACTATGGATATAGTTTGAGGTTATGATTATCATGATCATTACTATCAAACTCCCAAATAATATATTTAAAAAAACCCATAAGCAATATTGCATGTACTAGAGTAAGTTAAACCCTTAATAAAAAAATCCAAAGAGAAATATGTTTTGAAAAAATTTACTGTTATATTTGATTATAAACCTAAAATAAAACAAAAATAGTTTTAAATAGGAGGCATGCGTAATTGTTGATCGTTTAATTTTATATATACAGGGTTGTCTTTGTGAAAGTTAGCAGAGCTTTGAGATATCGAGAACAAATCTTAAAGAAATACTTTACTACTTCTATTTTTAATATATTGGAAATAAATGTATGGGAAATAATATATTTGACAGTCAATGAACCAATTTTGTCAAAATGCCGAAAGAAAATAAAGGTGACATTGTAATACGCCAAAAATATTTTCTTACTTTTGCAACAGAAATATTTTGAAAAAAGTTATCTAACTATACAAGTAATAACACAACTTTCATTCCAAATATTTTTTAATAAGATTTATCATTATTTTTTTAACTTTTTATATGTTTTTCCAAAGTGTGGGTAGGTTTCAATGATTACAGTAAATAATAAATACGTATCATGATATTGTGAACGCTATATAACAGTTTTTCGATAAAAATTTGTGTTTTTTGTATTTAATCCGTCTTTTTTTACTATAATTGGTGTCGAAATTTGAGTCTTTATTGAGTTCTCCTCACAGACTTCTTCCATTTTTGTCTATCGAGTTTTGCACTCTTCGCCTTATACCAGTCGATGTACTATTATCTTTCCTGTTAACTACCTTGTTTCATCTGATCTTCGGTTTAACTTAGGTCTCAGTTTGCGCCCCGTGTTTCCTTTTTTTGCATCTCATCTGGGTTCATTCTGACCATTGACCTGGTCAGTTTGACATATCCGTAGAAAACTCTCCAGTTGTCGCTCTGTACATCTGAATGAGGTCACCTCGAGCTCTGCGGGCTGCAAGAGAGGGCAGATTTAGCCTCTCAAACCGCTCTTTGTATGACAGAGCTCTGAGATATCTTGGTAGATGGGTGGTGCATCTCTGGACTCCTTCCAATAACAGGATGTCGCGCTGAGGGTACGGGGACCAGACTACGAAAGCGAACTCCAGGAGTGGCCAGACATAGGACAGATACATTTGGCGAAATAAGCATGGGGTTAGGTGAGGAAACGATTACTTAATAATGAAGAGGGATTTATTTGCTCTTCTAACGACGTTTATGACGTGGCTGTAGACCATTCTAAGGTGGGTGTGATGGTAATGCCCAGGTCAACCGAAGTTTCGACATGTTTAAGAGCGATTTCGCAGAGGTCATAACTTGTGTTTGGATTGTTCCGGCCTATTAGTAATGCGCAACATTTGGACGTATTCAGAGGGAGCGACCAATTGTCACACCACTTATCGACTGCATTGAGGTCCTGTTATAAGAGCGATCAGTTGCTACAACCGTTGTATATTTTTAGATCGTCTGCATACATCTGGTGGCTGGAGGTTATATATATCGGCCACATAAACGCGAAACAATATAGGCCCAATCACTGTGCATTGTGGCACTCTGCTTAGAACTTGTTGGAGGTTAGATAGTTCGGATCCTATGCGCACTTGGAATGTACGCTTGCTTAAAAATGCTTCGATCCTATAGATCAGTTTGCATCTAATTCCATAATTTTTAGGTTTGACAAAAAGTAAGTTATGTGACACTCTGTCAAAGGCTTTAGAAAAGTCCAGGTGGATTTATATCATGCTATTATATCTAATTACGTTCGAAGGCCTCCTCTCTGCTGTTTGTATTCTATTTTGTTACTTCTTCGTTAGCATCCATGTTTTGCTGTTGTAAGCTGGTGTTGGAACAAATTCTGAATTCAAAACTTTCATTTTTGCCACTCTATATGCATTTTTTTTTTTTAAATATATATATATAAAATTCCTGTTTATTAGTACGGGTATTAACGAATTTTTCAATAGTTCAGAAGGAAAATTTATGCCCAAGATGTGGAGCCATTGAACAATGATGTTTATATCTTGACATAGTGCAGGTCACTCATTCAGTGCATAGTCTTCTATAATATAGAAGGTCGTTCGAAACATTTTTTCAATGACATTAGGATTAATATTTTCCAGCGGTTCGTCATATAAGAGCTACTCGCATTACCTGTACGTCATAATCCTGATTGGCTGTACAGTCCTAGAATTCCTAGGACGAATTCGTCGACATTCTATTCTCGACTAAGCGACCGTCCACAAGTTCTTTATAATATCTTGAAAAACATCATCTTTCCACCTGAGTTTTCAACAGTCTACTTTCCTCATAGCAATAAATTTAATTAAAAATATTTGCGCGGGGTAAATTAAAATATATTATTTTTTATGTGACCATTTCATCTCAGTCTCCAAATTATTATGTACTGTACCATTTTTTTTCTTGTAAGTCCTAAAGTGATCTTCCTGTACAGGCAGATTCTTGATTAGTTCACAACATTGCTGATCGACTTTAGCGATTAAATATTGGAGCGTAAATGATTCAATGTATGCAAAAATTGACTACGTCTTATTATATTTTCTTTGAACAAACATTTTGTGTTCCAATAAGCTCTGCTAACTTTCACATTTGCCCCGTATATAACTAATTCATAAATGTACTTCATAGGTGTTTCTGAGAAAAAATTAATCGAAAATAATATTTGAAATATGTACAATATGCAGTATTATATGTGTGTCTGTGAATAAACCGAAAGTAATTCTTTCTGGCGCTATCGTTCATATATAATTAAATCTAATTGTTTATAGCTGAACGAATAATATGCCTACATTTTGAGTTAATCCAGATTACAAATTATTTTCTTAATATATTTGGGCACATTGCCTAATTATTTTATTTCAATATACTAAGATTTAATAAGGAAGGCTGAAAAACTCTGCTCTTTTTCATTTTGGACTTGTACGAGGTGAAATCACACAAAATATGAAATGTTAACGGTATCACTACAGCATAACTGACCCTTTCACCCAGATTATTCTTCGTGCTCGGTAAATATATCAGGTCGCCAAGGATGAAATTTGTAGAAAAAAAGGCATAGTTGGTTGATAACTTAACAAATATAAGGAATTATTTTATTCATCAAAGTATGCACCCATATTGTCTATACACTTTTGCCATTTAAGCGGCAGGTTGTTCAGGCCGGTGGTATAAAGCCCTGGCGGACGAGAGTCAATAAATTCCTGGAAGGCCAGTTTTACAGCATTGTCGGAATTAAACTGTTTTCCTACTAAAAAGTTGTCAAAATTGCGGAAGAAATGGTAGTCAGTGGAGGGGCTTGGTCTGGTGAGTATGGAAGATGATGAAGAAGTTCCAAGTCCAATTCCTGTAGTCTTGCCACAGTCATTTGTGCAGTGTGTGGTCTAGCATTATCATACCATAAGATAGGGGTTGATCTGTTAACCAATCTAGGCTGTTTTTATTTAAGTTTTTGCACCATTTCGTCCAGTTGGTTGCAGTATATTTCTGCTGTTATCGATGAGCCAGTTTTTTTTTTTTTTTTTTGTTTTTAAGTTACCTGTACGAAGTTTGGCGAACCAATTTGATATTGTCTGCTGCGTAGTAACACTAGAGCCAAATACATTATTAATGATTCGTCTGCGATGCTGTAGTTCCACGCAAGAATTCATACGTCATAATAGTGCAAATTTCAGACTGTTTCATTTTCAACAAAATTAATTTTTTAAAAATGTTTTTTATATTTTTTAAAGCATACAATGATTTCTTTAATCAGGCGAGATGCGTAACTTTCCAAAAAAAAAAGGTTAAATATTAAACCAATGTCAAATAATAAGCTGTTAAAGTTGGCAATATTATTAACTGCAAATTTCATCCTTGACGACCTGATATAAATTCGGTAATATAAATATATATCGGCTGTGCATCTATTATCAGGGTAGCCTCGGTAAACGGTCATTATATTGACCATTAAATATACAAAAATGTTTGTGGCAGGGCCATTATAGTGACCGTTCTCATCAAATTAATTTATTTTAAATAAGAAAACTAATTTTCCTGAAAATATTCTTAATATTAATACAAAAGTTTTTTTGTTAATCGAGAACTGATCTTATAGTTTATTTGCTGAAGGACAAAGGTGCTAAGAAAATACGGAAAGTACTGCATTACTACTTCTATTGTATGATATGTAAATATGAAAATTGCTTCTTTGTCCAACTGCCCTTTATGTACAAAGACACTGCTAGACAAGAGCGTGCCTTGGTGCAACAACTTAAATCGTCTCTCAGAAATTTCGTTTGTTTCGTAATAAAATCAAAAGTACTTACACTGAAGAATAAAAATTATATTTTCTGCTAGCGTGTAATGTAAACAATACGAACGTTAATTTAATGTCAGAGTTCCATACTTTAACAGACAATTTAATGAATGATTTTTGATGATGAATTTAATGAGGAATATAATGAATTAATTAAGGTACTCAGTAAAATAATGAAATTCATCAATTATAAATACGAGAGCGAAACTTTCTTTTATTTAATATACTTTACATTTTTAAGACTTTTCATAACGATTGAATGCAATCTCGTACATCTATCGTGATTTACCTTGGAAAAGTGGTGAAAAAGCATGGAAACCTTTATCAAAACTGCAGCATTCTTTATTCAAATTACCTTAGAGAACTAGCGAGATTAAGAACTAAATAACCGATATAAGTTAATTTTTTTTTTTTTTTGCCTCAACATCGACGGTTATTGACACTCCGGTACAGTCTGTTAATTCTACAGATAATACAACAATAGAATGTAATAAATTATTAGATGCATACTACTATATTTTGTTATTGTGAATCAGTAATTTGTTACTAAGCAAACGACTAAAATAGCATACCAGATTTTTATTAAATTTATTCATCATAATTATAATTGTTTTAGCTCCAGTTACACCGGCTTTTTTTATATTTTAAGCATTCCTTAAAACGCAAAAATACCTTGGAACCTTACTATGTTTTTGTGACTTAAGGAAAACTTAAAATTTAAGTTAAGTTGCTGCAACTGTGGTTTATGAAATTATGCGAGCTGATAAAATTTGGAATGCAGTTCGGATCTTACCCAGGCCTCTAAATGGATAATTTCTCGAACAGGAACTACGCATTGTGCGATTCAACAACACAACATTTTCCAAATTTTAATAATCTTATGAACCGGAACGAAATTTTTCATAATTTCACAAACCGGAACACTATTTCGGTTTGTCCCAGTATATTTCGAGCTCTGAGCGTACCTACGGTACGTCGTGTTGCATTCTGTTAGAGCCTCTTCTGACGATCTTCAGAACTATAATAATTGACCTTACGATCCTTATAAAATAGATAACTATTTTATTCAGTTCTTACTAGTTATTGCATCATTGTTGTATTGTTTATGCTCAACTTCGTTTATCTAATGTCATTACTTATAAATTAATAAACACCTAGGTACCTAGTACATATGTATGTCCAAATGGAAGAGCGCGCGCTTTATGGAATACTAAGAATAGCAAGGGCCACTTAGTTTATTTCACTGGATTAGTTATGTGTTCTAACTGCTCGTACGACTTGGTGAGCTAGGTATCTAATGGCGTGTCTACACTAAAGCGACATTTCACCAGGACCCTGGTCTGAGACATTGCTCAGCAGCAATATGTAACCGTGTGTCGCCGTAACAGGCGCTTATACAACTTTATGTACCTATCAACACACGTGTTTTTTGCATCGCTGCTAGACTCAGTAACATGGTCCAACTTACTGATGTGCTACTGAGCTGTTCAGTATGTACGGGCAGATGTTTACTGTCAAGAACCTTGTTTACACTTGTCTCTAGACTCAGTCCTAACTGCAAGCCTTATGCTTACCGATAGTTACTGAAAAAGTTGAACACTTTTCCTATAGCAATTTTATGTCCTTGAAACTACTAAAATGATGACACTAGTATAGACACGGCATAAGATAATTTCAGACAAGTTTTCAGCCTTCACTTGAATGTTTTGAAAGGTATTATGTCTTGTAAATGATTTTTTTAAGATATATTTAATTAATGTTTCAAGATTTAATAACTGTTCAGGAAATTCAGTTATTTTTTAAGTAAATATTTGTTATATTGTATTACCATTTGGATGTATTATTTTTGAATAATGTTTTCTAAATAGGAACAAGATATTACAGATAAATTATATTGTACTGTACATGTACATGTATATAAAATATAGCAAGCCTCCTATGTCAGTGATAACTAGTTGATTTAGTGAGCCAGGAAGTCAAATAGCGCTTGTGTTTAATGACATGATAGAGAAGGAAGAACAAGAGTTTAATATTAATTATATAGTCGCAGCCTTATCAAAATACACCAATATATTTATAAATATGACAAACATTCAATTGTAATAAGTGAGAAATGTAGATTATTCCTTGTAATAATAAAAAAATAAAATAAAAGAAAATACCTTTAAAAAGTAGACGGTAGATAAACAAGAGATATACATACGTAGGTTTTCAAAATTTTTCAGCACATTTCAACTTATATAATATATTAAATCTTAGAGCTTTCTGCGACATAAATATTGGCTTTGGTAATTTTCTGCTAGGTTTATATCTGTTTTAAATTCATACAACTTAATTAAAAATGAATTTAAACTGTTCGTTTTGAAATTCCTTCTTTATTTAATACCTACATATGCAAGTCCCTTATGTATCTAATATTAAAATAAAGTGTTATGATAATGCTACTTTTGATTGTGCGTTAACCTAATAATATTAAAGTGAGTATAAACAAGTCTGTAATAGGAGTAAACTGAATTTCGAATAGATAATTTTAAGTGTTATCAGCAAAATATTTAAGATACTGTCATTTTACTTTACAGCAGATGTTTTATATACAAGCATACCTTTCCTACGCTCCATCATTTCACGCTCTTTCCATTCAGACGTACGAAGGGACAATAAGTTTGTCGTTGGCAACTCCCATACTGAGATTTTTACCTGACTGTATATAATAACATAGTGGCTCACTCATCCCACAATACTTGCAACGGAAGTTGATCGTGAACGAAAGATCGTGTGTTAGTGGACAACTTTCGTAACGATTTGAGCATTTGTTCTGCTAGCTAGACATGTTAGTTTTTTCTGCCGGGCTGTTGGACCGACAAAAGGAACGTGGTATGGTAAAAGTTGCTTACAAGATTTACAGTAACACACACTCATTCCTCACTGATTTAAATCCCTATTTGATGATGGGATGTTTAGACAGCACACTTTCCCTTCATTGCCCATACATTCACATTCCTTCCATCCGGATTCTACTTTCGTGTAGAAAAGAACATTAGTGTATATACACCTACTAGCCGAATATGGTGGGAATATAGAGCCGCTACGCTATAGGCCCAACCTACACGCGTTGTTTGCCTGCAACTTTTGTTAGAGACATTTGTCTACATATGTTTACCTACAGTTTCTTTTAGACAATGCATCCAACATTCAAACTAACGTTGGTTCCATTGTCCACGCATTTTTTATTTATTTATTTATTTATTTTTTTTTTCGTCAAAACTGAAATCTGTAGCACGGAATTCAGTTCTCTGTAGCTACACCCAAACATAATTTAATAGATTACTGTCTTTATTCTGAGAACGTTAGAAATGTCAAGGGATTAAGTACTTCTTATAAACAATGACTTTTGATTATTTTATTTTACGATAAAAAACTTTACTGACACGCCGACGCTATATATTGAAATGATGTACAAACCGATTATGTTTTACACAGGACAATTGCATTATAGCGGTAAATTTCAAAAAAAGTTACAACTAGGGTCATCCAGTGATTTTTTTTTTCTGAATAAAAAAGTTATTGGTTGATAAGGTATTGAAATATTACAAGACAAATTATACACATACGTTCAAAAACTATATTTTTTTAAAAATTATGTATTGTTATTATTGGTTAAAAAGGTTTAAATTAAACAATACTACAAAGGGAACTGACATTATGAATAAATAAATATAAAATAGAAATGGAATATAGGTACATCGTAACATATACACACGACAAAACTGCTCCTGCATTGACGATAGTTGAGAAACACCGAAAAACTATTTATAGTTTGTCGATGCCCAATTTCATTATGTAACTCTTTTGGGCTCAAATACCGAAAGACCTAAGGTTATTTTATTTATTTTATTTTAAATTTTTTTCTGTAAAACCATTAATTTTAGTGTTATTCCATGCACTTAACTGTAACGTGTTAATGCACATTATTATAAAAACTAAATTTTTCGAGCAAAGATTTATTTATTCATTCGACATATATATATATTGTAATCCTAGGTTTTTAAAGAACGAGGCCAACTGCATTAAACTCTATCAGCTTTGGAAATTTATTCTTAAAGTTGAAAAAAAAAACAAAGGGTAACTTTTGTGTACATCTAAATAACTGCACACTGAATTATAAAAAAAAAAGTTTTATAATGTTAATAACGGGACTGATACTTTATTAACATTTTAATAATTAAACTATATATTTTAACTTCTTTTCCCCCTTATTGAATGGCTTGATATTGGTTTGAGGCTATGCTCTTTTTTTGAGACGTTTAATTCTCAATGGTTGCTTTTTAAATAGAGTTAACTGAGCTTGTATGCGTCCTCTTTTATAATGCAATGACTTCAGTTCATTTTTTTCTGTCATTATTTTACTGTTTTGACACAAAAAGTAGATATGAAAAAAGGATTCGACTTACGCGGGTACTCACGCCAATACAATACTTTACAGTATAGATGACTGTACACTACTGTTGTCCGTTGGTTCGTACGATCGGCGAGACGCTTGCTAGGGTGACCGGGAAAATGGCTGTTGATCTAGGAGGATCCAAACGTTACCAATATTTTCCAGGATCACAACCCGTGTTCGAAGGACCAATGTTTGAGGCTATGCTCTTTTTTTGAGAGGTTTAATTCCGCAAAAGTAAACACTGCTTTAAAAGTGTTTTTATTTTGCATTACAAAACGCTCTATTTTTATCAGGTTCCATGGTTACAGGCCTACATGATAATAGGTTGGGTGCAGAGCCACCTATCATATAAACCTTTACAATATTGATCAATTCTTGATCAAATCAGTGTTGTAACCCCATCAATTGTTTTTAAATCAGCGTCGTGTTCTTCTTCACCTCGGTAACTGGCTCAAAACTGGTACCTTCAGTGCATATTTGACTTCGGGGAAAGAAAAAAGTAGCTTGAAGCTGGAATTTGTTGTGTTGGGAGGTTATTCAAGCTATTTGATGCTTTTATCAGTCTTTAATTACTTCACTGATACTGCGATGAATCGCTTTGTCTTGATGTGGGATAAAATCCTTGTTCCACAATTATATTTTTCGTATAATTCTTTGTCGCAAAGTTTCAAGAACTTGTTTGTAGCTCCACCAGGAGCCCACTCTTTTCAAATATATGATCTTGGTGCATTTCTCGAGAATCTTTTTGGCACACATACGCGTGACATGTATTCTTCCCCGTAAACCTTAATTGGTATTCCAAAAGATTTAGTAGCCATTTCATTTTATTTAACCAAAAATTTCAAATTAATACATTGCTCGGTTTCAACATCCTGAACTTAAAATATTTTTACGTGGGTGGCTTTGTTGAAAGACAACTCCTGGTTTTAACAATACTAATTTATTAATTATGTATCCGATTTACTATATAAGGTTTGAATTTGTCTATGGAGTTGGGGAAGTCTTCGGTCCACCGCGTGTTGCCAGGATCAGCTTGGACCTATCTGCGAGGTGGGGGCTACCTATTAGGGAGTCGAGGAGCCTGGAGAAGCCTTCTCCCACTCACATGGTGACTGCTAGCTTGACTCACCAGCGATGCGAGTATCTGGCGTCGATTTCTAGGTCGTCACTGTGTGGACTAGTACATGTAGATAAGTTGGCTAGGTTCCTCTGCCCCGATACTGTGCAGCGTCCAAGTATTTGTACTGATGGTTGACCCAGTTCCAATATTCATTCGTCATGACAAATATTTCCTCATTACGAAAATACGGCGTATGCATTTCGTAATCAGACAACATACGTCAGACGCTGGCAAATAGTTTTTTAATCAGACAGCTGAGCGTCAAAATGTCTAGATGTCGCAATCCTGACCTTGGATTACCTTTGTGACGATTGAAAATATGAAGTTTTATAAGTCCAAAGTTGATGTCTACTACGCTGGTCTGCGTCGTCCTATTCGAATCGCAGAAGTCCATTCTCGATATTTATTAGCATTAGTCGTGTATCCTCCTAAATTAATGTTTCCTCCTGCGTCACCCTATATCAAACAAGAAATAGTATTAGATCACAACATTGGAAATAAAGTGAGAATATTTTTCAAAGAAGTCCAAACTAAGAATTTAATGGAAAGCACCCACCCTTATTTTTTGTTATGTCAAACAACATTACTTTTAAGTTTTAAAAGATAGAACATTCAAGATTAACAGCAATCTAACAATGGTTTACTAACTATTGACAAAATCTTGATCTTTTTAGTAATATTATCACAAAGAATAAAATTTATAGGTCATTCTCATAAAAGCAATACCATATTCATGATACGATACAGCATTCATATGATACAGTTATCATCCTCCTTACGAATTTATTTCGTAATTAGAATTGTTTTCGTAGGGGAAGTTGCGTATCTCGAATACGTACGAGGGTTGCTACTATTTTACGGATATCTTGAAAAAGTTTGTTTATTTAAATATTTTATCGTTTTTCAAAATATTTACCTTCACGTTCAATGCACTTTTCCATCTGGTGAAATCAATCCGGAAAGCACCTGGCCCATCATTCAGGTGTCACCTCAGAAACGCGATTTTCGTAGGCCTCGAACGTGTCGCTTCAGGGCTATTAAATTTAAATGCATTTTACATTTTATCCTTTGTAATAGGTAGAGGAAGAAGTCGTAAGGCGCTAAGGCGGGACTGTAAAGCCGATGAATATTTTTTTCCACTCCTGAAGTAATCAGGATCTCGGTCGTCATATTTGCGGTATGCGGTATGGCATTGTCATGATGAAGAAGGATTCTCCGTTCTGGTCCTGATTCGCGTACTCTTTGGAACACTTCCGGTAAACAAATTGTGGTATACCAGTCAGCATTGACTGTACGACAATATTCAAGTGGAACATTGGCAATATAACCCGTACATCAAAAGAATGAAACAATCTGTTTCAGGTCAGTGCTCCATATACGTTTCAATTTGACTGGTTTGCATTCATCTGGGAAGTTCTACTAAGCCGACAGTCGTTTACGTTCCAATTCGTAGCAGTAAATCCATGTTTCGTCACCTGTTACTATGTAACAGACAGACAGTATTTGATTAACCTGTGTTAAATTTAATAAGTATTTTCTTGCTCTACTCAACACGCGCCTTCTTTTGAAGATCAGTTAAGTGGAGTGGTATGCACCGAATAGAAAGCTTCCTGACAGCCAGATGTTCATGTAAAATTGTATTGATTCGAGTCATGAATATGTCCAAGGATGCCTCAATATACCTGTAAATGCAGCGGTTATCCACCTCCAATATTTTCCGGACAGCATCGATACTTTTCGGCATGACAATCCTAACAGGGCGATTTGCACGATGTTTGTCTTTGAGAGAAATACTCCCACTCTGGAACTCGTTGCATCACTGTTCTACCATAGCCAAGGATTGTGTTTCATTGCCAAGACATTGCTTTAATTTTTCCCATCACTGCTGTCCAGTTAGACAGTATTTAAAATCATAAAAATCATGTCTCGAAAATGTTTACGTATTAGTTCCATTTTTAATAGAAATAGTTTCATTTAAAGGTCTGCTGAAAATCGTACACAACTTATTTCTGTGACTTGTTAACACCACAAACTACCATAAAGGCAACATGAACAATTCAAAAACCAACTTGTTGAATCCAACATCTATCAAGAAACAGCTAAACTGCAAAACTTAATTATCAAGCCTAGTACTTATCATTGAATTGATATAAAATCAAATTATACGTTCCCTATCATATGAAATTTAACCAACATACCTCAAAAAAGCTATGTACCTGTAACTAACCAGATTATTATATAATTGTCATGACGGATATGAAAAATGCTTAAATGATTCGCCGAGTATTGACGCGACGCATACACCAACAAACACAGAGGTAGGTTGCCTGCCTCCTAAATTAATTGCCCGATAAAATTGTCTGTATTTTCTTTTTCTCCTGTACGGCCAGAGAGCTTTGGATTTTTCTCTTAATTAAATGTTGCTATAACTGCACTGTATTTATTATTAATTCGTATACATCCGATAAATTGCAGCTACCTAGATATCTTAACGTTACTTTTTTATAAAGTTTCTTCAGCATCGATCTCAACAATGCTAATATTTTTTTTTTATCGTATAAAAGCGTCTACTGAAGTAGGCAACGCGCTTTCAACAAATTAAGCAACATACAACAATTTTTAGTAATATAAGTATTAGGATTACCAATATCATCGTTATACCGAAAATTAATTCTTAAATTAACAGTTAAATAAATACTCGGAAAGTTTCGCAAGATACAAATATATTAATAATAATTAATATATTTGTATAATTGTAATTAATTAAGAAAGTCATGTATAGGAGTTGACGGCCTCGCTGCCGAAATACATATAGAGTATTAATAAACATATATTTTATAAAACTTGCAGTGTTTTATTTAACTATTGATTTAATATTCAAATTTCACAGAGAACTCCTCTTCAAAGTATATTGAAAATTTATTCATTTGTCGACAAATGAGTACTAATTGAGTTATCTTCGTATTATTGATATTTCGTATCACTGGAAAAAGATTTATCTAGTTATTTCGTATTTACCACCAATGTTTTATTCTCTTGGAATTTTTTTTTGATATAGTGTATGGCATTTATTCACCATCAATTTATTCAACAATCAATTTTAGTATTCTTCAGGAAAGAACGTAATGAATTCATGCAATAAAATATCATTTATGAACAATAAATCTTATATTTTGAAATCTATATTACGAACCGTATGTAAAACAACATATAATTTATTTTTGAAAAAATTATATTCTATGTTACTAATTCGGTTTCCAAAGATTCTTGTAACGGAATCAATTCGATATTAATTTGCACCACAACATTCTCGAACCCAGTGTTTCTTAACCTTTTTTAAACAAATATGTCATTTCAGTTTAAATCATATCTATCACCGTCTCTACTATTTTATTCAGCTACTCATAAGACATTCATCTTCCTCGTCTTCATCTGCTGTATAGTACTTACGCCTGTTTATCTAACCATCGCGCCATCTCGTTTTGGGTTTACCTACCTTACGACGACCAGCTGGTGCTTTAATCCTCGAAATTATGTTATTTGATGGTTAGATGAAAATGCAACTCCTGGTTTTAACAATACAATTTATTAAATAATGATCAAATTTATAGTGTTATTGTATGGTTAAATTTATACATGGTAGGGGAAGTCTTTAGTCTACCCCGTGTTGGTCGGAATCGGCTTGGACATATCTTCGAGGCGGGGTTGTCCATCAGGGAGTCGAGGAGCCTGGAGAAGCCTTCTCCCAGTCACATGGTGACTACTGTTTGGTACCAGATATATGGAGTAGTTCTCTTGATCGTCACCTTGTTGAGTACAACTTACAGTTGGCTTGGTTCCTTTGCCCGAATTCCGTGCGACATCCATTTACTTATACCTCTGATTGACCTAGTTCCGATATTCACTCGTCATGATAAATATTACCTTATTACGAAAATTCAGCGTATGCATTACGTAATCAGGTTACATATGCTAGACGCTGACAAATAGTTTTTTAATCAAACAGTTGAACATCACAATCTCTAGGTGTCGCAATCCTGACCTAGGATTATTATTTTCTTGCATGTGGTCTGTATGACTATTAAAGGTAGCGCGTCTTTTCTCCACTCAGTTGCAAATTGTTGTAACGTTACACATTGGTTAATATAATGCTGTTACGCGCTGCCTGCACAGATTTTATTTCGACTGACTTCATTAGTATTGTATTGAAAGCTGTCTCTGGTCTTGCTTCTACTGCGTGGTGATACTCGGTCTTACTAGGCTTTTATATATTCTAGCTTTAGCATCCTTGAGAAGTAATTTGTTCCTTTACATAAAATTTAAAAAAATAAAAAATTTCTATTGGTCTTTTCTATCTGCGCCCTCACTTCCTCTGGAAATATTCCAATACTTGTCACTACTCCATCCATGTAGCTTACACTAGGGATATTTCGCTATTAACTTGGATTTTGTTTTTGCGGGGGCAATTAATTTTACTTTAATAATTAATATATATACTAGACCAGTAGTGATCAACGTTTTCCGATAGTGGAGCCATATTTTTTTCTAGACATATTCACGGGCCGGATTGAGTTGGATTGGGCAATGGGAGGAGTGAAATTCCGAATGTCACTTGAGGACGTGGGGTAGTATTTCCGAAAATAACTTTAGAATGGAGGGACAGAAATTTCGTGCGGGCCGTAGGTTGGACACCGCTGATATAAACAATTTGAAAACTATCGGCAAGTAATGTCCTGCTCGACTTAACATTAATCTAAACGTCAAAGTAAAATTTACTCCACCTGGAGCATTTTTAAACACAAGCTTGTACGAAAATTAATCCTTACTTATCTATATGATATCTGTTTAGGATAGCCTTGGAAAAACGGATAGGAATTTTAATTTTTGGCGGACCATCTGCGGCTACTGATGCGGTAACTGGCTCATCACTACTTATCATCACTTTCTTTCCAACGGAGACATATTAATGGCCTTTGTGCCAAGATTGACACGCAAAATATATTTTTAAAAAATCAAATGTTGAAGGTAATACATTTAAATCAATTTTATGTTTGTTAATTTAAAATGAAATAATCTGCCAATACATTCAATTATGCTTTTAAAAGATAGATACGTTAGTGAACAAATCCGTGTAAAATAAATCGTATACAGAGACTCCTCTATCTCTATATTTTTATCTATATCCTTGAAAACCAAAATTTTAACTAACAAACTTTGATGGACTAAGTCACTGAAGCTATCGTTTTAATGACGGCAATACAAGAAATTTCAACTCTCTTTAACCAAAATTCTCAATTTGTAGAATTTTTCGATAATGTAAAAAACAGTTAATGAAAACTATAACGTATACGAAATATCTGAGAATATCGCACGATACAGAAGAAAAACTTTTAACGAGAAAAATTGTCTACTAGTTGTGCTAGGATTTTAGCCACACGAAAACGTATACCGGAATTTTAGTGGTTACTAAACGCTGTGTACAACTGTTGGCCAACAACGCCATCTATAATTGCTTACCTACACAGGCGATATTAATGACGCGAACACGTACTAAAGGTTCAAAATCATGTATTTTCACAATAAAGTCAAAATCTTCGGCCGAATTAACATGTATTTTCATCAAGAAAATTTTGTCACTAACAATTAAACTCCCTGTTCATAAGATGTGTAAATAGCCTGTAACTATAACTGTCAGAGTATCAATGAGTTAACATATGGTGAATAAACAAGAATTGGTATTTAACTGATGGATATCGCTAATCGTTAATTTAACTAAAAGTGAAAAAAATGGGCCCTAAGTTTGATGTGTTAGCATGATCATAAACAAGTAGCTATATATTATTTGTGTGTAATAGTTTTTCCCACAAGTTTTCGTTGTTTTTCAACATAAGTCAAGTACAATTCAGTAGCTTTCTATGACCTGCCATCTCTGAACTAAGTTATATTTCCTGCTAGAAGACAGTTTGTTTACTCTCGAAGCTGACAAGATTCTCTTAGCTTCTGAATTTTCCTATGTCATACAGTTGTCTAGAAATTATAGCTCGATCAACTCCTAGTTGTTCCGCGAATTAATCTTTTCTATCCGACAGATTTTAATTCAATAAAAGTAAATTATCGTCCCCCAGCTTGGTCTGTCACCTTCAGAAATTACCGGATTTTGTTGTAATTTGTACCTTATATAGTGTTTAATTTATAGTTTTTCGTGATTAATTTATTTTACATTTGTGTTGAACATGTGGAGTTTGCGGAACAGATCTTCTAGTTGATTGTGGAGGTTCCATTTAATTCTTTTCTTTCTTGACAGTGCGCTGCGTAGATCTTAGTTGAGTTTTATGTTGAAGAGGAACGCAGACAACAAACAACCTCGCTTTACACCATTGGTGACTTTGAGGAGCTCGCTGATATTCCCGTTGTGTGAAATTTGGCAGGTGGCTTCTGCATACAATATTTTATTATGTTTTTAATTTTTCTAGCGGTAATCTAACATGGATCTGTTATACAGATACTATAGTACTATTTTATTTCACAACTAAGACGAGTTTTAATTACAATTATTATGGTTTAAAATGGACGCAAAGTAAATACCTTGTGAGAAAAGTAGAGCATTGCAGCCTCTGATTTTTTAAAGAAATTATGCCTAAGAAACCAGTCAAAACCTGGAAAATGTAAAGATAAACTAAGATTAAAAAGCCACTGTTATAAAATATGTATGCAAGTAACTTAATATCACTTAATAAATTTTACTCCAAATAATGTGTCCAGTTATTACCCGTAAAGTTCGTAGGATGACTAATAAAACAACAACTTTTAGGCAAAATTCGACTTTATTCATCAATATAGTCTCCTTCAAGAGTGATACAATCATTCCAACGCTTCTCTAACATTTCGATGCCTTTTTTGTAGAACGATTTATCTTTGGCCTCAAAATACCCTTCAGTTTTTCGCAATCACTTCTTCATTGGAGCCAAATCTCTTTCCCCGGAGCCTTCTTTTTAGGTCTGCAAACAGGTAGTAGTCCCTGGGAGCCAGATCCGGAGAATACGGTGGATGGGAGAGCAATTCAAGTTGCAATTTTGTCGTTGTTGCGATCGACTTGTGACACGGTTCGTTGTCTTGGTGAAAGAGCACTATTTTATTCTTTTTTTGTGGTCGTTTTTTCACAATTTCTTCCTTCAAACGCACCAATAACGCCATATAATAATCGCTATTGATTTTACTTCCTTTCTCAAGGTAATCAATGAATAAAATACCGTGCGCATCCCAAAATACGGAGTCCAAAACCTTACCAGCGGACATGTGCCTTTTTGGTCGATTTGGACGTTTTTCATCCTTTGCTGTCCACTCAGCTGACTGCCGCTTTGACCCTGGAATGTAGTGATGGATCCATGTTTCATCCGTGACCGCATTAAAAAAATCTTTTTATTGCGCTGAAACAACCCCAATCGACGACGCGTTTTGATCGACTGTGAGCATACGCGGTACCCATTTCGAACAGAACTTTCTCATGCTTTCTGATATCTTTAAAATGTCAGCTATCTCACGTAACTTCAATTTGCGATAGGCCAAAACCATTTTATGTACTTTTTTTATGTTTCCTGGAACAACTTCCGAATTTGGGCGACCAGAGCGTTTAGCATCATAGATGTTTGTTCGGCCGCGTTTAAAAACAGCAAACCACTTCCCTAACAGTTGTCTCGATAGAGTGAAGTTCAAATAACACTTGTCAAGCCATTGCTTTGCCTGAATGATATTTTTTCCCATTAAAAAGCAATGCTTTATCAACACACGAAATTCAGATTTTCCCATCGTCTTGAAAATTACAAAAATTTTGCACGTGTCGTTTGAAGGTTGGTATTTCCTAAAAAACATATATATTTGTCAATAGTGGCGGCATCTATATGCCATCCTACGAACTTATTGAGTGAAGATATTACTTTAAACTAAGTGAAACTTTCTATGGAACGACTATGTGTAACAACTGTAAGAATTATATCTCGGGTTATATATATATAGAGGTTTCATTGTTAAAAGCAGGTAGCTTTAACCTCCTTTTGCTGCTATTGCAAAAAGACTACAGCACCAATTATTCGAGTGAAAATGGATTTATATTTGTTTATATTACATTATATTTTGCAAATAACATTAATATGTTATTTGCAAATCGCTTCTATGATAATTAACAATTAAAATTTAACAAAATAATATTATACGGACTGTAAAATATTGGACTACACTATTTTTAAATACATATTTAAAAGACTATTAACTGCAGAATATTACTCCTTAATAATCAAATAAATTCGTTTTCCTACTGTTACACTGTCACCATACTTATACTTAACATCCAAACGGATACTATACTGATCCTTTCTGTCTAGCAGATCTGTCTACGGACATTATTTGTTACAGATTTGTTGACCAATCCCCTCTTTTTGTTAGTTAAACAATAATAATTTTTTATAATTCGTAATATATTTGTACTTTGTTTTTAATTCTTTGATACAAACAAGTTACCACAATATAACACGAATCTACAGTGAGCAAAAAAAAATATTTGAACACCCATATTTTCATTAATATTTTATTTAATAATAATCTTATTTGCATATTATTTATTTTACGTATATAAACATTTAATATGAAATTATATATTATCATATTAATATAAAAAGATAACCCATTTAATTGTTTTAATAAAAAATGAAAAATTAATGACAAAAAAAGAATTTGAACACTTTAAGTTTACATTATAATTAAATTTTTGATTTCAAAGTTTATAATAATATTTTATATGCAAAAGGACTATTGCATGTATAATTACTTGAAGGCGTCGTGGCATAGATTCAAACAAAAAAAATTGTTACGGCAGAATCGATTTTTTGCCATTTTTCAACGAGTATTGTTTTCAATAGTGTTTTATTTGAAAATTTTCTTCTTCTTATATTTTAGTCTATAAGTATTCCACAGATTCTCTATAGGGTTAATGATCAGGACTCTGATTATAAGTTGCCTTGGCGAATTATGCAAGAGCCGTTCTCGGGTTATTTTAGCCGAATACTTTAGATCGTTGTCTTGATGCAAACGAAATGTGTCCTACAGCCCTAAATTCGGTGCACTTCCAAACAAATTATGGCGCAAAATATCGATATACATATGTGCTGTCATTTTATCTTCCCCAGGCCTACCTAGCCCCAAACTATAACGTTTTCTTCTCCGTGTTTCACAGTTACACACAAATTTAAATGGCTTTTTACGTGGAGTTCTTCCCTTGAAACCCTTTTTGTGTAAATAGTTCATCACTGTTTGAGGTGTAATAGTAACTCCAGATGATAAAGCAAGATGTTTGGCAAAGCATGGGCTACTACTGAAAGGACCTTTCCTGATTTTATTTAATTAAAGCCGAGTATCTGTTCCAGTTAGGACCTTTGGACGTCCTGTACGAGGTTTATTTTCGGTTGAATTTGTCTCATTTTGATTTTGGCAACGTAAAACACTGTAGACATATTTAAATTTAACACTTTGTAATTTCCCGAAAACTTTTCCCTGGATTTTTTATTAGGATTACGTTCTCACGAGCGTCAATGGATAATAATTTTTTAGAGCACATTTTTTAAAGATACACTTTATTCTTATAATATTCATACAGTAATATCACAACGTGAACATTTTCTATTTGTTAAGAAGAAACATTTTGACACACAGGAATAGACAATGTTATAACATGCATTCGTACTGTTCCAATACTTTTTTTTGTCATCAATGTTTCATTTTTCATTAAAAAACTTAAATGGTATACATTTTAACAATAATATGACAACATATAATTTTATATTAAGTGTTTATACATGTAAAATAAATAAGATGCGAATAAGATTATTTTCAAATATTTTTTTGTTCACTGTATATATAATTCGCTTTATTCGCGGATGATGTTATTCAAATAACAGCACCACACGCGTGCGCAATATTAAAATAATAATAATTTCCTTTTAATATTGAAATAATTCCTTTTTCTGTCAAGATGTTTGTTATTTAGGGCAACTTTCAAACAATTACGTAAACTGTTGAAGTCAATCGCGTTTTCAGATTGAAGCAAGAACTCCTTGTCAGAACATGCGCGTTGATAGTTTCGTTGAATCTAATTAATAAACTTTTAAAAGAGTTTTCCCACTTAAATTTACTAGATCTTGATTACAATCTTATTATTGAGCCAAATTAACTATTTGCGGTGACAAGGATATCTAACACGTCACAAATCGGACATGCGCATTTAATCTGTTCATGAACTTATTCCTTAACTGTTGGAACCTTCATAGAAACTTCATCGGCGAACAAAGATAATATTTTATTGTAATAACAGTATGATAATGTGTGCAATAATTGGTTTAGTTTTAGCGTAACCAATTAAATATAATTCAACGTTTAAACTGTTTCTCTACTTATTTTTGATGTACATTAGTAAAAACTAAATTCTTTTCGAAGAATATGTAGAGCAAAATGACATTATATATTTTAACGCTTTTTCAGCGTATGTGGGGAAAAGATTTCTAACTCAAATTTAAAAATCGGTGAGTGTACATTCCTTAAAATTATTATCATATAATATGCAGGTGGTTCCATATGACTTCGATTTCTATTTCGCAGCGGAATGATGATGCAGTCCAATAGATGTCAGTGGTTGTTTACCTAGTGTCATTCCATGCAAAATGTCTTTAAACAATTTAACGCTTTTCAACTTATGTGTGGTAAAGGTTTCGGACTAAATCCATAAGTCGATGAGAGTACTTTCCTTAAAAATAATCTATATTAATAAGTTTGGGGGCTAAATCTGTTTTTTTATTTGTTCGGCCTCATATTTGGTTTCGACACATTTCAGATGATTATAAGGCAATATCCGCAAAAATTAAATTTTTGTTTTGATATTCACGCAAAAATAGCTCGACATATTTTCACGTAAATTGGTACGTCAATGGAGTAAAACCAGGATTCGAATATAAGCTATGGGGCATCTCAAAATTTTTATTGTATTGGAATGTTCCGAGGTTAAAATTGTTTATTTAAAATGTTTATTTAAAATGTTTAAATATCTTCGTATTTTTGACTTAACAGAAAAATATATACAACAAAATTTGTTTATAATAAGAAAACAATCCTATTTTTTTATTATTATTATTTTTTAATTAATTGTTTATTTGGGAAGTTATGGGGGAACACTCCAAAACTAAAACCTACATGTCGTCAGCTTACCTGTAAATATTTCTAAGTTCGAGAAACATAACTTTTCAGGAAAAGTAAAAAACTAGCTATAATCATTATTTTAGAACTCTGTTTTATGAAATTTTCATGAAATATCAGTAATACAATTTCAGTTACAATGGGTAAAACATTTTATGATTATTTAATCATTTTTGTATTATTTTACGGAAATAATAAAAAAAAAATCAAAACAGTCGTAAATCGTACTTACAAGGTTTTACAAGTAAGCCGACGATATACTTATTATTAACTCAACTGAAAAAACGTGTATTACAAAAATTGTTTATAATAAGATAACAAATCCTTTTTTGTTCTATATACTTTTTCGATTGGATGAATATTTGATGAGTTACGGAAGGATACCATAAAACTGAAATCGTGAAATATTTCACTTATTATTTACTTTACATCATAAAAAGTATACAAGGATTGTTTTCCTTCTTCTATGCATTTTTCTACATATACTTAATATTGACTCAACTGAAAAATCGTGTGTCACAAAAATTGTTTATAATAAGAAAACAAATCTTTTGTGTTCTATAAATTTTTTCGATTGGATGAATATTTGATGAGTTACAATTAAAATCGTGAAATATTTCACTTATTATTTGCTTTACATCAAAAAAATATACAAAATTTTTTTATTTTATTTAATTTTTTGCTCTGCAGTTTTTAATAATATTATTTAGGGAACAAAGGGGGTGTTACCTATATGGTTGATATATCTCATTTATCATTACTTAATAACAAAATTGAATATGACAAAAGAAATTATTCCTCTTTGTTCAATGCAGTTTTTAAGAAGATATATATTTGAGGAACTATGGGGAGGGCTGCTTATAAACGAATATGTCTATACTTATTATTTACATAACCAAAAATATATTTAAAAGAGTGATTTAGAATAAAGAATCGATTATTTCCTGTTCTACTAGAAAGTGAAAGATCTTATTTATAATTTACGTTACAGCAAAAATGTACATTACAAAAACCGTACGAAGTACGGGTACTCGTACTCTCTATAATTTGATACATATGATTTCGATTCCTTATGTCGCTGTTTTCGCAGTGATGCAGCGCAATGGATGCCAGTGGTTGTTTACTTACGGACCCCAGTCAAAATGACATTAAATATTTAATGCTTTTTCTGTTTATGTGGAGTAAAAGATTCGGAGTGAAATCCAAAAGTCGTTGAAGGTACTTTCCTTAACACTGTGGCTGCCATCTCAGTCATATTAGACTGACGTTAAATTTCTTTTCAGAACCAGCCAAAAAAACTGATAATGTCATGCCAGACGAAGCATATAACGATCGCAGGACAAAAGTTTTATTGTATTACTTACCGAAATAAAAATATCCCATCAAAATGGGTTTGCCAGGCCAGGCCATTATTTTTACCTAGTTCGCAGGACATAGCATAATCCCTTACAATGATATTGCAGATAACTCTGTACTAAAGTGACTGACATTGCTTCAAACGCGAGAATAGTCCTAAGTCTATTTTGACTGACAAAGCCTCCCATATTCCATTCTCCGAAAATTCCATTCCCAGAAAAAAACATTCTGGCAGCCAAAATGTTAAAATTAATATAATTTAACATGCAAGCTGCCCAATATGACTTCGATTTCTTATTTTGCTGATTTCGCAGTGAAATGGTGCAGTGCAATGGATGTCAAATGTTATTCTTTACCTACGGACCCCAGGAGAACACAGTTTCGGAAACGCTGCTGTGAATGAATACCTGTAAATAAAATTTTACTGTAAGGTACTATTAAAATGGGAAATATTCCTTGTTTTTGGATTCTACAAAAGACCTAGTATATGCCGAGACGATGGGTGACGAGACTGCGTCGGCTTTTTTATTTGACGTTATACAATACCGAACTGTATTTCATTGGTACGTTCCCGTCCATGCTGACCAATTACCTTTTGTTGTTTTCCTATAAATACATATCATTTAAAAATAGATTAGTTCAATCCAGCACATAACATTTTAATAATTTACAAAGGGCATGCATTAATTAAGTGCTGGTAATTTTATTTAGGATATAAATAAATAATCAAGGAGCTTCCAGTTAACGAAATTGTCGTATTGACGTCATATTTTAAGTGAATTGCGAATTTTTAAAGTTTTGCAATTTTTGTAACATTTATCAGATACGAACAAGTTGTGTATGAATCTAAAACAGATCGCCTATTGAGTGATTCATCTACATTTTCACGTTGAATTTTTCTAGCGGTTATATACTGACAACAAATCACTAACAGTATGTTCTTCAACTTGATAAGACTTAATTTTGTAGAGAAGTTTGGAAGATACGAGTAGTAGTATTTGGAAGAGAATATCTCTTTTATATCAGAATGGGTTAACACGGGTTATGATGTAGGACTCCTGTCACAATTTGAGCCTGTTCTGACTAGATCTGTACTTTTATTCTGGCTTGAGTATTATCTAATTATTATATTCACGATAGCCCAGGAAAGCAATAAACAATATTTTTAATCTTAAAGATTATTTATTAATTAACCTATTACATGCTAACCTGTTGTAAATAATGTAGTATTTTTAAAGAAAATAAAGATGAGATAAAAAGATGATGCCATTGTTTCAAATATCCCTTCATTCTGCATTTTCAGTCTAGATGTAAGCAGACATAAATTTGTTTTTCTATTTAGCATTCATAAGAGAGTTATTATTAAACTGTATTGAGTGTTTTAAGGAGCTTCATTATTAAACTAAACACTTTATTTCATAACATTGGTACAGTAACCTGCAAATTTTACAAAATAAAAATTGACAGCTACCTTAAAAAATGTAAAACTATCAAAACAGTGCGGTCAACCGCTACATTCACGTACTATTTTCTCTAAACGCGGATGTTGTTCGATTATGTAATGCAATTTTTTTGAATGCATGAAAAACCAAAATAGATATTGTATTGTAAATCCATTACATAAGGCTTTTTGTCGCACTTGTCGTTTATACGGACTTCGACACATGCGGCAAAATCATGCCTTGTGAAACTTGTGTTTTAATGTAGTATTATTGGCTATTCCGTGGAACAGAGCTTCTACAAAATGCTTCAATCCGATATTACCTTTAGCGACAAGTTTCAATTTTATCCATACCATGCCAGAATTTCAGGTCTTCTTCAAGATATGTGTTTTAGTTAGATCTCATAAATTTTTGATTTTTAGAGTTTCGTAAGTTTAAGGGTGCTCACAACCATATAGTTTTTTATACAAAACTAACAATCTGAAATAAAATTAATAACAATCTATACATCAAAATTTGCAACGAATTTGTATAGATCTAATAGGATATTTTTAATTGTAAAATAAACAAATTGCATTATAGACGCCATCTTGTAAACCTTTCGACACACATTTGTGTATCATGCGACAAATTTTAGCTAAAGCTTCTTTTTGTATGTTTGTAAATATTTTGTTCTTTAGTGAAAACTACTTCTAGTTATTGTTCTTGGTAATCTACTTTGGCCGCCATGTTAGTTCTGTCGCGGTTCTCAATATAGGTGCTGCGGGTAAAATTGATTTATTTTTTGTAAAGAATACGTGTACCAAGTGGCATTTCATTATCATAAAGTTTAATCTATTATTATATTTCAGATTGTTAGTTTTGTATAAAAAACTAACCATCTCTGGGGATTGTACTTAGCTTTAACCCATCACCTGTTTATTTTTACTGCAAATTTATGTCAAACAGCTGGGCCTAGAGAGCTGCAATTTGGCATACATATAAAAATCTTTGACCAAGATATAAAAAAAATATTAAAACTACAAAGAAACGCATCAGTCGAAAAATATTAATCCTTTTTTTTTTCAAAAAAATAAATATATTTATTTGTGTTGAGATCAAAGATGTGAAGATTAATTCACTTAATTTGATTATTGATAAAAAAATATTTTTTAAGAGGGGCTAATGTAAAAATCTGAAAAATTTCAGAGTATTATACCTTCAGAGTAATATGAACCGGAGTAGCATTACCGAAATTTTTTAATTTTTTTTTTTTTAATATATCTTTTTTTTTTATAGATAAGTATAATATTTGTATATTAAAGAATATTTTTATTTCGATTTGTGACACTTATAACACCGATAAATTATAGTAAATCATCGATTAATTAGTAAAATTTAGTTTTGTTTTTAAACTTAATGTACGGTGCTATTTTTAAATTATGTATAGAGATTAACTGACAAAAATTATTTTTAAAGATTTTGATGCGATTACAGTATGACTGCCTTACTAAATATCTACGAAATCCTAAATGTATTAAAATTCTCAATTCACACCTATTATTTTCTATTTTGGACAATATTCCGCCTCCGTCATCGAAATTCAAACTTTATTTCTACTTGTCTTTCAACAATTCAAATTTAATTTTGTGGTTTTTCATCAAAATCCAGCAATGAGTTTATGTTTTGTATCCACACAGTAATAGTGATTTAACATTAGTGTCAATGGTTTTATTTTCTTATTATTCACCTTAACGATTCTCCAAAATATTATATGATCTTCAAAAAAACTAACAGATTGAGGCACAATTCATCCAAGGTAGGTAACAGTTTTACTTGTTTTGTCAACTTAAATATATGTTGTGTATATACATATATAATTATAATACCTTTATTTATAATTTTGCAAATATGGACGATATACATGACTTATGTACATATATAAGAAAATATATATTCCAATATCTACTATTTTCAGACAGAATTTTAATTTCTTTCTCATTCTGTCCAGCATCACTAAGCAAAAACATCTGGTGCAAGACAAATTAAGCCGGTCGCTATGGCGTAGTGGTCAGCTCATTTGATTACTAACCATGGGGGCTCGGGTTCGAATCCCGGTGATGGCATGGATGTTTGTATTTGTTATAAAATTTCTAACGTATCCATAATAAAAATAAAGATATCCTGGTTAATTGCCATCGTAGCTAAGACCAAAAAATTTAAAAAAAAAAACAAATTAACGAACAAATTGACTATTTATAACAATTATATTGTGTTTTAATAGATAGAAATTTAATATTCACTGCATAATTTATGGCGGAGCGCTCACCTCACTGATATTATATAAGATATAATGGATGATATGACAAGTAACTTCCAAATGACGTATTGTTGCTTAAAACCAATACTAAGCCAATAATTGTTAACTACTATCTATAAAAGTAAATAATACAGCGCTCACTGAATTTTGTCATTTACGTGTTACTTTGTAATATTATAATAATAATAATAATAATATTTACTATGCATTAAATGTTTACATTTTAACAATCATCAATCGGTACATTACTTTATAATCCTAGTACAAGGTGAGTAAAAAAAAATGTGACAGAGATGCATACTATAGTTCACTCAGTATACTGAGTTTTATCCAAATCACTGAAGTCATTATCTTAGTATTCTGCAGTTAAGTAAAACGCCTTAGATATTAAATATCTCTCGAGCCCTTTTGAATTTTAAGAGGGGCAAAAGTTTTATGCTGGTCTGGAGAACATTATAGAATTTTATAGCCAGGTAATTTAAGCTGTACCTTGACTTCTCTAACATTAAAGTCGGCGTATTTTGTTCTTATTTCTCGTGTCGTATCTATGGACAGAGCTTTGTAAAGAGAACTTGTCCTGGTTTTCATGTACGTACATGAGGCCTATAAGGATGTAAAGAGATGGGAATGTTAATATACCCAATTCAATAAATGTGTATTTACAGTCGGATCTGTATTTAACATTCCATAGGATTCGAATAGCTCTACGCTGCAGGGAAAATATGCGTCCTGTGTGAGGAGAGTGGATTAATAGGGCATACGTTATCAAGGTTTGGAAGAAAGCAAAGAAAAATTATTTTTGTACCATCAAGGAAGCAAACCATCTGAAGTTATTTAGACAATAGATCGACGAGCACAATTTTCTCGCAAGTTTGTTGATGTGTTGTTCCCAGGTTAACTTGCGGTCTATCTCAAGTCCTAAGAACGAGACCGAGGTGGGGTTATTAACATCTTGTATGTTCCTGGTTGCGAACACTATGTGCGGAGTTTTACTATTGTTCATTGTCGATCTATTAGCTAGGAACCAATTTTCGAAATTGGATAGGGCTAAGTTTCTTTTATCAAGGAGTGAAGGAATGGGTCTATTGTTTTCGGCAAATCGTTGACATATATTAGGAATAAATTGGGACTTAGGACAGATCCTTGTGATACACCATGTTTATTTCCTAACATTTCAGGTGAGCCATTATTAGCGTACAAGAATTGTGTTCTTTCAGATAGGTAGGACTGTATGAGTTTTGTACTTCCTGGGTTAAATTTATAAAATTTAAGTTTTTTAATTAAATTTTCATGACTGACGCAGTCAAGGGCCTTACTAAGGTCCAGCCGCAAATAGCCTTTGTTGCTGTGCGCCAAAAATTTTAACTAACTAACTTACTAAGGTCCAGAAAGCTAACGGAACAACAAAGTCTATCCTCAAAGCAGTGCGTGACAGATTCCATGAAGGCCAATATCGCGTCACTTATCGGATCTGAAGCCAAATTGCTTAGAAGACAGAATGTTAGATTTCACCAAGTGACTGGTTAGTTGGTTTTTTTTTTTTTTTAGCACTTTCTCAAATATTTTGGAGAAGCAGGATGGAAGCGAAATATGGCGAAAATTATTTAGATCATTATGGTTTCCTTTTTTATATATAGGTAGAACACGCGCTAATTTGAGAGCATCAGGAAATGTACAGGTTAGAATCGAGATATTAATTAGTTTAGTGAGTGGTGTAATCACGATATTTTTGATGAACTTGATTATATCCACATTAATATTATTATGGGAAACGATCACGATTTTAATATTAATTTAGTTTCTCTAACGCCCAGTTGCATAAAAGTTTTTACGCTTTATAAACACAATGCATTGCTATGTTATTTTGTGTTTTATATAGATTTTTTTCTATTATATTGTTTTATTGGCTGTCAGTTTTTCGACCACATAGCCAGCTACATAAAAATAGTTACCATATAATTACAAGATATTTAATTACATTTTAGTTACGACAATTACACTTGATATGTAAATATTTCATCTGCTGTTCTGAATACTCCTACTGTTTCAATTTCAAGTTGGTATTTTTCACTGGTCCTCATATTATTTAATATTGCCCTATTTCTCGCCACGACTCATCAACTGTTGACACAGATTCATCACAAATTTAGTCTGATGCTATTTAGGAAGCTAGACTAGATACTTATGAATTAGGATTTTTTGAAATGATTTTGCAAGGTATACGTTTGAGAAAGATATAATAATTGTAGGTGGGAAATTAATTGTGTCCTTTGATTCCTAATTAACAGGCAGAAGAAGAATATATTCTCCAAGGATCCTGTTGTAATATTGTCACATTTGCAGTTTGGTGATTCGTAGACTCCTATTCTATTCAAATGTTGTGGATACGAGGCATGTCCAAATCTTATTCTGCAAAAATAGGTTATTGTTTTTCGAAGTTTTGAATTTTTTATAAACCAAGGATTTTTTGGTGACTGTGCTGTTCAATAGTTCCATAGTAACTGCCTTTATTTGGTTGTCATTCTAGATTACGTTCACGGTACAGATGCTGTTGTGTTGGGCTTTTTAGATCATAACGTGGTGTTTTGTCAAAGATACTTAATGGTTCCTGATTTGAAGCTTCCTTTGCTAATGAGTCTGCTATAGTATTCCCAACTGATATATCTTGATGTGATTTAATCCACATGAATTTAAGATAATTATTGAACCTTAGTAATGCAGTTTCTAATTTGTTGTTTAATAATATATCCAGTTTTAACTTTAAACTAGTTTTAAGACACAATTAGAGGCAAACATATTTATATGATTATATTTATGCGGAATACATAACACAAATAAATCTAGATCAAGCTTGGGACAGTGTTGCTAAAGAAATACAGAATCAAATAAATTTGGTAGTTATTTAATTAAACCAGTTTACAGAATTTTTATTGTAAAGTAGCACAAGGTATTTATACATTAAGTAGAACAGTACAGTGTTATTTTAATATCTTGTTATTATACAATATGAGTGCCATCCTAAATACCGCTACTTATATTTAGAAAATAAGTTAAATTATTTTTGATATAATTTTTTTAAATCGTTTAATTTTTTTCCCCAATAATAACTGATAACTTTCATTTAATATTAATTACTATACATTTTAAGTCAAAAGTCTTCTTTGTCCGAGATTATAATTGTTACTAAACTTCAATTAGCAGAGAGCGATGTATTCAAATCACAGTACTTCTAAACCACATCTTCGTTAAATCATTGTTATAGCACTATCAGTGTTACCACTATAAATTTGATTAATATTTATAAAGGACTGTTTATATTTAAATAAGGATAGAAATGCAATGGAATTTATTTATTGCTGATCCAAAAAGTTAATGATATTCTTAATATTCTTTACATATGAATAGTAACCACCAGAAGAGATTTCCTCAACATTCTTGCACTGGGAAATTATGTTATGAATTAGAGGAATAGTACATAAAAAGCTTGATTACCCAACAGATTTTTTGTTTGTAATGAATAGCTTAAATTGAGACCTTTGTAATCTGTTTGTTTACGCATGACAAGGAATATTTAGTAAATTTTGAGATTTATTTTTATACATATATTTTGCAACACAAAGGAAGTAAAGTTGATTTAGTTATAAACTTGAGCCTCAATAAACAATGTATCACTAGGAAAACGATAGTCTTCAACATATATGATCTGTAAAATTATTTTTTGTACAATTTCCATTTTTTTTTTTTTTAATGTGAAGGTTTTAAATATTTATTGTCATATAGACTGAATATACTCCATGTATACTTTATGTGGCGCTCGCTCCTAGCCTAAGTAAGGTAAGGTGGCCACACAGTCACACAAAATGGTGTTCACGGCGGAGACGACGAAGGATCACCAGCAGAAGGCTGGAATATAGAATGAAAAAACAGTGATGGTGATACGGAAACGCACCAAGTTGAGCACCTGGGAAATACTCGAACGACCTAGAGGAAATGGAGGGGAATATAAACTCTTCTGCTCCTAGGGGCTGCTGAAAGAGACTAACACAAGAGAATGGTAGCCCTAGCTGGGGTGTAGACGGGCAAAATCCTAGGGCCACAAGTAATGGCTAGGTAGGAACCAAACCTAGAAAATCCCTCGATGTCTCTTAAAACCCTAACCAAGCTACAAACAATGCGGTAGACGCTGAACTCGATGTGTGTATCACAAATATATATACAGTACCAAAAATAAACTATTATATAAGAAACTGATAATTTATAACAAAAATTAATATTAAATACAAAAATACAGAATACTAAATTCAAATTCAAATAAAACAGTACACGTGACCAAGAGATCAGCGTGTGCAAACCAAAATCTACAAGTTACGGCGCTGATGCGATAACTTGCAGAATAGAAATATGTGTTACAACAATTATTAATTAAACAATGAAATTGAACTCGTAAATTGGAATGGACTTACAATAGATGGGTGCCGTCATAAATATATACATATAATATTTATCCCCAACTGTACATATGTGGTATTGGTGTGCCAAAAAACGGGTTCCTGGGTCCTCGGATGGATTCAACAGTTGTTGATGCACAAAAATTAAATGATAACACCAAGATGGTGAAATATCCCTTAACTCGCGGTAGAGATGCTTAGATCCTCCTAGGCAGTCTAGTATGGTTTTTAAATTAATGTAGACAACAATTTTAACTTAGAAACAAATACATACTCCCATATATTAGAATTCATTATATTTTTATTTAATTTTTTTTACAATTTTTGACAATATTTCAGGTGTTTATGATTGGAAGACTGCCCTAGAAACACTTAGTAGACTCCCAATAAGTATTTCTAGGACAGTTCACTTATTTTCAGCAGAAGGCTATGCCCACAGAAATAAAATCGACGATACAGTAAACAGTTTATAAAAAAGCTTATATGGAGCAAATAATCTCAAAAATAAAGTGTAATGCCGTCAATCTTGTATCACACTGATGTACTGTGGGCAAAAAACTAATTTTATACTGAAAGTTTATTCAGATACTACTACACTCTATTCTGAGAACTGTAAGCATGTTATTATGCGTCTATCATGCCGCTACTATTCGCTAATATGTTTTATTTTTAAGATAATGATTATATAATTTTATAAATTTTAACGTGTTATATATATTATATATTTTTCCATAGTCATCATAATTGAATTTTTGACTGATTATATATATCCTCCAAGGTTTTCTACCCGGGCACAAAGTTTTGTAAGGATCTGTCAGCTGTTCTTATACTGAGATACACTACAGTTGTGAGCCGTAGTGATCTACTGACCTAGATAATACATAAACACTTTGCCGAGTGAATAGATAACCAGAGTTCGCACTAGGAGGGCGGTTGATATTTAACTATGGGGAGCTGGAGATGTCCATTTTGGCGGGCACTAGAAAAACAATTGAAAAGAGGAAATTGGAAAGGATGCAAGTGCGGAAAATATCAGTATTTTTGGCGATGTCGCTTAATATTCCTTGGTCCACAACTTGGTAATGTTTGTAAGTGCCTTTTCATGCTGGACACAGTTTAAAATGTTGGCAAGAAATTGCGCAACGTACCAGCCATTCTGATCTGGGGAAAAGTGAATGTTTTAATACCGAAAAATTTTGATGTTAGCTCTCTCAGCCTTTCCCATTTCCACTCTTCAATTATTCTCTAAGCATTCTACACCCTGCTGCCCATGGTAATGGTCTTTCGCCTAGCGAGGCATCCAGAATTACTTTTCAGTATATAATGGCAGTATATTTTCGCGGATAATCCAGAACGGATGTTCAATAAATAATTTACAACAATTTTAACTAAAAATCTTACTAATTGATAAATAATCCGATTAATACAAATTAATTATATTTTTATTTATTTAGTTTTTGCTTAAATTATTGTTTGTTTCTATTACAAACCTGAAACTGCAATAATTTTATTTCTTATTCCTCTTATAGTTCTTTCTTAAGTCAATATAGAAGTACAATGAGTTCAAAAAGTAATTACATATGGGTTGGCTATGGAAAAATGATATAATGTGTACCGCAAGCTTTAGAATTAATTAACTGTCATCACTGTTGTTTTATGTCATAAGTTTATATTGTTATATAAAGCTTGCAGTAGACATTATTTTATTTTTCTATAGCCAACCCTATATGTAATTACTTTTTGAACTCATGGTATATTAACCTTAAATATTGTTAATTTTATATCAAAGTCATAGGACTTTTAATCAATTAAAGTTATAACCGATACAAGACCAATACTGAACTGAGGGAAATACTTATTTTTAAATGTAAATTTTTGCAATTTTAACAAATTCCACTAATCAGCGATATCTTTGTGGATAAGGGCTGTGACATGCGGTTACAATGATAATAAGCTTTATTCCAGTTAATGTTATATACATTTTTTGAGTCATGAAACGTATATATAAGCAAATTACAAAAATAAATAAATTAATAAAAATATCATGTTTTTTACACAGTAAATTATCATAATACTTATTTGACTTAAATATAATATATAAAACTTGAAGTAAAAGTGTAAGTGTGTAAGTGTTAAATTGCTGGTGTTAATTCATCGTCCTGAAATTCCTTTGTACAAATAATAGCCCTTCGCTATGAGAAGAAATATTTAGTTTTTCGATTGTTTCAATTCCAAGTTGCTTATGATATATGGAAGTTTGTTGCAAAACAAAATTAGTGCTCCGCAGGTCATATTTGGAAAAGACTTTCCTCAAGTCAGTCTTATTGTGAGTGGAGTAACCACTAGTCATTTTTTATGTAATGTAAAGTAATAGTATACGCTGAAAAAGTGAAAATACCATGCTGTATGAACAGTTCTTTGCAAGATGTGTTTCATTTGACCCCACTACAAATTTTAATGCATTTCTTCTCTAGCCAGATTAACCTCAAAGTATCAACAGAATTTCCGCAAAAGATATACCGTAGTACAAAGCTGATTGAGTGTAATGAAAATATGCTATTTTCATTACTAAATATGTTATCTTGGAAAATTTATATAACAAACATTTGAATTAATAATTTTTTTTTTGCAAACTTGTATATTTCCAGTATGCAATGAAGTTAATTATCTAAATTAAAGCCAAGATTTTTGGTTTGCTTGCTGATATCCTCATAACAATCATAGCGTAGATGCTTGATAAGCATCAAATGTAAATATCATATTTTTCGTTTTTTTCAGCGTTTCGGTATTATTTGTTTCCTGTAAACCAATTCTGATCTTACTTGTTATTGTCCATATTTATTTTGGCATGTTCTGCTTTTATAAATATTGTATCGTCTGCAAAAATTATTGTGTTCGATGGGCATGTGAGGGATGATTATTAATGTATAATATAAAAAGTTAAAGGCCAATATTGAACAATGCCCAACTCCTATGTTTATTTTTGCTATAGAACAGATTGTCCACGATCAGTTAAATAACTATCAATTAGATGAAGAACAGTGTCCCTAATGCCAATAATGCCTTTCAATATCTAACAATGCTGTTTGTTATATTTTATTATAAAAGTAACTAAATTTTGGTAGATGATGGAAGGAACTATACTATTTTTAGTAATCCTGTTCGGTACTTGCAAGATGACACTGGTAAGTAAAACATTACAAGTACACTTTCCAGTTTCATAATTACATACAAGCTAAACAAGTTACTAATCAGGGTAAACTTCACGTTATCCATAATAAGCAATGTGAAATATAGAACGCATTTCCCCAAGAGACAAAAGTTTATTATTTCATCTACAGTCCTTTTGCAGTCCTTTTCTTACATGTACATTGCAGTCCGATTGTTGCAATGTACATGTAACAAAGAAAGGGAAACTCTTAGCAGGAAAAAACTACGACCTCTATTGCGCGAACTTTTAGTTTCTTTTTACCACGTCTGTTTGTTATATGATCATCCAATTAAAAGGCAACTACATTATTAATATTAATAAATTAAAAGCAAAAACTTGTTGAGATCAAAACACATTTACAAAATACATATTTTTACGAATCAAAAACAAAATAATTATGAGATACAGCTCATTATAAAGACACAAAGTACCAAACATGTAGATACGTAATAGTACACATTATATAATATATATAATATTGGTGATAGAGGTTTCGGTCTAAAATCATCCTCCGCCAGATACTGCAGTTCAAGCTTACCACAAGGTAGTACCTCATATTCGAATAGTTGACGGAGGAAAATACACACGGTTTATACATATATAACTAAATTAAAATACATAAACAAACATTATATATGGTATGAAGATGAACAAAGATTTTGGAAGATAAAGAAATAGCAATCAGAGCGGAAAACGATTGGAATTTTCCCTTTAAATACATTTATGGTAGATGGAAGGTGCTAACATCGCTTCTTCCGAAAGTAATTCCCACAGGTCAAATAGTTTGTTAGGGATGGAATGTTGTCTCTGCTGCCTGAAGTATTTCTCGTACTTGAACTTGAGATGGTGGCTATGAAGACGATGGGCCAAATACTTGCCTGTGGTTATTTGTAATAGGTCTAGTGATGGCAGTTTCAGTTTTCTGAAGCGATCTTCGTAAGATAAATGCCGAAAGTTACACGAGAGACGTATCTTTGGACGGCTTTCAGAAGTTGTAAGTCCTGCTGCAAATATGGCGACCAAACAACAAGTCGAAGATATGTATGATATATAAACACTGTACGAAATAAAGTAGGGATGAGGTGGGAAAGGATTTGTTAACTAGATAGAGTATACATACAAATTATTAACCTAAATATATACATAATACGAGGTCTGTTGTAAAAGTATCGCGAATTTTGTGTTTTTTTCAAAAATTATTTATTTATTCATGAATATCTATTTTGTCCCCTTCAAAGTATTCCCCACCAGATATTATGCAATTGTGCCAACGTTTTTTCCAATCCTCGAAGCACTTGAAAAAATCATTTTTTGTGATCTTGTTCAGCTCCTCCTTCGATTCCGTCTTTATCTCCTCACTCGTAGCGTAGCGTCGTCCTTCCATGGGCCTCTTCAGTTTCGGGAACAAAAAAAGTCACAGGGGGCCAGATCTGGGGAATACGGGGGCTGCGGCTGCGGGTGTTGTTTTTGGCCAAAAATTCGCGCACAAGCAACGATGTGTGGGCAGGGGCGTTATCATGGCGACCCGTCTCATGCCCAAATCATTGGTAAAAATCGAATGGCACGGGCCAATCGATATGTTTAGGTCCTCAGCAACTTCTCTAACGGTGATTCAACGATTGGCCAATACTATTTTTTTCACTTCATCAATGTTTTCGTCTGTTGTTGACGTGCTCGGGCGTCCGGCATGCTCTTCGTCGTTCACATCTTCTCGGCCCTCTGAGAATATTTTGTACCACCGATAAACGTTGCTTCGGTCCAAGGTAGCTTCACCATATGCCACAGTCAACATTCCGAATGCGTCCGTGCACTTAATTTTGTTTTTCACACAAAACTTGATACAGATTCTTTGATCCATTTTTTGGTATAGGCAAAAATCGAAGACGAGCCAAAACACGTGCAAGCAAAGCAACTGTCAAAAATTAACTGAACATTCAAAATGGCCGAACTTGTCGGCATTAGTGAGAGACATGAGTACCAACATAACGCCACAAAAAAACCTTTGGTATGACCTTGGCAGGTGTATCTTTGACCAGTTTATTGCATCGTGAAATGCGTCTTCCTGTACGCCTAGCATTCATCTTTTCCATGGTGGTCGTTAGTTTAACTAGATGTCAAAAGTAACTTATAAAATAAGTTTGGCTGATTCTCGTTGGCAATTTGGTATGGATATTCAAAATATTATATAGAAGAACAGTCTTATCAATAAACTTACAAACTGATAATTTAATTAACTGAAATTACTTAAATTTTATATTATTTAAATGTTTTGGCAATATTTTGTGATATGAATCTATCTCGCAATTCATTCTATAAAAATCTGTTTGCTGGTTAAAAATAAAAAATAGCTTACTATCTTAAAATATTACCAATACCAAATTGATATTATATGGCTCCTATTTGCTTTTAAGTTTCAGTAGGAAATAGTGAAGTTATTCTCAAAAGTAATACAACATTAAAAAGCATATTTTTTGTTTTCGAGATATTTTTTGTTTTCGAGATATTTTTTGCAATCTTAACCTTGCCACTTATCATCCATTTTTTTATGGGTTAGTCCCGTGATATATGATAATATATAACAGTGTAATTTGTAATAATTTATCAGAAAACTTACCTTTATTTTGGTAGATCGAAGTCAATGTGTTGTTTTATTAATTTGGCGCACCGATTGCTAAAGGTCACTAGTAAGTTAAACTGCAGATGTACGAGGGTGGTCCGTAAAATAAGGTCTCCAAGAAAAACACGTTTATTTGCAATGAGTTATACATTGTTGAAAAGCCTGGCCTTTCTATTGTTTTTCTACTTAATCCCCGTAGCGATCGATGCATTTTTGCATGCGGTATAGCATTTTTCGTATACCCTTGTCATAGAACTCTCCCTCCGTGGCACGCAGGTAGCGTACGACCTTTCTTTCAACTCCTCGTTGGTCCTGAAGTTGGTCCCACCCAGGTGTGATTTCAATGCAGGAAAGGGATGATAATCACTTGGTGCTAGGTCCGGGCTGTAGGAGGGGTGACGTTTTTGAATTGGCTGATGAGGTCGGTTGTCGCACGGGCTGTGTGTGGACGAGCGTTGTCCTGATGAAAACACACTCCCTTCGTCAGCATGTCCCTTCTTTTATTTTGAATTGCACGGCGAAGGTTCTTCAATGTTTGCCAGTAGCGATCAGCGTTTATCGTTGTCTCGGTAGGCATGAACTAGCACAGCAATATCTCGTATCTATCCTAAAACACAGTCGCCATCACTTTGTTGGCAGACAATGTTTGTTTAAAATTCGCGACTTCGGCGATCCTGAATGCCGCCAATGACGGGGCTGTTCTTTTGTTTCTGGTGTCGAGTAATGTAGTCAGATTTTGTCGCCAGTGACAATTAAATCCAAGAATTCCTCGCCTTCTTCTGCGTAGCAATCAAGGAATTCGCGTGCCGATACAACACGTTGCCGTTGGAGATCTTCGGTGAACATTCTGGAAACCCATCTTGCACACACCTTGTGTAATGCAAATGTTCTGTCAAAATCTTGTCAATAGTAGTCTTACTGACATCAGGGATCAATTTGCACAGCTCCCCAAATGTCTGCCGTCGATTTTCAAGCATTACCTTCTCCACTTTTCGATAGTCATTTCGTCCGAAACCGATGGGCGTCCGGCACGCTGTTCATCAACGACGACTGTACGTCCATTTTTAAACTCTCTGCACCATTTCCGCACGTTTTTAATGTCCATACACTTCATATAACTGTCGATAAATTTCTATAGGCGTAGTGTTCTTAGCACGCAAAAAACGTATCACAGAACGTAACTCACACCTGGCGGTAGCGACGAGTGGAAGCTTCATCGCGGACGACTACCAAACCAAGATTAAGCGTCGCAGACAGCTCGGAGTGGTGGGAATTTGTAAGAGGGGAATCAAGTTACACGCCAGTTTGGCCAGATCTTGCGTTAAATATTTCCTCGTGACTGCAACGCCTTGGAGACCTTATTTTGCGGAATAACCTCGTATATCAGAATTACGTACAAGTTCAATATATTACTAATTAGAGCCTCGCATGTTCGAATGCTTTACTCTATTCATAAGAAGAATTGTGAAATAAAAGTGTCATTGCTGAATAAACCTTTTCTTTTTTGTTACAATTCTTTTGTTCGAGAATGTCGCCTGCAGTACACAATTAGAGATAATTTTTTCAATCATCAGTACAATAAAACAAGATTTATAAAATGTGTTATTTGTCTCAACAAAAAAATAAACTCGTACGCATACGTATAGGTTAATTTTGTATAATCCGTTCAAACGCTAGAATGCAGTAGAGAGCAAATGGAGTAGCCTCTTTCATACTCTCTAATGGGTTTTCCCAGTTACACTATTCTCTTCTTTCCTGGCGAGGTTGCCAACTGTAAATCTCGCTGATAATTTCAATAAATTATCAACAAAAGAATATAAAAACACGCAAAATATTTTGGGTTCATTGACACATTTATTAACACCGTTGACTTATTTATTATTATTTGGCAACACCGCTATCATTTCTCATAAGAACAGTACTGTATTCTAACCTTTGAACGGGCGCAAATAGATTTTGTTGCTCTGCGCCAAAAATTTTAACTAACCTTTGAACGGACTTGATCAAAGATTATCATCGGGTAGCTGCCCGTTTTTTAATAGTACATGATTTATTATCGTCGAATACTATACCAGAAAATTAATTCATAGCAAAATGAGCACCTTAAACGAACACTTATCTGCTCACAGGCATGCAAGTCTTAATTTTGATCTCTATCTCTCCACCCATACGCACCGATTACCACAATAATCTTCTCAGATTTACGGGTTATGTTTAGTTGTGCTTTCTCTGATTGTACCAATCAAACGTAAAGTAACCTCACATACCGGGTGATCAATATTGATTGTCTTGGCCGCTGCTTTGCAATGATTTCTGATATGCTTACCAACTGGGATGAACTTAATTAAATCCATAAACATGCATAGTACATATATACATTATTTTCGACATTTAAAGAAAATGTATATCTGGTGGCGTCAGGATTACCTACAAGCTAAACATATTGTCACGGGGTGAAGTCAAGAACTTTTCTACAAAATTTATTATACAAGATTAATTTACAGAATTTGTCAAATTGTTGGTCAAATAGCTGTTGGTGTTTTCTGTTTCGAAGCTGATGTTAGTCTCGTTCTTGTCCCAGCTTCTCCAGGATCGATCGAACCACCCCAGGTATCCGCACGAGGCGAACACGTGGAGAAGCCCTGTAGACAACACTCACATCTCGTCTTGTCGCCTTCAACAGCTGGGCTGGTCCTTGGGCAGCGTGATGCGGACTGATGACTGGTCACAAGAATGGCTACTTTATACTATTCCCTAAGACCATTTTATAACTGTTATCCAGGACACTATGACGTCAGGTCCTCCCTCAATTGTTTTGGAAGCATTATTCATTTGTTTTATTGTTGGCAGCAATTAAAAGACTACCTACCCTCCTACAGCCCGGACCTAGCACCAAGTGATTATCATCCCTTTCCTGCGTTGAAATCACACCTGGGTGGGACGAATTTCAGGACCAACGAGGAGTTGAAAGAAAGGTCGTACGTAGTCATCACAAGCGAATAATGTTTATTAACACATTAGAATGTAGTTCAACACTTACGCTGGCAAACACGCAACACCCTGCACATTCTTTAATTCCCAAAACCGTACGTCAGCAACCTTGGGCAAATTAGGGCCTCGCATGGTTGAAGGCTTCACTCTATTCATAAGAAGAATTTTTAAATATAAGTCTCATTGCTGAAAAAACCTCATTTTTGTTAAAGTTATTTTGTTCGCGAATGTTGGTAGCAATACACAACATAATTGTTGATAGATAAATGCAGAAGCAGAAAACTAAATACTAAAACTAGATAGATGTTAACAATAGATAATTGCAGACAAGAAATCGTGCCTAAACGCATGATTTTTGCTCCTGCGCAGAAGTGATATTTTTTTCAAAATTCGGTTCTTGGAATAAAATTTTATACTTAATGGATTAATATCATGATGACCTTAATCAATATTGGTCACCCGGTATTTTCAGCTTGAACAGTGTTAACAATATTGCTTGTATGTGCGCCTTAGTTCGAGTTTCCCATGTCTGAGAAGCATAATATGCTTTCTTCTTATTACTTCCTAAAGCGTCTGTATTGCTACATATCTAAAATCTTAAGCACTTCTATCGCTTCATTCAATGCGCGGCTTATTATTTTTTTCATCTGGTCAGTCCATTTATTAAGTTCTCTCTCGTAGACGTCAATTATCTTCTTTCCTACCATCATCTAATCCGTGTTATTTTGAATTTCTTCCGTAACTTTCGGCGCTAGTACGAGGGTTGCCTTTTTTTGGGATTTGAGATCAAAAACAATTATTTATCAACAAAAGTGGCTTTATTGTTTTTAAAATATTCTCCATGAAGATAAATACACTTTTGCATGCGTTTGAACCAATTTTCTAAGCACTTTTTCCACTCCGATTGTCAATTTATGTGGGATCCAACGCGAACAAATCTTTTTAACGGCCATATGTTTATGCAATAGTGAATGTATGCTGGTTCCACTAATGCCCAAGGAGACCTTATGCTCACGATAAATCATATGACGATGTTGCAGTATCAGTTCACGCACAGAATCAATGTTTTGCGGAACAACAACCTATTGTGAACGAATTTCACGAAATTGGTCTTTAAACGAACTACGGCCACCATTGAAGGCGGCAAACCATCGGTAAACAGTAGTCCTTGATGGTGCTTTAACGCCAAAAGTCGAATTAAGTTCATCGAAGCACTCTTGTTAGGTTAATCGACCTCGAAAGTTGTAAAAAATAATCGCTGGAAGCCGTTCACGATTTAATTCTATTTTTAGCCGAGATGAATTTTTCAAGTTAATGTAAATAACACAAATAGCGCTCGTATGTCAAAACGTTCTGAGTACGTATACCGTCAAAAATTTCAAACTTTACGATAGAAGCGTCAGTTGCCAGATGGCATCACTAGTTTAGCGCATCGCGAAATATAAGAGGCAACCCTCGTGTTACATTCAAGTTACTAATCACGGTTTCGCTTTGTTGAATAACTCACGTTATCTATAAAAAGCGACGTGAAATAGAAGTCTCATTGCAGGCTTTTTTACATACTTTTTTTTGACAACAGTTCTTTTTTCTTGAATGTTGGTTGCAATTCCTATTTTTTCACTAAACTTCATATCGTTCAAAAAATAACAAGAGGAATTAATTATAAACGTATTATTTATCTTAACTTGAAAGAGCACTAGAAAGAGAATTAACTTTAGCAGTAAAGCACCGTCTTGTGCAAAATATTTCTTGTTTTCTTTGTAACGCAACCATTTTCTACATGGTTATCCAACTAAAGCAACCCAAAAGATATACATATTTTTATAAACTGTGTTATGTTTGTATAGAAACTGCCTGCTAACTTACGAAGCATTTTGTTCTGACATTTAATGTAAAATTGTTGGCTTCGTGCCAGATTGTATATTCTGATTGGGTGCATTTGAGCTGTACAGGGTAGAACGAGCGCTGAGCGAACAGTTGATGGTGACGTCATGAACAGAACACTGACGGAGCGCAGCATTTCGAACACGGAGCGAGCTTGGGTTGTGACGTATTATTTATAAAATCTGACCCTACAATTTTTGGCGGAATTTTACTCAGATTAGTTCACGTCAGTCATGAATCAAAATTATTTACCTCGGTTTTTCGTTGATTTTTTTTTTTTTTTTTTGAATTATGAAGAAATTAAATTAATTTAAAATTAAATAATAATAATGAATTAATTTAATTCATTTTTTCCATTTTAATTTTATGCACGGTGTATTTTAATAATTTTTTTGTTGTTTACAGGTCAAAAATACACAAAATGGCCGTACTCTGTAGCCATAGACAAATAACAATATTATTTGCCTAGGGCTATTATTTTTATTTATAATTTAATTTTAAATTTTTATTTCTTTCTCGACGTTCTCCCACTTTTTTCCGTCATACCCCTTATGCTCGATCTTAAAACCCGAACTCATAGAGCGCACTCTAAATACTCGCTCGATCGCAAAACGAATGCAATTGAGTGTACTCCGAGCGTCAAATCGAATACTTTTGAGTGTACATAACGTGCTTGGAACACTCGGAGCGTCAAATCGAATGTACTCATTATATATCGGTCTATAATTTCGATTACCCCCGAAAAAGTATGTAAACACTATAAATATATAGCTTTTATTGTGTTTCATCGTGTTCCTCGTCGAGTTCCTCCTATCTCGACTAAAGTTGCCACCAGTGGTGCAGCCAGAATTTTGTCTTGGGGAGGGCGGGCCGCATACGGCCCTCAACCTATTTTTTTGTGACCTCTGAAGCGTTAATGAAAAACACGAGCTTTTTTAGGGGAAAAATATATTTAAAAATGTAAAATATGCTCTCTTTCCTTTTTCTGTTTATAAAAAAATTTAGAGAAACACTTCAGTTCACACTCCTGCTGTTGGATATTGATGTTTATATAAATTAATAATTGCATTATTTGTTGATGAAAAAAATAATAATAGATCATATTAGTAACTACGTCACAAAATGGGATTCAGTGCTGCCGCCTCGCAGTTGGATTCCTTTTATTTGAATGTTGTTTTTTTGTTAAATTGTATTTTGGAAATATAAATTAAGTTTTCAAAGTAAGAGAATGCTTTATGTCATTATTTTTGCAGAACAATATTATTTTGCAGGTTAATTTTGAAAATTTCACGTTAATAATAGTTTTTATGGCAAGTAACATAACAATAAGTGTGTGTGCCATATCTAAATGGTTTGAAGGAACAATATGTTGTTTTTATTTTATCCATTATTGTTTTTCATTTTCATCTGTCAAAAAACTAAAAAAATTGCAATTAAGAATGTAGCTGTAATGGTTACAATTTGGAGCAAAAAATACACCATTATGCATTCTAAAACAAAATATTAATGATTACTGAGTGTTAATTAAATAAATACTAAAAATATTTCGATCTTCATATTATTTAAAAACGTAACGTATAAATATATCTTCGAATCCTTATTTATATATTTATAAAATCATTATTCTGTAATATAAAGTATCTGGACTGTATATATTTATCAAAATACATATTTTTTGCTCCAAAATTGAAGATATTCATAAAATTAAGGTAACAAAAGTAATGTCAGATGTATTTTAGACCAGTCAAAAATTTCCAAAGGACTCAGCTCTCAGATGACAGCACATGTATGTGACGACACACTAATATGATCTATTAGAAATCCATGTATCAAATACTTTCATTTGATATCTGAAGTCTCAATATTTCTCGTACTTTTGTTCAGTTCCCTAAATCAATCGCTTGGCCACAATTTCTACCGAACGATTTCTTGATTATACCTACGAAAATCTAAAAATGACATGGGATTATGCATTTTCTGTTAATTTCATGTGCCGCTCCCCCCCCCCCCCCCCAATATGCCTCTGTTGTTCATTACAACTTATATCAGTCCTGTTTGTGGGTAAAACATCATAATTTCAAAAATAACTAAGAAGATATTGATATCCACATGTATCTACAAAATAAAACCAAATGGCGATTTTTAGAGGGCGATTGTCTCCAAAACTACTCTTTTTATTATATTTCTACTATTTCTACTCTATTTCACGTTCGAGGTGTCGTTTTAAAATTACATTCTGAAGGTTATAACAAAGCCAGATTTCCACTTTATCTCATCTGAATCGAGTAATTAGTTGTTTAAAATAGTTTTATCATTTGACTGGGCGTTGTTTTAGTCGATTTGTCAGGGAGGAAAAAGGATCAACGCTCTCTTTCATATAATTCGTTTTAGCATATTTGAAAAGTAATGTATTTTCACTGGAACAATAAACATGTCGCTTTATCAAGAGTAGGTAATCTTCAAAAATGTTTATTAATACGAAAAAAATCCAATATTGTTTACAACGAAGAAATTTAGAAATTAATTACTGTTGTGGTTAACAAATTTTACATATAATTTAACTTATATTTTGTCCAGCGGCTAGCTTACACAGCCGGGATGGTCGTGTGGTACAAATCTCCGATACAAATAAAATAAATTTAAGGCACCAATTGGTCTATAAATCGTGTTCTTAGGACCGACCAATAGATCCTAATGTATCCACTGTGCGGACAAAACTAATTTATATTTTCAAAATAGTGACCTAATAATTAATATTAAGTATCATAAAAAAAAAAAAAAAAAACTACAAATCTAATGATTAAATTAACTAGAGAAAGGTACGAAAATGGAATTCCAGACCTGCAACCTCGAATAATTTTAAATACAAAAAGTAAACAACAATTTTGACAATATATATGAAAACCCAATAAAACAATGTACTAAATTTCTTATCTAATTAACAACTACTAAATTTCTTATCTGTTTCCAAATTTCGTGTGTCCCTACCAACGTCGCACGTAGGCTCTTCTCTATCGTTCTACCGCAATTTACGATCCTCTACGCCGAAATATAATCTGGCAGATCTTTGGACTGACACAGGATACAAAACTGGATACTAAGAAGTAGAGCCTTAGATGGAATGCGGCTATGAAGTGTGGCATATAATTTATTTTTTTAAGCAATTAAAAAAAGTTGGGCCCCCCTTTAATAAAAAAAAACCATGCACATACGATAGTTCTGAAGCTCCAGTTATTTCATTTTTTTTAAAGTTTGGTATAACAGTCTTAATAAATAAACACAAAGTGTAACGGGACGCCACTGTGCCTAATTTGTTAGTGCGAATGGATAAGGGTTGCTATGGTTTAATATGTTGTTATTATTGTTGATAGGGAGTTGATTGTTTTGTTGAATGTTAAACGTCAAAAAATACAAAAACTATTTTACATTTCTATATTATTATATCTGATTTAAATTAACAAAGTTGTTATTATATGTCTTGGATAGTGTGGTGTCTTTTTAATTATGTAGTTTGTTTTACCCTAACCAAATCATAATAAATTATTTTTGCATTAAAATGCTACAAAAGTAATTATTCTTTCACTTGTTTATGTCCGTAATTTTAATTTCATTTTATATTTATGAAAAAATAATAAATTAAAACATCATAAGTTTATTTAAATTGTATTTTTCTTGCTTTTGTCCGCAAATTCATCAATGAAATCATTAAAATCTATTTGTTGTACTGTATCATGTTCAATAGATATAATTGACAGATTAGATAAACGCTCTTGTGAGAGGGTCGATTTTAAGTAATTTTTAATTAACTTCAGTTTACTAAAACTCCTCTCACAAGAAGCTGTGGTCACCGGCAGGGTTAGAAATATTCTTAACGCAGCAACGATGTTCTGGCACGATTCGACTAATTCGATATCGTGTATGGTCTGTAATAAATTTAGAAGAGTTGCATGTTTCAGATTTTGCATCAGTCCACATACTTGAAACTTTCAATCTGACAACTGAATTCATAACTATTCAAATCTTTATCATATTTGCTTGACAAATCGGCTGTCGCCTTTTGCAATTCAGTAACGCTCATTGATTCTAAGGATGAGCCAAAAAGAAAAGAAAAATCTTCATATATAATTTTCATGTTTATAACGCCAGTCTGTTTCAGCAAGTAAAACGTCAAAAACGTTGCACATTTGCATTGTAAACAAATTTTCTGGACTTAGATTTGTACTTTTTTCTTCTTTAACTCTCCTAATTCGTTGTTTGGAAAATTCAGATTCTATATTCATTTCCAAAGCTTTTTTTGCATCCTCAAAAATTTGTTCAAACCCTGTATCCCGTAGACCTTGTAAAGTACAACGCAGACCATCAATTAATTTTGTTGCATGGTCTATAGATATATTTTTTTGTTGTAAGGCTTTATTTGTTCGGTCAATGCATTGTAATATCTTATTCCATACAGAAAGAGTGCAAATAAATTTGTAATTAATTTGAAATAATAAACTTTTTGCGTTTAGTACTGCTTCAGAGTTTTACAAATCAGTTTCAATTCTTTCGTTCTCTTTTTACTTCTGGTAGTTGCAAACACAATGATTTTATAGCATTGGCCTTTGACGACCATCTAGTATCTGAAAACCCTTTGAGTGATAATTTTAAACATTTCATTTGATTTTCCCATCGCGTCGTTGAAGAAGAAAAAAAGTTGAACAATCTTTGGATGGTGCCAAAAAAGGAAACCATTTCTGGCGTTGTGGATGCCGCATGTACGCCAGCTAAATTAAGATTATGTGCGGCGCAAGGTACAAATAGAGCTAAATTATTAATTTCTAAAATACGGGCCTTGACCGCCTTATATTTTCCAGCCATGTTGGGATCATTTTCGAACCCTTGCCCTCTAATATCATCTAAATTTAGGGAGGCCTTTTTGGGCCCCCCTTCTATCTGGGCCCTGGGCAAGTGCCCCTGTTGCCCCTGCCTAGTTACGGCCCTTATACTCCACATATATGTTATTGTCAAAATCGTACGCATACTCAACCTGAACCAACTTCCCCTCCTCACGATGTTACTCCCGAGTAACATCATACATACCTGTCGATTCATGAAAACACCGTGTTCAAATATGGGATAGTTGGTGTAAGGGACTATTTAATGAAAAATATAATAAATTATATTATTAGCGTTTATATGTAAACCATAATTATAAACTATTACAAAATTACAATAAATTGACAACATGTATCTGTAAAATTTACAGTAACAATCAATTCTTGTCTGATTAAGTCTGGTTTTGTTACCTTTTTTTTTTTTTTTTTAGTTTCTCAACTTACTATTCATAATGGAGAAGATTTTTTCTACAAAAGCAGAAGAAGGTGAGACAGAAACAATACAGCTATTAATTTTGGGCACTCAATTTTTACATTTTTTAGCAAATTTCAGGTTAATTCAGTCGTCAGATTCTGTACTTTCATCGTGCAATTTATCATTATTAATTTCTTAGCTTAAAAATTTACATTTTCATCCGAAATTTTGAAAAGAAGGGAATTATTAAGAAGTAAATGAAAGAGAAGCTACTTTGGGTGTAAGATTATTTGGTTTTACAACCATCTAATTTATAAGCCAGCGATACCGAAATATCCCGAAAAGTAATACATAATTACACATGCAATTTTTAGTGTTTGTCGGACACTGATAAGCAGAGTTATTAAATAGGATAAGAAAATTATATTTTAAGGAGTACGAGAGTTGAAACCCTAATCTCGAAGCACTTATGTTGATCTGGTCCTCTCGTCTAATAGGAATTCTCCTAACATGTACTTCCTATCATCTGTTGCATGTCATTAAATGTGACAAATAAAATGTATTTCTTAAATAAGTTTGGCTGGTCCTCCCAGGCAGTATAATATGGGGGTTTATTTAGTTGGTATATGACAACAATTTTATTCAAATAACAAAATACTAAACACGCAGGTTTATTGGAAACAATTGTAGTTTTTATTATTTTCTTTGTTTTTCAGATTTCTTTTATGCATTTTTAATAAGAGCTTATGGTATGCGGTAAAATCTAGTCAAATAATATCAAGTTATTAACCATGATAGCCATATTAACCATGCTAGCCGAAGTCTGCATCAGATACGGCACTTGATTATAACGTATATTACGGCCAGACTCCAGCGTTATATAGTTGGCATACGCCAGCGTCGGCTCAGCTCTCTGATCGGTCGCTAAAAACCTAAATGGGGAAAAATATGAATTCCGTAACCACTGTGAAGTGACACCAGCGGCTATCAGCTGTCCAGGGCAAGGTAGAAGGCCGCCAGCCCAGTCTAGAGGTAGATGTGACTATACAGGGTGGTCCTGTAATTACCAATACCTATGTGCGGCCTAAAATTTATACGGCGCCAGTCACCTCGCTTCTATTGCCCTAAATTCTGGAAGAAAAATAAAACCCCAGGGGAAGGAATAGAGTTCTCGTAATAGAAACACCAAAATTCTCAATAACCAAATTTATTTACCAAAAAAAAACATTAACGAAATATTCACAATGAGGAGATGTTCCTAAGGAACAAACACCATGTACTACTAACAATATAAATTTAACGAAATTATACACAATAAGGAGATGTTCATAAGGAACGATCACAACGTACTTTTACTAACAACATAAATTTAACGAAATTATTTCCAATAAGGAGATGTTCATAAGGAACGATCACAACGTACTTTTACTACCAAAAATCAAAAATGTTAAACACTGGATCAGACTAACAACAGTCGGAATCCAAGTGAAACTCAAATTATTTAAACATACAATACAAATTAAATTAACTCTGCTATCTGTGGTATAAATACCCAGTAACGTGGAATTGGATTACTTTCGTTACAACTGCCCTAGGGCTGCGTGAACTTCTGCACGGGAATTATACCACAATGACTGTCTACGGCGAAGTGGTGGCCGTATTCCTTGAGGTAATATGGTCGGAAAAAGGTCCGGAAGAATTTTAGAATCGGGAAGCAAGCGCTTATCAAAACCCCGATTGAAATTTTTTACAATACTATCTCTCTCGCCTTAAAACTATTGAAATCCCAGTGGGATTACTGGCCCTGCCGTCGCGATGGAATACAGAAACCCAGCAGGGTCAGTACTCCCACTCTAATAAACCCCCTTTATCCCTTTAAAACCCGTGGTACGTCAACAAAAAAAATCTCCGTGAGATGTAAAAAAAAGTTGACGGACCACCCCCACCCACACGGTTCTACGGAAATATAACTTTAAAAAAAAAACAAACTATAGTACAAAAAAAGAAATTAGGACTGGCCAAAGATAATAATAAAAAAAAATGCTTGTGGCTGAGGTTCTGCCCGACTGAAGCTAACGTTTAATCCACCCAATACTAATACAAAACCGACCCTTGATAACGTGAGCAAGCAAGTAACACGAATACCCGGCCAGGGAGTATTCACAGAAAGGGGTTTAACCCGTGTGTTGGAAAGCTAGTTCACAACCTCCAGTTATCAAGGGAATAAAAAAAAAATGTTGACTTACGGACAGACTGAATCTACACTTAAACAAACTAATTCAACCCTGAGCGAGACTGCTCTGACTAAATACGCGCCCCAACACGATTCAGCGCGCCCGACTTATTGTAGCTTAGGGCCTTATATATAAATATTATGCTTCACAATAGGGGTGGCACCATGTGCTCACTCAACTCAAAATACAAGTACAATACATACATATTCATAAAAATGGCCAAAATTATCAGTTTGTACCCAAAAACATCTATACGGGGGCGTATTACGACTCAAACAACCCGGAGGTCCGATACGCCACACTCGGAAAGATATTTTTGTTACAAATCATATAACAAATAACATAAAACAGTACTCATCTGAGTTGCAGACATAAACAATCTCCCTGTGTCCACAGCTAGTTACAATAAGTAGGTTGTATACCCTCTGGACGGTGATGCGGTTCTCACGGTTCCGCTACAAGATGCTTATTCCTTTGCGACCGGTTTAATACTCGGATATCTTCAGAAATTATCCTTCCAGCCGATATAAAAGCTCAAATAGGTATAACTGCTCAATTTTGGGCCCCTATAGTGCCGCCACTGTATGGATAACAGTTAAAAATACAATTAGTGAAACTGAAGACCATACAACAGTTTTGCGTGCGGAAATAAAGGAAAGGTGATACCTTACCTCGTGGTCGGTGGCTTAGATGGTTTTTAAACTCCGAACTTTTGATCAGAAATGAAAAATTTCATCCGTACATCTCCGTGTCTTCCTTACGAAGACAATGTAACGCCAAGCAGTCTCCGCAAAATCGAATTCCTTGATGCCTTCAATTCCTCATAGGCTTATTCATGGAAATTTCACTGCACGTGTCGTTAACTTTTTCTTTCTGATCAAATTTTTCTAATAACACAACGTTCTGGAGTTTAAGAGAACGGAAGCGCCTTTCCCAGGTGTTTTATAACCTTTCTCCTTACCCCTCCTTCGTGTCGATCACTCGCGCAATCCCATGAAGGTAGTCAACAGTATTTACTTCGTAGTAACGCTGCGACTAAATATTCCCAAGAATTGTTTACTATTTGGATTATAAGTTCTTGTTCTCTTTTTTTTTATATATATATATATATAAGGTAGGTGTATCATTCCAACATATTCCGCACGCTAACTGTTGTACTTTACAGGTTTTCACGAATTATATATCCCAAACCAGGTTAAATAGAAATGTCAAAAACCAATTAACCTCAAAATTGAGTGACATTTCATAGTATTTTTGCATTCGGATGTTAGATGTTGTGCTTGTTGTCATAACTGCTGTCCTCTAAGTGGGTTGACAGGACCTATTCAGTTGGTTTTGCAAAAATTTACCCAATACTGTATCCTTTAACAAACTTAGAATAAGTTTTCTGTACGAAGGTAGGTTATCGTTTAAATTAGTTTTCAAGCGATGTGTTTCGGCTAGAATAGCCCGTAACATGATGAATATCAAGTTCAATATTTCACACCTTGATATCTCACTGGTGCGAGTCGTGAAAGCTATATCTATAAGGTTGTGGGTTCGATTTCTTGTAAAGGTTTGAATAGTTTAAATTTATTTTTCCACGACTATATAGATATACGTTCATTACAGGCGTGTCAGTGATTAGTAAATGCAGCACGTTCCCCATTCCTTTTTACTACACACCGCTGACCTGTTATGTAATGAGCTCAAGCAGCAATGACCGACCGTTACTAGGCAACGTAATAAATTGGTTAAAAACATATGTCAAATTATTTTTAGTTTGTAAAGGAAACCGGATGAAAATTAAATAATACAGTTAAAGTCGTCGAATTTCGCTAATATATTTTTTAATAGAGTTGGTCTTGGTCAGTCAGTTGACGCAAGTATTGATATTTCAACGGAATTTAGATTCCATACGACACGTATATTACCGTTTCTAGATAACGTAATAAGTAGGTTGAAAGCAACTGTAAAATTATTGTTCGTTTTTAAAGGAAACTGAATAAAAATTAAATAAGTAATAAAATTACAGTCGTGGAAAAAGCATAGTACGAAACTTGCATGGAATAGTCATTACTCTCTCGTATGAATTGCGCTACTCGCCTGCAGCTCGTGGCGCAACTCCCATACTCGTGTCAAATGACCATCATTCCATGCTCGTTGCATAATATAGTATTCTACTTGATCATAACCCCTTGAGCATTTAGAATTTTATAAAACCTATACCTAAGTTCGTATGTAATATCTAAAAATGGTGTACATCATATTAATTTATTATAAAACTATACATTATTCGGTACATGAGTAAAGCAAGTATACTATTTTTAATAAATGTACACACTGATTTCAAAAGATCGCTATGTAGTAGGTAAAACTGCACATGCATATTTTCCGCGTCCACATTACATACAAGCATGACCAGTTACTAATTTCAGCCTTGCACTACTATTAAAAAGCCATATGAAATATAATTCGTATTACCTCATAAGATTTTTTTACTACAATATATTTATTCTCGACTGCTTGTTGTAATACACAATTAGAAACTTAAATGGTCATTGTAATAACCCGATGGTTTGTTTATGTTATGTGTTATTTGTTTTAACAGAAGTAATCAAACTAATAGTGGGAAGCACCTACAGCAACAATCGTCTTTTATAGGATTATCCAATTAAAAATCAACACAAATGATTTACATTTTGTTAATAACTTTAATGTTTTAATCGAAACTGATTGCTAACTTTAAAATAATTTTGTTCGGGCATTTTGTCATGATTAAATGTTTTGAAAGGGTAATCTATATTCTAGATGTTCTCACTTGTATCTTACTCTCATATTTGGTTACTCCCGAAGTATTGGAGTAGTTATATCTCTAGGACTATATAGCTAATACTTTGGTTCTCCAAGTTTCTCTGTCTTCAGTCATGTATGATGTGTCGTGAAATGCGTCCCTAATTTCGAGTTTTCATCTGGCCAGTCGCTTCCTGTTGGATGTCTGCCTGTCGTTGACCTTGTTAGGTATCAAAAATCTTAAATATGTATGACTGATCGTCTTGGACAGTCTAGTACGGGCGATCAATCAACGTTATAAGTCAACAATTTTAGAGAGTTATGAAATTATTTTTTTGCAATTTTAACAAATACCATTTCACTACTGTTTGAACATAAGGTAATAAGTACGTTTGAAAAATACTATTTGTTATTACAGATTATATATACTTATACCTGTTTTTCCAAACGGAATTTTTTAAATTTACTGTTATACCTTTTCAATCGCATTCACGCATGGTATATTATAGAAATTAATTTTATTTATTTATTGGCTACACAGCAGGATAACTACAGTTAGTTTTCCCAATAATAGTTTAACACAGTAAAATTAAAAAAAAAAAAAAAAAAAAAAAAAATTACAAAAATGTACAATTCGTAATTATTTACACATACATATGATTACAAAACAAGTATAAAGTATTTTGAAAATATTGTAATAATAAGAAACACAGCAAATAAGAAAGTATTACAACAATTTATAGAAACAATTATTCATATTTTTATTATAAGGTATTAGAATTGAGTTCATCAAAACTTTTAGCATGCTTTTTAAGGCATATTAATGAACATGACAGTATATCTATGCTAGGGCTCAGTTCGTTAACAGTATCGCTAATTCTCGCAATGGGCGAATTTATTCCCAAATTGGAATTACTGAACTGGTTATACGAAAGTTTTGAGTTCTCGGAGTATACGAACGACAATTGAAATTAAAAAGTAGTAGAAGTAATTGAGAATCAGTATTATTATTTATTATTTTGTGAAAGAATATCAAGTCAAGTGTCGTTCGTCTGTGAAGAAAACTTTGCATTTGATAAAAAGTTAAGTTTTGTTCATATGTTTTATAGTACAAGTTAATTGTTAATTGTTATTAATCGTTTAAATGTGTAATTTAAACGATTAATAAACTTCATTTGAACTTTTTCTATAAGTTCACTATAGATTTTATAGTGTGGATTCCACACTACTAGCATATTCAACTTGACTTCGTACAAGACAGTTAAATAAGTTTATTAGGGGACGAGGACTTGTAAATTCGCCTACGACTCTGAATATAAATCCCACATTTCGAAGTGCCTTTTGTACGATGTTATATATATTTTTATGAAACATTAGTTTAGAATCAAGTATGACTCCTAAATCTCTGATCTGATTTCTAATAGTAAGTGTTTTGTCATCTAATATAATATCGTAAGTGATTTTATGAATATTTCAAGTAAATATCATTACGTTCCATTTATCCCCGTTGAGTTTCAGTTTGTTGCGTTCACAATATATTTTCAAAGCAGTTAGATCATTCTGAAACAAGTCACAATCTTCCTGCTTGGTCACTGTTCTATAAAATGTTAAATCATCTGCGTATAGTGCGTAATATAAATTTGAAAAACAATTTACAATATCATAAATGAAAATACTGAACAATAATGGACCAAGATGAGACCCTTGTAGAACTCCAGAGGTAACAGAAACAGTTTCTGATTCATAATTATTCACTGCAACAAACTGACTACGATTCGAAATGTAGGATTCCATCCATCGGAGAAGATAATTATAAAAATTAGGAATAATTCACTTATGTCCTTTTTCTAAAGCAAATTATTTTCAAAACTATTCCACTGTCAATAATGAAAAAACTGGAATTATCACCTTATGTCCTGAGAGTAACGATTTATGGACGATATCGGAGAATATAGATAATTATTTCATTCATTTACAGGCATTTTATTTAAATTAAATGTTTAGCTAGTAATTTAACCAGTATGGGATATTCTCACTTTCAGTTTTGCCTAATTAAATTACCAATGTTAGAAAAATATATACAATACCGGTACGCAACAAATCTGCGACGAGTAATTCAGCGGTGGTCAATTCTACGGAGGTACATTTAGCGACGGTCATTTCGGCGACTGTCAAGTTGGCAAAGGAAAGAAAACTTAGCTACAAAAATTATAATAATAAGAAAATTATATATACAAAAATAGCAGTGGGGTATCGCAAATGATACAATTGCATATTTTATATTTTAAAACTATTTTTTAAATTTACATTGCCTGTTAAGCATCTTCAATAAATTCTGAATTTATTTAAATAAGTTATATTAGATTTTTAAATAATTAAAATTTCTCCTCAAATCAAATAAAAATGTCACTTTTTAAATATTTATAAATTTTAGTTTTACTGGATATTTTATAACTAACATTTTCTTAAATTTTTTATAATTATCTAAATTGTTTTCACATTGTCAGGTATGATATTTTTGTTTTAGAAATAAAAATATATAGATCTCATTATTTTATAGTAAAAATGGGTGGTTTCAAATATATGTATACTAGGGGCCTCAGCCCAGCTACGCCGGGCTTCTCCCCCTACGTTGACAAAACTATACAAAACTAGACAAATGTCATCAGTGTCAAAAGTGTTTTCAGCAAAAATATAATAATAATAATAATAACTTTACATGTGTTCCATCTAAATATGCACACTAGTAATTATTCAAATAAATATCTGTACACAAAATTTATCATATTTAAAAACTATGTACGCTAATATAACCAACTTATTTTGGTCTGTTAGATATGGCTTAACAGCCGAAGATATGCGTTTAAAACTAGTACCTCGCTTCAAAACATCAAAAAGTGTTGACTTTGGGATGCCAACAGCAACAGACAAACTACGAATTGTTCCACGACGATTTAAAGGAACATTTTTTATTTTTGACATTTTTTCTGAATAATCCTTACGATTTCTTCCGCATTTTTTCTTTTTTTTTGATGAAACATCTGCAGATATTTGGCCTTCACTATACTGCTGCTTAGATACATGCCAAATTATGGAAACTGTTAAACTGCTAACCTCAAAATTGGCAGCAACGCTATTAATAGCACCGCGTTGCAATTTTTCGCCTTTCTTATACTGTAACAATTTTCGCAGAATACCATTACGCTCATTAAGTGTCAATTGTTTCGATTTCGAGTTTCTTCTACGCACTTGTTCACAATTTTCGTTGTTTTTTATCTGTCAATTATTTTTGACACGGATGAGCTACTGCAGTGCCATCTGTTGTTTTAGAAGTACAACTAGTACTTATATATCTATAAAAGAGAAAAGATGGAAATATTAATTACATTCCCTAATCACACGTTTTTAAAGAAATGTGTACCATATTTTCGGACAGAGGGAGTATATCTTAGCAATATTTTCATTTTAAAGTATAAATTTAACAAAATAAAAATGTAATAGTTATGCATATAGCGTGAGTTTATTTTATCATAGAACATAGACGTTTCATTTCTATAACAACCGATGATTGACAGCTATGTAAAATGCTTTTATTTATTTATTTATTTTTTTATAGCCTTTGCTGCTTAGGCAATAAGCCAGGACAATTCGTAATTTTGAAAAATTCCATGCCTGAACTGGATTTGAACTTGAGCCCAACTTTTTTCGATGCTTCATTTAGATCTTTCAGTATTTTGCCATTATTTTCGGTACGAGCTTTAATCTTGAGTGGTTTAGCATTACATATTTTAAAACTTTTTCCCACGACAGATGAAAACTTTTGCTATACGGCCGTGAATAATTTTTGAGATTATTTGTCGCCCTGTGAGATACTTGTTATGGCCTGATTATGTATGAAGTTTGTTATCTGGCTATAACGGCAAACTATATTTATTTATTTTTATTTTTGTAAATGGTATCTATCAGCATATGTTTATATTTGGCAGGGTTTCTTGTATATCGTCCCGCTGATGTTGTTTTTAGTACTGTTTTTACCGCTAATGGGATTTTGAAACAAATGCATCAGATTTTTCCTTACCGTAACCCGAACTACGACTTAAAATTCTGATGTCCTTAGACGTTTTTGTAGAAAGAGACAATTTATCTGCTTTGATAAATAGTGCATTAGTAAGATATTAGTGCTCCAAATACGATTTTTTTCTAGAAACTAGTATAATTGTTGAGATATTGAGGTTAGATTAAGTTAGAGGCATTAGCTTTAGGCAGCAGTCTGACTGATTGAGCGCCGTCGTGTAACGTAGCGCCGAGTCGTGTAGTGTCATTTAAAAATTTAAAAGCTGGTCTGACTGATCAAGTACTGTCCAGTATTATCGATCATTCAGTGTCAAGTAAATTTTTTTCTCACTTGTCAAATAGTGCATATTCCAACCTAAAATAATACTATCAAACAGTTAATACTAATTAGCGAGTCCATTTTACTCTATATTGTAATTTTTTTTTTTTTTTTGACGTTCCAACTGTCAAATAATATATGGTTATGAACTGTATATGCTTATATGCGCATGTGCTATTGTCTCGAGCGTCGTGTGAAATTCAAACCGGTTTGAAATACAAACAACTTGATGCTACTTGACAGCAAACGATGGTTCAGTGCGACTCATGCCCTTAGTTAACGTGTGTTTGAAATTTGCTCGACAGCAAACGATCGACAGCACTCGATCAGTCAGACCGCGGCCTTATACATCATAATCGTAGTTTGAAATCTGCATCCATCTTGATTTTGTTTTAGTTAACTAATAGTGATCAGCAATACAAAAAAACTAAATTTACCAAAGGAAATCCAGTTCTTCGTAGAGTATTTAGTGCGCATCTTCATAATAAATCTTCTGCCTGACTTCTCATGAGAAACTATGTAACATGACAAAACAATAGTATGCTATTTGCCTTCTGAAATGGAATTTACGTCAATAGTTAAATATTCAATAAATCAAACAATATTAACATATGTCCCGAGGTTCTAATAACCAAGCTGTTACAACGTCCCTAAATAAAACAATTATAAAAACAAAAATACATATATTTTTTCCGTCTCTCACTAACGTTAATTCGTCGTTGGATCTGCTATACCTCCTACGTTTACTTTTTACAGAATTCGTTGGTATATAGAAAACCATATTTTAAACCTCCTATGTGAAATTCCTATAAATTTAGCAATACTCCAATATCCTCTCTATTCAGAAAAACACATAGGATTGTGTCACGGTGTCAGGAGACATTTTATATTCTCTTATTATTTAGTTTTTTTTGGCTTCCTGTAAAGTTTAATTGTTTTCTCATATGAGAAATTGCAGATCCAACGATGAAAGCATATAATTTTTGTAATTGTTTCCTTTTGTCATTTTTCGGTAATCAAGGAATGAAAGAAATAGAAAATAAAACAAGGGGTATAATTAACCTAAAGTTCTATCAGCACATGCAATTTCTTTTCTACTCTTTATCTGTCACCAATAACAACTTAGGCGTTGCTAAGCAATGATGCCAGCAATTTACTTACACATAATTGGACTTGAAACACACTACAAAGTTGAGTTAAGTTCCAAATCAAATGGCAATTAGTATATAGCAACTTGTCCTTAGTCTAAAACATCATTGACCATGTCAGGTGGATTTAAATCGAGTTCTCTATTTTTATGAGTATGTTTATCACGATTTATATTTCTAATTCCAACTTCGTTTCTAGTTTTGTTTTTTCTATGACTGTTATCGAGGCACAACTTGTATGTAACTTAAATTTACACCAATGGACGGACTGGTATTAGTAATTATACAGCAGGGTTTATACCAGATATCTGACAAAACCGATCAGCCTAGCGTAGTGGTAACACACGTGAAATTTCAGTATGAAAAATTAGAATTGTCCTGACTAATTGCCTTAGTAACAAAGGCCATTAACATGAAAAATTATATAACATGAATGAATAAGAAAAAAAAAAAAAAAAACTGGCAACAAAAAAATTAAGAATTATAGCAGACTATTGCACTTGTAATCCATTGAAGTCCTCATGTAATAGTTGTACACACTTAATGCCACCACTCTAAGGAATATTCGCACCAAATCAAATATTTTCCTATGCTGAGTTTTACCTCTAGAAGGTTTAGTTGGACGACTGAGGCTAGAGTGGAATTGCCTTCGTCTTCTGAGTGGTATCAGAAAAATTAATGTGTAGTGAATGATTACTCCAGTTGAAGTTTTTTTAAAGTATATTAAAATCACTGTTCACACAATATGCCTATACAGTTATAACCCGAAGTTATGTCGTATCCATTTTATGATCGATGATTTATCCAGCTATATATTCATAAATAAAACTAAATATTCTGTTTGTTGTCGTCAGTTTTATTGTCATCGAAGTTTACACATCATCAGTCATAAATTCTTAAAATAACATTTACTATTAAATGTCATATAAAAAAAAAAAAAAAAACTTTATTTCACTAAGGGTTTATACAGGTATGGATAGCGAATACCCTAGGAAGCCAATTCTGGATACAAACATTTTGCCATAAATAGCGCAGAGGTATTTATAGGCAGACTCAGACAACATCGTCTGGAGTCTAAATTTCCATTTATTGCGTACTTGTGTGGCACGCTCTATACGTGTCCGTTCATACTGCTGTATTTTGTTTGTCACTAGATTGCGCTGTTTACTTTGACAGAGGAGTTTCTCTTCCTAGTCTGGGCTGAACAGCTAACATAACTTTAGGTTATTTTAGCCTGTTTTTGTAGCGTTGCTTAGGAGCTCCCACACCTCTGCAGCCTCCTTCCAACTATGAGTACAATAATCTTTTGGATATCCTATCCTATCCTGGTATTTGGTATTCTTATGTCGTCTATTTAAGGCATGTTTGGTGGAATCTTTCTAATTTTAATATGCCGTAGAAGAGATAGAGATTGAAAAGAACAGGGAGTACAGGTGAGCTGCCTTGTGCAGCATTGTCTTTGTCAGAATATAGTTTTCAATGAATTAGATAGTTGCTAATAATATGCGCGCCGCTTTTTTTTTTTTTATTGGTTTTTGTAAGCCCATAAATCTTATGGAACACCGCGTTGTGTATTATATTGTATATACAATTCCTCTGCTTTTTTTTAAATTTTGGTCTTGGCAACTATTGGCCATTAACCAGTATTAACTTTACCATTTCAATTTTCTTGGTACAATGCATCCTTGAAACTACGAACACACACACAAATATCCATGCCATCACCGGGATTCGAACCCGAGCCCCCGTTGCCTAACAGTCAGAGCGCCACCTACTCTGTCCGCTAGACCACAGTGACTAGCTCCTCTGTAGTTATGATATTGTGTTGTGCTAAATATTTAAAAAGTTCATTAGTTTTAATTTAGCTTGCCTCATCGGGAAGACGATGCTTGTGGACTTTTATCTAATAATTATTGACGCCTTTGTCTTATTGTTCATTCTGGATCCATCAGTATATATTTGTATATAATTTTGATATTTATTGTTTAGTTATAAAAATTGTTGCTTACAGGTTGTTGAGTTGGTAGAAGATTTATTTTGGTTCGAGTGGTGCAGGTGAAAAATTGGATTTCTCCTGACCCATGGAGATACCCCTGGTATATTGGAGTTGTATTTTTTTGGAATTTGGGGGATGGGATATCAAGGGAACTTGGTTTTTCAAGTATTTGTTTTTGAAGCGGTGAATTATCTTTCATGGTTAAATTATTATTGTTTTTGCGGAATATATTTTTATGGATAGGTATATCTGGATTTTTTTAATTTTATTTTTTTATCAAATTTAGAATGTAAAGGAGAAATAACTTTCCTCCTAAAGTCCGAAGGTGGCCCCCCTGCCTTACATAAAATACTTGCAATCGGACTGGTTCTAAATGCTCCTATACATAGTCTGACGGATGTAGATTGAATTGTATTTAGATTTTTATCGTACTTCAGTTCAGATCTCCGTATACAGCGCAACCATAGTCTAATTTAGATCTAATTATGGCTTTATAGATGTTTAAAAGTAATTCTTTCCGGGCTCTCCGTCTATAGTGTCCTATTGTTTTTAATAAAAATATTCTTTGCAAACATTCTTGGTTTAAATAATTGATGTGGTGTTTCCAAGTAAGATTTTGGTCGTGTATTGTACCAAGAAATTTAAAGTTTGTAACGTACTTTTTAACGTATTATTTTTTTTGTAACGTATTATTTTCATTTAAGGTTAATAGTGGTTTGTTCATGATTTTTCTGGAGTTTGTAAAAAATACGGCCTTAGTTTTGGACAGAAAAGGTAAACCACGTGTTTTACGACCATTGTTCAAGCTTTGATAATGCCTGCTGTAATTCTCTTTGTATTGAAGTTATATTTTTGTCTTTGTAATATAGAACTAAATCGTCAGCGAAAAGTTATTTTGTTATACGTTTGACTATTCCTGATTTTATATTATTTATGGCAATTGAAAGAGTGCAACACTTACAATTTCACCCTGTGGGAGTGATGATATTTTTTCTCTTGAAAATGCTTCTGTTCTTCAAAATTACTAATTTTCCGTCGGCTATGTGCCATTCTTGTAGAATTTTCGATACTTGTTATCAGTAAATATGTTTCAGATCTTGGAAAGCCTCCATGGTTTCCGAATTTATGAGTAGAGTATTTAATGTCCAGCTATTTAGATGGTGAAATGAATTTATTTTAGAAACACAACGTAGCTCTAAAATATGTTTGTCTTCATCAGATGCTGTACTGAGCAATGCAATAGATACAATATGTTATATATGTATAGCAATAGTAAATAAATATTTACCTATTTTTACACAATATAAGTAGACGAATTTGGTGTGCAGCATAAGAATTTCTCGGAAATCTTTGGTAGCATACGTTTAGATGTTGTAGTCCGCTGGATCGTGTTGAAGATACCAAGTACTAAGATACCAATACCAAGTACCAAGATACCAATACCTAGTACCAAGATACCAATACCAAGTACCAAGATACCAATACCAAGTACCAAGGTACCAAGATACCAATTATTGTTAAATAAATAAATAAATGAATAAATAAGTTGTACATCGACATGAGACCAATCTAGGTCTGATTAGGTATTTTTATTAAAAACCTGCGGTATTATGAATATTAAAACTGATAAAAATGACCAACCATTAAATTAAATCTAATAAATCTTAAACTTAATTCTTCAGTCTAGAGTCCATCCAATGATGTCCTTTAGTTTGTTTCACTAACTCTAGGACGCTATACACAGAAAATCATGCACAATACTCTGCTTTTGTCACAACACTATACAAAATCAAATGGTTTTCTTCTCAGTAGTTTTTGGATCATATTGTGGTTGCCCAGCAGCTGAAGATCCTCTGCATTTATATGCTGATGAAGTATGGCTTCATGTTTATCTGCGAACCTCTTGATTTCTTCTCGTACCATTGGAATATCAAGATCACGATAAAGATCACCGTTGCGAACGTACTGAGCATTAACCAAGCTACGCAGCACTTTGTTTTGGAACGACTTTACTTAATTTTATATTGGATTATTTGGCAGAACCCCAGAGTTTCATTCTGTAAAGCCAAACAGGTTTTAGAATTTGATTATAGATAACTATTATATTATTTAGTGGCAACTTGGATTCCTCCCAAGATGCCAGTAATATTGTGTATATTTCAGATCGAGTTCAAATCGCGTTTTCTTGACATTTTCCTTCCATCGTAACTTAGAATCTAGGTTCATGCCAAGGAACTTAGCATTGTTTTCATGAGGTACAATGATAACATTAATGTCGAGTGTTGAGGAGTTATCATGCTTTTGTTGGTAAAGTTGACATGTATAGATTTCAACTCGTTAAATCTAATTTTCCATTTTCTACTCCAGTCATAATTGGATTGGCAGCATTCTGCAACTTAGCAGTGGAGGATTCTGAATTATGTCCGATGCAAACAAAGCTGCATAATCCGCAAATGTGGCAGTAGTCACGTCTCTGAGGTAAAGTATAGGTCCCAGAACACTTCCCTATGGAACTCCTGCCGTTATTGCTTTGAGGGCAGAATATTCATCGTCCTGTTTGATGCAAAATAGTCTGTCTGAGATATATCGACGACGCGCGTGCAATATATTCTAAGTGACATATACATAGTTTGTCAGAAAACAACAAAAAATATTTTACCTGCATACCAATTACATTATTTTTTTACAGTATACTCTAGTTATTTAGATGGGCTGTGTTCGACGCAAATAGCCATCGTTGGTTTGCTCCAAAACTTTTAACTAACTATTAGAAAATAATATACAATACACAAAACAGACACTAGCCCCATTTTATAGGGCTATGTTCTGTTTTGTGTATGGCTATTTTATATAACTATTGAAAGTATTAAATATTTAGAATTTTTTTCTGGCTAAGATAACTTTCCACTAGATAAATATTTATATTATTTATTCAAATTTAGCAAAAACGAAGTATATCAAAAAATGTCAGTTAGGATGTATTGCACGCGCGTCGTCGAATGATGATAAGATTTCCACATAGTGTCTCGGTAACAATTTATTTAGTTTATGGACTAAACCTTCATATCTTACTTTGTCAAAAGCCTTGTTCAGGTAAATGACACTATTAATAGTAGGGAAGATGGACTCTACATAGATAAAGGGTTGTATTATGAAGAGAAAAATTAGGCGAAGTAGCTTGCTTAGAAAATAAGCAAGGGCCCGGTTTTTTTTTTACTACTTTGTCATTTAATCCAGAATAAAAACTACGTAAATACTCAAAGTTTTAATGTGAATGGTTTTCAAGGAAGAAGACTAATAAATGGTGGGAAAAAAAAGAATACATTAATAAACGACCAAATTTTGAAATGTTAATTTAATAGAATCACAATAAACTGTCACAATAAACTGTGATGTAAGCTAAAAGTTCATGTTGTGAAATAGATTGAGCTTTTATATAGAATGTCTTTCTTCACGAGCATATTTATTCTATTCTGTTTATATTACTTCATATTTATTTTATTATTATTTATTTACTTATTTCAAATGAGCAATGACCCTCGTAATTTTCCGAGTGTCTTTAAAAATTTGCCATACTGTTAGCAAGCTTCATTTAGATTTGAATGTCAATGCTTTTCTCAAATTATCGAATTTTTGTCACCATGTTTGCGTTTGGAAGACATTTATTATTAGAGATATAATAAAAAATATCAGTGATATCTGCAACAGAACCTCACCATATTTTTTTATAATCACTATATAAACCAACTCCTTTCCCATCATGCTTCGGTGTTAGAGTATATAGATATATATATGATTCCGTGTTGCTTTGTTCGTAGTGCAAAATAGTGTGAAAACTAGTTCATAAATTTTTTAAGCTAGTCAGTGGCGAAACTAGAGTTTGTGACACCGTGGATGCACATCGACTTTTACACTCCTCCCTCACGAAAAACAACACAATGCAGATCAAACATATTTAGACACAAAGTAAAAACTAGGTATAGGAAAAAGAATTAAAATGCCATGTTTCTGAAGTAAAAAATTAATTTCAATGTTCAGCAATTCTACGAAATATTTTTTCTTGCTTTTCTATTAGCAAATTCATCGATTACATTGCCGAAATGTATTCCATTAGTAATTTTCTGTTAAGACAGTATATCAATATTTCTTAATCGCAAAGAGCTCATTATATTAGGTCATCAAGGATGAAATTTGTAGAAAAAAAGGCAAAGTTGGTTAATAACTTAACAAATATAAGGAATTATTTTATTCATCAAAGTATGCACCCACATTGTTTACACACTTTTGCCATTTAACGGGCAGATTGTTCTGGCTGGTGGTATAAAAACCTGGCGGATGAGAGTCGATGAATTCCTGGAAGGCCAGTTTTACAGCACTGTCGGAATTAAAATGTTTTCCTATTAAAAAGTGGTCCAAATTGCGGAAGAAGTGGTAGTCGGTGGGGGCTAAGTCTGGTGAGTATAGAGGATGATGAAGAAGGTCCAACTCCAGTTCCTGTAGTTTTGCCACAGTCATTTGTGCAGTGTGTGGTCTAGCGTTATCAAGCAATAAGATAGGAGTCGATCTATTGGCCAATCTAGGCGGTTTTTCTTTAAGTTCTTCAAGTTATTCAAAGTTTTTGCATAATTTCGTCCAGATTTTTGCAGTATATTTCTGCTGTGATCGATGAGCCAGGTTTTTTTGTTTGGTCTTTAAGATACCTGTACGAAATTTGGCGAACCAATTTGATATTGTCTGCTGCGTAATAACGCTAGAGCCAGATACTATTAATGTTTCGCGCGGTCTGAGATGTCGTAGTTCCACGTAAGAACTCATACTTCATAATAGTGCGAATTTCCGACCGTTCCATTTTCAACAAAATTGATTTTAAAAAAAAGTTTTTGACATTTGTTAGAGCATACAGTGATTTTTGTAAACAGGCGAGATGTATAACTTTCCAACTAAAAAAAAAAAAAAAAACGGTAAAATATTAAGCCAATGTCAAATAATAAGCTGCTATAGTTGGCAATATTATTAACTACAAATTTTATCCTTGACGACCTGATAGATTTTCAGAAATTCTTGATTAGTTTTAAATTAGAATAGCTCCTTTGACAGCGATCAACCCTGTAAAGCAATTATACCCGAATTCGAAACAGTATTACAATATTCGGAATTGATTTCCGAATATGGTATTTTTGTAGTAACAAGCAAAAATTGAAGGGTGCCATGTCTCTATTTCCTCTTGCCTAGCAGCAACAGCAATAAAACTGTGAAGTATTTTTCTCTCAACGAAAATCTTTTCCTTATTAATGTAACCTATATCATGATATAACTGAGCCAACGGACTGGCCGAGCGCACTAAGTCGTGCGGTTTGTACTGGCGGAAACCCAGTACTACCGTCCGGTCGATGGTTCGAGCCTCGTTCGTTGGTGATATTATTCGGGCGAGAATTATATGTTTACATTACTCCCATTTTCACAATCATTCACCCCTCATCCAGGTGTAGGAGCTCGCCCCCTGGCATCGGCGATTAGCCTCGTTGCAGAAATAAAGGCCGATGTAAAATAAATAATATAATAATAATAATAATAATCATGATATACTGACACTCATATGTATCATTCAAAAGATTTGCTAGCGTAACGTTCGTACAACATATTCTCAGGAAGGACATAAAATTGTTGAAATCTCATTCGTGGTACTTATTTCTAGCCAAGAAAATATTTCTCTCCACAGTTCAGTTTCGTATGGTAGTTCAGCATCTCGTGATCTTTCACGAAGCCTTTTTTTATACATCGACACTAATGTACTATTCGAGATCATCACAAATAGCTTTGGCATAAGTTACTGGATTGTGTACTGGCTTGTCCTTATTTTCTACTAAAAATACTTTTTCAAATAAAATACATCAAATTTCTGTGCATTATCCGTTATGTATACGTAGTTAATATCTAGGACAAAACTGCGTAGGCCAATGAAGCACATAAGGCAAAAAGATTGCAATCCACCAATCAGCACCCATGTTACTCTATTTTCTTCTTCGCCAGTCAACTGTCCTAAAGCACTTAAAATTTTTGAGTAATTGTCTTGTGACACTCGCAGCTTGCCCCCTTGCACTGTACCACGCGTTTATTATGTGCTTGACCATGTGGCGAATGACATATTCTTAACTTTATCACAGTAAGTAGTATTCGTGAAAAAAATATAATTGTGTCTGGCATGTTGTACTCTTCTACTATCCCAACAGAAAAGAAAAACTTTTCATTGCAGTAGATCAAAAGTGTCGCCCGGGGTGGACTATCTTCTCGTACTCCTCTAGCTACGCTACTGATGCTAATTACACTACATTTAACATTTTAAATTCCTGGATATCGTTTAGTATGCCAAACATTTAATAGAATATACACTCCTCATCAAAATGGTCTAGTTACATTTGATAAGGCTGGGAAAGGATTGTTTGTTTGTCATTGTATAAAGATTTTGTTAAGGGTGAGTAGGCAGGGAATCCGCGTGGAACCGTTCTTTACCAAAGTCCAGACCACATTTCCCAGGTGATGACGAAAGTTTACAAACGTGCCCGGATTGGGTTTGAACATAGTGTGCCACGCTCCGCGGGAATCTACGGGTGTGTGACGGATAATGTATACTCTGTCTAGCAGAGGCGATCGGCTTACTCAAGAGAGTAAGTACTAAGAGTAATTCTCAGTAAATTAAATTAATGATAAAGATTTAAATAATTTTGCAATTAAGAACAATAACAATAAGAAAACGATAAATTTTGACGAGAATAAACAATTTACTAATATACTGCAGTGTAGCATTGCCGTACGTTATAAACAGTCGTACGTGTCGCTCGACACCTTCTCAACGACAGCAAGGCAAAGGTGGTTAAATCTTAAGAAGAGCTAATTAGGCCCTCAATGACCTTATTATCAATTTTGCATACACCTACAGTATATCTTGGCCAAGTCACTAAATACAGTTCTAAATTACAGATAGTGATGCTCTCCGAGAAGATAGGTATATCCCAGTATGTTCACAACACCTTGACAAGGTGGGACGTGCGTGTCTCTACAAGAACCGGGTTGTAAGTCCGAACTACAGTCCTGAGACATACATAGCTGTCTGACGCACCACTACTGAGTATATTTATCCTAAGATATTATATACAAATTAATAAATAAGGCTATGTTACTCTTCTGAAGCTCCTTACTACACTGATCTTAAAATGTCGTTAAAAAAGTCCGGTGGCGGAATGCGGCGAACAACAAACGGGCTCGAATGGCTCCTGTGCGCGGAACTACTGTTCCCAAGTTTCCAGGGTCCAAACTCGCTGTCTCCGATGTTCCGAGCACTAGCAAGAAACCATGCCGTATGTGTCCACAAGATGTTCGACGGTTTCTGCTCAGACCAGATTACAACCAAAATCTTAACTAAAATGTATATCCCTGCTAAAAAGGCTGAAATAAAATATATTATTTCCTGTACCCGTTTTATATCAAAGCAAAAATAGCTTGAAACATTCTCTTACCACGTATGCTGGTAACGTGCCTATAATGTCTATAAAACCCAAAAATCCGTCGAAAGACGTGTAAATATAGGATAATTTACATCAAATGGTTGGCTGAATAAAGAATTATCCTGGTATTAGTCCCGTGGCCGTAATTGCACCAAAATTAACGATAATTAGCAATATATCCAAATTAGCCTCTGTATCCAACCTTTGTTTTATTTATCAGACAGTATTTATTTGTTTTACCATGGCACACTTGGTTCTTAATCATTTTGAATTTTTAATTTGTGAATGTATTCAGTGTGCGGCACGATATTTGAACGTAACAAACCGAGGCGTACTTCTTATTGTTTGCACACGGGCGGTGAAGGCACGTGCGGTTGCCCAATTTATGGGTAATTGATAAGGTTTTTCTGAGGTAACAAATAAATATCCTTTTCATGATTTCATTGAGTATTTCTTAGATCATTTTTATGAGTGTATATGTAGGTATATCACCATTAGTTTTAGGTTCAAGTGTAGCCTTCTCACGACCTCCTAGGAACAGTCCTTTTTTTTTATTCAACTTACATCTTTTTTGCTGCCTCCCACTTTATACAAGCCTATCCTTACAACAGGATTGCAAACACATCTGTTGGTCTTACTGACTCCCTGTACATGTGGTTTTGGTGGAATAGTTTTAACTTGTGTCCTACCGCTGCCGCCTTGTAATATTTGTATTTTATATAATAGTTAAGTTATAAATATGCTTTAATATACACATTTTATTAGATTAATATAATTTATATTTTATGACATTTTATATTTATTACATAGCCACGTTTTCTGGTAACCCTTTCGTTTGATTTCACTAAATAGGTCACCTTTCTTGAATTCCTTACTATTCACAACAAAGACATTTTGAAACGGTGATGCTCCTAAAATATATATCCTTCTAAAATATTCTATTCTCGACTACAGTGCTTTTACTTCAACGGCGAGCTGCAAAATGTAAATATTTTGCCAGTCAGTCTCAGTATTTGAATCATTTCTTTTACTTTTTTAACATTTTCGTAGGTTTTTTATGTTCCGAAAGATGTATCAGTCTTCCTTCATCAACTGACTCTCAGTCACTACTAGATCACTTAAGCTAGCAGCAAACTATCTTAATGGTCACTTCAGCAGCATCAGCATAAATAATCACAGATATTTCATGAGTTAAAACCAAGTCATGTCAATACGCTATTCTCATTCGTTTCTTAGGACAATCCTAAAGAACTTATCTACAAAACTATATAGCTCATATTGTCTGATTGAACAAAACTAGTTGAAATTTTGCTAGTTATTGTAAAGACGGTTGTACGATTAGTTTGCAGTAGTAGAACTACTTTTTTTTTATTAGGTGGCGATCCGTGTAGACATACTGACTCAACTTATATAATTTGATATGGTATTGTAACCTGAGAACACTACCTCTTTTTTAATTCGGACACAAAATTTGTGTTATCGAATACAACAAATCGCGGGTGACCTGGCAATACCTCCTATCTGCATAAATAGAAATTTAAAGGAGAGGTAAAAAACTGTTTTATGTCAGCCGTTTTTGCGTAGTTAAAGATAAAAGGTAATGCTTTGTACGAAGTTTAGACCTTAAATATTTTTCTTGTTTAAGAAGTATTGTCACAACTTGTGCACTAATACGTGGATTACAATGCAAACCTAGAACTTATTTTCGCTAAAAATTGTAGACAGGAGGTATTGCCAGGTCACCTAAAGGGGCAGCGAAATTTGATAAGAAAATATTTATATACTATTGCACCCATTGCCAACTATGTTGGCAATGTTGGCAAACACATCATTACCTTAATGTGGGACTTGCTCAACGCCTCCGACTTCTTTCTCTAGCCATACGCCTTCCTTCATCCAATTCAAATTGAATCAACTCTTTGCCCATTATTAAAAACTGGACAAATAATAAGTATTATCCCTAATTATTTATTCATAGATTTTTTAAGATGGGAAAACGATTCTTTTTTACTCAGTGCATTACATTTATACTGTTCAAACTAAAAATGATCAGACACGTTAAATTTAAAATATATTTATGAAAATAAATGTTCCAATTACTTATATAATATAAGAATACGCACACGGAAAAAGCGCACACGGAAAAAGGCACACGCGGAAAAAAGTGTACTTACACTATATCTCAAATCAGTCTTAAATAAATCGTGAGAAACTATTACACAGTAAAATGTAATTGTTCGCCAGCTTTAATATATTGCGTTCACTGTTGTAAGGTCACACCAGATCTGGTTATTTTGGTTACTTTTATAGTGTAGTACGAACTTTTAAATGTATTTGTCATTTCAAAATATTCCCTACGCCGTAAAACTTTTTCAAACTACTTGAGATTGGTTAGTTATGATGATTATAATTAAGATATCATTTGTCTTTATGAATAATGTCAAACATTTTAAGAAAGTGAAATTTTGTTGTAATACCAACCATGTTTTGTATTATATAAGTAATTGGAAAATTTATTTTAATAAATATATTTTAAATTTAACGTCTCAAATACAATTTCAAATGTGCAAACTATTGAATGCATCAATTAGTAATTTTTACCAAAATATTTTAAATATTTCGAACCAATTTTAAATTTACACAAATAAGTTTTCACCTAGTGGCGCTGATATGGCCGAACTCAGCCGGTTTATCTTGGTAAAAAGGCGAGTTTTACCCAATGCATTACTTTTACGTTTTTTTTTTTTTTTTTTAATTTAAAACGTTTAATTTATTTTTACATTAATTTACCATTTTTCCAAAATATATCAAATATCTCAAATCAGTTTAAATAATCGTATGAATAAAATAATACATAATAATATAAATAAGATAAATCTGCAAAATATTATTCACATCGGTCAAAGGATATAAGAGTGTCTAGAGTTTCTCGTTTAGGCCTACGAAATGCTAGACATTTCTATATGTTATTTTATCCGCAGTTTCTCAGAAAATAAATCTGCAAAATATGTTTATATTGATCATAGGATATAGGAGTGGAGTGTCTAGAGTTTCTTGTTTATGTCTCTTATAAAAACTTTACTTTAATTTATTTCAAAAATGTCTTTTTAAAAATTACTATTCTATGTTTTTTCTATCCTTTTTGTTATGGCATTAGTAGCAAGAACGCCAAAAACTAATACAGATAAAATAATCATTATTTAAATAATTAGAAATCGTAGAAATGAAAAAATAATAAAGCATTGAAGAAATAATAATAAAGAAAATAAAGTCACATTATTCTTACTTTCATCAAACCAAATATTTTTTAAAATAATTATTTTTCTGTAAATGTTCTTCTTTTTCTATGTAATAATAAAACTAGATGTATTCGATATGAATCTAATCAACGTACAAATGTTCAGTGACTGTTTTGTGGCTTTCATATATTATAATACAAGGTCAAGTGTGGCCCCGCACTTAAAGAAATTCTTGTGATAAATTATAATTCTCCTATATAAAAATTACAAATATGGCAGTTTATACGCAGGACCTTTCTTTTCAAAATGACGTCATCAATGAAATTATTTTGACGCAATATCAGGCATGTTTTCAAATGCAATAAGATAGAAATATTTACAATTTTAGTGACATATTGAAACATTATGATGTAATTTCTAAATGATTGATTTTTAGTAATCCTTCAAAGCAGGACCGTTTTACCATTATATTGAATATGTGAAATACTGTGCATTGGTAGCGTTATTACCCCTTATTATGTTAGAATTACACCACTCGGGCGGTAATCCTCCACTCTAACCTATAATTATATTTTTTCCATTGCTAAAAGACACAATTCAACAACAAGAATCCGGCTAAATGACAGACAAATTCGAAACCGGTAAGATATTTCATACTTACCTTGCTTATGTAACACTAAAAAATAATAAGAGAAGTCGTGAGAAGTAGTTTTTTCAATATGTCTGTCTGTTCCACCTATGATAATTTTAGTTGGTTAATACAATTTCAAAAGTAGCTCTGCAGTTAGTTCTCATGTGATATTTACTATCAGAAATTCACTTAAGTAATTCTGAAGCGTGGATTTAGCATGCGCGATAATACCTTGCTGCGTGGCATCTACCCTTCTTGTGAATAAAAAATCTTTACGTCGGATGCAATGCCCAAAGACTTTATTGTCCTCTACCCATCACTCTGCTTGGAAAGACTTCAACCAACGGCATCGAACCCGGAGAGGGCGGTTTCGAACCTCTAAATATTTTTTATTCTTTTGTCGCTTGATCTCTGTAGATACTGTTATAAATCGTCTTCAGTTATGAATACTCGAGAAGAAAACACTGATTTTAATTTGATGTACAATAGTATCGAGTTTATTTTTCTATATTTTTAGCACAATGCTCTTTATTTATATTCGTTACTAATATATTTAATATAACTTCAGTTGAAAGTTTGTATTCGCAACAGTTGCCCCTGGGGAAGTACGTCGTCTGGTGTTAGATTCTGACACCTAAGACTTCCTTTTGACAGACAAATACAAACCGGTAAGATATTTGATACTTACCTTGCTTATGTAACACTAAAAAGTAATAAGAGAAGTCGTGAGAAGTAGTATCTCGACATTTTAGTACATAAACAACACAGGTATGATTCACAAATTCATGGTAATGCCAAAAGTTTGGCTTTAAGTTTAATTAGAAAGTTATAAATAAATTATTATTTTTATTACTATTTATTTATTTATTTATTTTTTTTTTTCTGAAACATCAACACGAAACATATACAAATGGTGAATTGCTAACGTCCGAGTTAAATGCTTTAAACTCTGATTATCACTAACCCGAGTAAAAATGACAAAAAATGTGTTGCTAATGTACGAGTTAGTTCTAACTCGGATTAAAAGAAACAAAATATTTAACTCTCTAATATGGGCGGATTAATATTTAATCCTCGATTTTAACTCTAGTTTTGACAGTGACGTTTATGAAAAACAACTATTCAACACAATTTAATACAATTTAATTTGTTAACATATTACTTATTATTAATTAAAGTATATTTTTTTAAATTATAAAATATAATACAAGTCTGTACCAATAAATAAAGTTGGGTTATGTAAATAAAACAATTATTTTTAATATTTATATATTATTTTTAATATTTATACATATTTATTTTATGCTTAGATCATATATTTACCATGAGCAGTTCCTCACAGTCCCCTTCCATATCCTCCTCTTTTGATGAAGTTATTGAAGCATTAGAACAATGTATCCCAAGACCAAGACATTTTCGAAATCGAGAAAATCCTTTTGAAAAATATAATGATGAAGAATTTAAAACTAGATTTAGATTTACAAAAGGTTCCGTAATTCAAATTTTAGAATTAATTAATTAATAGAAGTCAGTTGGAACCAATGACAAGCCGCAAAACTGCAATAAGCGCAATAAACTGGCACGTTTCAAAAAATGTTAGGAGATAACGTTAACATACATTGTTCTACAGCAAATCGTATTTTAAGAAAAGTTTCTTATGTGTTGGCAGCACAAGCACCTCACTTTATTACAATGCCAAGTATGGAACAACTAAATACTATAAAAGTTAAGTTGTACGATGCTCATGGATTTCCTGGTGTCTGTGGATTAATCGACTGCACTCACAAAAAAATTCAATCCCCTGGATGTGATCTGGCAGAACTGTATAGAAACAGAAAAGGATTTTTCTCATTAAACGTCCAAGTAGTATGTGACCATAGACTAATGATTCGTGACATAGTAGCACGTTGGCCAGGCTCTACTCATGATACAACTATTTTTAATGGTTGTTCACTGAAGGCTAACCTGGAAATGAAAACTTTTGGACAAGATATTTATTGGTTAGGTGATGGAGGGTACACTTGTACAGAATTTTTACTAACGCCAATTTTAAATCCTAGAACAGAAGCAGAAATTAGGTAATTAATAATAACAATGAATGACAAAAATAATAAATATCGATCTTCTAAATATCTATTTACATCAATATATTTTTTGTAGGTATAATCAAGCTCATATTTTTACCCGTAATGCTGTGGAAAGGTGCTTCGGTGTGTGAAAACGTCGTTTTCCAGTATTATCACTGGGAATAAGAAATAAATTTGAGAACGTACCAATAATTATAGTGGCAGTAGCTCTACTGCATAATTTAGCAATAGATTTCAAAGATGTAGATGATTTTGCAGAAGAAATTCATATTAATGTAGACAATATTGAAAATAATGTTCCAATGCGCAATAATGCAAATGTAACTAGAAGACAAATTTTAATAAATATTTTTTTTTTTTTTCATAAAAAAATACAAAAAATTTACGCAATTTCTTTATTTCTAATCTTAATTTCTATTAAGGACAAAGTTTCTTTATTTTTTAATATTCTTAATTCTGTATTTTTTATTTCCTTTTCTATTTCAAAAAGGGTTTCTTTGGATTTTAATTCCAAATCCAAAATCATGTAATTCATGTATTTCATGTTTTTCTCTCTTCATTTTAAGCATTTCTTTGTCGTATTCTTCTTTGTTTTCCTTTATTTTTTTAATTTTTGAAGATATATGTTCTGCATCAATTTTTCTCTTCTTCACTTTTAAAGTTTTAAGTTTCTGACTTTTTTTATTAATATGGGTCACTGAAGGTGAAACTGGTGTATTTTCAAAATTTGTTTGGTCTATTTCTATTATTTCGCAAGTACCTTGCGTGGTCCTAGGTGGAGAAGGAAATGGAAAGGTGTCGATAGGAGTTTCTTCAGGTTTCCACAGGATTTCTACTGGGTCATTCATGCATTCTATGTACAGTAAATTAATTTAAAATCTTACCTTATACACGTACAACTTATACTATACCTTCATAAATTATGGCAGTGCTGTCAAATGGGTTTTTAAGTGGCTCAAGTTGGGGCTTTAATATAGCCAGCATCCTTCCTTCTGGGTCAGTAATTTTAGTGCCAACCGCAGGCCCACCTCCTGTTTTAAATTGTTCGAGGCGGTTGCGACTAACATTCTGACGCAGTTTTTTCTTTAAATTTTTATAATAGTTGGACAGTTGCTGTAGCGTCCGCTTCTCTCCAACAAACCCAGAGCTTTCTTCTAAAATCTTTCCCCACGCTTCATTTTTTTCTTTAACCGTTACCGCATCTGTATTTTTATTCTCTATTACGTTTGCAAATTTTTGGATAATATCTGCCAATATTTCCTTCTCCCTCTCAGAAAAATTTTTCGACCTAAATCTTTTCTCATTTGTTGTGTCTTCATTTAAATAATTCATTTTCAACTAAAAGAAATCAACATTCATATTACATAAAACAATTTACTTTATTAGTAGTTATACATATAATTATATACTTACTGTTTTTTTTTTTTTTTTTATACTGTGTTTTTATATCTTTTCTTAAGTAATTTGGTAATTTTTCAGGTTGTGACGAACTGTCAAATGATGTTTATAACCACAAAATATTTATAACCTAACAATTTTAGGTGCGTTCACCATAAATTTTACACTAATCTCAGTTAACTTAAATGCTTGTGTGAAATGCCTTTAGCAACGCATGAATTTTTAACTCAAGTTAAACAATAATCTAGATTAGATATAATTCAGGTTAAGGAAATGTAAGTCTGACATAAGCAATCGGGCATTAATAAAACAATGGGATAAGGAATCCACATTCCCTTTGTTTTAATACTGTAAAATTGAATGTTTGTAATGTTACAGCCTATCTTAATAAATAATAATAATAATAATAATAATAATTTTATTGGTCCAGAAGATTATATGCATACATAATATTAGACAAGTCATTATTTTTCATATTTCAATACAATTGATTATTATTATGGTCAAAACAGTTTATGATTACTTCCAAATAAAAAATACAGAATATATTTTTAATATATACAAAATCTTGCATCAGTGCAGTTGTCATAGAAAACTTATCAGTTGTTTTTTATTATTTATTACTCATTCTAATTACATCACTAATAGAAATACTATTAGACGTTAGTATTTAATTAATTAATAAACCAAATAATAATTTATTAATTTCGTCCTTTCAATAAAAAATTACTGATAAAACAGTTTTTGTCAAATATAAAATAATAAATAAGTTTATAAATAAATTTTAAAAAATAAATAAATAAAATTAAAAGTATAATTTATAAATATCAATACATGAATTAGTCCGTTTTAATGACGTTGTAAAAGATACTCATTAAGATTATAGTAACACTTTTTTATTAAGAAGTCAACAAGCTGACATTTAAATGTTTTAAGTGATCCATAACCTTTCAGGTGTTGCGGCAAATTGTTGTAAATTTTCTTTGATAATATGGTCGGATTGTTAGACGTAATAGCAAATTTAGTTTTAGGTACTTGTAAATGTGCTTTTTGCCTCGTGTTGTATGCATGTATATCTGACCTTCTTTCATAATCTGACAAATTTTGTCGTACATATACACAGGCTTGATACACATACATACTTGGTAAAGTCAAAATCTTTAGATTTTTAAATATATTAACACAGGATGTTCTTTGGCTGCAACCAACCATATTACGTAGAATACGTTTTTGTAGCCGAAACAATCTGATGAGTTCTGAACCTGTACCCCAATAAAGTATACCATAAGATAGTATAGAATATATATTTGCAAAGTAATAGGTTCTGACTACTTCTTTACTACATGTTTTGGATATAATTTTTAGTTTCCAACATTCTTGGGACATTCTTTTGCACAAAAAGTCAATTTGAGTATCCCAAGTAAGATGCTGGTCCAGATGAATACCCAGAAGTTTCGCAGATGCAACTTGAATGACAGACTTCTTATTTTTAATCAACTGGCTAACATCGTAATTCAATTTACTTTTAGAAAATTTTATGAAACTACATTTCTCATAATTTAAGAGTGGATCATTTGATTGCAACCAATTGCTTAAAGAATGTAAATCTTTGTTAACGTTTGTTACAAGAGCTCTACAATCTGCGTCAGAACCCATTACTGTGGTATCATCTGCAAAAGCTACAAGTTCCGAACTCAGAGCACCCTCTACAATGTCGTTTACATATAATATATACAAGAGAGGCCCCAGTACACTACCTTGTGGGATCCCTTGGATTACAGATAAATGATTTGATTTTGACTCACCAATTTGAACATATTGTGCCCTGTTTTCGAGGTATGATGTAAGCCAATCCAAGGCTTTTCCTCTTATTCCTAGATTTTCAAGTTTCCCTAGCAGTATTTTGTGATCGACACGATCAAATGCTTTTGATAGATCCAAAAATACTGCTAATGTGTGCCGTTTTTTGTCCAAATTTTCATATATAAAATTTAGTATGTTTAAAAGTGCCGTGGTTGTTGAACGTCCTTTTGTGAAACCATGTTGCTCCGATATTATAACTGCACTCTTCTCCATGAATTCAACAATTCTATTCGACATTATTTTTTCAAATATTTTAGATATGGGAGAGAGCAATGATATCGGTCGATAGTTTTCTACCTGTTCTTTATCACCTTTTTTAAATATCGGAACAACTTTGGCTATTTTCAGGTCACTAGGAAAAATACCTTGAGAAAAGGATTTGTTTATTAAATGTGCTAGTGGTTTAGCAATGAATTGAATGCATTTTTTTATTATTTTTGACCTAATTCCATCATAACCTGAGGAATACGATATTTTCATATTTTTAACAACGTTTGAAACTTCTACTTCATCAGTTGGATTTAAAAATATACTATGTTCGTTCCAATAGTTCATAGTATTTACAATGCAATTACTGTTTGGGGATTTATTTATTGTAGTGTAAAATTTGTTCATGTGATTACTTATTTCTAAGTGCAAATTTTACCATTTATATTTAATTTAATCCCATCAGAACTGTCGGATTCCCGTTTACTTTGTAAATTATTTTTAATAACTGTCCAAGTTGCTTTACTTTTATTATTCGAGTTCAAAATCAAATCATTATTGTACTGCCGTTTTGCCAGCTGTATGGTTTTCCTGTAAATTTTCTTGTATAATTTATAATGCTCTAGATTCGCTCTAGTTCCATGTCTAGATAACATATATAAATCTTTTAAGGTTTATGCCTATTTTTAGGGTTTTGTAGGTATGACCAAAAAACCCTTATGCCGTCATTTTGTCATCTGTCTGTCAAACGGCTAAACCTAGAGAGTTTAAATTTGGTATGCTTATACAACTCTTTGACCTGCACGTAGAAAAAATACTAAAACATCTAAAAAACATATCCCCCTAAAAATATAAAAAATATGTGCTCATCGAAAGAGAATTTTTTTTTTTTTAAATTCTGAGCAGGGTATCAAATGAAAGCCTTTCGTACGTGGATAAACGTCAAAATTTTGTTTTTGCAAAATAAATTATTTTGAAGCAATTTTTGCCAAAATTTTGCAAAAAAAAATGTCCGGCACCCTGTAGTCCAGATGGTTTAAACTAAATATCTCAAAAAATTCTAAGTAATGTACATTGGTGTGAACCGGAATAGTGCAACAGAAATTATGTTTTCGGAAAATAACCTGAAAATATTTCATTCGCTATGTAACACAGTAAACGAGTAAACGTCCGTAGTCTAATGGTTAGCATTCTCGCTTCCTAAGTTGCAAACTACGGTTCGCTTCCTGTCAATTTTATTTTTTCTATTGCATTTTTATTTTGTTTAAATTATTTTGTCAAAAGTTCTACTTATGTTTTGGCAAATGTTGCATTTAATTTTTAAAAGCGTGAATTTAATAACCAGTGGAAAGTGTTGAAATTATCATTTAATTAATGTTTGAATGTATACGAAATCAATCATCATTCACTTACTAAATACCTCCGAAACCCTGTAATGTGTGAAAATTCACACTTCACATCAATTTTTTATTACTAATTTGTTTCTGCCAAATCAACGAACAATGGTCAGTTTCTACTTTAAAATTACTTAAATACAAATAAGGCTTTACTTTTTCTACTGTCCAAATTAAGGCACTGCATTCTAATTTACTTGCCCCATACGCTTGTTCACGTTCTGTTAATTTGTTACTTAGTTATAATACAGAATGTTCGTCTCATTTTATTGCGATGTGAGAGTGTCACACCCACCCGTCCGTGAGCGGAGGCATTTTATCATTTTACAACAATACCCTTTTATTATATTCGTTACTAGTATATACAGTGAATTTCTTTTATCCTGCAACATTGAAATTATTATTATGCATTGTTTCCCTAGAAACGAGAAGTTATTTTTATTATTTTTTATTTTTACTATTTATCTTTACACATTTGTTTACACTGTTCCAAACGGTTAGGCGGAACTAGATTTTGCAATCTAGTTACTTTCATCGTTTAAATCGTGCTTTTCGGTCGTTTTGTTTAAGCTTTGTAAATCATACTTACAATAAACATTTTTTGGTTAAGGTTAATATCATTTTAAAATGTCATTTTCTTTATATTTTAATTTTTTGTGTCATTCTTAATACAAATTTCCCATTTATTTACCTTTTTTGTCATTAAAATATGTAAAAAAATAATAATTTAATTTTGACTTAATTTAATTCTATGTGGTGGCTCATTATAAGAAGTTACACCACTGTATCGTTACTCCGTGGTAAGATGGTTGCTTACGGAGCACAAGGACCCGCATTCTAATTTCCCTATCAACTTCGGATTTTTATCTGCCGATATTGTGCAATCAGCTCTTGGGTCGACTCAGCCTCAAGTATTTAATACTTTAATACCTGTTTAACAGGGATAATATAACTGGTCGAAACGTCACCCTGACCACGTGACTTTTATATTTATGACCGGCGGTTTAGAAACTGAGATCTTGCCTTCTCCGTTCTTATCTACGCCTATCTAGGCATTTAGGAACCTAATATTTTATTTTATTCACACCACTGCGCTCATCTAGTAGTGAACCATGTTGGCAAAAAGAGAAGATGCTTCATCCTCGTAAAACACGGCAGTTTATAAAATGCCTTGATCGACTAATGTAGGCTCCAGAAACTGTTGCAGTATATCCAGGTAAATGTTACCAGAAATTGTAGTTTAACGGTGCTAAAGCTCCATAGATTTTTACCTTTGGATAGTCTGACAACACAGAGTATCCTCAAACTCTCTGCAAACAAGTTCAGGAAGATTCAGCATGGTACACAGTTGAGTAAAACTTAAAATGAAAATAAAAAATCGGCGATTAACCTCTTTGCAGAAATAGGCTGTAGTGTATTTATGAACAAATAAAACACTTAATTAAGCATAATATAATATTCTTTATTTTACTTGACACCAAACGTATTAATTAGACAAACATAGGTATATTAATTAATCGTAACCATGAAAACAACAACATAGAATATACTACATAGGCCGATGTAAAATAAATAAATAAATAAAAAATAAAACTTAATATTTCCGAAGGACGGTTTGCGGAACCAAACATTTAAAATTAAAGTTAACATTTTATCATTATTTTATCTACGACAGAGCTATATAGCCTACAAAATACACTAATTTGGCTTTCATTATAGAAGTCATATTGAAACAAGTGTGATAATGGATCCGTATTGACACCATTTTTGCCCAAAACAAATACAGTGCTACCTCGACTTACGAACATGTTTCGGTCCTGATCGTAGATCTTGAAAAGTATGTATCCTGATACTTAATTTTCCATTATATCTTATGGGAAAACAATTAATACGGTCAGATTCAAAAAAAAAAAAAAAAACTTAAAATTGACTTGTCCCTAAACTAAATGGAGAAAATGTACCGATATTGAGGAGTGAAAAGCAACATTTTTACACTATAATTATACATTGTGTATACCAGTTCATATTAATTGTTATTTATGAAATCTTTAGTTAGTTAATCATTAAATTGTAAAAAAGAAAAACAATTTTCTTACGGCTAGTTTTGTGATTCAGGAGTTTTCGATTTGTTGATGTAGTAGTAGCCTTTTAGTAACCAGGGTGACCAGATTTCAGTTGAGGTAAACGCTGAGATTGAAAAAAAAGTTCTTACCTTCAAAATCCAAGTGATGAGCAAAAAAAATCCAAGTGATGAGCAAAAAACAAGGTCCTCACCTCCAAAATCCAAGTGACGAGCAAAAAAAGGTCTTCACCTCCAAAGTTTAAAACCGGAGATTTTATAACAAAACCCGGAGACCTGAGACTCTGGGCGAAAACCTGAGACCTGGTCACCCTGTTAGTAACCTATTTCTAGTACGAGGGAAGGAAGTTAAAACAAGTATCGTGAAAAACAAACTTTAGTTCATTTGAAAAATAAAGCATCTCGGTTCGTATTTTGATTCTAGTTCCATATCTAGAGGTCAAAATAGGATATGAAAACATCTCGAAAAGTTTGTAAGTCCCAGATACAACCGTATTATAAGATTAATAAATAAAACACTCGGTAAGTTTCACAAATATAAGTTTTTTTTTTATAAATTTATAAAAAAATACCCTTTCACGGCCAGGTTAGTTTCAAAATAGGATCAAAATCTAATATAACTCCTGCCTTTTATAATAAATATACAATTAAAAATTTACTCGTTAATAATAAACTAGATAAAACTGATTTACACAATAAAAGTGGAGTTTATCAAGCATCGTGCCAAGATTATTCAACAATATATATAAGCCAAACTGGTCGAAAATTTGCTACAAGATTTGGTGAACATTTGAAAGCCATCCAAAATAAAAAGTAGAACAGTCCAACATAGCAGAACATATGATCACCAATAACCATAACCTTTCCGTTAATGACTTTAAAATCCTACACGTTCACAATAAAAGCCCTAAAATGAACCTTTTAGAATACCGAGAAATTCACAAAAATATTAACTCTGGAATTTCCTTAATGAATGACCAGATTGACGTTTACAACTCACCCCTAATAAATCGGTAAAAAACTTTTTCCCTTATCTGCTAATATGGTTAACACTTGTATTCCCACCATTAATATTTTTTCCCACTGAATGTATCTGTTAAAAAATAAGTTTAGTTTGTAATTTGAACTCCTGTAGATGGCGTCACTGCCGAAATACGTATAGAGTAACATTAAACTTATATTAGTGAAACTTACCGAGTGTTTTATTTATTAATCTTATATTAAATATATTTCACTGAGAAGACACGGACTCCTCTGTCAATTACAGCCGTATTAATAATATTTTGATTTTTTTGACTAGAATATTTCGGCATTTACTTCAGTGTCCGATAGAATACTCTTCGAATTGGATTCATACGTTTTCAGAACTTTTTAACTCAACTTTAACAAAATGAAAGAGGAGATTCGACAAACAATTTTTTTTACGTTTATAAATATTATATAGTTATTATAAAATGGCCGTCGTTGACAAAACATTGAACGATACACGTTTGATATGGCATTATAATGAAACTCGTGTGTATACACAACTCCATGGCAGACATGAGTGGCTGTAATATCAGCGTAGCGGCTAATGACAGCAACAGTTGTCCAAACACCTTGCTTACCACGCTATTCTTTCTGATAAAATTTTATGCTAAATTCTGCATAGTAATGAGATTTGAAAGCGAGAAATTTTTAATATAAATCAACTTCAGCCGTAATTGTATCTTAGAAATATGTTATATTAATAATAATAATAATAATAATTTATTGATCCAGTAGATTACATACAAGTAATATTGGATCAAATTGTCATTTTACAAATTGTCAATAATTAATATCACTAACACAGTCAAAATTTTAAAAATAAGATAAAAATCATATAAAAGTATAAATATATAGATAATAAATTAGAATATTTATGTTCGTCAATTTACAAATTAAATAAATAAATAATTAACAAAGTAAATAAATTAATAATTCACAAATTAAATATGTCAGTTCAATTCTTAAAAGTGTGTTTACTTATTGTTGCTGCATAAGATACTCATTTAGATTATAAAAACACTTAGTGATTAAAAATTTAACTATCCTTTTCTTAAATAGCGGCAAGGTTGTACTATCTTTGATGTGTGAAGGTAGTTTATTATACATTTTTTTCATTAGTATATTTGGATTTTGTGCCGTTTTTGTAAATCTAACTGTTTGAATTTCTAAATTACTGTTTTGTCTAGTATTATATGTATGTATATCTGACCGCTTCTCGAAAACTGATAAGTTTTGTTGTACATGAAGGCTAGCCTGATATATATACATACATGGTAATGGTAAGATATTCAGTTCTCTAAAAATAGGAACACAAGAGGTTCTACGGCAGCACCCAACCATATTTCTAATGATTCTTTTCTGCATTTTTAATAATCTATTGAACTCCGAACTTGTGCCCCAGCATAATAAACCATATGACAAAATGGAATAAATGTGACCAAAAGTAATACGCTCTGACTACATCTTTACTACAACATTTTGCAAGGTTTTTTACTTTCCAGCATTCCTGGGATATTCTCTTGCAAAGATTATTTATATGTACATCCCACTTCAGGCACTCGTCTATATAAATTCCCAGTATTTTGGTAGACTGGACTTGTTCAATCGATTTATTTATCTTAATTAATTGACTTGTGTCACGTTCTTTTTTACGTTTAGTAAATGAAATAAAGTTACATTTACTTTCATTAATAATTAGATCATTTGACACAAGCCAATCATACATAATTTTAAGATCATTGTTAATCTTTTGAACAAGATTCTGACTATCAGAATCAGAGCCCATTATCGTGGTGTCGTCAACGAAGGCTACAAATTCTGAGCTCAGAGTATCCCCTGCAATGTCATTTACATATAAAATATATAGAAGTGGCCCAAGTATACTTCCTTGCGGTACACCCTGATCTACTGGTAAATAACTTGATTTTATATTACTTATTTGCACATATTGCATCCTATTATCCAAATATGACAAGAGCCAATCATAAGCCTTGCCGCGAAGTCCCAACATTTCGAGTTTTCTTAGAAGAATCTTATGATTGACCCTGTCAAAAGCCTTTAACAAGTTCAGAAACAATGCTAGGGTATGTTGATTTTTATCAAAATTTTTATAAATGAAATCTAGCATTTGTAAAAGCGCAGTTGTTGTTGATCTCCCCTTTCTAACACCATGTTGTTCCGGTATAAGGATTGAATGGATTTGTAAAAATTCCATTATTCTATTTGCCATTATTTTCTGAAATATTTTTGAAAATATTGGCAACAGAGATATTGGTCTATAATTTTCAACTAATTCTTTACTTTCCTTTTTAAATGTCGGAACAACCTTTGCTAGTTTAAGAGCTTCTGGAAAGATACCTTGAGAGAGTGATTCATTAATGAGATGCACTAAAACCTGTACTATGTTTACACTACATTTTTTAACAATATTAACATTTAGCTCATCGTACCCTACTGCGAAAGACATTTTCATGGTTTTTATTATTTGAATTAGCTCTGCCTCATCAGTAGGATTCAAAAATATGCTATGCTCATTAAATGAAGGTGCAATATTGTTTACAGTTCTCCACTTTTTGTCATTTTTATTGACCGTTGTATAATAATAATTAAAAAAGTTGCACATTTCTTGTCGATTTTTAATAACTTTACCATCAGCCTTGATATTTATGTGATTTAGACCTTTTTCAGGTGCTTCTGTGGGTAAATTGTTCTTAATTATCGACCAGACAGCTTTACTTTTATTTGTGTAGTTTAAAATCAAGTCATTGTTATAGTTACGTTTTGCAATTTGTATAACTTTTCGATATGTTTTTCTGTACAACTTATAATAATCTGTATAGTCAGCGTTTCCTTGTCGAGATAAATAATACATGTTTTTTAATTTTTTTGAAGATATTTTTATACCTTTTTTTAGCCAGGGTGGTCTGGTTGTCTTAACTAAAACTATGTACACTTTGTCCGTATGACTGCAACTAAGAATAAAATGTCATTTAGTCAAGTATGTTATAGATTAACAGTAATATTGTCAGTTAATCTGTAGAGTATCTTTATGGTTCTATAGTTCTTTTATCACATTTTCCTAGTTTTCGTATTTGTTTGATTTTTTTTTTTTTTTTTGTTTGTTACTTAATGATATTTCAACTGTTTTGAAAGATGCCCAAGCAGCTAGTTATTTAATATTTAATTTTAAATTTGGTATAAAAAATAATGTTTTGAGTAATTGAATTATTTTGTAGGGTCACAGGATGTAGGTCAAATAACAGGAAAATTTAGTCAAATATGTATTTTTCTTAATTGTTTACTTACATGTTTTGGGAACTACGGATAGTTCCTAGTCAAGGGTCTAAAAGAAAACTAAACATAATATTGCAATTTTGTAGCGAGCCCGATACGTTTCTTTAAAACGTACCATTTTATTGTCCACTAGGTAGCGAGCCTATGATCTACATATAACGTCTGATCTCAAACTGCAATGAGATTTATGAGTAAAGGAGTTCGGGTAGTAGGCGTGAGTGTTATCCTGGGTTCATTATTGCGATATGTGAATTAAATGATATGTATTAGTGTACTTACCAACTGACTGGTCAGGCATCTTGTAATTAGTCTGGACTTAGCTGTTCACATGTTCTTAAAGGTGAAGGTTTACACACGTTAAGTAAGACGGTTTGAAATTTATGAATTTGATTTAATATAATATACTATTTACTAAAGATTAAAATATAGGTATTAAGTTAATTAAAAGTTTAAAACAAATAGAATCGGATAGACCACTAGATTGCCAACTCAGTGCCTCTGAGAATTCAACAAATCTTTTCGCTAACCGGACCGAATACTCTTCGATCTCGTCTTTAGAAAGACGTTTGTTTTTATAAGGCTTTTCTAGTCGTGTTTCTAGGAAAGAGGGTTTAAGCATTATTCAAGAAGATGCTAGAATTATTAAGCTATAACTCTGAACTAATATCTCCGTGAGCAATGAAAAATACAAAATATATTTCTTAAGTTATGTGTTGTAAACGTAAGGTTTCTAATGCATATTTTATCATCTGAATTCTTAAAAAATATGTACCTTTTTTAAAAATCCCAAAAAATGCCAAAGAAATTCTCGGGCCGTGTGGTTTGTGAAAGGTCTGGCGGACTTGCCGATTCGTTACAATTTTTTAATCGCAATGTTACTAAACTATTTCTTATCGATAGTAACATTCAGAAATATATATATGGAAATATTACAAAATTACTATTACAGCTTTATATTTCATAGTAAAAGTTTAATTTTCTTATCACATTTTATCATAGCAATGTACAATACGTATTTACATGTTGGTAATGTATTTTCAAATGTACTCAAACTCTGAAACTGACAAAAAGTGGGAGAGTATAAAATATCGCAGCATACAAACATCGTCAAGAAATTAGAGAAATTCCATTACAAGGGCACGCTTTGCTGTAAAGAGTGCCTTGGGATTGACGACCATGTGAAATGGCGCGTTAACCAGTATCAGATGAACAATAGGTAGTATTTAAACCTTTTCTCATCGAAGGTGTCCGAACGTTGTCTTTACTATTGAAGGCTGTTCGAAAGGGTTATATATTTTCCGGGTTTGATGAATCCATTCCGTACATTAAGGTAGTCCTTCGTAACAATGGTAACAACATCTTCGAACTACTACTTCTTTTCGGACACGTAAAGAAGTAATTAGTGCCCCTATCGTTCTGGCATTTTCAAGTCGGGTCTTGGAAATAGGGAATAGGTTAATCCGCACTCGAATGTATTATTGCTTCCATTCCTTGCGGGTCGTGCAGCAAACTTCGTTCTCGATCGGAATATATAGCATAGTAGATACTCCTCTACTGCCGACAAGATGGGGTAATGTTCGCTTCTAATATAATGCAAAAATTGTTACTTGACAAAAGTATCCTTTGATTGTGCATTTTTATTGCACCAAAATGTGTGTAACCAACTTATAAGTATAGCTGACTTAAGAATTTTACTAAGGAATGTCCAATCTAAAGCAGATCATCCAATATCGAGGTTCTAGTTGCAATTCTTCTAATACATTTACGAATAAATATTCTTTTGATTTTAAAACTATTGATTTTGATGTGATTATAGAACAAATTTTCCTAAATATCCAGCCAACATAATTTCTTACACTTGTTAAATACTTACAAAACCCTAAAATGTGTGAAAATTCACACATCGCATCAATTTTTTTGAATTTGTTTCACATATAATGCAACAGCTGTGATAATTATAATAAGTTTCTCATTAGACGTCAGTGCCAAGTGGAGATACGGTAAAAGAAAAGACTTTCCATTCAACTTTGCTTGACGAACCAAGTTAACCGACTTGCATGTATTAACGCGCTTTAGATTCGACTTGCAATTTTTCATTTAGTCAGATGGAGGTATACTTTGTTCTTTAGCAGAACCAGGGGTTTCTTTGTTCGCAAAAGATTAAGATTAAAATTCTGCTGGGTTTTGGGTTAGATGATTATATCTCATTATAAACTTTTTTTTTTGTCTTATTCCAAAACTAAATCGCCCATTTTAACAATAATAATAATAATAATATATATTTATTCATGAACTATACAGAAATAGTAGAATTTGTCATGTACATACATAGTAAAATAATAATACTTAAATATACATATATAAGAAGATAAGACATAGAATGGAAAACATAATTTTAGACAATTTTTTACCGGGAGCAATAGTCCAAATGTAAGGTGTCAGATAGAAAGTCCTGAACAGAGTAATACGCTTTCTGTAATAGGAAGGATTTTACTTTATTTTTAAAGGTAAGGATCGATGATATATCCTTCAATTCTTGCGGCAGTTTGTTATAAAGGACACAAGACATATAAAATGGACTTCTTCTACTTTTTGATAGTTTCAAATATTGTACTCTTATATCATTGGCATGTCTGGTGTGGTACAATAAAACGTCAATTCAGGAATCTTAAATCATAATGATAATTAAAAAACCTGTTTAATACATACTGCGTTTTTATTTAGCAAATACCCTTACAAAACATAAAAACGTTACATAAATTAATATGCATGTTAGGATCAGAACTAATTCTTACACGTCTTTTGTAATATGTTACGTTAGGAACTATAACATGATGATGACATCTATATGACAGATTGTAAATAGTCGTTGTAATAAATGCTCATTTGTGCTTAAATCTCTGTGTTTTAATTGATATTATTACAAACGCTATAAAGCTTTTATTATGCATATAACAAAATAGTAACATTGTGCAACCAGTAGGGAATGCCATACATTCCGCACGAGAATTAAGTTTGTCGCACGAGTCGCAAGCGATGGAAGCAATCCATTCTAGTGCGAAATATGTAACCTGCGCAGTTTTTCGAAGATTACCATTTTTAATTAAATCGAAATTTTTAATGTTCGAAAATTTTAATCAAGATGTTAGCAGTCGTTAATGGACACTTGCAGTTTATTTGTTTCAGTTGCCATGATTACCGGGTGAAATGAAAATACATGCGAAATTAGTGTCAACTAACAATACCGAAAAGGGATAACTCCATAGTAATCGTATGAATAATATATTGTGAAACTAGCTTTAAGAATTAACTTTGCTGAACGAGCCGCAGGCGATTGAAGCACTTCATTGTAGTAGGAAAAGCATAGTGTGCAACACGCTGTTTTTCAGTGCTTTTCCCAAGATTTACATTTTTCAAAAAATTTAATCAAGAAAGTTCAATGTAAATAATGTTCACAGCCATTAATGCCCATCTAGGCGGTACGGGAATGAAACTTGCTGCGCCGCTGCACATACAAACGAATTTAGTCATTCCCGCACCGTAATCAAAATAGTATGCGAAATTAAGTTAATTATCTGTCAACTAACAATATCGATATGAGAAAATTCCAGAGTAGTCATAGTAAAAACATTTTTTTTATTCATTGTTTTAGGTTATCTATAATTTTTTATTGCTTTCTTTGTAATATTACCTTTTATTTATCTATTTGTCCACGAGTTTGGTTACCTTTTCGTACCCACGGAATAGGCGCGAACACAAGTTTTATTTGTGGGAAGGAGGGCTTAGAAGACAAAATGGTTTATAGGGGCAGGGATCAGGAATTATTCGGTAACAAGTGCTGATCTGAAACACTTTACCTTCCAAAATGTAAATGTTGACCCAAAAAAAGGCCTCTCTTTCAAAATACAATGTTGATAAAAAAAAATCACATCTTGTGTTGGTACAGCACAAGATGTTTTATTCAATTGTACACAAAACAATTACCCTACACAAGAGCTCAAACGAGTGTCGTTGTACATTCCGAGAGGAAGCAGACTCTCCTCTTATTGTCATTGCGCGCGCACCATCATGTTTTCAGTTTGAATGGTGGCGCGGCCAGTTTATTTAACGGACGCGATAATTTATCTTGAACAGTATTCCTTAGAAACACTGAGTTCCGGTTTCTGAAAGCTTAGCTGAGTTTAATCTTTTAGTTAAACTCGGTTACAATATAACAATCCCATAAGTAACCATAGCAACCATTTTCTAACTATTTGGTTATAGTTAACCAGGCTTTCAGAAACCGGCCCTAAAGCCTTGTTCTTTTTTAAGCCGTTGTCGGGAAGCAGGGGGCTTGAGTCCGTTGGTTGCGCCGGCACAGATTATTTAAATCCGGGGAATTAACATTTTTCTATATTTTAAAACAAGATTATATACATGGTACAATAATAGAAACATTAGCGTTAATAGCGTTCTTTCTCTACAACTGTCTAGTTCCACGTATGATTTTTCGTCTGAGAAGTAACTTTTTCACGAGCTTTATTTTTTAACGTTGCCATGACAGCGTGCATTTCGTACCCAAATGGGTACATAGTATTAGTACTATGTAGTATTATATAGTATTATATAGTACTATATAGTATTAGTACTATGTACATAGTATTCGTACGAACTTAGGTTCGCGAAATACCAATTTAGTATACGAAAGCGAGTCGAAAGATCCCTCGATAATAGCTTTTTATAAACTTCTTACGAATACGAAATTCACACAATATTTTTTCTACAATTGCATACAACGTTGAATTTTCTGCAACTGTTATTTTTTCATGCCGATCTACAAATTATATTTTTCATGGAGTTTGTTCTTTAGCTTTGTCCTAACAGCATTTCATGACAACGTTGAAAATAAAATTCCATGAAAAATAACGTATTTCTTACACGAGAAGCAATACGTGAAACTTTACTTTTTCTGTTTACAGAATATTTGATAAATAATTCCTTACCATGTCTAATATTTTTTTATATATACTGCTGTATCGAAATCACACATTCTACATTTTTTGACAACGAAAGATAAAGAAACTGTTTATTTAAAATTTGTGGGAATTACTACTTGATCTTAATTTCTTCTTGAAAAAATAAAAATATGTTATAATCTGATATGTCGGTCTTAATTTAAGACCATTTGTAATATTTTTTTGTTAGATTTAATTAATTCGATATAAGGTTAACCAAGATTAAAAATTGGGTTGGTATTCATGGCCTTCTATATACGATGTATTATCATAAAATATGTAACAGTACAAAGTCGCTAGGACCCATATTTTAATACTTACTTTGTGTTTTGTATTTTTTGTATTACTTACTTGAACTCAGATTCAAACACAGGATTGGCAAGTGCTGAAAATGGAAACCCGAGGAAACAAACATAATAATTTGCACCACAATTAAAATTGTTTATTAACCATCTTGAGACTATGGGCATGTAATTGTTCGTCTAAAGGAAGTTTGGGACAGGAAAAAATGCTAAGTATTAGTAGTATTAGTTGCTAAGCAAACTCCAAGGTACTTTCAAAGTAGTTTTGGTGGGTGAAGTTTAGCCGGCCTGAAGGTGAGCATCACGCCGTCATTTGGTGGGCATCACGCCGTCTTTTGGTGGGCATTACGCTGTCTTTTGTTGGGTATTACGCTGTATTTAGTGTGGGAATTACGCCGTCTTTTGTGTGGGCAATTCGCTGTCTTTTGTCTTATTATTAATTTTAGACAAAGCCAATTGAAAGTTATTTCGTGAAATTATTAGGTATTTTGTTAGAGTGATTTCTAGCAAATCTAAAGTACGAAGCTAAAAAGCAGCAATCATTAGCAAAATAAGATGCAATGCATGTGGTCAGTGGGAATCTAACCCAGAGTGTAGGGAGTACACTGGTTTTACAGCATTGTGCAAAGTCATTTGACGAATATGAAAATATTTCTGGTATTGTTTGGAACAAAATAGACAGTGCACAAAGATTCTTACAAATAATTCATCAAAAACCTTGGGCGCTAAGCTTGAGGAATATTAGCCTAAGCAAAGATAAAGAGCCCGATGAGGCGAACGACAATCAAATACAAAGTTATAATTTTTTTAACAATATGTTGCCAAAAATAAGTACACTGTTTCAGTATATAATCTCAAATTTTACGAACAATCTATTTTACCCATATCATACATTGAATTTCTTTTATCCTGCACCATTGAAATTATTATTATGCATGGTTTCCCTAGTAACAACAAATTACTATTTTTTATTATTATATTGTTTTATTGGCCATTAGTCTATGTATATAACCATATTAGCCAGCTAAATATAAATTCATATATACAATAATTTTATAAAATTTGTCTTCACAACAAAAGTTTAGATTTCTTCAGGTGTATTATTTTAATTTCATTGCCTAATTATAATTTTCTTTATAACTGTCTATATCATATATTGTCTACTACATTCTGTAGTTGCTGTCTTTCAAAAATTTTACTATATGTTTGAAATTCCTAATTTTATTTCTGTCTAGTAGTGTATTCAAATTTAAATTGTGTAGTCCATTTTTCTTAAGTGATTCTATCATTTTATTTCTGGCCTCTTCATACAAATAACAATCAAACAATATGTTGTAATGACGCGATTGTTTCATAGTCACATGTGCAAAGAGAGTTTTGAATAACTCCAATTTTGTTCAGATGTTCCGGAGTGTTGCAATGTCCAATTCTTATCCTACATATTTGTGTAATATTCATCCGTTTGCTTTTATATTTTTGGAACCAAGGTTTTTTTGTGACAATTTTTTGAATATCTCCATATATTTTCCCTTTTGTAAGTAAGCTTGTATTTTATTCGTCCTGCCATTTGTTAAAGATAGCAATGTTAAATCGCCTATATTGCAAATTAAAAGAAACGCAATTTTACATTGCTGTCAGATTTCAATTACCATAGTAACGATAATACCTGTATTGCAGGATAAAAGAAATTCACTGTATATTTTTAATAATGTAAGAACTCAGATTATATAAATATTAGAAATAATTATTTTATATCTTGTCTAGAGTGTTTCATAAAGTTATTATCGGTTCATGTGCATTCTTTTTTTTAACTAATCTACGTGTAATACATCATAAGAAATATTTCAGTCAGTTATTTACGTCTAGCACACATATCATGTGCTGAATAAAAGTTCTCTTTGTTTTAATTATCTAAACTTAAAGGAATTTCGTGTGTGAATGAGTATATGATTACATTATGTACTACTTGTAATAATTTGTAATATTAATAAACCAAAGGCGTACCGTTTTAAGACTTAAGTGTCCTTTTTCAAAACGAATTGTTTATACGCAAGAATTTATGACGAGGAAATTTTTTCAGAAGACAATAAGGTGGGTCTAGAAGGAAGTTATGACTTATTGAGTTAGTTAGTTAGGTAAAATTTTTGATGCACAGCAACAAAGGCTATTTGCGCCTAACGCAGCCCATCTAAATGACTACACTACATATTAAAAACAATAAATTAGACAATAAATAAATAGAATCATTAAAAATACGCATACTCAATAAAAGAAATCTTGCACGGACAAATACATATAAATTACATAAAAAGTCTGTTCGAAAAAATGAACACACGCAGGGTGATGGTAAGAGGTTGTAAAGGGTCCAATTACCATCGAATATCACAGGTTAATATTAAAACACATTAAAATAAGGTGCAAGACTTCACAAATAAAACAGAAAGTTCGATTCTCTCAGGAGGAGTATCAGCCGGTCCATGAGTACTATGTCGTCACCTAAAGCAACTGACAGCTCAGAGAGGGTAGTCTTCACCTGGAAGAAGGTGTCCATGGGTCCGCCAACAGTGACGTTATACGGAGGCGTGTGATGGCGGTTTCCTCCCTGCGGTTAATTCTGCAGGAAGAACCCCATGGTTTAACGTCTCCCTTAATCTGTCTCAGCTTAACATTCCGTATGCTGATCCACTCATGTTGCCACATGGCTAAAACGAGATGTTTCAGATAACTCTGCGTCATCTGGAAATATGAAACTCACATCAATCATAGGTCTGTAGGAGGCGGCTTTTGCAGTTGAATCTGCCGCTTCATTGCCTTTAATACCAACATGTCCTGGTATCCAAAACAGCTCTACCCTCACATTCTGAGCATTCAGATTGTGGAGTATCAACCGGATCTTTAGTACAAGAGGATGGTAGTGGATCTGGATCTTGAATACTGTTCAAATTATGATTTATTGAACGTTAAAGGTATTAAATATTATGGAATAAATTCGATCAACGCATTGCTTTATTCTGACATCGTCTGTATTAATGTTATACTAAGATCTGCTTTGGGATATGACATTGTTCCTGGATAACATTATTTTAAGACTCCCGTTTAAATATTTTACCTCATACGTCTTACTGGCTAGCTGTAGCTCCCAGATTGTTATTTAATTCAGAGTCTTTTCAAGGCACGCCATATCCTTTCAGAATATAGCGGGACAAAAATTTGACAGTTTTTTCTCGAACAGTGAACGTTGTGAGTTGACAACTTGGTGTTTCCATATTATCTAAATTAATGTTTGCTTGCATACTTGAAGAAGAGTCCGTTTCAAACAATCTGCGAATATGATATGGGTCACCAGATCACGAAAATTTTTTCTTACTAGAAAGCTTCATCCCAGGAATTAAATGTTTGTGTTTTGGTACATTTACATCAGCAGCACTCTTTGACACAGAGGTGGGCTAGAATAATAATAATAATGTTTATTGTTGTTAAGACATTACAACAATGTTTACATAGGTCAATGCGATACACAATTTACAATATGTCGAAATGATCGATCAAACTATATACAAATACAAATAGAATGGCCAGTAGCTGGAACACAGAGTTAATACATATAAAGAGAACATTAGTCTTAGATTTAGCTAGAAATTCATTATTATTCCAAAAATATATCTCACTTAGAAAGAATTACTATTTAAATATTCACTAATACTAATACTAATATCACGAAAAGTTTTTGTGATTTAAATTCAGTTAAATTTAATTTAATAATAAAAGCGGCCTTACGGGCGCGGCATATTATATTATTATTATAATCATGTATATTTTTCATCTTGCTAATATTATTTTCTTTCACCTAGTTTCATAAAAAGTGGTCGGCAATGCGTCCGATTTTTGACACCACAAATTGTTGTATAATTCTTTTTTGTATTAAGAACATATTAATCGCACATTTTTTCCCAAGCAGTTTTCCCAAGTTGTACTATATGTGATTTAAAATTTAGATTCTGGTCTAAATTTAGACTTAAAAATTTTATTGATGTTGAACCAGAATCCAAATTGTTCTGTCAGAGAAAATTAATTTATCTGTTTTTGTAAGGATTAATGTTAATTTATTACTATTAAACCAATTTTGTGCTTTTGCAATTATTCTATTTTAACCTAGCTTGGAATATGGGTTCAAAAAATTTGTATCGTTTGCAAATATAAATTTTTGTTCACAATTTATGGAATCTGGAAGATCATTTACGTATATTATAACAAAATTGGGCCTAGCACTGAACCTTGTGGAGTACCGTTCGTTACATTTTTGCTGTTAGATAATATTTAGTTTACAGTCCACTCTTATATTTTTTAACAGTTTCTTAGTCGGAGGAGCACATTTTGATCTGCTATCCGCATCAAGTCCAACTTATTTCTGGCATAGTAATGTAGTAGTAAATCATAATATAGTTCGATATTTCACCTTATGTTGACACACATTTCCAGCGTTTTAGCCCTTCATTCTATTTTGGGGATTATGCGCTATTATTTTTATTTAACATTTTTCTGACTGAGTTTTGAAAATAAGCAACGGCAATATTACGCGCACGGATCACATTATATCAAATCATGTTGTGGTCACCAACCCTACTATAGTTGTTGAAAATAAAATATGCATTGATGTAAAATCGTTTAATAATAATTTGACCAAAGAAATTAGGCCCAGTTGCCTAAATCGTTGTTAAGTATGACAATGTAATTAACTATGCCTTTCTGTCGTCAAATTTAATGTCCCTAGACAAAGAAAGTAGTGCATAGTAGGTGTGGTTGGGCCTAATTGATCGCAAACTTAATTTCCATTGATGAAAACTGTAGATGAATTAAAACTAAATATAATACATTTCCGCAAATATTAAATTTAAAAGTAGATTGCATCTGTATTTCTTACCATTCTATTTAATATTAGATACCATTTATTTATACTTTAATAACACGTTATTATTTTCCTGCAACAGAAATTACAATCAGAACCAGAGAAAGAAGCATAGGCCCAGGGCGTACCTAAAATAATTAATATTTGTCGAAAAGATGGTCGAGACAGATAGCCGACTTCGTTATCGCAGATGTAGCGAGCCTGCTTCTTCTTGTACTCAAGATCCCGGGTTTGAATCCCGGTCAGAGTAGGTATATATGTATTTGCCCGTATCACCTCATCCACATAAAGTAATTAAACAAAATAAAAATTAAAAAAAAAAAAAAAACGTTATAAATTTATCACCACTCCCAACCTGCATTAGGTCACCGTAGAAGTTGTATACCTGAATCTTCACTCTTTGGTGTTAAAGGCTCATGCTCAATATAAAGTAGCAGTACGATAGTGAAAACTATGGCTCGGTGAGTCTACTGAAGGAATTTTTGGGCTGAAGAAGAAGCTGTTAAGAAGAGGATTCATTGTTTTTAATTAAACACTGGGACACAAATTTTACAACGATGTTTTGCAATACTTTATTTAGGGGCTTTATCAAGTGTTGTCAAGTACACAATCGATTGTTCTTTATCAGAAAAGTAAAATTGTTCAATATAATGACATTTAATAAACACAACCTGTAATTTGTACACAAATACTTTTCCGTAACCATTTGTCGACGACCCCTTTTTTTAACTTCTTACTGACAGACGCAAATTCTTGCTGTTATAATAGTGACATTTGGTGGAAGATAAAGATGCTAATTTCTATAACATTATATTTGGATTCTATCATTACATCATAAATATATTAAAGATGACTGTCTTGCAATGTTTAGCACTTGATGTGTTGATGCTTGTTCCTACCCCGTACTCGTTAGGCATTTTTGTTGGCACCAATTAAACATTAACGAATAATCAAAACGTTTAGAAGTTGTTCAATGTACAACAGTTAACATACTATAGCTGCATTGCACATTCTATGTTTTACAATTCATAACATCAATAACCTTGTATGTAGGATGTATTTGGCCCCTAACTATGGTCTTGTGACATTAAAAAACACAGTGCCATCTCCAATTCAATTAAGGAAGTTTTGCAAAAATGGCGTTTTGAAAAATCTCTTCTTCAGCCAATACATGTCCCACACTAGTCTCAACGAACCGTAGTTTTCACTCCGTACTGCTGCTTTATATTGGGCACGACCCTTTCACTCCGAAGAGTGAAATTTCGGGTCTACAACTCCCACGGTGACCCAAATCCAGGTTGGGAGCAGTGATAAATTAATGATGTGATTTTTATTTTTTTTAATTTTTTTATTTTTAATGAACAAGGGTTATGATTGTCTTCTGCCTATTTTAAACAAAACTCAAAATTATTGATGGCTTCGCTCGTTGGGCGTGACTCTGATAGGCGTGATCAGCTGATCACCGGTACAAACATCATCGTTTGATGTTGTCACAGAACAAGCTTGCTGTATAATTTCTTCATCTTAAAAAAAGTTTAAACGCAGCCTCTTGTTCACATAATCGGTCGTACTATTGCTGGAAGTCTTCAATACAAATGTAAAAATGTATTGAGTATCGATCGTTTGTAAATAGAAAAAAAAATGGAATAATTATTACCTAAAGCAACAAAAAATTATCGTAAAATACTGTAGTTTTTTCAAACATCAACAAAAGCACGCTATTTTCAATTAAAACTAAACAAAAGCAAACCTGTATACTGAATAATATACTGTACACTCTACACATATTGGTAAATATTTTTACTTAAATTTAATTATTCATCATAATAGATTTCACTTGCATCCGATGAATCCTTGCCTACATTTTAAAGATCTTCATAAAATTGTTTTGCTTTAAGAGGAATAGTGAAAAATTGCATAAGTTCTTTACATCTTCCAATATGTTCCCTCGGATACCATATTAGTTATGGGTTCTTTTTTTGCAGTACGTATTTCTTTATTAGATTTATGTCTTTTACACATCACATGTTACCAGACCCCGTTGAAATTTCGCAACGTGGCCGGCACAGGCGAGACGCTCTCCTCTTACCTTCACGAGAAGGTCGAGAGAGCTTTTTCCCAGCAATCGGTTGCATCCCAAACCCTGGCGATATTCGACCGATGGAGTCACACCAAATCCAGTGTCCGCACAATGCGAAGCGATCCAAGCTGCACTGCTTTTTGCAATCTGCAGACCAGAGAGGTAGCTGGCCTGCAGACGAGAATGATCCTCTTGAGAACAGTTGAAGAAAAATATGTTAAATGCATCTGCAAGTTGTCTGATTTTATTTTATTTTTTTAATTTATAACAAGATGTGCTTCTGTGTGAGCATTTTTGTTTTTAAAATGCACTCAAACTTTGTTTGAAGCCAAATACTTCTCAGTCTTCCCCAAACCTTAAAACTTTTTTATATTTTTTTAGGATATTTACACATTTTCCTGAAGTCCTTTTCGATTTGCTCAAAAATGCTACCAACAGGCATGCAGCTATGACCTCTGATTGGTAGGTAATAGGTAACCGGCATAAAATTTAATTATTTGTTGAGCTTAACGTCAATTTGTTAGTTTCTATTGAGTTTTGAAAACACTCTTAAATCGATTTAAAATCATTATAATATATTTTTGATGGACTTAAAAGTAAAATGGTAGGCGTCAATCGATGAAGAAGGTGAAAGTTACTAATCATTTAGGCGCAAATAGCCTTTGTTGCTGTGCGCCAAATACATTAACTAACTAACTTACTAGTGAAATTTAGCTAGAATCCATATATAATTCAATTGCGCGAAATTTGTATTTATTAAATTAAAATAAAAACGATCCTCAGTTCATATCATCTCCAGAATGATAGGGTTATAATTTTGGAACTACAAGAATTGCAAAGTGCTACAACAAACGTTATTTAAAATGAAACTGTAGTTTCATTCAGGGCCATAAACTCTTCAATCTGAGTTTCTTTATGTAACTCTCAAACTGTTAATATTCGCATTTTTTTTTTTTTTTTTTTACATAATGAATTTTCAAATGTCATTTAATTAAAATTTTAATTACAACTTGTTTGCTTTTCTTGGCAAGCTTGACTTATTTTGTAACTTGATAGCTTACTCAGATTCAGTGGCTGCTCTAGGACTAAGCAACTGAAGAAGCAATCAAAATGCATACAAAAAAATACAAAAACTTACCAGTTACCTATACCGTTTTGTTTTCATATTAAAGATTATTCAAATTAACCATGGTCACAATCCAGTAAATATCACATGTGATATTTATTGGATTGTGTAGGCGCAAATAGTCTTTAATGTAGTGCGTCAAAAATTTCAACTATCCAGTTTTGTGGTCGAAATCAGTTTTAATGTTAAAATTAAAACCGGCAGTGGCATTAAACTTTTAAATTATACAACACAATTTATAACAGTTTTAAGTTTGACACAGTAAAACAAGCATATTCAATATGACTTAGGTTAAAATTCAATAAGCTAAAATTATATGCATGCAAGTTCAATTTTTCTATTTTCACTTATATTACCTAAAATACGTAAAACTATATCTTCACTTTTATCCATATTTAGATTTTCACTTATTATTCTGTCACAATAATAGCAATCTAAACAAATGAAAATACTATAAAATCATTCACATTTCAGAAACTGGCGCATACTCGACAGGATGCTACACCTGTCGTGCCATAGTGTAACTAATTTCATAGCATCGGGAAATGTCTCAATGTATCCTTACGGAGAACTTAAGAGTAGGGCGTCTGTTACGGTGCGACGCGAGGGGAGTTTACATAGAGATATGGGCAGTGTCTGGGACAAAATTGTTGCCTGCCCGAAAAGTGACAGTGCCACCGTACACCGCAGCGCTGTTTATAAACAATCCTGCGAAATCGAATAGCCCAGCATTTGTAAACAAACTAACTCTTAGAATTTAAAGACTTGTTTAAAGATGAATAATAATATTAACTTTACAACAATATGTTTGAAATAATAATAAATGGATTGTTCTAATTAATGAATAAATTAAAGAAAAACAATTTTAAAAATATAAAATCAAATACCTTTCTTGGGGTGGGGCCATTGTCCCAGTATATACCTTCAAATAATCTTTTATCTTTGAGGCAATGTTATTATTTGATAACCTTTTAATCTCACTTGGTAGTACATTATAAAATTTAATAGCAAAATCGTTTAATGAATACCTTGTTGTGGATAGTCTTATATAATTAGGTCGTATTAAGTCTTTGTCCCTTGTGTTAAAATTATGGACATCGTTTTGAACATACGTGAGTCAAACAATAATATATATATAGACAGGGAAAAGTCAGAATACCCAAAGTAATGAAAGCATTTTTGCAATCCTCTCTGTAAGCTTAACTACTGATAATTCTAACAACAAGACGCTGCAATCCAAAAATTCTGGTCGCATGTGATGAAGGGCCCCACACCAATAATGCGTACTTAACGTGCGACTGGAATAAGGAGTAATACGCACATAGAATTACATCTTGAGTAACTTTCAGTTTAGGGTTTCTAATGCAAAAAATTGCCTTGCGTAAGCTTGTGGATGTCACCTCTACATGTTTCTCCCAGCTGACTTTTGCGCCTAATGTTACTCTTAAGAACTTTACCGGGTTATTAATATCGTCACATGAAATCCTGAGTGAGAAGAGCAGACTTTGCGTTTTAGTTTCATTGATCGCCAGCTTATTAGCCATTCAGTAGTACACTCAGTCATAAATCTGTTACAATCCACTAACTTTTCATAGTTAGTACTTTCAGTTAAAAATATAGTATCATTCGCATACAAGATAGTCTTGGCATCTTTCATGTACATCGGAGGATCATTACTATAAATTATAAACAGTAACGGACCAAGAATAGAACCTTGCGGTACTCCAGATTCTATCAATAGCTGTGCAGATTTATGGCCATTAGCCCACAAATTTTCTTATTTTCTAAATATGATCTTAAGAATGTTACACTGTCAGGGCTAATCTTATATTGAAACAGTTTTTTTTTTTTTGTTAGAATGTCATGTGGGACACAGTCAAGGGCGTTTGACAGATCTAAAAAATTTTCCATAAAAGAGACTTTTTTCTAGAGTTAGGGTTACGAAGTCAATGAAATCTAGAATAGCATGACTTGTAGATCTGCTAACCCTAAAGCCAAATTGACTGCTATTTAATAGGTTATTTTTATCAAAATGATCAAGTAAACTGCCACAATAATATATATATATATATATATATATATATATATTGAGAAAATAGTACCAATCGACCTACGCCATTGGTCGATTTGATTCGTCGGTATAAATATGGTGTGCACTTTGCCATTTTAATCTGGTCTTATCCAAAACTGAAAAGTCGTTTTCTGAATGATTTGAGGTAAATATAGATCGTATAGATCAGCAATGAATTGATGATTTGGTTGCGAAAAACGGTATGTGTAAGAAAAATATGAAATATTATGGCTAATACAAGATTGATTAGATGTTCGAGAGAATTAAAAAGCTTTCAGTTACTAAGCGCATGTTTCTATTTATTTATTTGGAGGAACAAAAACGGGACGAACCCAGTGAATTGTTTACATAATTGCACAATATTAGAAATTAGTTATACATCAGTATCCATACATGATATAATTTTTGAAATATAATAACGATTTGTAATAAGTATAAATTAAAATAGAACATATTTACACAAAATACGAAAAATAACAAATTAAATTAAATTAGTGCACATAATGAATTATAATTTCTACGCTATATCACTGTCCGTCTTACAACAGGGACAGGCCCAGAGAGAAGGGGAGATAGGAGGGCCATGTATTCCGGGTCCCGGCGATTTACTTACGCTCGCGAAATGGAGAAATGTAGGGCCCCCAAAATGTTACTTGGCTCAGGCCCCATTAAAACTCTCTCAGGGTCTAAACGGGGATAAAGATAGCGAAATTTGGCCTTTGTTTAATTGAAGATGTCGATATCCCAGAATGTTTGATTATATGTTGAACCGAGCCTATTAATAGTATTGCATTTTGTCTGGCTGAACAACAATGGGTTTCTTGTATTGTACGTGGGTATGTGATAGCCTAGCAAATTCAATAATTCGCTAGATGTGACGAAATTTTTTACTATTTTTTTAGCATATCACTTAACGCCCGTTTCTCCTTTAATGATAACACATTGAATGTGACTCAGGATTCGGTATAGTTAACAAAAGGTATGTTACATCTATACGCAATATATTTTAAAGCTTTCTTCTGTATATTTTCAAGTTATGTTACATATTTATTATAGCTGGGTAGCAAACTACAGAACAAATTCAAAATACTAGAAACGTACGCGACGTACAGCGATTTTACTGCAAGCGGAGACTTAAAATTTACAGTTGAACGCATTAAAAAACCCAACCTTTTTCAGGATTTAGCAACAATATAATCAATGTGAGGTTGGAAGGATAGTTTACTGTCTAGAATTACAGCTAGGTCCTTAACTGTTGTAATTCCCTGAATTGTTTCCATTCAGTTCATATTGAAATGTTAATACATGTCTATTTCTAGAAAATACTATGGTCTGGCATTTGTCATAGTTCAGGAACAATTTACTATCGTTACAATATGTCTGTAGACCAATAATATCATTTTATAAAAGTTCAGCATCAGCACGACTACAGATTCTTAGGTACAACTTCATATCGTCAGCAAACAGTAGAAAGTTTGAATGTTTCATGACAGAGCAAATGTCGTTTATGAAAATTGTAAATAGTAATGGACCAAGATGGGGCACACCGGAAGTACAACTTACAAAACCGAAAGTAAACTGATTAATTTTGACTGCTTGACTTTTGTTACTGATATATGAAATTACCCATTTGAGAAGATCACCTTGAATACCAAAATTAAATAATTTATTTATTAAAATTTTATGATTAATTTTTTCAAATGCTTTACTGTAATCCGTGTAGATGGCATCAACTTGTATTCTTTTGTCAAGTTGTTCGGACAAGTAGTTGGTATAAATTATTAGATTGGTATCAACCGATCTTTTTGTGGTATAATGTGCTATCTTTCTATATATAATAGGCAACATCTCTATCTGTCTGTCCATATGTCCACTTTTTACTCGAGAACTGCTGATCCAGTTTTTATGCGTTTTTTTCTTTTGGTAGCTACATCATCTGGTCAGGTTTTCGGCTGTTTTAATAAAATCGGTTCAGTAGTTATTATACTATCTGTGCGCGCAGGTAAATCTAAATTCATGTTTTTCGTTAATATTTAACGTATTTTCTTAAAATTATAAAGGATAATATACGTTTCGTCATCGGCAAGGTTGGTACGCGATTTATACACTTCAGAATTGTTAGTGCATACGGGTAATACAATATCTTTTATCTGGGTTTATATTTAGTGTATTTTCTTGAAATTATCAATGACAACATATATTCCTGCAGTGTCAAACCTGATACACGATTTATAACACTAATCAGAAATGAATAATTTTTTTAAAATATTTTTAGTAGTCCCAAAATTTTTACTGAGAAAGTAATCTTGCGTCAGTTTGTATCTCCAGTACTAAATCTCCAGTACTTAATGTAGGTCGACACGGTTGTAGAAGAGCAAGGTGCCATTCACTATCTAATCGAATTCCTGATTTTTTTTAACCAATCAGGAGTAAGTTTTTACCGCATGCTTTTACTTTGCAAGTAGGTGCACCAATAATGTTGCAGTGTAAGAAACTATGAAGTAGAAGCAATTCTGACATGAAAAAGATTCTCAGTAAAGTAATCATGTTGAGTTTAATCCTGGATTTCCACTGTCTTTTGCCCTGTTACCTAATAACGAGTCAATATGTTGCAGGTTCAAATATAGATCAATAATAACGGGCCATTTATTTATTTACTTTTTTTTTCGAGTGAAACCAGGCGTGGCAGCTATTTTTTCCAATAATGTGATAATTATTGATACCGAGAAGCTTTGACAATTACCATATCATGTCAATCAATGACATTTAACATATTTAATTAAAATAAGTATCCAACGAAATAATTTAAAAAACAAAGAAAATGTACGCCGACAAGTTACCTAAGTTAATATATTTCAAGATATTTTATCTGAGTCACCGTCATGCGTTATAGGTAATAAAGTAAATTACAACTAGTGTTTCTTCTCGAGAATAAGTTATAATTCTCATTTTTCATTTCTCGAGAAATGTAAATTTTTCTCAACGCCACGTTAAACGCATTGTGCTTTTAAAAAACTATTTTAAAAAAATATAATGTTTAGTGAGTCTCTGATTATAATTTAATTTTGATAAAATTTGTCTTCTGTCGCTCGCAACGCAACTGTGGCAACAGATAAGAAGCGATTTATAATATTTACCTAACAAGCATTTATTGTTACAATATTTTATTTTAATTTAGTGTATTATTTATTATAATCAATTACATTTCATTTTTGTTCAGTTTAAAACTGTTACGTAAAAGATTACCCACACCTTAAATAAAATAATTATTACTATTATTAGGTTATTACCCGTCAACAATGACGGATTTATAATATAAAAATTTCAATTGTTTTTATGTGTATTTGGTTTTATTTTTTAACGTATCTTAATTTCACCGCTGGTCAGCGAATCACGGGACAGGATATCACCCGTTAGCCAATCACGGGAGAGGGTGTCACCTGTCAGCCAATCAAGAGACAGGGTGTCCTCAGTTAGCCAATCACGAGAACCTTAGGAAAAATTGACGTCATAATGTTACTGACACTACATACAGACACTTGCTAGTTATATATGTCAGATTCTTAGAAAATAAATCTGCAAAATATTTTTCATATCGATCATAGGATATAAGAGTGTCTAGAGTTTCTTGTTTATGCCTACGAAACCCTACATATTTCTGAATGTAATTATATTCGTAGATTCTGAGAGCAAAATATTGTTGATGTCAGTCAAAAAATATATGAGTGTCTAGAGTTTCTTGTTTATGCCTACGAAACCCTAGACATTTCTATATGTTATTTTTTCCGCAGATTGTTAGAAATAAATCTGCAAAATATTTTTTATATCGATCATAGGATATAGGAGTGTCTAGAGTTTCTTGTTTATGCCTACGAAACCCTAGATATTTGTATGTGTTATTTTTTCCGCAGATTTTTAGGAAATAAATCTGCAAAATATTTATTATGTTATCATAGGACATAGGAGTGTCAGAAATGTGTACGAAATCGTACACATTTCTATTTGTAATTATATTCATAGATTCTTAGAGAATAAATCTGCAAAATACCTGTCAATCAATAGACCTCAAGAGTCCGCAGTTATCCAATCATGAGAACCTTAAGAAATGACGTCACAATGTTACCCAGATCACATATACACACTTGCTAATTATATATGTACGATTATTAATTTCTCAATTTTTTGAAAATTACTCTACATATGTAATGTTTTTTCAATTAATATGCCCCGTCATTATATCATTTTTAAAGCCCCGTTATCCATTTGTTCTAATGTTATTTAAATGAATACTTTAGTACTTTGAAGTTGACTATAATTTTAACATGTTTTTACCCTCTACAATATTTTCAACATTAAAACAGATATATATATATATATATATATATATATATATATATATATATATATATATATATATATCTGTTTTAATGTTGAAAATATTGTAGAGGGTAAAAACATGTTAAAATTATAGTCAACTTCAAAGTACTAAAGTATATAAAATAATTATTAGAATATATATATATATATATATATATATATATATATATATATATATATATATTCTAATAATTATTTTTATCGGTAATACTCGAGAGTCTAATTTTTCATTTCTCGAGAAATGAAAAATGTAGAGAAATCAGGAACAGTAATTACAACTAAACGAGAGCGTCGCAGATAATTTTTAAATTGTTGTGTTGTTTCGGTGTCATTAATTGAATTGTGACAAGTGGTAGAAGACACACGTTACAAGTGTTTTATTAATTTGCACAGTCAGCTATCATGAATCAACTAAAAAAAATCAAACTTTACTAAACGAAAAATACTGATGATGTGGAAGCCGTATCCATAGCTGTTCAAGTACTACCAAATCAATATTCAAAAATAGCGACAATTTTTAATATGAGTGAAATTTCTCAAATCGTCTTAGCAAAAGTTAAATATGCGCTACTAAAAGAAGAAGAAATATTAGAAGAAAACAAAATTGATGAAATTGCGAACAAAACAAGAATGCGAGAGAACAAAGGAAGGTATCAAAAGGCGAAATTTAATAGAAGTTTAATAATAGATGTAATAGATTTGGACATATAGCAAAAGATTGAAGGACTAATATTCAGAGTTACTCAACTAAATAGGATAAAAATAAAGAATTGACTAATAGAAAATTCAAAGCCAGCACAAGTCAGTAAAAAACAGAATTTGCATTAAAAGTGGAAAAGAATTTTGTAAAATACAGCGAATATGACTGGATGACAGATTCAGCAGCAGTCACATGACAGGAAGAAAAGATATGTTAGAAAATTATGAAAATGAATTTGAAAGACAAATATAATTAGCAGATGTTAGCATAAAATGTTCCAAAGGTTTTGGTGAAGTGATTCTAGAAAATAAAGTTTACACAAGACTAGAAGAAATATAAACAAAAAAGTGTATAAAAAATGAATACAGAACAGAATTACTAACTGAGAAAAAAGGAAAAACAGGTTTAACTTTATTATTCTATGAAGACGATAGATATGAAGAAAATCCAAGTGAAGTTAGAGAAAATATTGAAGTGTCTGAAAATGATTTAGTATATAATGAAACAATTGTATATAATGAATTAGAAGATGTTGAAAATGACAAAATAGAAGACCAAGACAATATTGTAGTGTATGGAAAAGATTTAGAATATAATGAAACTATTGTATACAATGAAGCAGAAGACTATGAAAATCATGAAAGGGAAGATAAAGAAAATACTGAAATTTATGATTTAGAACAGTGGTTCCCAACCGGGGGTCCCAGCACCCCCAGGGGTGCGGGAAAGGATTTTGAGGGGTGTGAGACGATTTATAGAAATTTATAAAATTTATATAAAATATCTAGTTTATTTAAATTTTAAATAGTCTAGAATTTTTTTAACACTCGAATCTTCATTTGATCAATTTTAAAGAAATATTCATGCATTTCCTTTTTTTTTGTCTTGCTCTTCTGAATACATTTTCTATGGGGGGTGCGGGAGCTTTTTCACATTCAAAGGGGTGCTCACCACAAAAAAAAGTTTGGGAACCACTGATTTAGAAGATGCCGAAGATATCAGAAGAGAAGAAAATATGGACAAAGAAGACAACTTACGAAGATTAGCAATAGAGAGAAAATTTCAAAACATATCAACAACTATGAATAAGGTTGTCAAGGGTAAAAGAAGCCGTGGAAGACCTAAAACGAGGTGGAGGGATTGCATAAAGAAAGATTTAGATATTAAAGATTTAGTAGGGGATGAGTATTTGGATAGAAGAGAATGGAGGAAACTCGCCAGTAACAGCAACCCCATATAAAAATGGGAAAAGCTGGAGAAGAAGAAGGTATTTTACTAGCTTGTTGACATAAATCCTATGATATAGTAGCTACATCATTCAGTTTTTACAATTGCAGCGAGAATAAGCTCGTATACGGCAAAACTGCACATAAAAGAAAAAATTACATACGAGCCCTGTCCACCATCCGTTGGCCCAGCTACGAAATTTTTACTTATTGGTAATCAATTAACGGAATGCGAATAGCTTATGAAATCTAGGTAATATTTTATTTTCAACTAAACATTTTTTTTTTATATATATATATATATATATATATATATATATATATATATATATATATATATATATATATATATATATTCTAATAATTATTTTTATCGGTAATACTCGAGAGTCTAATTTTTCATTTCTCGAGAAATGAAAAATGTAGAGAAATCAGGAACAGTAATTACAACTAAACGAGAGCGTCGCAGATAATTTTTAAATTGTTGTGTTGTTTCGGTGTCATTAATTGAATTGTGACAAGTGGTAGAAGACACACGTTACAAGTGTTTTATTAATTTGCACAGTCAGCTATCATGAATCAACTAAAAAAAATCAAACTTTACCAAAATATCTTTTTGTAATGTCCAGTAAACAGTAACAATAAAGAGGTTAAATATTGATATCATATCTTTTCCTGCAACTGCACATGAATACTAGTTTTTCCAGTTGAACCTTCATAACTCTTCCTACTGCGAAGGTTTTTTTCGTATGCTCGCTTTTCAGTCTTCCAACTTCATTCAATAAATCACCAAAACTTTTCCTGTTCAGACGAAAATGCGCAAAAAAAGTCGCATTTGAAATACACATCGATCCGCTCTTCATAGAAATTGTGCATTGGCATGTGAACTTGTTTAGAGAAAATCAAACTTAACATAAACAAACAAAGTTAGCACTTTTCAGTTCAGAGTCGAATGGTTGTTTAAAATGTAAACGATAAAAAAATCAAACAGAATCAAATGATGAAAAACTCAAATTTTGAAAAAGTACGGTACATTAAATGTTATGCATTTATTAAAGAAATCGCCAGAAAAAGTTATACTGGACCTTAAAAATGTTATCAAATTAAATATAATAAAATTGGAGACTAAAAAATTGCTAATAGATCTTAGTTTGAGCGCTTTACTTACACAAATCCGGAGATATTACGAGCCCTGTCCACTTTCAGTTGGCCCAGCTATGAAATTTTCAGTTTCTTTAGAAATTATTAAATAATAAGTAAAAGTAAATGCTGCTTTGTACATTTCTTGACAATATAATCATATTAGAAGCAATGGGGTCAAAATTTATTCCGTAATATTTAATTTGTGATTATAAAAATAATATTCGTAAAACAAACTTATTTTTTGAGTTCATGTATTCTTGTACTGTATATAAAATAACTAGGTTTTTGCGGTAGCTATGCGTAGTAGGCGTTGGAAAACAATGTTTGTTTATTGACTGTGATGTATTAAAAGTGTTAAGTCTAAATAATTTTAAAACATGGGCAGAGGCAAAGCTATTGATGAAAAAATTCGGTTAATCATTGTGAACTTAGCAAAAACAGGAAAAACCAATTCCGAAATCGGAAAATTATTAGGTTTGTCAAGATACAGTATTAAAAATATTGTAAAATTGTACAAAACAAGTGGTTCAGTTGCCCGAAAGTCCCAGTACGTGAAGAAAACTACACTGACGGACAATGACAAACGTGCATTGAAAAGAATTATTAAGGATAACAGACGTGCTAACTACAGTTAATTGAGTGTACTGTGGAGCAATGTTTTTGGAAGACGTGTTTCAAGGTCTACATGTCATAAGGAAGCTTAAAAATTTGGATTTGGAACCTATAAGGTAATGTTTTTTTAGAAATTTATAAAACTTTTTTAGGCCAAGGAAAAACCATTGTTGACGTCTAAGCAAAAGAAAAACTACGTCTAAACAAAAGGTTGAAATGGGCAAGAGAACATAAAATATGGAATTGTGAAAAGTGGAACAGCGTGCAATGGAGCGATGAGCCTAGGTTTGAAGTCTGTGTAGGGGACAACCGGAGCAGAGTTGTTCGTCATAAACATGAAGCATATCATCCCGATTGCTTGAAAAGGAAGGTAAAATTTCCAGCATCTGTCATGGTGTGAGGTTCAATATCTGCAAGAGGTGTAGAAAAACTTCACTTTATCGATGGCATTGTTAACACAGCCAAATATTTAAGTATTTTAGAGGAGTCTTTGTTGCCAACTATGGAACATGCATTAATCTCTGGGGAGGATTTTATTTTTCAACAAGATGGAGCCGCTTGCCATACGTCAAAAAAATCTTTGAAATGGTTTCGTGATCATTCTATTCCACTTTTAGAGTGGGTTTCTAGTAGCCCAGACTTATCCCCCATCGAGGCACTTTGGCACGAAATGAAAAAAAGATTGCGTATAACACCGGCTAGAACAATTCCAGAATTTAGACTTAAAGCTTCAAAAAATATGGGATAATTTTACTCCTCGACAATGCCAAGACCTTGTAGATACTATGCCCAGAAGAATTAATGCCGTTATAAAAATGAAAGGTGACGTTACCCAGTGGTAACTTCTGAAACAGGTTTCCAAGTTAATGGCTTTCCAATGGTAATATTATTTTTTTCTTATTAATTTACTTTAACAGTTGTAAATATTAATCGTAAATCTCTAAAATGTTTAGTTGAAAATAAAATATTACCTAGATTTCATAAGCTATTCGCATTCCGTTAATTGATTACCAATAAGTAAAAATTTCGTAGCTGGGCCAACGGATGGTGGACAGGGCTCGTATGTAATTTTTTCTTTTATGTGCAGTTTTGCCGTATACGAGCTTATTCTCGCTGCAATTGTAAAAACTGAATGATGTAGCTACTATATCATAGGATTTATGTCAACATGCTAGTAAAATACCTTCTTCTTCTCCAGCTTTTCCCATTTTTATATGGGGTTGCTGTTACTGGCGAGTTTCCTCCATTCTCTTCTATCCAAATACTCATCCCCTACTAAATCTTTAATATCTAAATCTTTCTTTATGCAATCCCTCCACCTCGTTTTAGGTCTTCCACGGCTTCTTTTACCCTTGACAACCTTATTCATAGTTGTTGATATGTTTTGAAATTTTCTCTCTATTGCTAATCTTCGTAAGTTGTCTTCTTTGTCCATATTTTCTTCTCTTCTGATATCTTCGGCATCTTCTAAATCAGTGGTTCCCAAACTTTTTTTTGTGGTGAGCACCCCTTTGAATGTGAAAAAGCTCCCGCACCCCCCATAGAAAATGTATTCAGAAGAGCAAGACAAAAAAAAAGGAAATGCATGAATATTTCTTTAAAATTGATCAAATGAAGATTCGAGTGTTAAAAAAATTCTAGACTATTTAAAATTTAAATAAACTAGATATTTTATATAAATTTTATAAATTTCTATAAATCGTCTCACACCCCTCAAAATCCTTTCCCGCACCCCTGGGGGTGCTGGGACCCCCGGTTGGGAACCACTGTTCTAAATCATAAATTTCAGTATTTTCTTTATCTTCCCTTTCATGATTTTCATAGTCTTCTGCTTCATTGTATACAATAGTTTCATTATATTCTAAATCTTTTCCATACACTACAATATTGTCTTGGTCTTCTATTTTGTCATTTTCAACATCTTCTAATTCATTATATACAATTGTTTCATTATATACTAAATCATTTTCAGACACTTCAATATTTTCTCTAACTTCACTTGGATTTTCTTCATATCTATCGTCTTCATAGAATAATAAAGTTAAACCTGTTTTTCCTTTTTTCTCAGTTAGTAATTCTGTTCTGTATTCATTTTTTATACACTTTTTTGTTTATATTTCTTCTAGTCTTGTGTAAACTTTATTTTCTAGAATCACTTCACCAAAACCTTTGGAACATTTTATGCTAACATCTGCTAATTATATTTGTCTTTCAAATTCATTTTCATAATTTTCTAACATATCTTTTCTTCCTGTCATGTGACTGCTGCTGAATCTGTCATCCAGTCATATTCGCTGTATTTTACAAAATTCTTTTCCACTTTTAATGCAAATTCTGTTTTTTACTGACTTGTGCTGGCTTTGAATTTTCTATTAGTCAATTCTTTATTTTTATCCTATTTAGTTGAGTAACTCTGAATATTAGTCCTTCAATCTTTTGCTATATGTCCAAATCTATTACATCTATTATTAAACTTCTATTAAATTTCGCCTTTTGATACCTTCCTTTGTTCTCTCGCATTCTTGTTTTGTTCGCAATTTCATCAATTTTGTTTTCTTCTAATATTTCTTCTTCTTTTAGTAGCGCATATTTAACTTTTGCTAAGACGATTTGAGAAATTTCACTCATATTAAAAATTGTCGCTATTTTTGAATATTGATTTGGTAGTACTTGAACAGCTATGGATACGGCTTCCACATCATCAGTATTTTCTCCAAGTGCCCGAAGATGCTCTACCAAAATCTGCATCCTCTCTATGTATTTCTGTCCATTAACATTATTATGCCATTTCATTGTGTGTAATGATCTTTTAATGTTTAGTTTTTCTTCGATTGATCTAATTTTATGGATTTCCTCCAGTTTATTCCATACTTCTTTTGCATTTTTTGTATTCAATATATATTGAGTCTGTGTTGAGCTTAAACACTATACCAAAAAATTCATGGCTTGTCTGTCTTTCTTCAGCCATTCTATCTGACTTGCATCATCTGTTGGTAGTTCAGCTTCAATTAAATTCATAATCCTATTGCTTATAAGTAGAGTTTCATTTTAAAACTCCATACATTTTAATTGTTCCTTTCCAGTTTTTTTATTAATGATAATTCATTCATTTTTCCTAACATTTCTATTGTACCTATTTGTGGCGCCCGCTCCCCGCCTAAGTAAGGTAGGGTTGCCAGACAGTCACACAAATGGTCTTCGCGGCGGACACCTCGAAGGACCACCAGCAGAAGGCTGGAATATAGAATGAAAACGGAGGTTATGTGACGCGAACGCACCGAGTTTAGCCGCTGAGGAAGACACGGACTACCTAGAGGAAAGGAGAGGGGATATAAACTCTTCTGCTCCTAGGGGCTGCTCTAGGAGACTAACACAAGGGAAATGGTAGCCCTAGCTGGGGTGTATACGGGTAAAATCCTAGGCCCACAAGTAATGGCTATGGAGGAACCAAACCTAGAAATCCCACGACGTGTCTGAAAACCCTAGCCAAGCGACAAACAATGCGGAAAACGTTGCTCAACACGATGGACGTATCACATGAATAAAATAGCAGTACCACAAATACAATAATAAACTGATAATAACAAAATTAAGTATATTACAAAAATTACTAACGTTAAATTTAAATTGAAAATAAATCAGCACACATCAAGAGATCAGCGTGTGTGAACAAAAAAAATACAAAATCGCGCAGAGGCGATAACAAAATAGAATTTAAGTTACAAAAAAAAATATATTAAATAAACAATGAATTAAAATGTAAGTAAACGCGGAACAGACTCTACTGTAAGTCTGTTCCTATGTATTGACTCTAATGTATTCTTAATAAATATGTAGAATATTTATTTCAATTTTACATATCTGGCACTGGTGTCCCAAAAAACAGGTTCCTGGGTTTTCGGAATAGATCCTTGGATAGTGGTAGACACACACAAAATATTTTAGTGAAGAACAGCAGGTGTAAATTCACTAAAACCACGTTAGAGACGCGTAATTTAAATTAAGAAACTGTAAAAATATATTTTTACTAGCGAAGTGTACGCAGTGAACAGGTCAGTCGGAGTGGATTAGTTTAGTTTGATAATGTTGAATCTTACAGGCAGTAAAATACAGGTAGTTGATACACTTTATATGTTTCTAAATTCTATAATTACAATATTAATTTATTACACAATATTTAAACATTTTATTGACAGCTCCAATCTACAACTCTATATTTTCTCTATTTCTAATACTACCATAACAACACATATTTACAACCGCATATTTTGGAATCCATGTCAAGAACAACAGGAGTGCATAGTTAGCCCATGCGGAGGTAAAGTGGCAATGCGCTATTGGCGGATCCAGCAATTTTTCCGGGGGGGGGGGGGATATGACAGACTGAAAAGAAAAATATAAATATTTATTATATTTTTTAAAGCAATAAACCGACCGTAATAAATCAATTTAAAAGTTATGGTTGGTATGGTTTAAATTAAAATCACAAGTATATTTAAAAAAAAAAAATGTAATTTTTATAATTTCCCAAGAAAAAAAAATAATATATATATATATATATATATATATATATAATAAACAATGAAATTATTTTGAATATACAAATATATAATTTTAATAATGAAAATTTGATATCAAAAATACAACCTTACCGGGAATCGAACATGCCTCCTAGAGATTACGCGTCTCTGTCCCAAGCCATTGAGTCATGGAGGCATTATATATATATATATATATACATGGAATATTATTTGGGATAAAGAAGAGAGCGAAGGATAATGCAATTATTTCATAATTGATCCAATATTTCGTTTATTCTTCATAAACTTTGTTCTAGGATTTCTATAACAAAACGTGTATGGCAATGAATGCAAAAACAAACTCTACAAAAACCTTAACCGAAATACCTGAGCATGTCGCCAAGTTGTTATAAAAGTTTGCAATTGCAGACCCATGGTATTGAAAAACAGTAATTTAGGTAGTTAAAAAGACAACACATCAGAAATTGAAGAAACCAACGTAAAGAAGTTAAGACATTATGACGCCATTTTACTTACTGAGTCACATGTCTCAAAGCAAAGCATTATGGTAAAGCCGGTAACAAAGAAAACCCCTTATTTTTAACCCCGAGAAAATATGAAATGCTTATATCAAAATAATGTAAGAAGGTAAAAATCCAACGAGGAGAAAGGTATATAAGTGTTTTGTACCCTTGAAAATGTAAGTAAAATGTAAAAAAAGTAAAAAAATGTAAGGAAGGTAAATTAAAGAAGGAAGGACAAATACCACTAAAACGTCATAAAATGGGAGAACGGAACCAAAAGTTCACCTGACAACTTTAAACGTTAAAAGATACGAGTAGTTGTCGTGTAAACTTCCTGTATCCGTTCTAGCATTTAAAACGTTATGGATATATATGTATATGTATATATATATATATATATATATATATATATATAAGACACTTCCCTTAATCCGCCCGCTTCCCTTAATCCGCCCTTGTAAGGCGCTATGGTAGTACCTTGATCTGTTGTACTTGGAGTTCCTAAAAATGTTGCAAAACACAATATTGCTCTTGTACAGAGATGATGATGATTGATGAATGTAGCACTCAAAGAGCGTCCTGAGTTGCTACAGCATAGATTACGACTAGTCGTGGTAGTGCTTACGTGATGCCACGTGAAACATGCATAAAGAAAGCGACTAAATAGATAAGTAAATATAATATGAAAATATAACTAAATACTTATATTTTAGTGCTGGATCGACATGAGAGCCGAATAAAGATGTGATGCTGGAAACCTGTTGTTCACTAACTTCACTAAGGAATTGAGTGGTTGAATTATGAGTCTGCTAGAAGACATATTCGTGTTGTTCACGTCAAAGTTTCAATATTGCTAATGTAAAATGCACTTTATAGCAAGGTGCAGACCCGATTGGAAACAAATTCCAACCCGTAGGCTAATGAAGGCAATGGCATAGAAGCTATGAGGCGGTTCTCCGTGAACCGGCTTTATGCATTGTCCAAACATTCATACTGAATAAACAGAACTTTTGTTGACATGGCGACATTGTCATAAAAAAAAAAACATCATTTAACATAACTTTTCTTTAATTTGTTTACTTTCACAGACGCAATGTACCCTTGCTGAGAATAACTGGTTGAAAAACATCATTTATTTCATAGCCATCATGGTGGTGAATTGTAGTAGTGATGATTCTCTCAATAGAGTTGAGGACACCAGTCAACTTGGAGTCCGTAGCCTTTTACGTCATTTTTTCCCATTCTCTAGACTTTCAAGGAATGTACGAAAATTTTGAGACTTTGTCAAAGTATCCTCTTTTGGGAAGAATTTAATTTTACTTTTTAACAGTCAGTGACTTATAAATTCTTTCTTGACTTTTCCTTAGACGACCACTTTTTTGGAACTGGGTAGTTAAGGAAATTCAGAAGACTCCCAGCCATTATTTATTGCCTGGGTCTTAGAGCGATTATCTTATGAGTGGATTCACTCTTATTTAAAACAATATTTAGATCATCTGCATACCTTGAAATGTTGTGATTTTCGTTGATTTGAAGTATCTGAAGAATACATTTCTAATTGGAGCTTTCCTTAAAAGCATCTCAAGCATGAAATTAAAGACTGGGTGTGCCGTTTCCTACTTTTAACTCTTATTTAAAAAACTAAATGTCATAACACGGTCATCACCAGGATGAATGTTCACAATTCTGCCGGTATTCTAATTTATGAATTCCATATTATCTTATTTCATGCCTACTAGTATGACTTCGTCCTAATATTTGTCATTTCGCTTTTGTGCCATTAAATCCGCTTGCTATTTGTTAAGATATTCCTTTTATCCATCAATTGCCATAGACACAAGCGATTAGCCTGTAGAGTTTGAAGATCCTTGTCTAGTAGACCTTCCAATGAGTTACCGATCAGAAAGTGTATCGGGGTAAAAGGTATTAGTTCGCTGGGGGTCTATGAATAGAGGTATCAAAAATCGCTTGAATAATTCGAACGTAAATAGTAAAATGGAGCTAAAAAGTTTAATAGCAGCTTCCTTAATTCCACCAAAACGTCATACCGCAGACCGCCATTTTCATACCAATGAAATGCCAGTTAGCATACTATTGTGTCTTATTTTATTTTCTAATTAACCTGATGAAAAAACGGAAATACGAGAGTAGACGATGTTTATTTAATTCACTACTAGCCAACTAAGATGGCAAATGGGCCTGCTGAGCTTCCATTGCTACTCAATATAGATCATAGGCGATATTGATGATTTTTATAATTGCTACATTTGGAAATTGTGGATTAGAATGATATTGTGACATTGTGTGCAGCTGACAACTTGTACTTAAAGCACTAATGTCGAAGCCTTTTAGCTGAAGATCCGTATCTAAAGAGGAAATGTCGAATAGCATGGAAGAATATTGTTTTCTGTTCCTTGGTAGCAAGAACAGTTCCGCGCTGTTCACAACAAAATTAATTATTGTGAATTGGTTTTTTGTTTAAACATATTGACATTGTAACTATGATGAAATAAAACTCTTTAGGCTTGTTGGACAACATTTATAATAGGATCACATTTAATCACTGAGTTGTATAACACGTTTTACTTCAGTTTTAATATGAACGTTGAGGAACAACATTACTAACAATGCTTATTTCTAAGCATTCTTAGTTCCCGTCGCCCGTAACATCATATACCTAACCAATCGCCACTCGGTTAACATGTCGTTCAACATTTGTATATCTTCACTTCTTATGAAGGCTTTCAACATGTCTTAATGCTGCTATCTATAAGTCTCACAAAATGTTGATGGTATACTCCAAAGTTGCCTATTCATATTATATAATAATAGAATAGATGAATAATTATTTTTATAAATTTTATAAGTTAACTATTGTAATGTTATTTCGGCACCTGACATTGCTAAAAATTATTTAGCGAAACATTGTGCGACGAATTGTCCTACAAGCCGTAAGAGTATTATTTCATCATATACCATGACACTACACTCTACTGGTGCATAATAGAGAAATAAATACCTAATATACATAATAATTTTACAAGTTAAGATTCATAAAATATATATATCTAAAAGCCTTCTACCATATTTGGTGTAGGCGGGACGAATCAAATATTCGCATAGTATACGAAGAAAACCGACGACTAGTAACGTTTAATTTGAACTTATAATAATCCGGAACTTTAATTTAACATAGTGTATTTTGTATGTACAATGTACTTCCTGAATCTTCTTAATTATATATCATAATAATAATAATAATAATAATAATAGTTTATTATCATAAATAACAATAATAGTACAAGATACATATACAGAAATATAGAAATATATCTACATACATAGGAGACATATATATACAATTTTGTACCATATTATAATAATAATAATAATAATAACCTCCAAGAGGTTAAGCCCACAAAGAACTTAGTTCAGCGCGTGGTAATATAGTTTAATTTAAATATGCGTAGTTGGTGATAAATGTATCTACTATGCATTTTAATTTATACATATATATATATTTATACATAAGTACAAGTATGTGAATTAGAGAGGTAGAAATACATAAAGTTATTTTTGAAATATTTCGTTAATTTCATTTGCATTAAGTGAGGATGTCCATTTTTTAAATATGTTTTTTTTATTGAGAACATTTAATTCAATATTATTTGTCTTTAAGTAACTATTAAAATTATTGTGAATGACGCTAATGTAGAAAAGGTAGTAGCATTCTGATTTTGTCTTATTATGTTTATACGGAATTGAAAAATTATTTATTTTTAATCTTGTAGCATAGTTATGTTTGGAGTATTCAATTATGTTTGGATTTTTATAAATTTTTGTAATGATTGCCAAAATATATAGCTGAGTGATACTAAACAGTTGGGTTTCCTTATAAATTAAATTTGAAGAATGCATTCTAGGTTTAAAGCACATTGTTTTTAATATATGTTTATGTAAAATATGAATGTTATTTATGTAATTATTAGTAGTCCCTCCCCAGCATAAGATGCCATATTGTAAAATAGTTTGAACAAAAGAGAAATAAAATATTTTTAATTTAGGAAAGGGTAGAATATATCTTAATTTCTTTAAAATGAAGATTGATTTTCTGAGGCTTCTACAAATTTTTTCAATGTGATGGTTCCATGCTTTACAGTTTAACATTATGAATAACTTCTTCCTTTTTTTTCCTAAAAATGATATATGTTTCCTGAGTTTGTAAGTGTTCTTTAAGGTTGTTTTACCGGCAGTCGTATAATTATTAGGTCGTCAAGGATGAAATTTGTACAAAAAAAGGCAAAGTTGGTTGATAACTTACAAATATAAGGAATTATTTTATTCATCAAAGTATGCACCCATATTGTCTATACACTTTTGCAATTTAAGCGGCAGGTTGTTCAGGCCGGCTGTATAAAACCCTGGCGGACGTGAATCAAAGAATTCCTGGAAGGCCTGTTTTACAGCATTGTCGGAATTAAACTGTTTTCCTATTAAAAAGTTGTCCAAATTGCGGAAGAAATGGTAGTCGGTGGGGGCTAGGTCTGGTGAGTATGAAGGACGATGAAGAAGTTCCAACTCCAATTCCTGTAGTTTTGCCACAGTCATTTGTGCAGTGTGTGGTCTAGCGTTATCATACCATAAGATAGGAGTCGATCTGTTAACCAATCTAGGCTGTTTTTCTTTAAGTTTTTGCATAATTTCGTCCAGTTGTTTGCAGTATATTTCTGCTGTGATCGATGAGCCAGGTTTTTACCTGTACGAAATTTGGCGAACCAATTTGATGTTGTCTGCTGCGTAGTAACACTAGAGCCAAATGCACTATTAATGTTACGCGCGGTCTGTGATGCCCTAGTTCCACGCAAGAACTCATACTTCATTATAGTGAGAATTTCCGACCATTCCATTTTCAACAAAATTAATTTTCAAAAAAAGTTTTTGATATTTTTCAGATCATACAATTATTTCTTTAAACAAGCGAGATGTGTAATTTTCCAACAAAACAAAAAGCAAAGGTAATATATTAAGCCAATGTCAAACAATAAGCTGTTAAATTTGGCAATATTATTAACTACAAATTTCATTCTTTGACGACCTGATATATGCTGCAATTTTTTTTTTTTTCAGAGATTAATGTTATTTATATCGATAGTTAGATCGTTATCCATTTATGGAACTACATAAGCGAACACTTTTTATGACTACTGCTGTTGCGTTTCTCATTTTTGTTAATAGTCAGTTTATTTGACTCTTTGGTTCTTCCCGATACGTGAATATCAAGCTATCTTTATACAGTTGTGTTTATATATCGAGTATAACCAGGTTCCAAATTGGAGGTGCAGCGGGTGCAAGGCACCCGTGCTGCGTAGGGGCCTTCATGTGTTTGGGAGTATTTTCCGAAAATTATATTAGAATTTGTTTCGGCTCGCAAAATATTACTTGCAGCCGTACCCTTCTACATCTATGTAGAAGGCCGGCCTTGACTCAAACTTTCTAGTCTAACTGAATAAAACATTATGGAAAGTTTCAGAAGTTGCTGAAATTGAGGCCCCTGTTTATCTATGTACTTATACTGGAGTAATTACACTTAAACTGGCCTTACGTAGATCACTGATGTCATCAGCCTCGATGTTTCTGTGAATGTTTTCCTTCAATTCTACTTTAATTGCTGGATTTTTATTTTAAGTGCCTTCACAGGTAAAAGTTACTTGATGAAAAGTCTGGGAACGATGTGGCTGTTGTGATGGGGTTTTATTTTCCTCGCCTGGATTCTGTTTAGAGCGTTTTGGTATTTAATACATTCCGTTGAATTAGCGACGTGAGCGTACCGTGTGTTTTTCTATTGCAGCTTGCTAATTGCGAATTAGCGTTTAATGAGGGGTGCGTCATAAGATGTCATCATACTGGAAAATAGTATATTATGCAACTAGTGCGAAATATGCATTCCTGTGTTGAACATATGCTTTTCCTACTATTAACATTTCTCTAAAAATATTTAAAAAAAAGAAAATACATTGTAAATTTTGTTCACAGCCAGTAAGGCACGCGCAAGCGGTACAGGAATGAAAATTTCTGCACCGCTGTTCATTGGCGAGAATTTATTCATTCCAACACCGCATGTGCGCTTATTTATGGCAATGTAAATAACATTCGGAATTAAATTAATTTCCTGCCAATCAACAATATCGAAATAAGACAATTACATAGAAGTCATAAGAAAATTAAATTTTGTTGTTCATGTTTTAAGAACTAGGGAGTTAGTAAGTTCTGGAAAATATTGAGATAAATTTCCGGGCTAAGCGCGGAAGTGCCGATTTTTTTACTACCAAAGTGCAAATAACCACCGTTGCTGCGCGTCAAAATTGTATCTAACTATCCAACTATTTGACTACCAGAATGTGTGCAACAAACTCTGATCATGAATTGGACACTTTTTCAAAATATATAGATTTCTGACAAACCAATGACGAGTGTTCTGAGAATTTACGTGGTTGCTGGCCACGTTAATTCTCAGAAACCAAAATCAGTGATGATATACAGCAACGTGTCGAGTTTTAGAAACCACCACAATACTTTGAAACATTTTGAGTTAAAATTTTCATGACAATTGCCTTATAGTTTGGGCTGGTTTCACGTCGAACAACCTGTCTAACAACAAAGGATTAGAAACATATATTTTTGATTCAAGTTTAATATACAAAATTATAGAGAATTTATAGAAAGCAAAATTAATATATTAGTGAATATTGTACGCAAATAGCCGGTTTTGATGTGCGCCAAAAAATAATAATAATAACAATATTGTAGCTGACGTTATAACCATTTATCTTTTTTTAAAACTTCACACCTATGCATATTTCATTTAAAGGTGCGAATAAAAACTCAGACTTATTAAATTGTTGATCGCATTAAATGTAACTGGTATTTTTATTACTTTTGTATTGTATCAAATTCTCATAATTCGTAGTAATCGTAATCTTACAGTAATATATGTAGAATAAATGATTATTTATTCTTTACGACAAAGCTATAGATCTAGATGTTAACTACGTAATTCACAAAAGACATGTTCTGGGAAAAGTAAAAATTGGTTTCATTTCGACATCGTATATGACGATTATAGCTTCTCTCCACGTGCGTGAATTGCGTGCTCATACAAGTAATTGAGTACTCAAAAATGTTAAGCACACTTTCCAGGTGCATCGGTGCGTCGAACACAAACGTACCGACCCCAGCCTCAACAAGTACCAGTGCAATAGTTTGTGTTAGAAGCGCACGCAAGCGCAGAAGTCAAAACCTTTCCAAAATTTAAATCAAGTGTTAAAATTCTGGACAATTGTTTAGGTTTGAAGATAAAATTAAAGATAAAATTCTTTACCAAGATGAACAATTTTATTAATAAATGATATAGTATGAAATATATATCAATTAAATTATTTAGAACTGTGCGATTCTTCCTTAGGTTTCTCTTTTATAGACTTCAAACTCGTATTAGATTCATCATAATCATCATCAGAACTATTCTATGTTGACATATCATGAATTGCAGGGTAAACTTAATCCTATAAATTATAAATATATCACTATTAAGTATTTATTATTTGAGACAAATTGCAACGGCACGGTTGCAAATTTCATTTTTCGATTTTCCATCGTCTTTTGCTCCAATAATGATTTAATTCAATATTAAAAAATCTAACTTTAGATATTCGAAGTTTATATTTGACAAGTTTACAAAAGACCAAAGCCTATAACCTACCGTCCAGGTAATTTTAAAATTGCGTTTATGTTTGGTACGCACAGGTTTGAAACACAGTGCGAGTAACAAATAGCCTGGAAAGCAGCTTCTAACGTGCTATTCCTAGTCATCAGAGTGTCGATGACGTAACGACAAATAAACATGGCGATATTTGGCACCTATTTTTTTTTTTTTTTTTTTTTTTATCTGAATCTTCTCGGGCGTTGGTATGGCTACAACCTTAACTCTGCCAGAAATAAGAATTCGACTTCGGGCAGATATAAAATACAAGTGAATAAAGGGTATAATTTTTTTTTAGTACATTGTTGCCTGTGCAATTTTCTGCGAACCGATAATTTCAGTGGTATTCCATGGTAATAGTCGTGTGCACATATTTTTGAAGTACAATAATAAATGTTTGCAAAAACAAATTTCTTTTTTTTATTTAATCTGGGTTAGTCTTCAATAATAAGGTCATTAATAAGGTTAAAATGTAATTTTTTTAAAATTACTATATTATTATTAGGGTCCGGCAAAAATATGCAACGGTACTTGTGCCATAGGCGTGCTATTTGAAACTTTATTTTAACAAAAAATCCAACAAAAAACAAAAGAATAAAACACTTGTAGCGCAATGAATTCTTATCTTAATAACGACACCTCATTATTTTGGGATTATATCCGAGATAGGTAATTCCGGTCACTCCTTTGCCATTGGTCGGTTTTTGATAAGATATTAAATTTTTATACGGTGCACTATTTTTCAGCAGGGCACATTACAAATATATATAATTACATTTTATTTCTACAGATAACACATATGCCGTTTTTTATCGAAAATCACCTAACTAAAGTACCGTTGCATATTTTTGTCGGACCCTAATTATTATTTATTATAAATTTGTAGATTGTGTTTAATTTTTTTACTATGTAGTAAAACATGTAGCCAATTGTGCTATTTAATAAATATTATTATTATTATTATTATTATTATTATTATTATTATATTCCTTATGTTGGTTTGTAGAGTAATAGCTGTAGTTTAGTAAGAAATGGAACATTTTCTTTGATAAGACTGGAGATGAACTCTAATCTAACTGCTTTGTGTATGGAACTATTGAATATTATGTGATCGGGAACTTCTAGCGAGTTGTCTCATCTGCAGGTAGGGGATGACGTTATGTTTATGCGATGACGGTGTTATTTTGTCTTGGTGTGATTAAAGCGAAATCGGGTGATTAGAGTTATAATTTCTTTTTTGGTTCGAGTTGAAGGAAGGTTTAATTGCAAGTTGAGGTTGCAGGCTGTCATAGTAGATGCCTTTTTATTTAATTGAGATCTTGTATTCCTCTCTCCAAATGCCTTTTTTTATCTAACCAGTTTTTTTTAAATTGTTATATTAATGTAAATAGCATTCGGGGTTAAATTAATTTTCTGTCAACGAACAATATCGAAACAAGACAATTCCATAGTAGTCTTAAGAAAATGCAATTTTCTAAGAACTAAGGAGTAGAAGTTCTGGAAAATATTTTGATAAACTTCAATGTTTAGAATGATACCGATTATTTGACTACCAAGGCGCAAATATCCACCGTTGCTGCGCGCCAAAAATTCTAACCAAGTAACTAACTATTTGACTACCAGAATTTGTGCACCAATCTCAAATTTTCTGATCATGAATTGGACACTCATTCAAAATATGTAGATTTCTGACAAACTTATAACGAATGTTTTGAGAATTTACGTGGCCAGAAAGGTGAGACCAAATCAGTGATGACATACAGCAATGTGTCAAGTTCAAGAAACCACCGCAATACTTAAAATCATTTTGAGTTAAAATTTTGATGACAAATGCCTTATAGTTTGGGCTGGTTCACGTCAAACAACCTGTCTACAGCAAAGATGTTGAATGCTGCACGAATATTTGATTTTTCTTTTGACTTGGAATATTCTTTATTTTTATTCTACAAATCGTGCATTTCACACGCCTATTTAAATTTGTGTGAATGTTTTCTTTTTTGTTGATTATCTGCAAACAATATTCCCACTATTGAGCTCTTATTTAAACTCAATAATAAATTTTTCTTGGAGATTGATTAAAGATTTTGTAATTTATTAGATATTATTTTACATGTCAAATCAATTTTTAATTATTTATTACATCTATATTCTGTTGCATAGGGCATGTTTCTTAATTCAGCGCTAGATCTTGCGCATAAAGCACAAATCTAGCAAACCGTTTATTAATTCAGCGTAAAATTCTAGCAGGTTGTTTCTTATTACAGCACTAAATGTCCGCTAGGTACTAGCGCTAGACAACGAATCTAGTGGTTAATAAGGCTGCTAGCTGCTAGAGCTAGAGAGGTAAACATCACAATTTGACATTTGACGTAATAGTTTTCTGCTATTACGCCCTGTTTATCTCAAATTTGTGTTGATGGCAATTCCTAACAATAATTTGGTATTGTACACGCTTCAATATAACGATACACTCATGATGGTTAATGTCGATAAAGGAACATGCAACATTATTTTCACCCTTTTTGTCTTTCTAGACACATTATATAAAAATTCTAATTCTTCTAAATCTTTAGTACAGTTGTTCATCACTTTCTTCTTCTGAACTTGATGATGATTGAAGAAGTCGTTTGATTACATAAAATGTCATCTTTGCTAACAACTATATAACCTCCTTGAAATCTAGCAACAATCTAGCAAGTCGTTTCTTTATTTTTGAAATTTTGTATTTAGCGCATTAATCTAGCATCACAGCGAGCATCTAGCGCTAGAAGTTAGCACTAAATTGTTAGCTGAATTTAGAAACATGCCCATAGCAAAAAGCATAGCACACTTTTTACAAGAAAATACATAAAATTATTATAAAAGACGAACGTAACATGACGTAACAAAAGGATTAGAAACATATATTTTTGATTCAAGTATAATATACAAAGTTGTAGAGAATTTATAGAAAGCAAAATTAATATATTAGTGAATATTGTAGGCAAATAACCATTGTTGCCAGGCGCAAAATTTTTTTAAAAATAACAATATTGTAGCTGACGCTATGAAAATCTATCTTTTCTTAAAACTTCATGCATATGCATTTGCATTTAAAATGCGAATTAAAACTCGGACTTATTAAATTTTTTGATCTCATTAAATGTAATTGGTATTTTTATTACTTTTGTATTGCATCAAATTCGCATAATTCGTAATAATCGGAACTCAACTGTTATATACGTAGAATAAATAATTATATATTCTTGACAAAGTTATAGATTTAGATCTAAATAATTTACAAAAGACATGTTCTGGGAAATGTAATAATTGGTTTCTATTCGCCATCGTTTATATCGATTATAGCTGCTCTCTAGGTGCGTGAATTGCGTACTCATCACGCACTTGAGTACTCAAAAGTGTTAAGCACACTTTCCAGGTGCGTCGAACGCGAACGTACCGACCCCTGCCTCCTCAAACACCAGTACAATAGTTTGTGTTAGAAGCGCACGCAAACACAGAAGTCAAAACCTTATCAAAACTTGAATTAAGTGTTAGAATCAAAATTCTGGACAATTTCGGACAACTGGTTAGATTTGAAGATAAATTTAAAGATAATCCTTTACCAAGATGAACAGTTATTAATAAATATTTGCAAATGGTATAGTATGAAATATATCAGGTCGTCAAGGATGAAATTTGTAGAAAAAAAGGCAAAGTTGGTTAATAACTTTCAAATATAATGAATTATTTTATTTATTAAAGCATGCACCCATATTGTCTATACACTTTTGCCATTAAGCGGCAGGTTGTTCAGACCAGTGGTATAAAACCCTGGCGGACGAGAGTCAATTAATTCCTATTAAAAACTCGTCCAAATTGCGGAGGATGTGGTAGTCAATGGGGGCTAGGTCTGGTGAGTATGGAGGAAGATGAAAAATTTCCAATTCCAATTCCTGTAGTTTTGCCACAGTCATTTGTGCAGTGTGTGGTCTAGCGTTATCATGCAATAAGATAGGAGTCTGTTGACCAATCTAGGCTGTTTTTCTTTTAAGTTTTTGCATAATTTCATCCAGTCGGTTGCAGTATATTTCTGCTGTGATCGATAAGCCAGGTTTTTTTTTTTTTGTTTTTAAGTTACTTGTACGAAATTGGGCGAACCAATTCGATATTGTCAAAAAAAAAAACAACAGTAAAATATTAAACCAATGTCAAATAATAAGCTGTTTAAGTTGGCAATATCATTAACTACAAATTTCATCCTTGACGACCTAATATATCAATTAAATTATAAACAACTGTGCGATTCGTCCTAAAGTGACTCTTTTACATAATTTTGAATTCGATAAGTTGCTTTCCCCGAACACGTATTAGGTTCATATATATCATGAATTGCAGGGTAAACTTAATCCTACAAATTATAAATATATCACTATTAAATATTTATTATTTGAGTACAAATTGCAACGGCACGATTGCATCGTCTTTTGCTCCAGTAATAATGCTTTGATTCAAAATTAAAAAATATAACTTTAGATATTTGCAGGTTATATTTTGGTTATATTTTATAATTTCAAAATTGCGTTTATGCTTGGTGCGCACAGGTTTGAAGCACAGTGCGAGTAACAAATAGCCTGGAAAGCAAATTATAACGTCCGATTCCAAGTCAGCAGTGTCGATGACGTAACGACAAATGAACAAGGCGATATATGGCATATTTTTTTTCTGAATCTTCTTGGGTGTATGTATGGCTAGAACCTTAACTGTGCCAAAAATAGGAATTCAATTTCGGTCAGATATCAAATACAAGTGAATAAAGGGTATAATTTTTTTTAGTACATTGTTTCCTCTGCGAACCGACAATTTCAGTGGTATTCCATAGTAATAGTCCTTTGTGTACATATTTTTGAAGCAAAATAATAAATGTTTCCAAAAAACAAATGCCTATATTTATTTAATCTGGTTTAGTCTTCACTGATAAGGTCATTAATAAGGTAACAATATATATACATATATATTTTTTTACATTACTCTTTCATAAAATTGTAGTTTGTGTTCAATGTTCGTTGTGTTGGTTTGTAGAGTAATAGCTGTAGTTTAGTAAGAAATTGAACATTTTCTTTGATAAGACTGAAGATGAACTGTAATCTAGCTGCATTGTGTATGGAACTATTGAATATTATGTGATCGAGATCTTCTAGCGAGTTGTTGTCTCATCTGCAGGTAGGGGATGACGTCATGTTTATGTGATGACGGTGTGATTTTGTCTTGAATCGGAATTATTATAGTTATAAATTCTTTTTGGTTCGAGTTGAAGGCAGGTTTTATTGGAAGTTCAGGTTGCAGGCTGTCATAGTAGTTGCCTTTTTCCTTAATTGAGATGTATTCCTCTCTCCAAATGTCTTTTTTATCTAACCAGTTTCTTAAATTGTTTAATTAATGTTAATAGCAAACGGAATTAAAATAATTTTCTTGTCCAATGTTCTAAGAACTAAGGAGTAGAAATTCTGGAAATTCTGGACTTGAATGGAAAAAAATAAATAAATAAAAAAACCTTTAGCAAATTAGAAGTACACAGTTACTGTTAATTTAGTTTGCATAAATATATTAATTATTCATTATGTTCTGTAAATTTTTTTATGATTTTTATGTTTATTTTTAAGAACTGTTTTCCCAACATTCGAAACAAGTTGGTTTTCGTGTTTAAATTAGTATTACTACATATCCGCCAAGCAGGACAAGCGTATGTTAAAATTGGTCGTATTATCATTTTATATATCAGTAATTTGCTTTGTTGACACAAAAAGGATCTACGATTTTATATTTTAAATATTTGCATTAGCACTTTATTAGCAGATACGCAAGTTTTCTTGATATGTTCTGAGAAAGTTGAAGATTTGTCAAGCACGACTCCAAGATATTTAACTGAAGGTTTGTGAAAGAAATTTCTATTTTATATATATAATAAATTTTGATAAAAGTATTTTCTAAATTGGGATGTCGTTTTGTTAATACAGTAAATTCTGTTTTATCTGTATTTAATTTTTTACGCCATTTATTAAAATGCTTGTGTATTTATTTATTTATTTTTTTATTTATTTATTGATATTAGAGTTGCAAACAGGTAAAAACCAACATAGCAACTACGAAATTAACATTATTTACAATATTTTCAATAATATTAAATCATAATAAATAAGAATGATGTACAATAATATATTTACATATTTCAACAGGAGAGATTAAAGACAAGAGAAAAAAAAAAGAAATAGAATAAGTATTTTACAATTTTACAATCAAATGATTGAAGAATAAAGTGAATGATGGTAATTATACATTTTATTTTTTATAAACGCAATTCAATCACCAAAGATGTCAAAATTCACGATATTTGTGTAGTGTTTTACGATTGAAGGAATTCTTATGTATTGACTATTATTGAATAGATTAGTTCTAGAGTATGGTCGGTATAGTATATCATTATATCTCAAATTTCTGGTCGGTATATTTATATTAATTAGAGATGGAAGCTCTACACAATCAAACAAATTATTAAGAATTTTTAATAATAAGATAATATCACATGTTATTCATTTGTCTTTAAGAGTTAGCAACCCGAAGTAATGACAAGCACCCATGTAGGTAGTAGTAGTGGCTAGAGCTTTTCTCGAAATATAATTTATGAACATTTTTTGGATTCGTTCGATGCGCCGTATATGCTTTTCATAATTAGGATTCCAAACTGGGCTACAGTAATTTAGAATGCTAAGGACGTATGAATTATACAAAATTATTATAGATTTTGTGTTTACAAAATATTTTGTTGTCCTAATAATAAAACCCAATAATTTAATTGCCTTTTTAGAAATTATGTCAATATGTAAGGAAAAAGATAGTTTGGAGTCGAAGGTTATCCCCAAATCTTTAATTGAATCGACAGATTCAATAATGTTGTCCCTTAGTTTATATAAGAAAAATACTTTATTCAGGTTTTTAGTAAAACTTATTTTTGCACATTTTGAATAGTTTATGTATAATTGGTTTTCAGCGCAATAGTTAAAGAAACGTGTCAGGTCGCTCTGTAACCGGTGGCAGTCATCAAGAGTAGAAATATTGAGGAAAATCTTTAAGTCATCGACGTATAAGAGTATGTCGCAATAATTAAAAGAAGTAAATAATAGTGGGCCCAGGTATGATCCTTGAGAAACTCCAGAGATTGTTAGCTAGAATTTTGATTGTAAGCCATTGACTGTGACCGCATGTGACCTATTTTTAATGTAGGAACAAATCTATTGCAGCAGGTCGCCTTTAACACCGACTTCTGTTAATTTTCTTAATAATATGTTGTGATTAATTTTGTCAAAAGCTTTACTGAAATCGGTGTAAATAGCGTCCACTTGAATACGTTGGTTCTATGCAGGTTATTATTTAATCGGTTAGTTATTGTGTCAAGTCTCCAGGATGAAGTAAACAGAGCTGTGTCATTCGGATAAAGACTTAGTTATTTTTGATTCAACTATATATACAAAGTAATAGAGAATTTATAGAAAGCAAAATTAATATATTAGTGAATTTTGTACGCAAATAGCCGTTGTTGTGCGCAGTTGTTTTCTTTTGGTGGAAACAAGAAAAATTGGAGTGGCGAAGATGTACGTTATCTGGCTTCATTTTCAGTCAGTATTTAACCTCACATTTATTGCTTGTCATGTATTATTTTAAATGCAAAATAGCTTACGTCAGGGCTGGTCTTGACGGAGGACAAACGCGTGCCAACACGTGGACGGCTGTTTTAGGGAGGGGCTCTTGGTGGCATTCGCGGTTGTAATGTCTTCTTCTTTGAGCACTATTAGTCAGGTTGATTTTTCGCCTAACTCACATAAGTCCTCCATCTCGATCTATTCATTGTCAGGTTTTGCCAAGTACCCTGTATACCAATACTTGTTAGATCTTCGGTTAGTTGATCTCTTCATCTCTTGTGAGGTCTTCCCACTGGTCAACGGCTATTCTTTACCATATCTTCCTAACCATTCTGTCGTCCCTCATCCTCATAACGGTCCTATCTAATGTAATCGCCTGCCTCTGAGCTTTTGTGTTATACTTGGCCTTAAGTACAGTTCTCTGATATCTTTGTTCTTACGGATTCTCCATTCACCATTAATTTGAATGGAACCAAAGATTCTACGTTATATTTTATTTTCGAAAACTATGAGGTGTTGTCGATCTCGCTTTGTTAAGGTCTATGTTTTGTAACCATACCTAAGTACCGGACGTACTATAACTTGGTATAACCTTATCTTGGTGTTCCTAGACAAGAGTTTCGTTTTGAAGAAGGGACCAAGTGCTAAATACGATGCATTAGCAGCTTTAATTCTATTCGTATTTTCCTGCTTTATAATATTCACCTGATTTATCATAGTTATAGGTCACTACCTGGTTTGCTCAGAGGCGGCGAAAAATGAGTTTGCACGCGAGCGATTAAGTACCCAAGATCGGCGCAGTCCAACTTACAAAAACTGTAAACTTTTCGACTCAAACAATCGAACAGACAATTTCGGTTCTAAAGCATATGGATAGCAATCTATATACGAACACATAAACTTTAGCAACAACCTCATAGAATTACAGCTGTTAATATATATGTTCGTTTAGCTCCTATGAGGAGCATAGGGCTTCCAGAAAATTTCCAGCGTATTCTATTGACCGCAAGATGTTTAATCTCCAGCCCCGATTTTCCATAATTTCTCGTTTCTTGAATAATTGTTCATCTTCAGGTTGTTTTTGTTCTTCTGATTCTGCGTGTGCCTTGTGGATTCCAATCCAAGGCCATTCTAGGCACGCTAGTCCGCTCTCTCCTCAGGACATGTCCTATCCATTTCCACATGCGCAACTTTATTTCTTTCTGCATATCTGTTTTGTTTATTGGTTGTCATAGCTCTGCGTTAGATATTCTTTCCAGCCAATCCGCATAACTCTACGTAGACGTCTGTTTACAAGTAATTGCAATTTGGAAGTGACTCCACGGGTAACCTCCAGGTCTCACATCCGTGGAGTGGCACCGATTTCACATTTGTGTTGAACAAGGGCAGATTTGTATTTCTTGAGATATAATTGGATCTTCAGACAGCATTTAACATACGGAAAGCTTGCCTGGCCTTGTTCAAGCGTTGTTCAATATCTAGCATTGTTCCTCCATCTTTGACAATTATGCTGCACAAATTTGATCTACATGATCAATATCTTGGTCAATTTTGGACTGTCTTGCGTTGGTGGTGTTTATGCGCAGGGCTTTTGTTTTATAGATATTAATCTCGGGTCCTGTTAGCTTGGCTAGTTGAGTAAGTTGGTTCAGGTTGTCCTGAAGGGAGTCGAATTTATGAGACAGCATGCAGATATCGTCTGCATAGTCTAGGTCTGTTAAATTGTGTTGGAGAACCCACAATATACCATCGCTGTTCCCATTTATATGTGGTAGGATCCAGTCAAGGGCTAAAATGAAAAGCATCGGAGATACCGGACATCCTTGTTTTACCCCTGATTTAATTGGGATGGTGTTGCTAGTGGCTCCTTGGTGAAGTACTCTGCATTCTGTTTCCGAGTATAATGTTTTGATAATCCTTGATATCTTAGGCGGAATTCCAATTCTGTAAAAGATTTCTTATAAAGCACTGTGATTTAAACTGTCAAAGCCGCAACGAAAATCTATAAATGTTATGTAAAGCGGTGATTGCCACAGCTGTTAAGAAATGTCTATATTTGTAAACGAAAGAAATGTTTAAAAAATGTGTGCTGCTGCGCTTATCATGTTTAACTTCTAACAAACTATACTATTTGATGTCATGAGAATTATGTTGTTCCTGTTCTATAATTGTTGAAAATTTTGTGAACCATATTATAAAATTTCTAATCTTTTTTATACTTTTCTATTAAGGACTACTAAAATGAGATGAGACTTGTTTTCTAATGTCAATTAATATTTTGCTTTCAACACATACCGTTTTTTCGTAATATCATCTTGAATGTGAAATGTTGTTATATATAAACACTAAAATATTCCTTATATATGTATGCTAGAAGGAAAATACTTTCAATTTCTCTTTTGACCAGCATAGCATTTATTAGAGAATGTTGACGAGATGATGACTTCATTTGATGAGATGATGATATTTCCAAAACATAGATGGAGCATGCAGACAAAGAGGAAAATTCCAGACTTACAACACTATAAGAAAGTCTGGTGGTTAGGGGACGTTTTACTGGTCCTATTATCCCTATTATATACTCATTTTAAGTATTAAATAGCAGGGATGGGGTGTCGGAATCGTGAATCTGTAATCTGTAGCTCAGAGCATAATAAAAATAAAAATATTTCACTTTCAAGTCATACCTACTTGAAAGTACTTGAATGTGAAATACAGCCTTAGACAAAGCTTTTAATAATGGCTGTTGTTGTTGCCTATGGAGCATCCTACGTTTTATTGAATTTTAGCATTATTACAGGTAAAATGGCAAAGAAAATAATAGATAGTTTTTAATGACAACTTTAATCAAAATTATTAATATTTTGTGGTACCTCCTCGTGCTTTAGTTACCGCACGTACTCTTTTAGGCATACTGTCCACAAATTTTTTACGTACATTGGATTGTCCATTGAACCATTCGTCCACAGTGATTTTCTTCAATTCTTCTTTTGATTTACATTTGTAAAGAGACACCTTGTTTATCAGAATCGACCATAAATTTTCAATTTGCGATAAATCTAATGACTGGGGGGCCATGCAAAAAGTGGCACATGGTTTTTGATGGTTATCGATGGCTCCAAAACTGCATTAAGCATGGTAATATAACGAGCAGAATAATGCATCCCTCGCCCAAAAAGATATCGTCTAAGCCTCTGCGGACATGCATCCCCAGGTCATGATGCTACCACCACCAAATTTGACCGTAGGGATGATGCAGTCAGACTGAAAAGCTTCACCCGGCCTACTTCTTACAAAGATGGCTCCAGGTTGTCCAAAAAGCTGATCCGCAAAAGAAAAAAACAAACCTTAATTTCGTAAATTTATAGTAAATTGAATTTTATATTGTTAGTGCAATAATTGCTTAGAAATTTATTTTTCTGTTAAATTCATAAGTACATTAAACCATTACAATGCTTACTTCTATATTGGACTCATCAGATCAAATGATTTTCGCTCCTTCATCAGGTACCCAATTTAAATGTCTTTTGGCCTACTCAAGTTTTTTGTGTCGCTCGGTCAACAATTGTTTTCGGCGAGTTCTTCTTCCATGCAAATTAGATTCCACTAGACGTCTTCTAATTGTTCTAGAAGAACTTCTCTATGCTCCCACAGATCACCAGCCAGCTCTTTTCACGATATTGAGCGTTTACGAAGAGCACTTCTCTTTATAAAGCGATCATCTCTGGAAGTGGTTGTACGTTTTCTTCCGATTTTTTTTTTTTTTTTTTCATAAGTATCAGTCTCTTGGAACCTTTTGATGGTAATCTGCAAGGCTTGTCTTGAACACATTTTTTTTATATATTTTCACCTGCGACTGTCCTTGTGAATGGAGCAATACAATTTGACTACTTTCTGCCACAGGGAGTTCACGTTTTTTAGCCATAATATAATTAAAAATATTCACTTGAACTCAATAAAACATGAAAAAGATAGTGTTCACTTCAAACGCATGTGTAATAATGATCCAAGCCCTAATTTTCTATTTTTATGTAAACAAAACGTAACACATCTGAGCCTATATTTATTTGTATTAAGATTTATCATAACTGTTTGAATTTTTGGTTATCTGATTAGACATACGTCTTTTAGAATGTGTCTATGATATTTTTAAAACATTTTGTCAAATATATACAAGTTACAATGTAGATATATTTAGATGTTATATTATAACTGCATGGGTGCTCCATACATTTGTCCAAGGCTGTATATAAACACTATAAAATATTCCTTATATATGTATGCCAGAAGGAAAACACTTTCAATTTCTCTTTTGACCAGCATGGCTTTTATAAGAGAATGTTGACGAGATGATGACTTCATTTGATGATAGACAAAGAGAAAAAATCCAGACTTACAGCACTATAAGAAGATCTCGTGATCAGGGGACGTTTCTGCCGGTCCTATTATCCCTATTATATGTTTATTTTAAGTATTAAATAGCAATTGTGTGGAAATCGTGAATCCGTAATCTGTAGCTCAGAGCATAATAAAAATAAATATATTACACTTTCAAGTCATGCCTACTGGAAAGTACTTGAATGTGAAATATTTATATTTTTATTACGTTCCGAACTACAGATAGCTCAAGAGTAAGGATGCGATTAATTAAGATAAGCTATATTGTTATAAAAATAAATGGTTTGCAATCGTCTCTCTAGCCACGTCCCCTGATTGAGTTTTGGTCACGTGGTTTGATCAAACCAATTAGTACAGGCTTGAACTGGAGCTGAACCCCAGCACACGAGATCTCTAGTGTATCAGCATATACAGTAGTCTATATCATCACGATCGTTGGCGGCTTTGTCCTGCTATTATATCTGTATGTCGTGATGACCCCCATGGGGCAAGCTTGGCTACGTGAGCACGGATGATTGTTCGACTGTCGATAATTAACGAACTCAAGGACATTGCTATGCTGTACGGATTACCAGACAGCAAATGATAATTTCATCTACCAAGTTCGATTTACATTTTTAAACATCCTCAGGTGTAAGCAAAACTTAAAGTATTTTTAGCATTTTTGTAGATATGACGAAAAAGCCCTTATTGGCCTAGAGCAGTGATGGCGAGCCTATAACACGCGTGTCACAAGTGACACGCCGACATTTTCGGTTACACGCATCTTTTACGAACGGTCTTAAGTTGGTTTTACACAGTTCAATTAATTGATCAAGTATTTTGTCAATTAATTGAAAAATTTATTGGTAACCTTGGAAACAAAGCATCACTTTACAAATATCAATTTATTTACCAATTTTTTAGAAAACTTTTACATTACCAACTGTAAAACATGTTAACATATTTATCAGAATGAAAATATTGAAAAAATCTTCACAAAGTTACGAGCTGTGACCAAAAACAAAAGAAATTACTCTTTGATGAAATTTTTACACTTTACACACATCAATTAATTGAATGTTAACTTTTTCAATTAATTTATCAATAAATTGAATCGTGTAAAACCCACTTTAGGCTTAGGTCTTAGTGAACGCATCTGGGCTCAAGACTTGAGGTTCAAATTTGGTTGAGGAGAATTGAGGTTCTAAACTGGAAAGAAATTGTTTGGAAAATGACAAAGAGTGCTACTACGAACAGGAAATTTTGAGTACTTGGAATCGATTAATGGACACTTTATACACTTTGAAAAATCTAGCGAAAGCTTTATTCACAGTTTTTCAAAACCAATCAAAGAAACCGACTGACAAATAAAGTGCACGAAATACTAACATTCAATGGAAGATTTAGCAAATGCAAATCAGCAACAAAAAACTCAGTAATGTTAAGAATTCTTTGTTTTTGCTTTTTACCGACCGCCAACATATATAAGGGAGGTATTGTGATTTTGACATTTCGAGATTTCGATGGATCTCCACGAATTGAGGTCCCTACATAACGTTTTGACTATTTTTGGCATGATGTCTGTCTGTCCATCCGTCTGTCTGTCTGTCTGTCTGTCCGTCCGTCCGTCCGTCCGTCTGTCTGTCTGTGTACACGTGCAGAGCAAATTCGGCTGAAAGGATTTTTATGAAACTTCATATTTAAGCTTCTGCCATCAATGGCACGAGTTGATCAACTTTTGGTAAAAATCGGTGTACTAAAAATGGGAGTTTACTCGTGTCGATTTTAAGATTTTTGTGAATATTTCACAACACAAAAATATTTCGAAAAATTTATTGAGAAAAAGTTGTTATAAAATCAATAACTAATAACTTTTATTTGAGACGTTTTTTGATAAAACGAAAAATTTCACTTAATTTCTGTAAAATATTTCTAATTTTTTTTTAAATCTCAATTTTTTCATATTTATATGTAACGCTTCCATGGTCATGATAAATAATATCTCTGTTAGAAAATATTAGGCCAAGTTATTTCTACTCTGCTGCTAGAATGTAATTTATATAAGTACTTTATGGTGGCGGTCGGTCCTGTGGTGGCCACAGCTAATTTTTTAGTAAATATATCAAAAATAGAACTCATTTTCTTTTTTAGCAGGGCTGCAAATATCACAAAATTATGGATATTTCTAGACGTGACACGGCACCCGAGTTCAGTTACGTTTTTTTTTTTTCGAATTTTGACACACCGAGCTCAGAAGGTTCGCCATCACTGACCTAGAGTGTGGAAATTTGGCATGCATTTACAATTCTTAACCCTTAAAAATAATTAAACTTAAAAAAATCCGAAAAATATATTTAAATTTGCATTTAAAGAAAAAATATTTATCTTTTTAAAATTTTAGTAGGCTATCAATATTTTCCAGAGGGGTTGGTCTAAAAATAAAAAATAATATACATATTGATGAGAACCGAAATAGTTTAATGGGAATTTTTAGTAATTGCTGTTGAAAAAATAATATATTTATTGTGTGGTATCAGAAGAAAAAGTCTTAAGAGATAGATTTAGGGATGAGAAGTAGTTTCGTAAAAGTTTATTTTGACAGGATTTTGTAAAACATTTTCTTAAAAAAAAGCTAGTCCCTTACCTTATAACTCAAAGGGGTCAATCTAAAAATCTGAAAAAGGTAATGCACAATGTTGTGAACCGGAATAGTCTAACAAATTTTTGTCGACTTGTATTTTCGGAAGATTTTTTGTTTTTGACAAAAATTATTTTTAAATTAATTTATAAATTATGGCTAATAATGTTATGGTTATTTTGTAGTTATTATGGCTAGGATAAAGTGAATCTTTTGCAAAAAAAAAAAATAGTAAAATAACAATTTTTAACAGTTAATAATAAACTTTGTAAACGAGGAAAACTGTGGTTTTTAACGGAAGTGCTTAGCGTTCATGTGTGAATGCTCCACTACTTAATAATTTGGTTGATGGGTAGTATAATTTAACCTATTGTTTTATTATTTTAATTTTTGTTTTTAAGTTGTCAAATAGGATTAAATCATTTAGGCCCGGTTTTTCCACCTTCAGATAAAGTTCCAGGTAACTATCTGACAGATAAGGTTATTTGTAACTTCATCTGCTTAGTAAATGTTCAACCCTTCTTTCTATACAAATGTATCTATCGGATAGTTATCTAACGTATAATGAGACTGACGTATTGGATTCACTGACTGGTATTGACATTTATTCAGCAGATGAAGTTACAAATAACCTTATCTGTCAGATAGTTACCTGGAACTTTATCTGAAGGTGGAAAGACCGGGCCTTACAGTATTAAAATACTTACTTATAAATCAAATTACCACATAAATAGTAGTGAGAAATACGTTTCTGAATAGAAATAAATTTAAGATAAAACCTTAAATACGAATGGCGCAAAAAAAATAGATGAATAAAAGTTCTTAGTACTCCAATTAACCAATAAAAGTGATCGAAAACTGTTGATTTTGATGTGATTATAGCATTGGTTTAATAAGTTCACAATTCACATTTGTTTATATTTTTGATAACATAAAACACAAGTTATTCATCAAAATATTTATACAGTAATACCTCGCTACTCGACGTTAATTCGTTCTAAAAATGCGTCGAGTAGCGATTACGTCGAGTGGCGAGTCGAATTTCTCCATAAGAAATAAAGGGAATCATATGTACATATATGATTTCAAAGGAAATACATATAGGTATATGTTTTCCTTTTAGCTATGCTTGCATTTCTATCCTTTGGACCCATAATTATAAATATCAATCACTTATCTTAGCAAAAAACAAAAAGTTCATAGCTGCACTAATACTGAGTTGTTGTCGTCAAGATATCTAGGCGCAAAGTGTGCTGGCCATGCGTTCATTTTTCTTTGTTTACCAAAATATGTATCACGTGATCGGTACTCGACCACGCGTCGGATAGCGATGCTTCCGTCGACTCTCACTCCCGACATTTACGTCGAGTGGCGAAAACGTCGAGCTAAGAGGCAGTTGAGTATTACTGTACTCATTTTCTATGACTTCCTGCCATCTTCTGTGTAAGTTTCAAATTCATACGCGAAAATAAATATCAGTTACAGGCAGTGAGTTCGTCTATACATTTTCATATCTTTATCGACTTAAATAAATGATAATTCACAGGGTCTGGTGAATAAACTGAATGCGGAAAAACTTCCGAGACATTTTGGTGTGCTTAGTTGTAAATGCAACATACGGCTACGCGTTGTCTGACATCAAAATGGGCTTTTTATGTTTATCTGACCGCATTCACAGCTCTTTAAATTAACACGTTGTAGACTGTTCGTTGTCACGTTGCGTGTTATGTTTTTATACATTGTTTTAACGTTCTACATACCGTTTACAGCAGTTATAAATTAGTGGATTACGAATTGTCCGACATCTGTGTATCCTTAAACCAACTATATGGCTTCGTAAAATGTTTTCTACCTAATATCGTTTTTATAATTCTGCTGTTCTAGATTTGAACTAACTAAACTTATCTAATTACCTAAATTGATCATATTTACTGTCCGTCTTTGTAATTTTGAACAAGATTTGTTAATGATGACGTTTTGTTAGGTTATGTAAAGCCATACAATAACTACGGTGGCTCTGATATACTGAGTTAGCCAATGTGTTTATATGTCTGTATCATTAAAACAACTCACAAGTTATAAGCTTCGAAAATTATCCACAATCCACAACGAACAATGTATTAAATTTAGGGGTCCGGTTTCTCGTCTTACCATATTACAAAGTTGCAAGTTACAATCAACAGAGTGCAAGATACAGCCTGTAAGCTATTGATTTAAGAGCTCTGAATGCGGCTTTAGTTTTACTGAACAATATTTGTTAATTTAGAAACTCAACAAGTAACACAATCATTGGCGCATACGAGCAATTATTGTAGTTCGAAATGCCAAAATCGGTATGATCACAATACCTCCCTTATATATCTTCGCGGTAGGTAAATATATGTAAAGATTATAGATTTCTTGTTTCGTAATTTATATATTTATTTTTTAATTCGTTACTCTATGGCTTTTGAATACGAAGCATGCACAAAATATTTATATGCACTAACAAAATAAAATATAAAATTAAGATGTAATAAAATTTGGTGGAACTCTCGAACATCTGTTGTTTAGGATTTTTTTTTTTTAATCCTGTCATAATACAACGATTATTAGTCGGGATATTAGATTAGCTAATTCTTGCAATGAAGCAAATATATAATCGATAATATGCCTGAACATAATCTTCTAACTAAAAACTGCATAAAACAGAAAAATGTTGTTCATTCCAAACAAAATATTTAAAAATGTTAGGGCGTCCCCCCGTAACACGTCAAATATTCAATCAATTGAAAAAAATGTGTAAACAAATAAGATTTGTTGTCTTATAGATTTTTGTTTTATAGTTAATAATCTAATTAAGTTTCTCTTATTAAGAAACAAAGTTATTTATATGATTATACTTGTGTGGAACGCAGAAAAACAAAAACGAAATTATCACTAAAGAAGTTTCAGAACCAAATAAATTTTATAATTAGTTAATTATACTAGTTAATTTTACAATAATTTTTGTAATAATAATATAAAGTATTTATTCAGTAAGTAGAACAGCACAGGATGATTTTAATGTCTTGTTATTATACAATATATGAGCCATTGTAAGTACCTCTATGTATGTTTACAAAATAACTTACAGTTTTGTAACAATAGTGCCCGGTTTTACAATCAATTGTTAATAGTGACTGTTTACGAGCTTCTAGCTAACAGTAACCAAGAGCTATCTTGCAATACTGTATTACCAACTTTTTTTGACCTATGTTTGTTAACTTATACCCTTTTCACACTAGATCTTTAAGACGATTGAACTTAAACTTCATCGATGTTTAATATCGGTTTGCTTTCACACTTGATGTTTAATTTGAAGAAGAAATCTCCATGCAAAGCTAGTATGTATTGCCAACATAATTTCATATCGTTTGAATTTATTCTGTCATTATTTTGTATATCGAGGTTAGGAGAAGTTTATTTTTTATATTTATTTAAATAATAACGCAAATAATCTTCTCATAACCTCGATATATAAAATGATAACAGCTGAACATAGATAAAAGAAGAGAAGCATAAATTCAAGGAGTATTTTTTTATAATACAAATTAAGTTGGCAATGCGGGCGAAGTTTAAGACGCAGATCTCTGTCTTAAACATCGCTTGTGTTTAAGCGAGGCCGTACGGTTTCATATTAGCGTTTAAAGATACATTCACTTAAACATCCGATCTTAAAGATCTAGTGTGAAAAGGGTAATAGTCAGCTAGCGATAACATTGACAATATAAACATGGACTTTTAGGTATTTTGAAATATTTATGTTGCCAGTTGTGAACTATCAACTGTCAGTTCGGTCACTTCAGTGTGTGGTGACAATTTTTATTTACTAGAAATAAAATTTATCGAGGCACAAAATAATTTATTAACTTTAAAATTTAAAAAATGAGAAGAAAGACAAGTAAAACTGTTCGAAAAAGATATGGAAATTAACAATTAACAATAAACCAGTGGCGAAGGAAGACCTCCGCTAGACTTGCCGTCCCATAAAAACCGAAAACCTCGAAAACAACTGAACTTTTCCATTGACATTTTATTTATTTATTTATTTATTTTTTTTTTTTCTCTCAGACTCTTTATATTCTTCATTTTTTCTTAAGTTTGTCATTGACATTGTATTTTTTTTTCCTCTCAGACTCTCTGTATTCTTCAGTTTCCCTTTTTTGCATCAAGTACAATTTCCGTTTTTTATTTCCCTGTTTAACTGATTTTTTCTTCGTCTTCGACATTTTAATCTTATTATTATTAAGAAATTATCTGTAACACCCACACCAGTGAGAAACATTAATTGACATTAATGATAACCATGAATTTAAAACAAAAATTAAAGCCAGAAAGTCCCCAGATCTGGTAACGTATTACTAAGATAAATAGAGTATATCACCTTATATTAAAACAGAAAATTTAGCACGAAAGAATGAAAACCTTTCAATAATTAAATGATTTATGAACCACTAATCAAAATATTATTTATTGTACTATTACAAATTAAATATCATTCAAATTACCAGTTATGTATAACAATAATTATACATATATTATCAGAAAACAATAGAATATATTAGAAAAATAACACGATTAACAACAAACCTTAAATTTTCTAATTTTTTTCGCAATTTACCAATGTTTACTTGACGTATATATGTGACACTGATAACTAATCAAAATATTATTTAATGTATTTTTTTTTTTTTTTATTGATTTTGGCTCTTTAGTCCTAATATATATGGACCTTTAGCCAGCTACTCTGTTATTTTTATTTTGGATACTTTATTAATTTTATGACAAATACAAACATCCATGCCATCACCGGGATTCGAACCCGAGTCCCCACGGTTAGCAGTCAAATGAGCTGACCACTACGCCCTAGCGACCGGCTTATTTAATGTACTATTACAAATTAATTATCATGACCATGGAAACGTTACATATAAGTATGAAAAAATTGAGACTTGGAAAAATTTTAAATAATTTTCCAAAAAATTTTGGATTCCCTGGACCATGAAACGTGGTCATCAGTCAAAATCTCTACATCGAAAATTTTCGCGATTACAATACTTGCCCCTTATATATTAAGGTCGGGCAAGTAAAAATGTACAACGTGATTTAGAAATTAAAGAATTGCAAATTAAAAAATTACTACCAGTTTTTAATTTTTAAATTAGCCTTCGACGAGGAAAAACGTTTTTGATTGTTTAATATATTATTCTTGGCATCTTAAAATTTTATGTGCACATATCTGAATGAAAATATTTTTGTTCTTTATTTATAACAATTGAATTATTTTTTACAATAAATTTCTGAAATAATTTATCATGTGTTGATTTTCTATTCCCAGTTGTTCTTGCACTGCGCTACTTCCATATGGCCATTTAAAATGCATTTTCAAATTGATTCTGAATTACAGGGCCAATAGGTTCTCCCTCTTTGGCATCGCGAGCAATGTTATGCCTGAATTGTGGATAACTTTTGGTGCGTTCCCAAAGCCAATATAAGGAATTGCCTGTTCATGACTCCAAATAACCTTTCGACCACATTTCTTGTTAGGATATGAGCATTTTGGTACCGATGTTCTTCAGGACGCACAGGATTCTTAAATGGAGTTTTTAAATAGGCCGTTGCCCCATATCTTCCATCTCCTAATAAAACGCCATTTCTAAAATCCACATTTTCCAACCTTGCCTTTAATACCGAATTATTAAATATAGTGTGATCATTGAATATCCAGGCCATTGTGCTACTATATTCAACACTTGTAAATTTGGATCAGATACCATCTGGACATTTAAGGGAAAATAAGCTTTTCTATTCCGGTACACTTCAGCATTTTCAACCCCAACACATTATATTTTGATGTGGGTACACTCTAATGCCCCAATACCTTTAGGAAAGTTTGCCATTTCATAAAAATTCCGTTGGTTTGTTTTTATTTCATCTACAGTCTCTAATAAATTTTATAAATTCTTTACATAAATTTGCAATGGTGCGACTAACATTTGCGATGATGCTTAAGGCTGTAGATTTGTGTACTCCATAGAAATCTCCAACAGTTATAAGTATATTTCCACAAGCATAGAATATAAGCGTTACAAGGAAGTGGTTCATTTAGCTCAAGGCATCGTTTCTATCTGTTGTAAATTTTATTAGCTGTCCTATTTGGTCGTGCAAACTAGCTATAGTAGCATTTTTTAGTCGAAATCTTGAAAAAATGATAATCAAAGTGACTGTTAACTGAAAATTGTAATACAATAATTTTCACTAACTGGACCGGGCATAAGTTTATATGATTATTTTAAATTTCTTATTTTTTCCCCCAATAATAACTAATCATTAATAATCAGTGAAAATACACTGAATATTAATCATTTTTCATCTAATATTTTTAATCATTCGTCTTCTTTGTTTGAGGATTTGTTACTAAACTTTATCATAGCAGTGAGCGCTGTATTCAAAACAGGTTACTTCTAAGTCATATATTCGTTAAATCATTGTCAGAGATCATTGTTATATCACTATCAGTGTTACTCGAATGAGCGCAGGAGCGAACATAGCAAGGGACGCTAACCAGTTGACCAATTGTGATAAAACAGTGATATGAGCAACGAAATGTGTTGTGACATACGCAAATACACCTGAATAGGTATACTCGCAATTTCAATTCAATTAAAAAGGAATAATCTTCTTAATGTAGAGGCACTTGCTCTTTCTGTATCTGTTTGATTTTATATTATTAATAGAGTAGTTATTACTGTTATAAAAATATTAATCCAGACTTTATAATTAATTCTTTTTTAAACAAATATGCTTTGCAACCAATTCTGGAGAAATGGTGCACTCGCTGGCGTGTGGCTGTTAATGTGGCCAAATCCAAGGCAATGTTCTTCGCCAGAAAGTATAGACTTCCGTCGGGTACGGTTAGGCTTTTTGGCGAGGACATTCTCTGGTGTAAGAAGGTCAGGTATCTTGGGCTCATTTTTGACCTCAAATTGGTCTGGAAGGAGCATGTACATGACTCCATATTCAGAGCTAAGAAGTCAATGGGCATGCTGTATTCTGTTCTTCATAGAAAGAGCTATCTAAGCACTTCCAGCAAGACCAGGATTTACAGAGCACGGTGATCCGGCCCATCCTGACGTACGCATATAGTGTCTGGGCTTACGTCAGGCTGCAAGCGTTGGTTGGTTCGTTCGCAACGCCGACATCAGTCACGATTTGGGCGTGCCGAGTGTGGAAGACTTCATTTACACCAACGCGGAAAAGTTCTTCCAGTTAGCTCAAATGCACCCCAATTCTACCATAGCATCGTCAGTCGACTACGATCCGACCAATATCTGGAAACATTGTAGCCCGCTATATTTCGTGACAGACGGTTGAAAACAACTCCTGATTTCATATCTTGACTCGCTCGATTGTGTATCAATATCATTTTTATGATAAATCACAGTTGAACAATACCGTAGACCTGCAGTACAGGTCACTCGTAATATTCCAACTTCCATGTTGGAATACTCAAGGCACGAGTTGAGGGCTAACGGCCCGGTACTCTACCCTAGGATTAGATAAGATAAGAAGTTAGACATGTCCAAATGAATAGACTTTGAGAAAGACACGAAAATTCTTTTCAGTATTTTTGAGTGAGCGAGTTAGCTAGTAAATTAGTAAAATTAATGTAGACATAGCTCACAGAAATAAAAGAAAAATATTTTATTAGCTTGCAAATAAAAAAGCAACTTAAATTATAAAGTATTCTATCGTAAAAATATGAACTCATATATTTGTGATACTGAACATAAATCGAGAATTTTAACATTTAATTTAAAATCTTAAAACTGATGTCAGCTTCTTCGGAATCATTTTAGTTTTCTTCAGCTTTTGCTGATTCTGAAGAACAATATTTGTCATTATCGTCAACAAAGTAGATAAATAGCGCATTGATTCATTTTGATTCCATTCAGAATTTGATACACTTTTTATTTTGTCTGGTTTTAAAGAAACTCCAAGTTCCATTGCAAGACATCATGTGATCCGATCTTTAAATGCTCATTGGCTTTGGTAGATAGGTCGCACTTTGCACTAAATTTGTCTGTAGACATGTCGCATTTTGAATTTAAAGCCACTTTTTTAACGTACACCACCGCATTATATGTCACAGTTTGCATCTGATATATTTTCAGAGAGATGATATATTAAATGGAGAATCCATTGGTATAAATAATTCGTTTACAAAGAAAATGTGATGTCACACTTTGCATCTACGCCTCATATCCATAATATCAAAGAGTAGTTTGTAGTATTAGTGCCAGCTGGTCTAAAAAACTTTATCTATTAGACCGACCAACAAGTCTAATATTGAAAGAGAGAGAGAAGTAAGAAATATATGGTAAATTAACTAAATAAATATATTGTAGATAAAAAAAAATAATAATAACAATTGAACGAATGCAAATAGAAATTAATAAGGAGTTAAATTGGATTACTGTTTTAGCGATGGTCGACCAAAGTGACTATAAAGTAATACTTAACATTTAAAAAGTCATTTCCTACCTAACTCCAATTATAATTTTGATAAATATTGTAAAATATAATAGTCACACAATTATATCGACAATTATGATGGTGTTTTTATAGCTCTATCCCTTCCTGTAACTATATCTACGTATATTTCTTTCTCTCAGCTAGTCGTAGATGGTGGGAGTGGAGAAGTACAATAAAGAGTAAAAGCCTGAAAATCGTACTGTACAGATATAACAGACAACAATTACTGGTTGTTTAATTTATGTTGATGAACATACCTTAGGTGTTGTGCGGCTTCAAATACTGATACGATTCGGATTATATTAGAAAAATATTCTTGGATATAACAACCCTTCTTTAATGTTGGGAAAAATCCTCTACAACCGGAGTCAACAATTTAATAGCATTTGTAATCCAACAAAAAATTCACACTATTAAACAAGTCGCACTACCTCATTGTTCAGATTTCATTCTTTCAACTAATAAAGATTAAGGTTTCAAGTAATTAAAGTCAAGTCAACAAAACCAAAATATAAAGAACTAATGTTCTAATATACAAACATATCTTTTAGGCTGAGGCTGCATAATAATGCAGTAACATCATGGCGTCAAGCTTTCAGATAATAGAATTTACTTATGCTGAAGTAGTTCTTTTCTGGCTATGATTGAATAAAGATGTTTAAAGCCTATGTATTAGTTTTATTTAACAATCTCCAAAAAAAATCATACTCCAACACTCATTAAAGATTACAGTTTCGTATATTTACTTTCTTATCTGTTTATTCTTTATAAATCTAATGACAATCTGCATTTTGTTTTTTAGGAATTGACTGGTATATCTGTATACGATACCAAAAGAATAAAACGCCTACTACAAAATTAATTTATAATATAGTAGGAGTAGTATTAAAAAAAAATTACATTACAATTTAAGTCTTGGCCGTCGTTGCGCTCGACGTATAATTTGTTGCTCCTCCAGCGAGGGACGCGTCCTTAATTTGCGCACCCTTGTACTACCAGATATGACCTTAATAAAAAAATAAATTACATTTTATTTATAAAAAGACATTTATATTTTAATTCCTGAACAACTTATATGCCATGTTGCATAATTATTTGTTATTATAATAACTACTTTTTATGTTCAAGAGTACAGGTGGTGAATGTCAGTGTTAAGGTTACAGTTCAGAATGCCGCTTACAAATGGCACGTGTCCCCGCGGGGCGACAGGTTATCTTCCGCAGGCATTGTCCCGATTGCGGAGGGTGTATGGCGCTGACAACGCCGCCACATTGTGTTTGCCATTCCCGAGCCAGTTCCCAGTGCCTTCACGGTGATAATGTTCCAGATAAATGAAACTGTGGCGCCCGCTCCCCGCCTAAGTAAGGTAGGGTGGCCAGACAGACACACAAATGGTCTTCGGGGCGGACACCTCGAAGGACCACCAGCAGAAGGCTGGAATATAGAGTGATATACGGAGTTATGTGACACAAACGCACCGAGTTGAGCCGCAGAGGAAGACACGGACGACCTAGAGGAAAGGAGAGGGGATAAAAACTCTTCTGCTCCTAGGGGCTGCTCTAGGAGACTAACACAAGGGTAATGGTAGCCCTAAGCTGGGGTGGAGACGGGTAAAATCCTAGGCCCACAAGTAATGGCTATGGAGGAACCAAACCTAAAATCCCACGACGTCTCTGAAAACCCTACTCAAGCGACAAAAATGCGGAGAACGGTGCTCAACACGGTGGACGTATCACATAAATGAAATACAGTGCCACAAAATACAATATAAAAAATACACTGATAATAACAAATTAATAATATTACAAAAATTACTAAATGTTAAATAAATGAAAATTAATCAGCACACGTGATCAAGAGATCAGCGTGTGTGAACAAAAAATTAATGCAAAATCGCACAGAGGCGTTAACAAAACTGAATTTAAGTTACAAAAATAAAATAATATTAAATTAACAATGAATAAAATGTGTGTAAAATTGGAACAGACTTACAGTAGCTGTATTCTTATAAATATGTAGAATATTTATTCCAATTTTACATATGTGGCACTGGTTGGTCCCAAAAAACAGGTTCTTGGGTTCTGGACAGGTCCTGGATGTTCCTGGACTTCGTGTAGATACACTGATAATATTTAAATGAAGCACAGCAGGTGTAACTTCACTAAAATCGCGATAGATTCGCAAATTATTAAATAAACACTTGTAAAAAATATATTCACTAGCGGAATGTACTCTGAACAGGTCAGTTGACAGGTGATTAGTGAGTTAATGAATGTTGGAACTCGCAAGTTGCGGCACTCAACATTTTAAGAAATATAAAAAGTTTTTATATTTTAAATTAAATTATGAAAAATTTAATTTAATAAAAATAGCGGCCTACGGGTGCGACATTCCGCCGGCCAAAACGAATGTTTTAAACCGTGGAAAAACAAAGAAGGATAAGCGGTCAACGCTCGGCAAGAGGGCCGAACGGTAATGGGGCCAGTTTAACTACTGGCCTGACAAAAGTTCCCTTGGCGGTTTTGACGGTAGCGACTCGTATTACTCCGTCCTTGCCTGGGGTAACTGAGACAACTCTCCCTAGCTTCCATTGAAGGGGAGGCAGGCAGTTGTCTTTAATGAGGACTAGTTGGTCCATTTGGAGCTGTGGTGATGGTTTGGTCCACTTTTGGCGCTGTTGTAGAGTGTTTAAGTATTCATTATTCCAGCGATGCCAAAAGTCTTTCGATATATGTTGAACCATTTTCCATCTTGCTGAGTGCGTGAGAGAGTCACGACTCGAATTGGGTTCCGGCAGGGTAACTGCTGGTTCATAGGTTAAGAAGTGGCTGGGCGTGAGTGATTCGCAGTCATCAGGATCTGAAGTTGCAGGACATAAAGGTCTCGAGTTGAGTATGGCCTCAATTTGACAGAAGACTGTGGCCATTTCCTCGTATGTAAGGATCTGTTGGCCGATAACTCTGTTCAAGTGGAACTTTACCGACTTAATGGCAGCTTCCCACAAGCCTCCGAAGTGTGGAGCTGATGGAGGGTTGATGTGCCACTGTATTCCTTCATCCGCTAATTTGTTTGCCAAGTAGTCGTTGTATGTTGACGAATTAACGAACCTTTGAAGATCCGTGAAGTAACTTTTGGCGCCAACAAAATTAGTCCCTCCGTCGCTATACACGTGGGAGCATCTGCCTCGACGGGCGATTAATCGCTGGAAGGCTAGCAAGAACTTCTCAGTAGTTAAGTCCGAAGCTAGCTCTAAATGTACAGCCTTGGTCGAGAAACAGATGAACAAACACAGATATGCCTTAGAAGTAGTGTGACCTCTACCACGTACGGGCGTGACGAGAAATGGACCACCATAGTCGGTGCCTACGACGGAAAATGGTTTCTGCGGAGTTACACGGTGATGTGGTAAGTCACCCATTAGCGGATTGCGAATGGTCGGTTTATTGCGGAAACAGTCTACGCATTTACTGCACAAATACCTTATAAGATTTCGGGCTCCTACTATCCAAAAGGAGCGCTCGATAATGGCTTGCAGTGTCCTGGGCGTTGCATGCAGATACTTCTTGTGATAATACATTACTAATAGCTTAGTAAATGGATGATTTGCCGGTATGAGGATAGGATGTTTGCGACAAAATGTCCTCTCGGCGTTCTCAAGCCTACCACCCACTCTTAATGTATTGGACTGGTCGAGGAAGGGGTTCAGCTTCCTGAGCGACTTGGAAACCGTCTTGTTTTCCCGAAGCAGCTCGATTTGATCCTCATAAGACTCGTGCTGTACCAGGCGTACAAGCAGGAGTTGAGTTTTCAACAATTCTTCCGCGGAGATTGGACCGATGATCTTATTCTGACTGTTGCGACAATTATGTGCAAAACGTAGGCACCATGTAGTTGATCGTAACAGCGTGTTGAATGATGAGTGCCTCTGAAAAATATCGTTTTCAGTGTGATTGTCGCGTACTAAACAAACGATAACCTTGGCTTCTTGCGAAACTGCGTCTTCAGATGACGAACTAGTTGTAGAAGAGATCAAAGGCCATTCAGAGGTAGGTTGCTGGAGCCATGGCGGTCCATTCCACCAAAGTGAATGGTCAACTAGTTCAGTAGGAAGCAGTCCTCTAGAGGCACAATCAGCAGGATTGTCCTGTGATCGTATGTAATGCCAGTCTTCAACTTGAGTGAGCTCTCTAATTTGTGCCACTCTATTGGCGACAAATGTTTTCCATTTGTAGGACGGTGACTGTATCCAGCATAGTGTGACAGTAGAATCTGTCCACAAATATGTTTTGTTGAATACAACAGACAGTGTAGTTCTAATATAGTCTATTAATTGTGCGAGCAAATAAGCAGCGCACAATTCTAATCTCGGGAGAGATACTTGTTTAATCGGTGCTACTTTAGTCTTTCCCATTACTAATGATGTATTTATTTTGTCGGATCTAGAAACGATGTATACGACGGCTGCGTATCCCTTCTCGGAAGCGTCGCAGAATCCGATTAAATCGATCGTGCTGTCAGCAGCGGGAATCCACCTGGGTATGGAGATGCCTTTAACCGCAGGGAGTTGTGACTTGTAGTTCTGCCATTGGAGACGTACCGAATCTGGGAGAGGTTCATCCCAATCAAGACCTTTTTTCCAGAGAGTTTGGAGAATCATCTTGGGGACGATAGTAGTGGGAGCCAGCCAACCGAGAGGATCAAAGATCCTGGCGGCTTCAGATAATAGCTGTCGTTTGGTGAGCTTCGACTCCGGCAACTGAAGATGATATACGAAGGCATCGGCGGAAGGATCCCACATGACGCCTAGTATTTTCACTTGATGATCAGGATCAAGTTTCAGGTTACTGTCAAACTGACAATGATCAGGAGGGAGATCCTCCAGTACTTCTTCACAGTTACTTGCCCACTTCCGTAGTTCCATTCCTGCCGTTGCCAAAAGCTTAATGAGTTGGCTCTTCAACAGGCGGGCGTCAGAAAGATTATCTGCGCCTGTGATGATGTCATCTACAAAAGTGCTGGATTTGAGGGCAGCGGCCGCTAATGGGTAACTGTCGCCTTCGTCCATAGCCAATTGATGAAGAGTACGTATCGCGACGAATGGTGCGCACGTAGTTCCGTAAGTTACTGTGTTCAGTTCGAAGATTTTAGGAGTTGCTGACAAATCGAAGTCCCACAGGATTTTTTGATAGCGCCTATGGCGATCAGGCACTAAGATTTGGCGGAACATTTGACGTATGTCCGCAGCTATCAAAATAGGATGCAATCGCTGTTTCATCACAACTTTTGCTAAGTCCGGTTGGAGAGGCGGTCCGGACAATAGTGTGTTGTTTAAAGAAGTTCCATCTGCGGAGGGCTTAGAGGCGTTGAACACCACCCTCAACTTCATGGTCGGTCCACTGTTTTTGACAACACAGTGGTGAGGAATGAAGTAGCCAGAATTCTGGTTGTTAGAATTAAATTTAAGCAGTGACATGTGCCCTGCTTTGTGATAGTCTTCCATGAACTCTACGTAGGCCTTGCGAAGAGCCTCATTACGACTGAGTCGGGCCCTAAGTGACTTGTAGCACGCAAGAGCGGGAGCAAAGGATCCCTTCAGGTCTGGAGTACTGCCTCGGAAGATAAGTGGCACTGTGTACCTGCCATCGGAGTTTCGCGTATGTTCTTCTTTAAAAATCCTTTCCGCAAGAAGTTCTTCGTCGGTGTAAACAGGTTTGGCTGTTGGAACTTCTTCAAGTTCCCAAAATTTGTGCAACGTATTAGAAATTTTTTCATCTACGCTAAGATGAAACGAATTAAATGAGTTGCACTCTGCGTGGTTGCCTGTAGTAGATACAGGTCCAGAAATTACCCAGCCTAGGGTAGTTTCTACGGCGTGAGGACCCTCTGGTAGTTTGAGGGCGATTCCTCTGGTCAGGGAGAAAAATACATCGGCCCCTAACAACATATCTATGGGTCCGGGTACGTAATAAGTTGGATCTGCGAGATGTAGTGTACTTTCCAGGGCGGACGTAGTTAATCTGTCGAATCCTTGAGTAGGCAGTTGAGGTGCAATAGAGTTGACGACCAGTGCGTTAACGGAGAAGTTAGTTTGACGGTCGCGTGGTCGGAAGTTGCAAGTAACAATTCCTTTAACTCTTTCTAATTCTACATCTGAGACTCCTGATATGGTCAAATTCGTCGGTCTTCGTTTCAGGCCGATCTTGGTTCTACAGCCTTCCGTGATAAGGCTGATCTCGCTGCCGCTGTCCAGTAGAGCTCTGACTTCAATCCATTTTTTACGCGAGTCTTGAATATATACAATTGCTGTACTCAATAAAACGGATGAAATCTTAGAAGAGCTGTTTGTCCTGACACTTGTAGAGCTTACAAGCTTCTTAGAGGACTGGCTTGATTGCTGCGGATCGTCGAGACGTGGATTAGATCCCGAAGCAGTAAGTTGAGAAGAATAACGAGCCTTCTGGTGATTATTTTCTCTTGCGGGCTTCGTAGGTTCGTTTAGGTGAAGCAAAGTATGATGTCTTTGCTGACAAGTTTTACAGCTGACTTTGGAGTTGCACCCTTCTGCACGATGGTTAGGGGCTAGACAATTATAACAGTAGTTATTTGTCTTAATCAGCTGGTGCCTCTGACCGGCTGACAGATCCTTAAACTTAGTGCAGCAGTACAGAGGGTGTACTTCTTTGCACTCTAGACATTTAGGAGATCTATTAGAAGTAGTCAGGAAGGCTTTTCTTCGTTCAGTCGGTTTCGTGGACGGACGCTCACGAAAGTATGACTTCCCTTTAGGAGGAGTGTATTTCTCTGATGAGAGTGTTTGCCACTGTTGAGATGTGACGTATTTTTGCAGGAACGTTAGGAGGGTTTCTAGTTCTGGTAACTCGTTGTTATCCAGATCTTCCTCAAAACGGTTACGTACCTTCATTTCTAATTTAGTTGAGAGAATCACTGCTAGGATTTTTCCCCATTGTTCAACAGGTTCATTAAGGGCTTGGAGACAAGCTGTATGCCTTTTGACAGTCGAGACGAATGAATTTACACTGTCATATGTCGTGTCTTTGAGAGCAGGTATGTTAACAATACCTTGGACGTGAAGGGTTGAGATGAGACGGTTACGTTGATAGTTTTCCTTAAGGATACTTAAGGCAATCTCATAATTGGCTTCAGTTACCTTCAAATCCTGGATTTGGTTCAGTGCTTCGCCTCGCAGAGAAGACCGAAGGTACTGTAACTTCTGGACCGGTGATAGAGTCTCATTGACATGAATCGTAGTGTTGAACAGGTCGAAGAATGACTGCCAATTATCAATGTCTCCGTTGAACGGTGGGATACTCAACTTAGGTAAATGTGTATTCTTGCAAGCCGACTGGCTCGCGTGAGAGAAGCCTGAATCGAGTTGAGCAGTGCGATCGAGAGTGGAGTTAACATCCTCTTTGAATGGGGGTGCCTCACATGCTGTAGTAATGCGCATAACTCTTACTTGAAAATCGTCAAACTCTTGGTTCAGGTCATCTTGATTGGCCGCATTCTCAGGGAGGGCCATAAGCTCAAGTAGACACTCTTCAAAAGTGTCCCTACGTGAGGGTAGTTGTTTAAACTGAGTTCGTACATCAGGAATTTTGGATGAATCGGTTAAAGCTTCATTGATAGAGCGCTCTAACGCATCGATAAACCTGATGGAGAAGCCTTTTTTTATAGTAAGCTTCGTAGACTTTGCCATAGTGGACTTGTGAAGACAGTCACTAAAATAGTTGGCAATTTTTTGCTCAATGATTGAGGCGAATTAGTACGTAAGACGATACTAATGTGTTTGAAGAATATTCCGCCGGCCGTAGCGGGCTGAGATATTCTAGGGGGAGTTACTGAGTGTAACTAAAACTACCGGACATAGAATGTCCTGGTTAATGGAAAATCCGGAGATAGGATAATCTAAAGTAGGACTAGAGAGTCCAGAAAACACGTAATAAGTTATAGAAACTGTAGTACGTAAGTAAGTCGACTTAGGATTATTCGGAGATCAAATAATCTAAAATCGGATAAACCAAAAGTCGGAAAATCCGATTGAAATTGGTTTATAAATATAGTCCGGTGTGTGGATGATCCAAAAATCGGACAAACCAAAAATAATCGGACAAGCCCAAAAATTAGATTTTCCAGTTGAGACAGGCTCAAAAATGTTGTCCTGAGGACGGACAATCTGAAAATCACAAAAATCAAAAAATCGGCGAAACCGAAAAAATCGGCCAAGCCAAAAAATTAGATTTTCCAGTTGAGACAGGCTCAAAAATGTTGTCCTGAGGACGGACAATCTGAAAATCACCAAACTCAAAAAGTCGGCGAAACCGAAAAAATCGGCCAAGCCAAAAAATTAGATTTTTCGGTTGAGGCAGGCTCAAAAATGTTGTCCTGTAGACAGACAATCTAAAAATCAAAAAAATCAAAAAGTCGGCGAAACCGAAAAAATCGGCCAAGCCAAAAATTAGATTTTTCGTTTGAGACAGGCTCAAAAACGTTGTCCGTATGACGTAGAATCCAAAAATCGGACAAACAAAAAAAGTCGGACAAATCAAAAAAGTCGGACAAACAAAAAGTCGACTAAAAATTTGTCCTGAGTGCGCGTAAGTACATCCGGCTCGAAGGACCATAAAATGTGGCGCCCGCTCCCCGCCTAAGTAAGGTAGGGTGGCCAGACAGACACACAAATGGTCTTCGGGGCGGACACCTCGAAGGACCACCAGCAGAAGGCTGGAATATAGAGTGATATACGGAGTTATGTGACACAAACGCACCGAGTTGAGCCGCAGAGGAAGACACGGACGACCTAGAGGAAAGGAGAGGGGATAAAAACTCTTCTGCTCCTAGGGGCTGCTCTAGGAGACTAACACAAGGGTAATGGTAGCCCTAAGCTGGGGTGGAGACGGGTAAAATCCTAGGCCCACAAGTAATGGCTATGGAGGAACCAAACCTAAAATCCCACGACGTCTCTGAAAACCCTACTCAAGCGACAAAAATGCGGAGAACGGTGCTCAACACGGTGGACGTATCACATAAATGAAATACAGTGCCACAAAATACAATATAAAAAATACACTGATAATAACAAATTAATAATATTACAAAAATTACTAAATGTTAAATAAATGAAAATTAATCAGCACACGTGATCAAGAGATCAGCGTGTGTGAACAAAAAATTAATGCAAAATCGCACAGAGGCGTTAACAAAACTGAATTTAAGTTACAAAAATAAAATAATATTAAATTAACAATGAATAAAATGTGTGTAAAATTGGAACAGACTTACAGTAGCTGTATTCTTATAAATATGTAGAATATTTATTCCAATTTTACATATGTGGCACTGGTTGGTCCCAAAAAACAGGTTCTTGGGTTCTGGACAGGTCCTGGATGTTCCTGGACTTCGTGTAGATACACTGATAATATTTAAATGAAGCACAGCAGGTGTAACTTCACTAAAATCGCGATAGATTCGCAAATTATTAAATAAACACTTGTAAAAAATATATTCACTAGCGGAATGTACTCTGAACAGGTCAGTTGACAGGTGATTAGTGAGTTAATGAATGTTGGAACTCGCAAGTTGCGGCACTCAACATTTTAAGAAATATAAAAAGTTTTTATATTTTAAATTAAATTATGAAAAATTTAATTTAATAAAAATAGCGGCCTACGGGTGCGACAGAAACTATACGAATTTCAATAGAATTGCTAGCTTGCTGGTTATATGGAGCATAAAAAGAATTTTTGTGGAAGGAAATATTTCTTTGATTTTCTTTAATTCTATTCATAAGTGACGTTTTTATGGCCTCTTTTGTTATTTTTATTGTTTGTGACTGTAGATATTAAAATTAATGTTTTGAAAACTCCGGATTTTAATTAATTGTAAACTTTGAGATAGTTGGTTATTGTGACGACTTTTTGTCGTCAATTGTATGAAAGGTTATTTTCACTTTTAATAAATTCTGTGGCTCTCTTTGAACCAATGGTGACTTTAGCTTTGGTTGTAAGTTGGTGCAACCATCGAAATAGACAGCGAAAAAAATATTGTTCGTAATAATAATCAATCAACGCAATATATTCATTTTAATGCATAATTTGTGAAAAACACCGAGTGCTATCTCTTAAATTTCTACCGAATTATACGGTAGCAGGCTGGTTTCCATTCAAAATACATCACAGCACTAACACACTGTTTATATTAAACACCTGGGCATTAGCGAGTCCCCCAACGCAATTTAAGTCTGTTTCTATGAGAAACAGCAGGTTGCAAACCGACTGAAACTTACTACGGTAATAAACATATTTATAAGTGTGTGTTTTAATAACAGTCATTTTTTAATCTACCTTCCACCGCTTAGAGTGGTATAAAAGTACTTGGAAGACCTACTCCGAATTTAAAAATTTATGTGAAGTGTGAATATTCACACATTTCAGGGTTTCGCAGGTATATAATAAGTGAAGGCGGTATGTTGAGTGTGTAGGACAAATTTTACTTTGTAGTAATCACGGCAAAATGAACGATATTTTTAAAATAATTTATCGTCTGTTAATCATATAATAAGACTGGTTATTAAATTTACGCTCTTAAAAATTAAATGCATCATTTGTCAAAATATAACTATAATTTTGACAAAATAATTTCAACATAATAAAAATACAAAAAAAAAAAAACAGAAAAAATAAAATTCACTCCGTACTCGAAACCCTTCGTTTTACACCAGTGCTCTAACCCATTTCGCTATCGCACGCCTTGCATGTGAGTGTCTTACATTGGTATAACTTTTGTACTTTGTGAACCAAAAATCATAAAAAATGCGTTATTTTCCGAAAACATAATCTGATCAAAAATTCCTGTTGTACTATTTCGGTTCACACCAATATACATTACTTAATTTTTTTAGATTTTTAGTTTAAACCATCTGGGCTATAGGGTGTGGGACAAAATTTTTTTTGCACATTTTGGCAAAGATCGCATCAAAATAATTTATTTTGCAAAAATAAAAATTTGATCGTTAATCCACGTACTAAGGGCTTTCATTTGATATCCTACTCAGAATTTTAAAAAAATATTTTTGTTTTCGATGAGCACATATTTGTTTATATTTTTAGGGGGATATGTTTTTTAGATGTTTTAGTATTTTTCCTATGTGCGGGTCAAAGAGTTGTATAAGCATGCCAAATTTCAACTCTCTAGCTTTAGCCGTTTGGCTACAATTTTTACCGAACAGACAGACAGACAGACAGACAGACAGACAGACGACAAAATGACGGTATAAGGGTTTTTTGGTCATACCTACAAAACCCTAAAAATGAAGTTACTTGTCTTTGGTAAAAAGTGAACCTTTAATAGAACATTTAATCTGGAAATTTATGATAAGCATGCGTGGATTTGTGATTGTGTTGTTAAAAATGCACTTTATTGTTTCCTTTGTTTGTTAAAAGTGTGTGAGTCTAAGATTTAGTTCATTTTCATGTCATTGTAAGTAATTCGGTAAATAAATATTGAAAACATATATAGTTAGTCACTTTTAACTTATATAACCTGTAATAAAGAAAAAAGTAGATCTTTCCTTCAAAATTTTATTACTAAACTGAACTTATTACTGAACATTATCAATAGACTAAATTATAATAAACTAATACTATATTTATACATAGTTAGGTAAGATCAGTGGTGTGAATGTGGGTGAATTAGGATATTTGAACATTTACGATTATTGTAGGTAATGGTTGTGAATTGGGGATATTTTACAATTAGGTTGTTCGGATTATCTCTAAGTGCGGGTTTTGTAAAGGACTTAATCCTGTGTTAAGCAGAATATCGGAATTTTTCTTCATCTGTATCGCCTCCAATATAACTAGGTTGTATGAATTACTTTCTTTAAGTAAGAAAATTGTGTCTATGTCATGCCCCGTTTTCATTTTATGGAATGCTAAAGATGATCGGTTAATATCTAAATTTTAAATGTAATTTTTATGTTCCTTAAATCGAAATTTATTCCAAATTTCTTTGTGTTTGCCCTAGATATATTTTATTACATTTTTTGCAGTTAATTTTTCACCTAACTATGCATAAATATTGTAATAGTTTTGTATAATTTAGTCTATTGATTATGTTAACGGAATGTACATCTAGAATAAAAATAAAATTTTGAAGGAAATATCTACTTTTTTCTTTATTTCAAACCGTTCAATTTCAACAATTTAATATTTTTAACCTATAATAACTTGTCCCTATATATAAAAAATAAAAGTTACAACCCTACATTTATACAGCACAGCTGGTTTCAATGGGAGTAAGGCCGTGTTTATAATAGATACATAGCACAAGTATATTGATGAGATAACATAGTGAATTTCTTTCGTTATTCTATTTATATTAAACACAAGTACGAAAATCTTTTAGCATGTTATGGATCTATCATAAACCAGGCTTTAGAGGAGCGAGATTTCACTGCTTAAAATGGAATGCTGTCCAGTGCATAGTGATTTTATTCCTCGTGTTAGACCCCCCCATTAAAGATATTATGATTTTGCACGTTTTAAATAATTTTTCGTTGCTTTCTTCGAGCTATATTTTTAATCTATATAATTATTATAATTGATTTGACGGTAAGAAATATTTAATGAATTTGATAAATTGGTGCCTGATACCAAATTTTATATTAATGAACTACATGTGCCTTGTTTATTACAAAAAATACAGTGAACACCATAAGTATCTGTGTAAAGTGTGGAACTTACAGCCAGCACGTCGCTGGCTGTGCCAGAATTCATGGCGCTGTATTTTAGCTGGAAAATCTGCAGCACGTTGCTGACTGTGCCGGACTTCATCGGCCTGTATTTGAGCAGGAAAATCTGTAGCACATTACGTAGGCCTTTGTTTCAGCTGGAAACTCTTCCGGACGCTCGTACAGCGTGTAGTCATAACTTTATTTTTAGACAGACTATCAGCAGCTCAATTGGCAGCTATTCGTTGTGCTGTAGGAGATTTCCTTCCTAAGCAAAGCCTTTTTTGAACGGCGCTTGGTTTTACTTGGTTTATAGGCATGCTGTATGAAAACGCGGAAAATCATATTTTTTTATTACAAGATCACATGACCGTTTGAGCCCTTTGGGACCCTCCGAATCGCATGCATATATTTAAAAGACTTTAAATTTGTTATAACTTTCTTTTGACAAAAGGGCAAGCAATATTAAATCAGAGAAAAGCACAAAAATTTTGTGTTTAAGTGGAAATGCAATTTTCCCTATGACCGGAGAGCGTGCAGGGGTTTAGTACCATCCCTTTTTTGTTGTCACAGGGTAAATATTCTCTCCTCCAAAAGGCATGCTGTATGAAATCGGAGACCAAAAACTGTCATGAGCTTCCCGGTCTATTAGGATTATGACCTAGCACAAATACGTGATTAAATTTTTAAAAAAGTAGGAGAGGAAACGTCGTTCGCAAAATCAAAATTAAATATATAAAACGGTAAAATATTTTACATTGAACTGTTGGTTGATGGAGAGTAAAAAAATGGATTACCTTTTATTGACAGTATCCGCACAAATAGTGTTACATATATACAACTTTCAACATTTCTGTACATGTGTGCGCTTCTTTTCACACTGTGACAACTCCGTTATTATCTATCTTTGATGCATGGTGTAAAATACTTCATTATTCTGCTTTACTATGCTTTAATTTATTTTTCTAAAATAATTTTAGATATCTCGCTTTTAAATTATGGTGTTATGCACTATTAACTTGATAATAAAAATCTGTTACGTTTAAAAACAGAAAATAGCTCAATAGACGAATAGGTACATGATACACTACATTTTTTTGTCTACATTAGGTCAATATATCTTAAGCCAGTGTACCAAATTAAAAGTTCACGGAGAGTGCGAAACTGATGGTTTACTTCCCTTAACGCCTTGAGGGGGGCAGAGGCGAATTCGGAACCCTCACTAGAACCCTTCGGGGATTATTTTACTTTACCCTGTACCACATTTGTTAAAAATTAGTTTGTATAAAAAGCACACGAGCAAACATTCGTTTTTATAAATGAGATTACTGTAGCAAGAAAAAAATAATTAAAAAAATGGAAACAAACTTACTTAAATATACTTATTACAGTTGCTGTTGTTGACATTCTCCACTAATTTGCATATTCTTGCTTCAGTTGTGTTACTCAATGTTGTTCGCATGCATGAACCTATTCTAAGTCTATTTTATTGTTTGGTTTTAATATTTATCATTGTCGTTAATCCGTTTTCGCACGAATATGTACTAATAAAGGGTAGCAAATTTTGAATAGCGTTGTTAAACGGGCCCTGATATTTCCTTCGGGCATGTATCCAAAATTGGACCAAGACAATGAACGGAACTTGACGATACATGGATAGAACTAGAAACAAATAACACGTTCCAATATGTAAACTCGGATAAGGCGGTTCTACCAATTTTTAGTTCCTTTTAGGAAGGATCTTTCTCCATTCGGGGTAAAATAGACTGCCGCGTGGTTTTCAGCTGCCCATGTGCAAACATTCATTATACCCCCTGTTACGATTCGCCTAACGGTGGGGTGAGAGACAGTGTAGTTAAAGAAAATTGGATGTTTACTTTTATATATTTTAAATTATATATGTTATATTTAATAGAATTTACAGAGGTATTTTAATCAATAATTAACTGTCATATCTCTTTTCTGGTTGCTAACTTCTTGTTATTTTCCAACGCCGTCTTGAATAGCAATTTCCCAACACCCCTCCCAAATCTTTCAAAAATTAATTAGTGAGCAAGGAAAAGGACACGTCATTCCAAAACCAAGTGGAAAGAAAGAAAAAGGAAACGTTATTCCTAAATCAAATGATTTCGATCAAGTGATGAGCAAAAAATGGGAAACATCATTCCAAAATCAAGTAATGGGTAAAAAAAAATAGGAAACATCAATACAAAATCGAGTGTTGAGCAAGAAAGAGTAAAGGTTTTTCCAAGATGACATGAAGGGTAAAAAATAAAGAAGAGCAAAAAGAAGGAAACAACATTCCAAAATCAACTATTGAGCAAAAAAAGATGAAACATCATTTAAAATCAAGTGATGGGTATAAAATATAGCAATCATCATTACAAAATTAAATGATGACCAAAAAGGAGGAAACGACATTTTAAAATCAAGGGATTACCAAAAAAATGGAAGCATCATTACAAAACCAAGTGAAGAGCAAGAAAAGGAAACGTTATTCCAAAATCATATGAGTTGTTGGAAGGAGGAGCCTGCTTGAACAAACGTATGCGGCGGCCTTGAAAATTGCTATGTTCTAGATCGGTATTCCTTGATATACTACTAAGTACAAAACGATAAAAGTTTTAACAAACATAATTGTTTTAAAAGACTAAAGAACTTCTATGATATTTTTGTGGATTCCTTAAAAGATTGTAACATAATAGTTCTGTTAAACATTTTTGTACATCTTGCGAGTATTAGTATCTCACCTTATCTGATCACCTCATTATATCCATAGCTCACCAAGCTAAGTTATTTCATAAACTACTTCGCTAGTGCAAATCATATAGTATTACTTTTCATTAAATGTCTATGATCCAAAATCTCATTTAATTTGAACGAAACATTCCACACAAGCAGTCATGTTTACCGAGTGCTTCTGTAAGTGAAACAGACGTTTATCTCGGTGTATAGCTGCAGTATGAGACTACTTCAAACAGTAGCGGCTTTTACTTTGGTTGCAGTTTGCACAACTCCCAAAAAAGACACCGAAAAATATTTAATTTTCGTAACAATAATCAGCGCAATGTATTCGTTAATACAGAGCGTTCATTTATCAATGAAACTTGTTTGATTTTACCGCTTAGTAGATTAATTTTAAAAACTGGTTCATGAGACTGGTGGTACATGGGATGTACATGAGAAAACTTACAAAGGCAAATTAATGAGAAATAATTCCGAATGCCTTCTTCTTTACGTATCTCCGATCGATAATATTATCACGACGGTTATTTGTTGGAAAAGTAATTCCTGGTTTTAACAACATATTTTACTAAACATTTATCAATTACAACAGAATTTGATGGCAATAGCCCTGGGATCTGAGGGAAGTCTCACATCCACCCCATGCTGACCGGAATTACCTTAAACCTTACTCCTGACGGGGGTTACCCATCAAGGATTCGAGGAACCTAGTCAAGTGTCCACCGCTCACTTAGTGGCTGTAACTGCTGCTTGGTCTGCCCGGAAGGTAGTTGTATATATTTTTATCGGACATGAACTTTCAAGTAAGAGTGGGCGACCATATTTCTGACCCTGAAAGAGTCCTCAGTGATGTACCACAAGGTTCAGTACTTGGACCTCTTCTATTTTTAATATATGTTGCCTATCTGAAATCCAAAATTTCTTCCTCATGCTCTTTTTATGCTAATGACACCAAATTATATAATACAAATGCAACAATTCTTCAAGATGATCTGGATAAATTGATGTACTGATCGAATAAGTGGATAATACCTTCAAATCTAGAAAAAACGGTTATACTGCACATTTGGTCGAATAATCCACTAGTTTAGTACCAAATAAATGGACAACAAATTAAATCTTAAACCAAGTCGATCTTGGGATTACGATCATTTCAAACCTGAAATGGTCCAAACATGTGCTGAAATGTGCAAAGAAAGCGAATTCAATGATTATCTTAAAAGAAATCTTTCTATCGTCCATCTCCTACTTTGTTCTGCTCTATGTACAAAATGTAGGTTCGTCCTCATCTGGAATTTGGTTTTGCCATTTGGTCACCATATTTTTCGAAAGACATTAACCTTATTGAAAATGTGCAACGCAAAGCAACCCGAATTCCATATGGATATAGCAGGCTATCATATGAAGCCTGATTACGTGAATTAAAGCTCATCAAGTTAGTGGATCGATGTGCTCGCGGTGACTTAATAATTATGTATCGACTTGTATCCAATTTGTTTTCTTATGATGTATCGTCATTATTTATCCTAAACAACGATAACAGACTGCGTGGACATAGATTTAAATTGAAGAAAGACTATTTTATCAAATGTGTGCGTGATAACTTTTTCACTAATCGAGTGTTGGATATATGGAATACATTGCCGAACTTTGTCATCGATGCTACCTCTATTAACAATTTCAAAAATAACAACGTTTTTTAGAGTTGTACAATTTTTCTAAACCATTAATGTATTTTGTTTTTTTTTTTTTGTAATTGTTATTTTCTTTCTGCAATTATGGAACAGACAAGCTCTGCTTTTGTTCCATTGTATTTAATAATAATAATAATAATAATATAGATACCGACTCATCACCGTAGTTGAGTGGAACGTTGTAGAGGAGTTGGTTAGGTTCCTTCGCCCTGTTTCCCTACGACATCCATTTAATTATACCTCTGATTGACCTAGTTCGGATATTCATTCATCATGGATAAATATTACACAATTACGAAAATGCAGCGTATGCATTAAGTAATCAAGTTATGCTTACTAGACGCTGACAAATAGTTTTTTAATCAAGCAGCTGAACGTCACAATGTCTCGGTGTCGCAATCCTGACCTGGGGTTACCTTTGTTACATTGTTCCATTAAGTAATGTATTGTCTAGTTAGTTAAAATTTTTGAGGCACAACAACTATTGCTCTATTTGGGCCTAACACAGCACATAAATATATTGTCTAGATCTGTCAAAGCCATCACTAATATAAAGTCCCATTCCATATATTTGCTATTGTTCATATAGTTATTTATTGATTAGGTGAGCTGCATTAGGCGGAAATAGCCTTTGTTGCTGTGCTCCAGAAATTTTAACTAACTATTTATTGCTTACCATTGAAATATATACAAAAGTGATAATACAAAAAGCCTTTTCTGGATAATCTTCTGATAAATTCTAATAAATACACCGGAAATTGATAAAAACTCAAAACTAAATATTTAAACAATACTGTCTTAAATGTACATTTATGGTTAAATGCTGCTTGTTTAGCTAGGGACCCAACATTGTGAGATGAATATTACAAACACGACAACCCGCCAGATTCAAACGCCTATTAATTATTAATGAACGTTTTATATAATATTGACAAAGAACACAGAGCGCTTTCTCTTAAATTTTTAACTTAATTTACACTAGCAGGCTGGTTTGCATTCAGAATACCCTCGAATGCACTGCTTACATTAAACACTTACGCATTGGCAATCCGCCAATACATACAAAGAATATTGCCGTAAGGACCAGCAGGTTGCACAGCCAATGCAAACTTAGTACGATAACTACCATGTTAAAAGCGTTTGTATTTTCGTAAAAATTAATTCTGTGCAAGGTTTAATAACGGAGATATTTTTTAGTCGATCTTCCACCGATAAGACTGAAATAAAAAGACCTGGAAGAACTATCAGAATTGAAACGTGACATTTGTAATTAACATACGTGGTTTTGTGGTTGTCATAACTGAAAATATTTGAATTAAAATATTTCAATTACTTGAAGGTATTTGGAATACTGAATTTAAAATACTTCAAAAAATGCTTTTGGTGTTTGGAGTTACAAATTCTTTCTGCGCGGTATTTGTATTTGATATTTGTTTTCTGAAAATGATCGTATTTGAAGTACTCAAATATTTCCTAATATTTCAAATATTTTTTTAACACATATTTCAAATATATCCTATTATTTCAAATATTTCGCTAGTACATATTTCAAATATTTGCCTAGAATTTCATATATTTCCTTATATTTCAAATATATCCCTATTATTTCAAATATTACCTAGTATTTCAAATATTTCCTTAGTATTTCAAGTACATTTAAAGTATTGTAAATACATTATTTCAAATATGTTCTAAAAGTATTTGTTATTTCTAATACTTTAATCGGCTTTGGTATTTGAAATACTTTTACTGAGTATTTGATACAGCTCTGGTGGTTGTGATGTTAAAATTTCACGTTTTTGTTTTCTTTTCTTATTTTTTGCAGGACAGGAATAAGGCAGAATATTTATGATCGTGAAAGATAGTTCATTTTCATTTCATTATAAGTACTCTTGCACAACAATAAATGTTTTTCTAGAAAACAAGTATAGTTACTAACTTTTAGTTATATTACCTTTAGTAATTTAATTTAATTGGTTTATTTATATCCAAGGTACAAGTTAAAATAATTAGATTTTTACAAATAATAATAATTGTTTGTACAATGGATAAAGGCCCATGATCAGTCGTTGTAAGAACACATGGATTGTTCTTCCTCATGAGCCCTTAAAAAGTATAAAAATATAAATATAGCACATATTAACATAAATAACCAGGGTTCTTTGCTATTGGCAATTCCACAATTGTCATAACCAACATTGAAGCATGTAAATATGTAACATTCCCTTGAAAAGAACATAAAATTAAAAGGGCAAGATGAACCTATTAGAAGTTAAAACTTTTTTAAGACTTTTATAAATTTTAATACATTATTATAAACTTTTATCCCAGATGAGCTTCTGTATATATTTTTTTAAAAAGATTAAGCTAAAAGATTTAAGGTTTTCAGGAATAATATTATATTTAGCGCAAATGTCAAATGAGAAGCTCTGTTTAAATGTTGCAGTTTTGTAAGAAGGTGGAGAAAGGGTACCCTTAAATCTTATATTAACATTATGCACGTCAGATCTGAAGGTGATTTTGTTGTACAAATATGGAGGAGTTTTGAGAGCTAACACTTTATGATAAAATACAAGAGAATGAGAAAGTCTTCTTTGTTTCATGTTAGGTCATGTAGACAAGAGAAGGTAAGAGGAGATATGCGAGCGCCTTGGTACACCATAGACAAAACGCAAATATGAATTTTGGACATTTTTTTTTTTTTATATCAGCTGCAAGTAGACACTATCATAAGTTAACAGACTCAATACAAGAGAGTCGCACAGTTTTAGGTTAATTGCCTGGTTGAGGTATTGTCTGTTGCCATAGAGGATCTTTAACTTAAAGTAGGCTGTTCTTACTATGAAACTGATATACTGAGAGGACTTTAATTTATCATCAAAAATCAACCCCAAATCCTTCGTGCTGTGGGATATTATCAGAGCAGACCGCGTCCAGAATCAGTTTGCAATCTGGCTTCATTAAATTCTGATCGTTCCTTGGACCAAAGAGTAAAACTTTTGATTTTGAAGGGTTAATAATTAGTTTATGGTCTGTATATGCGTTATGCAATGAGTGAAGGTCTTCGTTAATATTTGAAATAGCAGCTAAGTGGTTATTAAAAGGAAACGAATAAAAGATTTGGGTATCATCAGTAAAATAATGAACGTGGCAATGTTCAATATACCGTGAGAGATTAATGGTATAAATTATGTAAAGTAAGGGTCTCAATATACTACCTTGAGGTATGCTTAGGTGGAGGAATAGTTTCTTAGAGCTTACATTGTTAATTACTACAACTTGACTTCTCTTCGAGAGGTAACTGGAAAAAAATTTAATCACATCCTTACCAATGCCAATGAAATTTAAAATTGATTAGAAGATTTCATGATTAATGCTATCAAAGGCTTTGGAAAAGTCAAGCATCATTAAAACCGTTAATAGTTCTGAGTCAGTAGCAGGTAGAATTTCGTCAGTAATATGCGCAAGTGCAGTTGTACAGCTAAAATTAGGTCTAAAACCGGACTAAAAAGGTGGTAGTAAGTTGTTGTTATTTAAGTAATTACGTTGTTGATTGTCATAATTTTGTTCTAAAACTTTAGATAAGGTAGGTAGAATGCTTATCGGTCGTAGATTCTTATGGGATATAGGCTGATTTAATTTAGGTATAGGTATGAAACAGACCATTTTTCATGCTACAGGGAAGACGTTATTCAATACGCAAAAATTGAAAATAGGGGAATGAAGGGTATTAGATATGGACAACAGAAATTAATCATAATAATATTAATTTTATAACAACCACTACCTAGATATTTAATTGAATTTAAAAAATAAAACATTTCATTGTCAGTGACAGTATAAAAAGAAAATTTTGCATTATGTTAGCAGGAAGGGTGAAGATTATTATTATAAAAGTGCAAAACTAAAACAAAGTAGTTTTTAATTGCATTAGGATCTTACAGTGAAGGGGGCAGTGTTTCATTTTTTTATTACTATGAACATTAAGTAACTGGTATACATTTCTATATCACGAGCTGCCGCTGAATTCAAATTGGGTCATTTTATTTTGTAATAATCTTTAATTAATGTTTTCATTACACTTGCCCTGCTATTTTTTTATTTACCTTCGAATGAGACAGTTTCAAAAGATTTTCTGTTTTTCTTAACAGGGTATGATATTGAAGCACGTAAAACCTGGAGAATTTATGTAAAACTTAACAGCCCTCCCTTCTATTTGCGCAATACTTGTGGCTTCTCCAGCAACAGCTAAATGCGGTAACAATTTATATCTATAGATTTCCAATGTTCGGAAGCGAGCAAAGCTGATTGCGGCTCCTCTAGCGGTGAACGTTAGTACTATAAATCTACGGTCGTAGCTTAACGATGTGGAACGGGTGTTTACTCTATGCATATTTGGTTGTAATACTGATAAGTTATTATAATGCTCTAAGGATTGGAACGGAGATATGATTTGCACGAATCAGAGGGAGCGAAATTCATGTATTCCAGTTACTATATTTACATCACGAATGTTACGCATGCAGTATATCGGGGCAGATAAGATACACACGTAAGGAAGTGTATTAGAAATAAATACAGGATTTCACAGACTAATATAGAATGATAAATTAGATCAGTGTTCCTCTACCTTATTTGATTATAACTTGCATAATTTAAGTAATTATGCGAGTTATCATATATTAGGCGATACTTTCGAAAACCTCCCGTTGTGTTGAATCACATTTTAGAAACTGTTAGCATTTTTTGAGATTTTTAAGGATTTTGTACAGTTAAAAAAATTTAGAATTCAGATATTAGAAAAATAGAAGCCATAAATAACAAAACGTAACTTCAAAATTATTTTATACAATTCTTTGTTGAAAATGACTTATGTTGAAAGTTATTGCCTAACAACCTAAAACACTGAAATACTCTTCTACAATTTTAGACTTTCATTCCAGGAAATGCTATCAGAACCCTTAAACGACCAGGTTGGTTGAAAAGTAATCGGCTTAGGCAAGAAAACACAACTTTTTTGGTAATACTTAATTTATTTCTCAACATAGTCACCTTTTTGAACTATAAAATAGGCCTCTGTTCCAGCGATGACCTTTTCATTCGCAAATCTCTAACCACAGAACAATTTTTTCAAGTTTGGTAATAAAAAAGAGTCGGAGGGGGCCAAATTTGGCGAATAAGGTGGATGAGGATTCAATTCGTAATGCAATTCATGGAGTTTTGCCTTGCGACCACTTGTGGATCGGTGTGTCGTCATGTCATAATAAGTCATTTATTCTCAAAAGAAACATACATTCTGTGGAGAACATTTCAGTAAATCCATGTGATTAACTGATTACATTCTTATATATATATATATATATATATATATATATATATATATGTAATCAGTTAATCACATAGATTTACTGAAATGTTCTCCACAGAATGTATGTTTCTTTTGAGAATAAATGACTTATTATGATATATATATATAGGCACATTAATAATAAAAATTTGCAATATAATGAAATAATAAATAAAGATAAAACAATGTAAAAAATCCTAAAATTAAATAAAATATCAATACATATATGCACATTAATAATAAAAAATTGCAATGGTAGAACAGCATTTTTTTCTTCGCCTATAGCGGCGCATTCGCTTCAAATCGGCGTTGAATCGGCTTAACAGCTTTGCATAACATACGCCCCTGATCGTTTTGCCCTTATCCGGGTAGTATATGTGAATGATACCGTGCGCATCCCAAAAAACTATGGCCATGACTTTGTTGGCTGACAGACCCACCTTGGCCTTCTTCTGCTTTGATTCGCCAGGAACAGCCCACTGTTTCGACTGTTCCTTGGTCTCTCGTGTGTTGTGATAGATCCAGGTTTGGTCCACGGTTACGAATCGGCGTAAAAAGTCCTTTTTATCGCGGATAAACACCGCTAAACATTCGTTCTAAATGGTCAAACGATCGCGTTTATTGTCGACTGAGAGCAAATGCGGCGCCCATCTGCCAGTTCCCATCCTCATTCCCAAATATGCATGCAAAATGTTGAGCACCCGTTCGGTTGAGATGCCCGCAGCCTCAGATATCTCGCACTTAGTCACTCGTCGATCGTCGATAATCATTCCATGGATTTTATCGACCATTTCTGACGTGGTGACCTCTTTTGAACGGCCTGGACGCTCATCATCAAAAATGCTCTTACGACCGAGTTTAAATTGAGCTATCCAATATTTAATTGTTGATTTCGAAGGTGCAGAGTCATCATAAAGATCGATTAATGCGGTGTTGATCTCATCGTTCGTTTTCTTTTTCAAAAACAAGTATCTTATCACTGCACGATATTCGATTTTATTCATTTTTGGAAAAATGCAAAGGTTGTTCGCTTTCATTGACTGTCAAGCACAAACTAAATTACGCAGCTAGTTGAAAATTTTACAGTTATTTGAAAGTTAGGATTTACGAAAAACAACATTGATTTGATACTGTTGGCGCCATCTCTTGCCTATGCCGATTACTTTTCAACCGCCCCTCGTAATATACACCACTCTCTCTGAAGGGGGCCTTCGCCACTGGTTTCATAAATGAAACTAAAAGGCTTTTAAACGTTAAGCAACAGCTAACATAAAACCTAAGTATTTAAATTCTGTTGCGAATTCAAAAGATTCACATTACATTTTAAATTAAGCAGTGTATTTATCTCAATCAGTGACTGTTTATGTTTAATATGTTTCAATAATTATGGCATTTGTTTTTGTCACATTTATTTCTAATTTATTTCACATAAAATACTTTTCAATATTATCTAGCTCACTTTGTATCCGAGTCGGTTAAGTTGCTACCAGTAATGGCGAAAAGTGTATCATCTGCATACAGATGTAAAATATCACAATATATATTGATATCATTTAAGTAAATAATGCACAGCAAAGGGCCTCTCAACTCCCCTGAGGAATTTCAGGTTCATTAAAAGAAATGATTGATTTTAGTCCTCTGCGTTCTACCATTCAAGTAATCACTCAACCAATCTAAAACTACACATTAATTCTATACAACTGCAACGTTTTTAGGAGAATTTCTCTGTTAATAGTTTCAAATGGGCACTTCAAGACCAAAAATACAGCAATGGTATATATATTTTTGTCCAGCGATTATTTCGATTCAGTAATGGTAAGTTGTAGTGAAGTCTTACAAGAAAAAACAGGTCTGAATCCAGAGTGGTTACCCATAAATAAATCATTGTCATTCAAATATTTTGATATCTGGTTATGCGCAGCAATATTATTTATTTTTATTTTTTTCCTTGGTTGGTAGGGTATTTATATGCCTATAGTCGCAAGCAATGTTTGAGTGCTTTCCTTTTGGAATAGGTAGAATCGTACTAGTTTCAAGTATATCTTGGTATTTATTTAATACATAAAATATTCAAAAAACCTTACATACGAAATGTACATACATGCTTATATAATATTTCTTGAAGAGAATTAATATTTGTCAATATATTTACTAATAGCAAGAAACTTCTTACTTTTACAATAAATACATAATGATCTTTCACTCTTTTTAGGTAACGACATGTGATATTGATGTGGAAGGATTGTACAAGCTGCGCACATAAATAGACTAGACAACTAGATCTAGCTGATCAGTTTCGAAATATTTTATTTCTTCATCAGATCTACGGAAATAAGAATCAATTTAAAATATAATAGATAATTTACAAAGTTTTAAAAATCATGCCTAATCTTGTTGATGTATAGCCCTTTCCATACTAACCTATTTACGGACAAAACCAAATCTACATCTATTGATATTAATACTGTTTTGTTTTTCTAAATAAACGTTATACAAATATTATAAAAAGAAAATTGAAAGGCACTGATAGTCCTCCTGTACAATAGTATATTATGATGTTTCCTTGTTAGAATTAACTTAACGGATCCATTTATTATCTGTGGCACTATCTCCTTCTTTTTTTTAAGGTATTATAGTTTTAAAAAACAGGTATCTTTAATTTCTCCTCATCAAATCTCCGTGCGTGTGCTATCAGTAGTTGTTCTTTCTTAGTTTTGATAACAAAGCTGCCAATCTCCTTATCTACTCCACTAATTGTGGGTATATTATATTTTTTTAAATGTGCATCCAGACCAAACGCGCCAAATTATCACACCGCGGAATGCTGAAATTTTGTTGCCGCGAAGTATCATCTCTTGTACAAGATTCAAATGTGGTTTCCTTTCCAGCTCGTGAACAGACAAAATGAATGTTGATGTAAAAGTTATCGCATGTTATAGTTGGCTGTAAATTGTAGCTAATGCTTCATTATACAAATATATGTCTAGCTATTTTGTTCTTTTTGCGAAAAATACTTATTATTCTAGTTATTGTACTGACTGGTCTATTTTTGCTGCCAATTTGAATCTGCCATTGTTCTCAATACAGATACTGTGGGTAAAAATGTTTAAATTTTTGGTAAAGAACACGTATACCCTGTAGCATTCCATTATCAACATGTACAGAATTTTTCGATAAGGTTTTTTTGACATATATTTAAAAATCACAAACGATTGATGTCTGATATCTATTATTACATAATTGAGTTTAATCTACAATTAAATATATCCTATTATGCCGCGAACATACAGAAAGCCGGCACCGGCTTTACTGGCAACAAGCGCTGATCTGCCGCAGTATCTGTCCATGTTTTCAAATATAACTGCACAGGCCGGGTACTGGTCGGTGTCGGCTACCCGCTTACCGAAACGTTTAAGCATTTTAAGCAGCTAGTTGTCAGCGCCGAAACAAAAAAATATTTAAAAAATCTTGCATCATCTTCTTTTAATTGAGGAAAACGGTGGTGCTATTCCCCATATTTACGTCTCTCTTCGCTTATTGCATGTATACCTTTTCTTTTTTTGGCTCCATTTTTAAATATAGTGATTATGTTAGAAAGAAATCATCCAAAGAAGAATCAGAATAATTGAGCCAATATACGAAAGAGTAGCGTTCTTGCGAAACTAGCGTTCACTCTATGCTAGGCCAATATAATTAAAAAATTTACCAGCTTTCTGTATGTTCGCGGCCATAGATAGATAAAAATTCCCTGCAAATTTTGATGTATAGATTGTTACTAATTTGACTTCAGATGGTTAGTTTTATTTAAGAAACTCATAATCTATTGGGGTTATACGTATCATTAACGAACGGGTATAACGAACGGTCGTATAGTATTACATATGTTATAATGGTATATTGAAACACAAGTTTCATAAGGCATGATTTTGCCGCACATTTGTAGATTTTTCTAATCGACAAGGCTTTATGGATCAAGCTTTATGAAACGAGTTTTTAATACTATTTTTCGTATTTTGCTTTTACATGCCTTTTAAAATCGTAAATTCATATTATACGGTAATCCCTCCATTTACGCAAGTAATTGGTTCCACGCAAAACAGCACGTAAAAGAAAACCGCGTAAATGGAGCTATAGAAAGTCGTGTAAAAAATAGACAACTATTCTATATTTTCAATTACTTTTGGTGAAATAGAATCATAAAAATAACATATCTTACTATTCCATATTTATTCAAAATCAATCAAAATTTTAATCACTGATATTCACTCTTTTGTTGATGTTGGTGGCATAAAGAACCTCTCCAGAGTTTGCTGCTTACTTACTCGTTTTCTTTCCTCTAGAATGAGTTCTTACGGTGCTATCTGAGCTTTGAATCCCCCGCAGATTGAGACACTTTTTTAGCAATCAGGATCTATGTTTTCAATAAATTCAATAGCTTTTTGAAGTATAGATATGGAATCCATAATGTTCTGTTAGAAACCGGTAAGATGGTTCTTCTTCGTCATCTTCTTGCTATTTTCTACGCTGTTCTCTTCTTGGTTTAATTTATTAAAATGATTAGTTTTCAATTCAGTACCGTGTGATTGTAAAAGTTCTTCAATTTTAAAAGCAGTTAAATCAAATTTTTCACCTTCCAATTGTCCTATTGCCACTATCTCGGCAATTTCGGTGTCAACAGTTTCTAATAAACTGAAATCGCTGGGGAAAAAATCTGACCAAAGATTTTTTCAGACAGTATTCATGGTTGTGTTCTTTAAGTCTTTCCACCCAGTTTTTATATTTTCGATGCCACCAACGATGTTGTAATTGCGACAAAACTTGTGCAATGATATTTCTTTATCCAGCTTATCAAACATTTGTTGAATTTGTTGAAGTGTATTTCAAATAATATTTTTTTAAACTTTTTTCTTTTGTTTCTTTCTTTAATTGATCTATATAATTATCGATACAATGTTCTATACTATTATCTTTGTTATTTCCTGTTATTTTACGCCCAGCTGTTGCTCATATATTTTCAGACAATATTTTTTGAGACGAAGAAAATTAATTTCTTCATCTTGCGAGATATTCTTTCAGAGCTGTTTATTCTAGCTTTTAATTCTTCTACAATTGAAGTAGCTCTTGTGTATGCAGTTTTCTTCGATTTTTTTCCTAAATTTTTAGTATTTTTAATTAGGTTATTACATTATTTGCCTATAGGAAAAATTTATCATTTTAAAGAATACCTCTCCGGGAGTAAAGTCGTCTTTTGCAGCTGTTGTTGTGATCTGCTTGCATTGGGCAGCATCAGTTCAATAGTATAATTTACAAGATTTACATCCTGCGACAAAGTTATGTGGTTAGCATCTGTGTCTAATATTTCTATGTCCACTGTATTTAAAATACCATATATGCTTCTTCAATGACTGTAGTATTGTATTTCCCCAGCTCGTCGCCATTTTTCTCTTTTTTCTTTGGATAGTTCAGTTTTCCTTCTGATATACCATATTATCCCAAACTTTTTTTACTTGACCTACAACGCTATTTAATAAAATGAGAAATAAAAATTCACGTTACTGTACTAAAATTCGAATTTTCCGAAATGCAATTGAACTCATTAGTCAGGTTTATTTTTCTTTGATAAGCTCACACTGTCCGTTTTCTTACATTCAATGATATTGCAGTGCTTATCTACAAGTACTTTTAAGCAGGTTTTCTCATCACGCGTCATAAATTTTATACTTGCTATTATATAAACATGTATAAAAATATACTATATTTTTTGTATTGTGTTTTTGGCAATACACTACTGTGAAATTGTTGTTTAATCACTACCAAGACGTTTTCTTAGCTATTTTGTTTATTTATATTTTTTTTTTTTTGACGTCATCAAATTATTAACGGTTCTCCTCAACTGTTCCTCAAGTTAGTGACTCAATTCTAATTGTTTATGAATAACAAAAGTGACTGAACGACTCGACTAAAATGAGTATGAGATAATGAGGAGGTTGAGGTGAGACGGGTGATCACGTACTGTAAAATATAATCTTGTTAGATCATGTTGGAGGACACTAGTCGCGACCTGAAAAAGTCGATGATTCATGCTAAGCGAAATATTAATAGTTGTTCGCGCCTCTCTCCTGGGCAATATTTTATTATTTAAGTTGGGGGTGCTCTTAGCCTTTATATTTTTTCTTATTATTAATTCTTATATAGCATCGAACGCACGCGGTCTGAAAGCGTTTGTCTAGTGTTCATATAGTCAAGCTCGACTCTAGCGAGCATCGTGCTACAGTAGACGACCCCATCTTCTATTCTCTTCGAAAGTCCGACACCGTGCACATTCGCTCGTATCTTATTGTTTTTATGTTAATTCGCGACTGTTGTGTGGACTTATTAAGTGTTTCAACGCGGCTGTGTGTCCCATTTTCTCCAACTCCAGAGTGGACCAGACTACAGCAGTTCAAAGAGCCCTTTGATACGATCACGCTTCGGCACAAGGTAAGTCCATTAACCAGTATAAATCGCATCCCATCGCATCTCCAGCATTTTACAATCGCGTAGATAGCGCGCAAATACGAGCCCTGTCCACTATCAGTTGGCCCAGCTACGAAATTTTTACTTATTGGTGTTCAATTAACAGAATGCGAATAGCTTATGAAATCTAGGTAATATTTTATTTTCAATTAAACATTTTAGAGATTTACGACTAATATTTACAACTATTAAAGTAAATTAATAAGAAAAAAATAATATTTCCATTGGAAAGCCATTACTTGGAAACCTATATCAGAAGTTACCACTGGGTAACGTCACCTTTCATTTTTATAACGGCATTAATTCTTCTCCGCATAGTATCTACAAGGTCTTGGCATTGTCGAGGAGTAAAATTATCCCATATTTCTTGAATCTTTAGTCTTAATTCTGGAATTGTTCTAGCCGGTGTTATACGCAATCGTTTTTTCATTTCGTTAAGTGTCTCGATGGGGGATAAGTCTGGGCTACTTGAAACCCACTCTAAAAGTGGAATAGAATGATCACGAAACCATTTCAAAGATTTTTTTGACGTATGGCAAGCGGCTCCATCTTGTTAAAAAATAAAATCCTCCCCAGAGATTAATGCATGTTCTATAGTTGGCAACAGAGACTCCTCTAAAATACTTAAATATTTGGCTGTGTTAACAATGCCATCGATAAAGTGAAGTTTTCCTACACCTCTTGCAGACATTGAACCCCACACCATGACATATGCTTCATGTTTCTGACGAACAACTCTGCTCCGGTTATCCCCTGCACAGACTTCGAACCTAGACTCATCGCTCCATTGCACGCTGTTCCATTTTTCACAATTCCATGTTTTATGTTCTCTTGCCCATTTCAACCTGTTTTTCTTTTGCTTAGACGTCAACAATGGTTTTTACTTGGCCTAAGAAAGTTTTATAAACTGGAAATATACATTTAAGAGTCCGATTAAAAAAATATTACCTTATAGGTTCCAAATCCTGATTTTTTGGCTTCCTTATGACATGTAGACCTTGCAACACGTCTTCCAACAACATCGCTCCACAGTACACTCAATTGACTGTAGTTAGCACGTCTGTTATCCTTAATAATTCTTTTCAATGCACGTTTGTCATTGTCCGTCAGTGTAGTTTTCTTCACGTACTGGGGCTTTGGGGCAAGTGAACTACTTGTTTTGTACAATTTTACAATATTTTTAATACTGTATCTTGACAAACCTAATAATTTTCCGATTTTGGAATTGGTTTTTCCTGTTTTTGCTAAGGTCACAATGATTAACCGAATTTTTTCATCAATAGCTTTGCCTCTGCCCATGTTTTAAAATTATTTGGACTTAACACTTTTAATACATCACAGTCAATAAACAAACTATGTTTTCCAACGCCTACTTAGCTACCGCAAAAACCCAGTTATTTTATATACAGTACAAGAATACATGAACTCAAATAATACGTTTGTTTTACGAATATTATTTTTATAATCACAAATTAAATATTACGGAATAAATTTTGACCCCTTTGCTTCTAATCTGATTATATTGTCAAAAAATGTACAAAGCAGCATTTACTTTTACTTATTATTTAATAATTTCTAAAGAAACTGAAAATTTCATAGCTGGGCCAACTGAAAGTGGACGGGGCTCGTACAGTCCACCCGGTCATTTTAGTGCTCCTCAGGACAGGAACCTGGTCCGTGTATCCATCCAGGAACTCTGCAGAATTACGCACTTAACTATAGTAAAGTATGTCTTCGTTATCCGTTATCGCTCAACGGATATTTTTTTTAGCTGTTTTGGTTATACGCGGTTATGAAATAATGATTTGTGTACTTTTTCAGCAGCGTAGAAATAAATAGTTGCATCTGATTACCGCTGGAATGTGCTCCTAGCACTTTAAGCGCCTGGCATCTTATTAGTCACTGTCACTCTTGCTATATAATTTACAATCCAGTTTGTAGCAACAACCAACTTGTTTATATATTTGTCTCGCACATGCCTTGCAAGCATGGACGAGAAAGAAATATAAATAAGTTGATTGTTGATTCGTTCATTTGTTATTGAATAAGCTTCTTTAAAAAAACTGAACTTTACACATAATATGTGTTTTTATATATGTAAATTATATATGTAATTCAATGTTGTTCTTTGGACTTTTAAAAATTAAATTTAATTTATTAATTTAACTTTTTATTACATTTCATTTACACTATTTCTAACATGATATCAGACTGGCTGATTTAAGGTTGAAACGATGTTAACTCTTTGAATGTTTTAACTAATCTATTATAAAAAACATAATTATTACATTTCCTAACTAAAAGTGTTGATTTGTCTGTATCTAATATTTCATGTACGAATGACAATGTTGTGTTGTATTTCAACGTGAGATATGTCTTATCAGTAAATAAATGATGCGAATGCAAGTGTTGCATTATAGTTTAATGACATGAGGAGTAGGTTATATAACTTGTATATACAATATGATCGATAAAAGGGGTCTAGTAGTCCCTAAATTAAATTGTTTTAAATGTTAAATGGACTATTCTGGCTAATTTAAAATTAAATAAATTCCATGGCTATCTAGACGTTTTTTCGTCTTCGATCATATTGTATTAATTATGTTTGAATTGAATTTGGTTTGGTTTTATGTGCAATTTTCCTATCGCGACTTGTAGGTGGAACGTTACCTCCGCGGATAAAATAGTTATAGGCGTCGAAGATTTCGACATCTCCCAATCTTTACCCATGCTACAACGATATTATTACCAGAAATGTCAATTTAAAATCATGATTTTTGCTGGTAAAGGCTCCTTCAAACGTTGAATCGGAACTTAAAGGAATTTTATTTTAGTTAGTTGTTACGAGCTCATTTTTTAATGTTTGAAGTGGTCATTTGATGAACAAAATGATCAAAATCCTCATTTGACTAGATGTCAATTATGTGTCGAACAATACCAACTTTATTTCACGTATATTAAAACCATGAATTACTACCCGAGAATAAAAAATCCACTGAAAAAGTGAATATCAGAATAAACCTATAAAAAAATTCGCTGCCTATCTGAGTTTTGTAAGAACGGCCCTTAATTGTATAAAATCTAATATTCTAATTAAATAAATGACATTTATGTAAAAATAATATTTGTTACTAAATGATAACTTTTATTTTAACTGACTGTTAATATTGTTTGGAGGCATGATGTTTTCAGGCTTCTGTATTTTATAACTTTTGTTTATCGCATCCAGCTAGTTGGAAAGTAGGTGTTTCTTTTCCATGTAAAACTTAAGAAACTTAAAGTAACATTAATTCTAAATGACCTGAAATTTGCAAATAAATACAGCACGTTAATATTAATGTATTAGCCTTTAATAATATACACTCAACCTCCAACTTTCTTCAGGATACATTACTTCAAGAATTATGCGAGGAGCTCATAAGTCGAAGAATGCAAAGAATATAACCTAGCATATACTCAGTAATAAGAACATGGTATCTGATTTAAACATAACTACAAGGAGATTTTAAATAGGTTTATTGTGCAATATAGGTGTATGACATCGTATGTTCTGCTAATAACAACCTTTTTAATGTTTCTCAATACGGGTTTCATTCATGAGACTGTCGATGATATTCTTTCATTATGTCTGCAGTCTCTGAAAGTACTGAATGTAGTGAATGTTTTCTTTCTACCTTTATAGGTTTAAGCATAACCTTCGATTGTGTCTCCCATCCAATACTGGCAGATAAGCTTTGCATATGTAACTTTAGTTCATGCAGCGGTTCACTTCTTGTCTCATATTTGAGCAGTCGGTAACAATTTGTGGGTTTTAAAAAACAAGCATCCAATTCTGTTGGATATAGCATTTTAAATATCCACGTCAAAGAATGTTTATAGTTTATTGTATACTTAGCAACATAGTAGTGTATGGAATGTACTTGTTTTTGTCAACATATAAATGTATTACTTATCAAAAAGGTCTAATTAAATAGTGTTAAAGTACATATTGTATTTATTTGTTGTACCCGTGAAATCCGCACTCTGAATAACAATTCATCAAATTCTTTGCCAATAAAGCGTGGAGTACAACAAGGCTCAATACTTGGTCCACTCTCTTTCATTATGTATATAAATGATTTTTCTTCCATTGTTAATGACAAAACAGTTTTATATGCAAATGGTACTTCTCTCATTACACAGTCATGTTCTCTTGATGAAGTAATACACAATACTGACTGCATGGTAAAAACTGTCGAAACTTCATTTATGTCGAACAAATATTACTGAATCGCTCGAAGACTCGAAATGTGTTAGTTACATGTAGAAATCATAATTATGATAACCCATTTTTTATTTCTTTCCTGGGAGATTTAGTTGATCCTTTACTTAAATGGGATTAACAAATTAGTGCAATTGCTCATAAAGTCTGTGATATAATATTCCTTTCGAGCAACTTTCTGTCTGTTAAATTCTGAGTCAAGATAAATATTGTGTACCACTTATTTGCTTCGATCGCACATATAGTATGCTTTACCCTTTAACTTTTTGAGGCCTAGGTCAGGATTGCGACATCTAGACATTGTGACACTCAGCTGTTTGATTAAAAAACTATTTGTCAGCGTGTGGCATATATGGAGTGGCCGAGCGCATTAAATTGCAGCAGTTTCTCCGTTCGATTCTCCGTCGGTGATATTATTCGGGCGAGAATAATATGTTTACATTACTCTCATTTCACAATAATTCGCCCCTCATCCAGGTGTAGGATCTAGCCCCCTGGCATCGGCGATTAGCCTCGTTGCAGAAATAGGCCGATGTAAAATAAATAAATAAATTACGAAATGCATACGCCGCATTTTCGTAATAAGGAAATATTGGTCATGATGGAAGAATATTGGAACTAGGTCAACCACCAGTACAAATGGATGGACGTCCACGGCATCGGGGCAGAGAAACCGGCCCAACTCCTTTACACGTACCAGTCCACACGGTGACGACCGAGACACCGACGCCAGATACTCGTGCATGGGTAGCCCCTGCCTCGGAGATAGGTCCAAGCCGATCCTGGCCATTATAGGGTGGACCGAAGACTTCCCCAACTGCATGGGCAGATTCATACAATTGCATTGACAACAGAAAAACATTGTAAATGTTATATATATTTTAATAAATTGTATTGTTGAAATCAGGAGTTGCTTTTCAATCAAACCACCCACGTGACAATATGAAAGCCAATCTTTGGACTGACGAAAACCAGTGTTTTTGTCTTTTCTCCATAATATGAATGCTTTGTATTGAGAAGAATCTAGGAAATCATGTTGTTATTGATTCCGTTCGATTTCTTTCAATTTTAAATTAATATCGTTGTTGCTAGTTGGTATTTGTAACAGAATTCTCTTTAAAACTGCCTCCTTTGTTAGTAGATCTACTTGGTTATTGAATTTGAATTTGGAGTTGGAGTGACCCTTGATCCACCATACTTTTTTTTTTTTTTTTCGTTTTACATCTAGAAGTTAGATCTTGTATAGAATTTAATGTATCGTAGATTAAAGCGTTGTTATCCTTAGAAAAGTTTGGATATTTTAGTTTCTGGACAGCGCTCAGTTTCACGATAGCTGAAGCAGAAACTATTCGGTAATGACAGTCGTACATAAAAGATCCTTTTTTGTCACTACAACTCATTTAGTTAACTTTAACCCTCGTTTTTTATTTATACAAGTAATAAATAATATATAGCCACACACAGGCCTTTTTGAGTTGTTCATAGCAGTTGCCCAATTTATCAAGTATATGTTTGTGCTTATTCTTAATTTTTTAAATAATATAATTATGGGGACTGTATTACTATTTTTCTAAACCTCATACAAATCACTAATTATTACTGTACATTGATAACATTCATGTGTATATTTGGTATATTATGTATGATTTGGAAAATAAATAATAATAATAAGAATATGAACCTTCACTTGTTAGAAATATCAACCAAGTGGTCATACATGTTTTGTTTCTTATATTTCTATCTTAATATTAAAGAAATCGAGTATCATTAATATTAAGTTATGTAAAAAGCATTGTAGATAAAACATGTTGCAAAAAGTAAATTTTCTAAGTTAGCTATTGTTTCGAAATTTTATTACAAATACAAAGTTGCCTGCAAAAACTTTTAAACGAAAAAAACTAAAAAGTTTTCGTAGCCAAGTCCGCAAAACACTTAGTGTTATTAAGTGCGTAATCCAGCCCATCAATAAACAGTGCTTTTCACTCATTTCGACCCCTGCAGAGATTTTTCATTCAACCTTCGTAAACAACCAGATTAGACGGGGAAAAGAAGACATTGCGCATTTCAATATTATCTCAGCGGTCCTAAAAACACTTTAAAAATATCACGTAAATATACAAGAACTTGTGGAATACATTTTAGTTATTCTGATAATACGTAGATTTTTAATATTGATTTTAATGGACTCATTTGAATCGATTATCCACGTATTAGAGAACACTAGACTTTTTGCCGCTACAGGCAAGATTTTCCGCTCTGATGATAAAAGTAAAAAATGGATTTATTATAATAATAATTTTATTGCAGTAGGAGGTATACAAAATACATAACTAAGTCAACATAAAAGATATATATTTGATAATTGATACAAGAAAAATTACCTATGCGGCACTATATTACTGAGATCGTCCTTCAAAAATTCATTTATATCGTAATATGCTTCCTCTATTGAAAGTTTTTGAGACAATTTTTAAATTCCAAAGCTTTGAGCTCTCTGAGATTATTTGGCAATTTATTGTACAGAACGGAACCTATGTAATCTGGATTAGTTTTAGATGATGTATAACGCATTTTAGGTAGGCGAATGTTATGTTTATCTCTGGTATTGTATGAATGTATCTCACAATATTTTGGCAGCTTAGTATCTTTAATATATTCTAATAATTAAAAAATGTACAAGCATGGCAAAGTTAGGATATGTAAGTCCTTAAATAGTTGCCTGCATGAAGTACGTTGTGCGACACCACGAAAAATCCTGACAGCTCTTTTATAATAATATTCTTTTCCAGTCAGTTGACTGTCCTCAAAGAATTAGGCCATATGGCATGACATTGTAAGTACGCGTAATATACCATTTTAGCTTTGTCTAATGATACATAATTTTTTATTCTGTATAGCATGAAGTTACAGCTGTTTAACTTTTTTGCCATAGTTTGTATATGGGATTTCCAATTCAATTGAGCATCTAAATTAAAACCAAGAAATTTAACTAAATTTATATTATAGGAAGGGTCGTTTGATATATTTCTAATAAAACTTAAAACTATTGTGTACGTTTTGGATTCAGTTAGTACAAGTTTATTTTTATCAAACCAAGCAAGAGCTTCAAAATTATTTTTAATATTTTTTTCTTCGACATCACTGCAGTCAACACCTTTACTGATAAAAGTCGTGTCGTCAGCATACATCAGGGTAAATGCACTAACATTATCTATAATATTAAGACAGTTCCCGCGAATGCTATAATGTTCGAGTTTTTTTTAACAATATATCGTGTGACACACAATCAAATTCCTTGGTTAGGTCACAGGCAGGGCCGCCGCGTGGGTATGAGGCGCCTTTGTGAAAACTTTTATTTAGCGCCCCTTACCCCCCACCCTCCTCAAAAAAAAATCTAAAAATAAATAAATTTATATATTTATACAAAATTTAAAAATACATACATTCATAATCAAACTACAGATTGGAGTAAGATAAATGCAATAATATATGTTTTTTAAAAATTGTTCACAAATAATCAATCTTTTATTATTAAAATAAAATCACAATAAAGATAATGTTATATTTCTATTATTGATGATATAAATTAGATCACATTATAAATGTATCGATTACATGTTAGCTTTGGTGTATTATAACTGTATTTTATTATAACTGATGTGTTATAACTAAAAAGGGCGAATGCTGATTAAAAAAATCATATAATATTTATTCTTCTTGCTTTATCCGCCACAAAATTCTTAATTAAAACTCTAATATCTAAGGTATCCATGATATCATTTTCGATTGATATTAACGATAAATCCGTTAGACGGTCACCGGACATTGTGGGGCGTAAATAATTTTTAATAAGTTTTCATTCTTTTCTTAGGTATTTAGAATAAGAATTACCAAGTAACCATGTATTAAACAAGTTAATATTTTAAGCATTTTAATTATTTTAATTTGTATTTTCTTTGGAATGGCGCCCCTATAATCAGGCGCCTTTGTGCTGGTCACAACCTTTCCCCCCACACGCGGCGGCCCTGGTCACAGGACATGGCCGCTACATGAAGCCCATTTTCCAGATAATATATTACTTCAGTTAGTAATTTGGTAGCTGCTTTAGTAGTAGATAATTGAGATCTGAAACCATACTGCTTATCCCGATAGTAAGTCATATTTATTTATAAAATTAAGGAGCTTATGCTTTATGGTAGTTTCAAATATTTTTGAAAAAATGGGTTTTAAGGCGATAGGGCTGTAGTTAGAAGGGTCGTTTTTGTCTTCTTTTTAATGAATCGGAATTACTTTTTAAATTTTTAGAGCCGATGGAAAGTTGCCTGAAGTAAAAGCACAGTTTATTCACAAAAATATATAAAAACACAATTATATTTATATATTTGTATTCAACATTTTTACGCCTTTCCAAATTTTGAGGTACAGTCGAGCACCTGCTTCGTCTATACGTAACACCGGTGCTGGTATTAAAGATCAAATACTGAAAAGTTAGACCAATGATTTTCGACCTTTTTTCTTAACGACACAATGTTGAACTATAAAAGCTAGATTTTCGCGACATTTCTTATTTTCCTTTCCATAACCTAATGACTTCCATACTTTTTACGGTAGCCGTGACCGCCGACTTTACGTACCCTGTGAAGCACTTTTCATATTCCCGAATATTAGCTCAGAGTTACAAGTCCTCGCTTAACGGTTTTACAACCGTAAGCCCACACAGCTTTCTGAGTGGGCCTACTGTTGAAACAGCTAAATTTTTTTTTGAAAAATCTTGCCCATACCGGGTATCGAACTTACAATTCCAGACTTACAAAACTTAATATGACCACTACGCTATATAACAATCGCATAATACTAATAATTTTTAAGTTCCGTTGAGTTAAAAAAAAAACAAATAAGAATAATAAAAAAGTTTTAATATACACAAGGGTTACTCATACATCTAAATTATTTCTCAGCGTAGTCGCCACCAACATTAAGGCATTTGTCGTAACGGGAAACCAGTTTTTGGTATCACTGACCTTTATTGCTAGATATATTTTGTCATTACCTTCTTGAATAAAGAGAATAATATCATCAATCTCCAATATTTTTATTTTTTTTGCTACGTAACCATGAGATGATCGCTTTAAAAAGCTTATAGCTTTGTATACTTTGGAATATCAACATGCTTATACACATTTAAACACGATCGTAATTCAATATAGTTTGTCCACAAGATTTTTTCGTTTTACTTTGTATTTTAAAATAGGCCAGTAAAACATTTTCAGTTATAATATTGACCTTACTAGTCTTGCACCAATCTTCAAATAGGTTATATTCTCTGTCGCATGCCTCTATTGACTTCCGGGGAAGTAAATTTTGCAAGTTATTTACTGCTATTTCCTGTAATTCGGGTGGGGTTCAATGAATATCTTCTTCAGACATGTTCAAATTTTTCACTTAGATATAATTACACGTTCGCCAGAGAGTTATGTTGCAGAAAACAAAACCTCAACTGACAGCACATTTCAAAGCAACAAATCAGTGATTCGAACATATAACAAATATTGCATAAAATGATACTGTTTGCTATTATTACAAATTTATCAAATTAAAGAATAAATGGAAAAGTAGAAAAAATAGTATAAAAAACTCGTTTCATAAGGCATTTTGCCGCACTTGTCGATTATAAAACTCGTTTTCTAACCTCGACGCGTGCGGCAAAATCATGCCTTATGAAACTTGTGTTTTAATATACTATTATGATACAGCGTCAAATCCAAAGTTACATGTCTGTCTTGAAGACCAATAATAATTTAAAAAGATAAATTTTCTATAAAGATTTGTAATTCATTGGTTTATTAAATGTATAATATCAACTGTGTTAAATAGGTAATGGTAAATTCAGTATTCAGTCTATTATTAACAAAAACACATAATTTTGTGACGAACCACTAAGAAAACTCTTAATAGCATTTAATACTAATGATTGAATTCCGTCTTGAATTCTTTTTCGTCATATTTTCGTGCTATAAACACTCAATAAAATTCTTATCATAAGCATCTTTTACCTAAAGACTATTTTAGCTTTATTGGCCAAATTACAGTAGACGACGTTCAACTCGTTGATCGATTCTTAAAGTGGATGAAAGCCGATAAACGAAGGCTGAAAATAAAAAGCACTGTGGGTAACAGGGCGGTTTTGTTGGAAATTGAACAAACGGTTACAATATGAGTTATATTGCCTTGTTACAGAAACAATTTGAGTTTGTTTCAGGCGTTCAACAAGATTTTAATGCGTTATACAAATTTTCAGAAAAAAATGCCCAGACTAGCGCCATCTTAATAATCATCATCACTATCAGCGCTTTTCGGTCCAATATTGGAAATACGCCTTGCTTAGATTATTCCACCGATGACTGTCATTGTTAAATGCGGAGCCCTGCATTGTTCCCCGACAGAGACATTGACTAGGTTCCTGCTCTGAGGAGTACGTTCGCGACGATCGTAAAGCAGGACACACGATCTGGATGAAAAACCCGAAATAAAGCAAATGGACTTTATTGAGTGCAATCTCACGTGCTTGAAGAATACAGGATATGGGATTGGATATATACAGGTTGATGGACAACTATAGTCGGATTGCTGATAGGTGACTGTTACATGTATGTATCAAGTAGTGCATTCATATAATAATCTAGTTACCATTATTCAGCGATTTTAAAACTGTTTTTTGTTTTTTGTCTTAACTGTCAGTGTCTGGTAATAAATATTAATTAAAATATGGCTTGCGGCCAATTATTAAATTCACAAACTTTAATTTTAAATCTGCTGGAATAAACAACAATTATAATCCAAAATTTTTAAATAAATTTTTCCTTATTTATAATTATTACCTTAAAATTAATAATTTTGTTTGTTTGAGTACTGCTGTACATTTATTTTCGCGCTCTAATTAGTAAAGATATCTACGAATTATGCTGTTTCTTTCTAATGCTTTGTTTTTTATTCAAATAATTTTGAAGGTTAGTTGTCAACTTGAGTCACTATACGTTACTATGGGTATGCAAATAATTATAATGATATAGACAGAGAAACCATATAGTATTGAATATCGAAACTTGTAGCAACGAACAGTCACTTATCAGCAATCCGACTATAGTGGTTGAAACGTCACGTAGCAAAGGGTACTTTGAGATGCTGTAGTCTTCGTAATACACCAGGTCTGGAATGGAGAGTTTGGACATACAGCTACGATCGATTTTACACGTCCATACCGTATATTCGCAAAATATATTAATACACACGAATGTGAATGCAGGCCAAAAATGCATTCACGACAACATATCGGAGTGAACTAAATAATGTAGAATAAGACTAGTTCTGCCTCCACTTAAAGACCCACGATACTAAGAGCTCAGATGATGCGGAGACCGCAATGAGCGACTAAGACACTAAACCTGAGTGGCGGTCGCGTACACGCAGAACTGAGTACAAAAATTAACAAGACACTGATGGTTCGAATGATGAATTATTCGGTGACTAAACTAAAAATAATGTTGGATTGAGAGCCCCCTCCCCCCCACATTAATAACAATCATTGTTTGCTTCGCCTCGCCTCGTATTTGGTCGTCGAGAATGATGTTTAGTATTCATGCTTTTTTTATATTACATTGATGCTAAAAATGCAGCAAATTAGTGTTATTTGTGCAATTAATGTGCAAAGGTAGTTTTTTGTGTTCAATGGCAGCACCAGATTGAAAATAGTCCTTTACACACGTATTCCAATGGCGTGGCGTCCAAGGAAGCCAGGGGAGCACTGCTTTCCTTGTTCAATTAAACTGAAATAGATTTTTGGGGAAATTTGTAAAAATTAATTTATTTTGTATTTGTTATAGTAGAACATGGTTATAATAATTACTTTAAATTAGTCGAATAAAGTATAAAATGTCCAATATTCAAAAGACGCTGATATAAAACTGTTGGGTGCAGTCTTATTTTGTGTAATAAGACAGGGAGGGCGTTTCCACGCTACGAAGAGTTACATCGAGTACGCAACAACCCTGGCGTTGTGATGTAAGCCAGTTTGGATGCACAAAGAAAGGCAGCTTATTTGAGTTCACCGGCGGTATTTATAGCTTTCCGGTTGCGTCTCAATGTCTTAATTTATAAATATGTATAAAAACTATTTTTTATTGTAATTCGAAGATCCGACCAATTGATTTTTTTTTTACAAATGTAGACCTTAACCTGAAACTGCGGGTGGAAAATATTCAGTTACTGGAACAAAATGGTTCCACCACATTTGAACATACGACATATTAACATGCGACACTTTAACATAGACACATTTTAACACACGACAAAAGAACACTGTGACATATTATAATACTGACAGATGAACAAAAGTCAATTGAACACACGACATTTGATCTCACATTTCATTTTTATTTGTTTGTTCCAATGTACCTATAATCTCGTCACTAATAAACAAACTTATTAGAACGAAATCATTCTTTTTACCTACCGACATCAGGATATATCGAAGTATAAGATTGTTTAAAATAACCAAAAAGATCAAGATATACCAAGTTATCTCATAGATCAAAACAAAAATATAAAAAAATCTCAAAAATTACCAAAAATAATTTTTCTCATAATTATTTGATTTTGAAATAATTATATAAATAAATCGGAAAGTCTATATTCTGTTGCTGACCAACCACTGACTACCGCTGACAAACCACTAATTGCTTGAAGCATTTGATCATCGCTAAAAGTTACTAGATTTGAAATCCTTTTCAGCTTAAAGCAAAGAAACCGCCTTTATTTATTAATTTCAAGCTTTCTGAAATGACTTCAGATGTAATTTATGAAGTACAATGAGATTAATGAGAACAAAATAGTATATTTTGCAACAAAATAGCGCGAAATGCCATATATTCGGCGCGAGAATGAAGTTCGCAAACGAGCCGCAGGCGAGTGATGCAAAATATTTGAATGCGAAATATGTATTCTGCGCGTGTTGCTCACTATGCTTTTCCTCCGATTACCATTTTTCAATAAATGATTAATCAAGAAAATACAATATAAATATGGTTAACACCATTAATGCGCGCGCAGACAGTATGGGAATGAAATTCTCGGAAGCTGCACATGCGCATTGCTGCGAATTTATTCTTTCCCGCACAACGCATATGCGCATTGGGGCGCATTTAATCTTGTACATATTAAATATAAAATTGAATTTAAAGATGCACACATTTATTGAGTATATAATAATATCCAGTCTTCTTTTAGACTGTATTAACTTTCTTACGCATCTGAAAACATTTATAACAGATTTTGGTGGCACATTTAGATATATAATGGCACCTTGACTTACAAACTTAATTTGTTCCTGACCGCGGTTCGTATTTTAAAAAGTATTTATCTAGAAACCCAATTTTCCATTATATCTTATGGGAAATCAATAAATCCGTCCCCAGATTAAAAAATCATAAAGAAAATAAAAAAAAAAAACTATTCTCAACTAAATGAAGAAAATGCAAAGAAATGGAGGAGTGAGAAGGAACATTTTTAATTATAATTATGCGTTTTGTATGCCATCACATATTAATTTTTATTTATAAAATTTTCTGTTTTACATGGTTAGTATGAAAATCATTTTCCATTAAATTGTAAAAAAGAACAATTTTCTTGTGTCTGGTTTTGTTACTCAGGAGTTTTCGATTTGTTGCCTGTAGTAGTATCCTCTTAGTAGTTTGTTTCTAATACTAGGGAAAAAAGTATAATGTAAACAGGCTAATTTCATTTGAAAAGAAAAACATCACGATTCGTATTGAGAGGTCAAAATAGGATATGAAAGTAGTTTTTATCTTGAAAAGTTCGTATATTGAGAGATTTGTAAGTCGAGGTACCACTGTATTAACAAAGTTACTTAGCCATAACTAGTATTCGGTTAAAATGTTAAAATATTTAAATTACTACCATCTAAATCAAATGAATATGTTTGAAATAAGATTGCGAGCACCTAAACTCCTCTTTTTGGTACGCCAGTGCATATTCTAAAAAAGGGCGCAGTTTGGCGGGTTTGCCCCGGGCGCCAAAAGAGCTAGCGCCGGCTCTGCATACAAGTAATATAATTGCGCAGTGTGCACTACTGCAAAATGCAGACTAACAGAACTACACAACCAAAATTGCAGCCAAAACACATCTTCCACCAATATTTCTCTTTCCTTCCCCCTGAATTTACAATTTTGTCTAGTATTTCAAGTTATGATTTCATTTTATAATTATAACGCTCCATAATCCATTTACTTAATATCCATTACATTTCGTACATCATTTATTTTTCCGTTACCTCCTTAATATCCCAAATTTCCGGTTCGTAGGAAATGCAACTACCTTGGTAATAACACCCATTATTTCCTGCTCAGAATGATTCTACTCTACTCCTTATTGCGTACACTTTTCATACCCTTATCCTAGTCTAATCTGAATATTTTCTTTCCGCACATTTTCTTCGGTTGCCCGTAAAAGGTAACAGGCTGCGACGTAATGGCCGCCATTCCTATGATATCATTAAGTAGATGTCAACTCCTGCTACAGGTTGGGAATTTTACGGAACGATTCGTTTTACTGAAAGGTTCAAGGCAGCGTTCTCGATTAAGTACGAATATGTAAATTTAAACCATTAGAGATAATAAAATAGCCTGTAATCTAATTTAGTTTTTGTGATAAATTGTGTTGAAAATTAAAAGCATAAAACCTTAAGTGACAAGTAAAATGAATAAAAAGTGCAACTTTAAAATCGTTTTAGTTTATGTCCTATGTAAATAAATTTAAAAATATAAAAATGAAATTAAGTAAACTTTATAACTAAGCAACAAGAATTATCTTTTCTTCTATACCATTGAAGATACAGGGATGGGACTGATTTCTGTGATATAAAAATAAATGCGGCCACCATTATTTTTGACGTTTTCCATTGTTAATAGTACTAGGCGAGAATAGTATAATATTGAGTATTACTATCAAAGTGATATAATACTTCACAAAATATTAAATTTGACCATATAGTACACAGCATAGATAATGCAAACGTTTATCACTCTTGCGATCACTGAGGACGGAAACAGATTGTTGAACAGTTTCCGAAACGTGTTTTAATGTGTTTAATTAAATATGATGTGTGTGGCGCCTGCTCGTAGCCAGACAGTCACACAAAATGGTCTTTGCGGCGGCGACTGTAAAGGACCACCAGCAGAAGGCTGGAATATAGAATGTAAAACGAGATGTGACACGGAGACGCACCGAGTTGAGCACTTGGGGAAGACATGGACGACCTAGAGGAAAGAGAAGGGAATATAAACTCCTCTGCTCCTAGGGGCTGCTCTAGGAGACTTACTCAAGGGAAATAGTAACCCTAGCTGGGGTGTAGATGGGTAAAATCCTAGGCCCACAAGTAATGGAGGAACCAAACCTAGAAAATCCCACGATGTCTCTGAAAACCCTAGCCAAACGACAAACAATGCGGAAAACATAAATAATGTACAGTACCACAAAATACAATATTATATAAAAAACTGATAATATAACAAAAATTATTAATATTAAATACAAAATATACATATATTAAATTTAAATTCAAATAAAACAGCACACGTGATCAAGAGACCAGCGTGTGCTTACCAAAATCAACAAGCTACGGCGCTGATGCGACAACTTGAATATAATTCTGATTCTCGAATCAGAATAAACATTTTAAAATGGTTAAAAAAGCATGGTGCGACCATAACCTCTAAATGTTTCCGAAAACGAGTACATCGTAACTGAAAACAACAAATAACGGTGTGAAAATTAATGGAATACGATATAAGTTGATCACGTACTTGAGGGGAGTGAAAGATCTCGAAAATCAGATGATATCCGATATAAACGTATAAATCCCGGAAAACAGAGAATATGCTAGTCATATTCTCTGTTTTGTTCTGTTTTTTTCTCGGTTTGACAGCACTCGGAAACAATGTGTGGTCATGGTTCGCATCATGTGACAAAGGTAGGCCTGGCGCCAAATATGAATATGTGAAAGTACAATAAATTTTAAATACAAGTCAACGAATAGGACAAAATAAACACCAAAGAACAAGACAAAATATCTGTACTACCAGGGTATGCAAACGACGAGAGAGGAAATCAGTTATATTTTATACTGTTTTTGTCAATCAGTAGTTTGAAAACTTTAATGGAGGGGAATTCTGGTTGCTCATTTAGTAACTTAACTTGAGAGGACGACTTCTGTCTCGTAATACAAATTTCCTCCAAGGTATTGAGATGGGGGCCCTTGTCTGCAAATGCCAAAATTTCTGTGTGTTGAAGTCTCCTAACGGTGAGGTGTTCTTTAATACGGGTTTTGAAGCGACGGCCGCTTTGTCCTTCGTAAATCGAAGGACAGTTAGCACATTTGAGTAAATAAACTCCGTGTTCCACTGGTATTTCGTCTTTAGCATTGAAGATGAAGTTCCCGATATTGTTAATATTACAGATCCCAATACGGATTTGTTCATAATGGGTTTTTAGTATATGTATCACTTTGTCCGTAACGTTAGTGATAAGTGGAATTTTATAAAATTTTGTAACGTTAGGTTGTAAAGTTTGGGCATTTTAAGTCAGTTTATTAATAAGCCTGGTTTTGGTAGATGAAATTCTTTTAGAAATCTGGAGTTGAGGGAAATCGTTGCGGATAGCGATTTGAAAAATAATGTGAACCTCTCTGGTGAAATGTTCTCTAGACATAGGTAAAGAAAAAAGTCTGTGTATTTGTGAGTGTGGTAGTGGTTAGAAGCATAGGGGATGACGTAGTATGAAATTTAAAGAAAAAATTATTAAATATTTTTGCCCACCACCTTGAAAAAATTCTGTAGGCTTCCATGATGTTATCCAAGCCTCCGACCTTCTTAAATGGCTACCTTCTTAAAGACAAGGATTTTAGCCTGTGTCGGAATTTCCTTTTTCGCTGGGAAGAAAGTTTTAATGCTATTTAAATAGCCTGCCAGCAGCACCAACTCTATCTGGTATTCCCGGTTTATTTTGCCGTCCGATAACGAGCTATTATTATTATTCTACTCATTCTGCAATATGATACTTTTTTCATTAAATTATTAAATTGTTTATTCTGTATCTATTATCTTACCAATATTTTAAATTTACGTATACTGAAACCATAATGATATCGTAACTGCATTGTTAGATATAATGGATATTATATTACCAGCAACATGTAAATTTTATTTGTATGTAACATGTGCTAGGTGTGCCAAATCGATGATACGATTGTTACAAGAACAGTAATAATGGAATAGTGCCAGCAACAAGAATGAGATATGGCGTCAGTGCTCGTATGTGGGCGGTAATGGAAATGCTTTTCGCAGAAGACTTTTATGTGGGGTTGATTGTGATTGTTTCAGCATTTTCACACAAATGCACGCTTTAGCTTCGGCCTTATCTTACCCCTAGAGTTTTTAAAACATTTCGCAAGTCTTGACATATTTACCCGTTTTTGCAGACATAGACAGCTTAAAAAATGTATTATGTAATTTGTTAAATGATAATATAAACTAAACTAATAAATTTATAAATTCAAGGAGTTTCAGAAATATTTAAATATGTGGAAAATTAATGTGATGAAATACGTTATAGTTGCACGATTTTTATTGAAGTCTATTGTGATCAAATTTTACATTACTATATACAGGGTGTTTGTTTGAAACTCCGCGCGTTGAATACCTCCTTTATTTTAAGAGATAGAAAAAAATATTCAGAAGAAAAGTTAAACTAGACAAAAGAGCCCACTTAAGGACTATAATAAGAATTATGCATCACTTCCGGTTTCAGCGGAATTTGTTTCAACTTTTGATCTAGCATAGGGAACCGGTACTTTATTTTTATTTTATTTTTTATTTATTTATTTATTTTTTTTTCTCTAAAGTACTTTAAATCAGCTTTACAAAGATGTCAAAATATCATCTTTTAATATAAACAATTTCAAAATGGCGACCATTTATTTACAAAATAATAAATAACATAAATCGTACTAAGTTAAACATAGCAAGCTTTGAAAATGATTTTGTTATATAAAACCAACTCAAACTTGCAAATTTTCTTGCCTGTTAGTACTAGTTTGATATTAAAGGTGATCACAAAGTGATAACATCAAATCGTTGTATACACATACATACCTACATATATTTATGCGTAAAAGAAAGAACAATACTATATAAGGGGTGGCCCATCGGTTTGTTTCTTATTGAAATTAATGAAAATAGTAATTTTTGTGTTTTAGAGCCGTTTAGGGTTAGAGAGTTTGACGTGAACCAGTCTTGAGTCTCTTAATTAGTCTGGTATTTTTTAATACCAGATTGTCATAATTTACATCACTGGATATTAAGGTGGTATCGTCAGCATATAGAATTGTTTTACCAATATTTAAGTAACAGGGGAGTTCTTTGATGTAAATTGGGAATAACAACGGACCAATAATGGATCCCTGGGGTACCCCATGTTTTATTTCCAATTGGTTAGAGTTCTTGGTTAGAGTATTGAGAAGTGTAAAAGAAGTCACAGGATCTGGTGGTGTAAGCATAAACTCAAAACGATATACTAGACAATATTAGAAAGGCTGTGTCTACGGTACAATTTATTATCTTGTAGATCAAACACCTATCAGTCTCGTGGATAATTTTTTGAAGTACAGTATATTTAGTCTTTTGCTCCTTGATATCGAGTCGGACCTAAACTCTGACTTGAAAAGAGTGTATTTACAGAATTCGTTTCGAACATTTTCAAGATACTCCAGATAACTTCTTGTTAACGTGAATTATAGAACTTTTATGAAACTTAGGTCATTAAAATCACGTGTTAGTTTTTTTTACAAAGCCTAAACCCACAGTGATTTACTTATGACTATGTTTATGTGATTAGGAAAAGAGATATCGCCAGTTACAGGTACGCCAAGATCATCAATTTCACACACTGATTCAAGAGGCGCACCGTTAAAACCGTAACTTACGTCAAATTAATCTTTCTTGCGTGAAATAATTATAAATTAACATTTTGAGATGTCCAATGGAACCAGGTCCTGCTTTAAAAGATCATAGCTGGTCAGCAACACTCTTGTAGATTCTATAAATCTTCGAGTCATCCACAAACAATAGAAAAAAATTAATATGTTTGTCAAATAAAGCGATATCATTTATAATTATAGAGAGTAGAATAGAGGTCCTACATGCGAACCTTGAGTACTCCAGATGTGACAATAATTGCTCTAGATAGATGATTGTGGATTTTAATGTTTGGGTATGGCATCTAGGAATTTAATTTTATTTAATTCCAGCATTTACTTTTTCCACGACTATATAGATATACGTTCAATACAGGCGTGTCAGTGATTAGTAAATGTAGCACGTTCCCCACTCCTTTTTATTACTCACCGCTGATTTATTATGTAATCACCTCATAACGTAACAAGTTGAGCTCATTACATAACAGGTTCAAGTAGGAATGGCCGACCGTTGCTAGGTAACGTAATAAATATGTAGAAAGCCTATGCCTATGAAACCGGATTGATATTAAATAATATAGTTAAAATTTCCGAATTTGGCAAATTTATTTTTTGATAGAGTCTGCCGTGAACAGTTAATCAGCTGACGCAAGTATTGTTATTTTAACTGAATTTATATTCCGTGTGTCACGTACGTGAACGTTTCTAGGCAAAGTAATAAAAAGGTTGAAAGCAACTGTCAAATTATTGTTAGTTTTTAAATGGAACTGAATAAAAATTAAATACGTAATAAAGGTATAGTCGTGGAAAAAGCATAATATGAAACTTGCATGAAATAGTCATTTCTAATTAGTATGATTTGCGCTACTCGCCTGTGGCTCTTAACGTATCCCGAAAAAATCGTTTTTTTTTTTTTTTGAGGCGGTTCAGCTCTTTGGTCTGTCCCCAAAAACTTTAATTTTGTGGAACATGTCCACTGAAGTAAAAATTTATCTCACCGCTAAAGATGTCCTTGAAATTTTCCTTGATATGTAAACAGTCATTATATTCGATTTAGTGAACAATGTGCCCTTAACCCTTTAAGGACCGTTTTTTTTTTTTTTCAATTAAATGCTACAAAAAAAATCTTTTTTTTTTAATAATTGATACTAATATTTTGACATATTAAGCACAAAAACAAAAAATAAGTTTGTTTAAAAAAATACAACTTTATTTTTCTAAATAAACATGTTTTTTATTTAATTCAAACAAATGATAAATAAAATCAAATGATAAGTAAAAATGATACATATTAGTAAAATAAGAAAAAAATATATAATATATAAGAAAATAATACAAAGAAAAATTAAAATAATTAATAATTTAATTCTGTATGGTAAACCTGGAAGAAACACATAATGCACATTGCAAGGTTTACAATAAAAACGAGACTCTCTCCTCTTTCTTTTTCCTTGGTTGTCCCTTTGATTGCTGCATACAATACACACTCTAGTAGGTTGTTTTTTCTTTTCTGTTGGAGGAATTATGTTAGGAAAATGCCTTTCAATTAGCCTCAATGGGCCTTGTATTCTTGGACGCCCAGATTTTTTTGTTCCTGTACCCGTGTGAAAATATTGAATATTTTTTTCTATCAGCCTTTTTTCTGAATTGTAAATTACTCTCCTGACCTATATTTTTTTGTTTTTTTGTTGTATAACACAAAAGCGTTCCATGTGTATATATATATATATATACAAAAAAAAAAAAAAATAGAGGTCAGGAGAGTAATTTACAATTCAGAAAAAAGGCTGATAGAAAAAAATATTCAATATTTTCACACGGGTATATATATATATATATATATATACTTAATTTAGTTAGAACAAAGAAGATCGTGTTGTGAATAACCCACCTTTATTTCATAAGGCCTATATTTCGCCAACTGTTCGTTAGCTTTATTCAAGATATCTATAACAACAATGTGCAATTAGTTTAGGTAATTATAACACCAGTTAATTTTTACTCACTGAAATAATTAAGAGGAACACATAGATGTTTAAAACAAACGAATTAAGTCTTTATAAATCACCAAACTAATCAGGCACCATATCATTTTCACAATTTAAAACTTTAAATTAACAACATTCTAGAACAAATAAAAAAACAATCGTGAAGCGGCCATTTTGTTTAACAAAGGGAAGAAGAACAGGTGTTGAGGGGTGGAGATAAGGAAATTAGTTCCAGAATGTTCTATTATTTGACTACAAAGTAAGAAGAAGTACTTTTTATCCCATGACTCATTATGATGACCTTGGGTAATGTTTGAATTTAAGCGGGAATGTGTATGACTTTAGAATTATATAAAAACAACTATAAAATGACAAAATATGTAACATGGGTATTTGAAATCATTTATATCATACATTAACTTCTTGAGGATCATTTTTTTTTTCCTTATTTTTTTAAAAGTAAGAAGAAAAGAGTAAATAGAATGTAAATTTTCAATGTCATTTCTGAAATTTAGTTTGTAATCAAAATGATTAATATAACACATCTCTTTAAACATCCTATTAGAAAAATGGGAGGAACGGTCCAAAACCTCAGGATTACCAAAATCAACTTTATGCTTAGTGTTATGAATATGTTGTCCCAAAGCGCATTTTTAGGGTTTTGTAGGTATGACCAAAAAACCATACCGTCATTTTGTCGTCTGTCTGTTCGGTAAAAATTGTAGCCAAACGGGTAAACTTTGAGAGTTGATATGCTTATACAAGTCTTTGACCCGCACATAAGAAAAATACTAAAACATCAAAAAAACATATCCCCCTAAAAATATAAACAAATATGTGCTCATCAAAAAAAATATATAATTTTAATGAGTGGCGTATCAAATGAGAGCCTTTAGTACGTGGATTAACCATCAAAATTTTATTTTTGCAAAATAAATTATTTTGATGCGATTTTTGCCAAAATTGTGTAAAAAAATTGTCCTACACCCTGTAGCCCAGATGGTTTAAACTAAAAATCTGAAAAAAATCTAAGAAATGTACATTGTTGTGAACCGGAATAGTACAACAGGAATTTTTGATCAGATTATGTTTTCGGAAAATAACTAATTTTTTGTGTTTTTTTTGTGGACGATGTACAAAAGTTATAGTTATGTAACACACTATACTAGAAGGCGTATGATGGTCTAATGGTTAACTTGCTCGCTTAATACGCAGCAAACTAGGGTTCGCTCCCGGGCAGAGGAGACAATTTTATTTAATTTTTTTTTCCATTTTTATTTTATTTAAATTATTTTGTCAAAACTCTAGTTACATTTTGGCAAATGTTGCAATTAATTTTTAAGAGCGTAGTTTAATAACTAGTTGGAATTATATTTTTATTCTATGTGTCATGTATACGAAACCAAAGGGGCGGAGCATATGACAACCAATGAAAGCCTTAGCCGCAATTTTCAAAATCTTTATGAACCTTGCTATATAAAAAAATTCTGCACATATTTAGAAACCTAAATAATGGTATTAGGTATTCAAATTAAAATTAACAAAAAAATATTTTAACATAAAATTTCTTTTCAAAGCTCTTAGATTGACAGATGATAAATTATTTTAAAAATGTCGTTCATTTTGCCGTGATTTCTACAAAGCTAAAATTGTCCTACACACTCAGCATGCGGCATGCTTCACTTATTATATGCCTGAGAAACCCAGAAATGTGTGAAAATTCACACTTCACATCAATTTTTATTTGTTGTGTGATTTCTTGAATGATATTTATTTACTTATGTTAATTATAATATAATGCAGTAAGATATATTTTATAAGATATATATAACAAAACAATCTATGTGATATAATATTGTAGGTATATTATATCTTCATAAATTTATTTGACTATACGCCATCCTAATTCACTGATCAAAATATTGCGGATATAAAGTCTGGTTTAAGCTAAAATTGAACATTCAGATCCCCTGCTTTCCACCATCTTACTAGTGCTTTTTCACACTGGTTCATATCCATAGTCGTAGGCAGCAATGTAAACACTTTTGAATTATGACAGCTTATGTAGCGTCGCCCATGAGTTCTCATAGCAGCACTGGCGTAAATTATGTGTTCCAGGGTAGATTTTATTTATCTCATTCCCCTCCGCACTGTTGTTTTGAGTGTTAAATTAATTGCCTCGTTGTCATGCTACGTACGTCCAAAGATAATTTTGAATTTTATATTTATTACTAGGGTCTTGACGCTGTTTTACATTGCCAGGAATATATGATTTTTTAAGTTCAAGGAAACACGCGTTTTAAAACAGTCAAGAGGAGTTATTTATGAGATATTTTTACACTAAGAAGATTACTTGTTGTTTCGAGTTAAGCACAGTACGAAAATGATGCGATAAATCAATTGTATCGTTTCTGTCTCTTGTTTAATAATAATAATAATAATAATAATATTTATTCCATGCTAGACATCTTACGACGTTTACATTTGTCAGTACATATATGATAAATTCAATGAACAAAAGTAGAAAGTATTTGAAAACATTGAAGAATGAAATACAATATTAAATATGATAGAAAAGAGAGAGAAAAAAAATATATATATAAAATTAACAAAGGTGGAGCAAAAAACAACAGCTTACATGTTAGATGTAGGAACTGAAATTAATTTTGAAAAAATCGTCCGAATTGTAGAGACAATTCTCAATAAGAATTTTTTTTATTTTGGATTTAAACAATCTAATTGACAAATTTTTTAAAGAAACTGGTAAGTAGTTGAAGAAAGTGGCTGCCAAAAAAATACCATTCCTAGATTTAGACAATCTAAGTCGTGGTAGTCTGATGTTGCCAGCAGAACGAATATTGTAAACATGTCTAGAGGATACGGTTACATATCTGTTCGGGTTTTCTTTAACGTATACCAGACAAGTATAAACAAAAAGACTGTAAAAAGACAAAATGCTACATTTCCTAAAGAGCTCTCGGCAGTGGTGCCTGTTAGGAACGTTATTCAGGATTCTTATAGCACGTTTTTGGAGTAAGAAAATTCTGTTGACAGATGAACTTAGACCCCAGTGAATTATGCCGTAAGTTAAACGCGACTGAAAAGCAGCAAAATAGAACATATGCAGCATATCAAAAGACACAGACGTTTTCAGCCTGATGAACGCATAGATAACCCTTTTAAGAACTTTTGCCAAATAGTCAATGTGATCATGCCAGCTAAGTTGACTATCGATATAAATCCCAAGAATTTTGATTGGCCCACCTAACTGAATATTAATATCAATATTGCGGTTAAGTAAAAAATCATTTGTTGGGTTTTATTATTATTAAGGGAAAGTCGGTTTGAAGTGAACCAATCTTTAACTTTCACCATTTCCTGTTCTGTATTTCTGACCACATCGTTAACAGACGTATGATTTGTCAGGACAGTAGTGTCATCGGCGTAAAGTATAACTTTGACACTTTCAGGAAGTAAATTTGGGAGGTCATTGATATAAACGATGAAAAAAAACGGACCCAAAATTCCGCCCTGACAAACTCCGAAATTGACCGTCCTATATGAAGAATCTACGTCGTTTATCGAGACGAACTGGTATCTGTTAGCAAAATAAGATCTAATGAGATCATTTGCAATGCCGCGGATGCCATACTTTTCAAGTTTGTCCAAGAGCAAACTGTGAGGAACGCAATCGAATGCTTTTGAAAGATCTCATAAAGTGGCTTGAAGAATTATATGACCTTCAAAACAATCGGTTACGTAGTTGACGAGCTCAGTGATGGCAGAGATGGTGCTTAACTTAGGTCGGAAACCAAATTGGTTTTTATTATGAAGGTTGTTCACTGAAAAAAAATTTAAAAGCCTAGTTTTAAGGATGATCTCAAATACTTTAGCAATTACAGGTACGATGGCAATCGGTCTATAATTAGAAGCATTATTAACATCACCATTCTTGAAAATAGGAATTATTTTAGAAATTTTTAATTTATCGGGAAAAACACCGGTTTCAAAACTATTATTAAATAATGATTTTAATATATGGGATATTAACTTGGCAACAGATTTAAGGATAGCACTATTTACTCCAAAAGCATCTTGAGTTTTACTATTAGACAATGAAATAATAATAATATATCAAATGAAGTGTTGTATGTAGTATTACACCTGACTCAGTTTATTGATATTTAAGCTCAACAGTGGCGCAGCCAAGGGGGGGGGGGGAGACTGGGCCCCTCCCAGGATTAGCAGATTACACGGCGCTGCTCGGGGAGCCACAACAGTAGTTAATTTTTAAATTACTTCATTGTAAACAATATTGGCATTTTTTTTTTTTTTTCGTATAAATTAACATTTTTTTAAGATTGCCTACTCTTGATAGGGGCCATTATTGTTCAAGTGAAAATACATCACTTTCCAAATATGCTCCAACGAATTATATGAAGTGGAGCGTTGATCCTTTTTTCCCCTGACACATCGACTAAAACATTCGCCCAGTCTAATGATAAAACTGTTTTAAACAACTAATTACTCGATTCAGATAAGATAAAGTGGAAATCTGACTTCGGTATAACTTTCACACGAGTCTGTTCGTTCGGTACAAATTGTAGCCAAGCGGCTGATTTAGAGAACTAAACATAAGTAAGAGAAATATAAATGAATATTTATTTATCGAAGAAAAAATCAAGAGAAAGTTTTTGATACATGGATTAACAAAATGATAAGTACTGACGGAACTTAAATAAATCGAAGACGTAAATATCCCGAAGGGTTTCTTGACATTTTTTTATAAACAGAAAAGGGGAAGAGAGTATATTTAACATTTTTAAATATATTTTTCCCCTAAATAACCTCAAGTGATTTTGATTACCGCTTCAGGGGCCACAAAAAATAAGGTTGCGGCCGTATGCGGCCCGCGTGCCCTCGAAATTTGATTCGGCCCTCCCCAAAACAAAATCCTGGCTGCGCCACTGAAGCTCAATAAGTGGGACTTAACGTCAGGTTGTATTCAAATGAAAGATGATGATTATCTCCATTCGCTGATACTGCAGCTATCAACTGTAGTCTTATGCTCAATGGGTATCAAAAGATTGCAGAGTTCATACAGGGTGTACCAAGATAGAGGGCATAGATTTTCTCGAAAACGTGATCTGTGAACGAGTTGGAATAAAATGTAATACCCAAATTCTGTCCAAATTTTCAGATCAACCCGGAATTATAGGATATTAAGGGCAAATTTAATTTTGTAAATGGGAATGTTAAGCATCTTTGGATAGAGCTTTTCAAAAGATGCAACTTTTACTTTAACATTTTTTAATATCTTTTCGGTTTACGAAAAATTGTATTCTCTATATGTACATTTCGTATGAGACGCATAAAACAAAAAAAAAAAAAAAAATCGCACTACAAAGAGCATATAATATTACTTACTTAATCCTGCAGCCTTCCTACCTTGCGGTGTAAGACTATAGTCGAGTTACTTATTTTCTGTCTCTACTGGTTTTGTGCCTAGTTTTTCTCTAAATACTTCATTTCTTATTCTGTCCAATTTTGTTTTACCTTCGATTTTCCTTAAAAATCTCATTTTGGAGCTTCTTATTTTGGATCTCTGCATTTCTGTAGTAGTCCAGGATTCTGATGCGTATGTCAAAATTGGTACTGTCACTTTTTTGAAGATCTCTACCTTGATGTTGGTTGGTATTTCTTTTTTAGTTAAGAACGATGCTCTAATGCTGTTGAATATTCTTCCTGCGCCTACTCTTTCCATAATTTCTTCATCCATTTTTCCATCTTCCGCGAAAATTGTGCCTAGGTATTTGAATTTTCCTACCTGTTCTATTATTTTGTCATCTATTTTTATTTTGTGTTGCATTTTTGTCCTGCTTATTACTATTGTTCTTGTCTTTTTTGTGCTAATTTTCATATTAATTTTCTTCAATTCTTTATTGTATAGGTTCAAGATGTTCTGTAGTTCGTCTTCGTTCCTTGCTATTATAACCATGTCATCCGCATAGCTAAGTTCTGCTACTTTTACATTTTCCATTTTCCAGTAGCCCACAGAATATTCTTTGATATTTTTTAGTAATATAATATAAATTTATAAATGTTAAAGAAGTCCAACCACTGCATGGCATCTGTAGAGATCTCATTCAGCTCTACAATACCGCCAGAGAATCTACGTAGAGGACAATCATTCCAAATATGGTCAAGAGTTTGAAAAGGCGCTCCAAAATCACATTCTTGGGAAGACAACCAACCCCAGTTATACAAAAGTCGTTTCTACCATGACCAATTATTATGCGATTAAGTTCTTTCCATATGTGTCTAAAAATATCAAAACCAGGCAGTTTTTTAGCTGTATCTGAAACTATGGATCCATTCTTAACTCTTGCCACGTTCCATAAATCATTCCAACCTTCTTTGATATCCAAAAGTGCTTTTAGTTTATGCTCCATCCAAATAGGTGCTCTTAATTTCAACGCAAGGCAGGAAGAGAGTCTAAATCTCCTTTAGTTGCCATGTAATCACAATTGGCTGCTTTATCCCATTCACGTTTACTCGCAGATGTTCGTCAAAGTGTTGGGGGCACTATTGTCACCCTATGAGAGGGTCAAGAATAGTATTGGGTGCAGGGTATATGTTTGCGACTGCTCAGTGGAGATTGGCCGGGCTTTTATTTCCTTAAGGGCGCCACCTGGTCTTCAGTCCGCATAATTTACAGATAGGTTGCCAGGGATTCCTCTCGTTGCCCCAAAAGGGTGCAATAGATGATAGCGGGTCGAAATATAAGTAATTAAAACAATAGACGGTATAATAAATTTATTTAAGCAATATATGTAATTTTAGTATAAAATAATTTGACAAAAAAAATAGTAAACGGAATTTAACGACACGCAAAATCAGTATAAATGTACGGAATCGAGAGAGAGACAACAGACTATCGCAATCTTTAGTATTCAGATAGAAATTTATCCCCAGCCTAACACCAAGTGCACTTGTTTACAATTTTTATAATAAAGATGACATAAAAAGAGGGAAATAACTATCGCTCTGAACTATAAATTAAAGACTATCAGACAGTTTATACCGAACTGTCTGTAATATTTTGGTAAAGGATATGGCTTCTCTCCCATCCAACTCTGTCTGCTCCGGTACTGTCCAGCTTTATTCTGCGATGTTGGGGAAATCCAATTCGGGGTAAATTCTATCCAGTAATCTCGAAAGGTGTTTAATAAATCGGTGGTTAATAAAAAAACGGTGACCTGAATATATTACGTTAACATTAATATAAAAATAAATAGGTTTAATAATTTGTATACCTCTACAAGTTGAAACAACGAAATCAGAACGTTGAGCTATCCACAATGTGATATTCGTTATCTAAACCAGTGTTTCCCAAACTTTATTGATCGCGGCCCACCTTAAAAAATACTAAATTTTTGATATTTCTCATTTATTATTACGTTAAAACAATACTGTATGTATATGAAAATATGAACTAAAACTATTAATAAACATTTTGTACAATTTTATAAATATAAACATCTAAAGAAAATATTCATAAATGACATTGTTTTCATGAGTGGTACATTTATTACAATTTAATGTGATGGATGACACTGTTTTCTTTCAGTAATCAACGAAGAAATGTCTGGTTCCAAACAAGAGAGTTTTAATCGCATATCTGGATCTACCTCAAGCCGGTTTCTATATTTTGTCTTTAAATTAACAAGTGTAGAAAACCCAACTTCACAATTATAGGTCGTACAAAACGGCAATAAGTATTTTATTGCCACATTGGAAAGCTCAGGATATTCAGAATTGACATGAAACCAGAAATCAATTAAATTCTTTTCGTGAAAAATAATTTTCAAAGAAGAATCTGAAGTTAACTCCACAAGGCAATCAACTTCCTGCGATGACAGAGAATTTTCAATATTGTTGATATTTTCTCTGCTCTGAAAAGGATTTTTAATCCATTCGAATTCTGTTTCTTCTTTAGGAAAGTATTTGTAGAACTGACTACCAAGTTCCCTCATGTGTTTATTGAAATCTTGAACAATTTCCTCAGGAATTGTTATACCTGTTGTAGTCACATATTCATTTAAAGTGGCGAAACTTTCTAAATCTTTATTCTCAAGACGTTTCTGCCATAGTTCCAATTTTAAGCGTAGTGCGTGTATTTTATATTGGACGTTAAATATTGTGGTATTTTTTCCCTGCAGTTGGAGATTCAACCCATTTAAATAACCAAAAATATCAGCTAGATATGCTAATTGAACCAGCCAAGTTGGATCATGCAAATAATTAATAAACTGGGACGATGATTTAGTTTTTTCATCTTTCAGAAACAATTTTATTTCTTATCGTAACTCAAAGAAACGAGTGAGAACTTTTCCGCGCGATAACCAACGAACTTCTGCATGAAATAAGAGTTGGGTATGGTCGCTGCCCATTTCTTCACACAATATTTTAAAAAGTCGTGCATTCAAAGCAAGACTTTGAATAAAATTTATGATTTTAACCGCTTCATCCATTATTGATTTGAGTCCTTTTGCCATTTTTTTTAGCAGCAAGTTGTTCACGATGAATGCAACAATGCGTGATTTTTACTAATGGTGCCACAGATTTAAGTCGTGCTGAGAGTCCCTCCATTTCTCCAGTCATAGCAGCTGAGCCGTCAGTACAAAGACTAACGCATCGTGCCTAGTCAATTTCATTTTCGACGATAAAACTATTTAAAACTCAGATTTCGACTGTTATTTTGAATGCGCCTGCATTAATAAAAACGGCGCGCCCTGTACGCCTGTAAGATAAACTCCGCCAAGGCCACGTGTATTTGATATTGTTGGGTTTTAAAATGTTTAAATTTATTTATTTTTGTGTTTTAATTGTTGTGTTTAAAAGGTTTATACTTGAAAAGAGATTTTGGTGGCCAACCAAAAAATCGTTCGCGGCCCACCGATGGTCCGCGGCCCATACTTTGGGAAACACTGTTCTAAACAATATAATAAAATTTTTATCTCCTTTCCAAACGTGATCTGTAGGTTTGTCAATACTCCAATATATTGAACTGAAAATGGCCTGCTGGCCAAATCCCAATTTCGGAGATTCTCAACGTCTAATTCTCGTCAATTAACAAAATATCCTCCTCTTATTTATTTTTCCATAGGCGACCTGTCTAAATTTAAAGTATCTTTTCCATTGTTACTCACGGCCCACTATATTTAATAGTAAAATAAATATCAGCTAAAATTCGAATGTGTAACACTATATGTATTAGATAACACCGGTATACCAATGGGTGTTGATGTAACAGTTTATGTCTTCTCTATAACGACTTGAAAGTAAAGTATTTTTATTTACAAGTTATCAAATTGCCGTCCATATTGTATTGTTTTTTTTACTCTTTTGCATCCTTACCAAGAGTAAGAGCTCAAGAGCTATCTGTAGCTCGGAGCTTAATAGTAAGACGTACTTGAAAGTATACATGAGAGAGAAATATTTTACATTGTTATCTTTTTTATTATTATTATTATTATGCGCTGAGCTACAGATAGCTCAAAAGTATGTTTGAATCAAAGTGAACGCCACTTTGAACACTTAAACAAGTAAATAAAAAACTTTCAAGTCTTTATAAGAATACATTTTTTTGTAAACCTTAAAATATATTATAAACATAATTAAGTAATAATTGGTACTCAGCATGGATATATTTTAAAATCAATGTTGTCTGATATCGATTCTTTTTGCGCAAATAGCCTTTGTTTCTGTGCGCCAAAAATTTTAACTAACTAACCTTTCGATTCTTTAGATAAACTTTTGTCATCAGTTTTTTTCCCAACTTGATGCCACATCACGTTTTCGAGAAAAATCTTGTTTCCTCTATCGCGATGCGCCTGTTTATTAACACATATTGTTACTACTTTGTTCTTGTAAGCTTCAACGCCACCCGATGGAGCAACGTTCGCGGAACCTACTAGTGATCACTAGCGACTTCGAGAAAAGTCTGGAAAGAATTAAGTGACTATATGAAATGCGTTACCTGCGGCCAGGACTCAGTCTTGCTCGTTTAGTTCAGTTCAGCGAGTTACTCAGAGAGCACAGTCAGTTCCATACACTGGACTTCGTAGTTTAGTTAATCTAGTAATTAAGTCCAGTGCAGTTACTGAGTTGAATTCGGTATAGTGATTGGTAACAGTGATTTAAGGTCGTGATTAGTGATTTCCAAGGTCGCTATTTACAAGAAAATGGTTGGTTAACTTTCCAATATCAGTTGTGTATTTATTCATTTTCTGCTTCACACAGGCTTCTGAGTACAAATAGAATACAAACGCGTCACAATTACTCATTAATTGTACGCTTTCTAGGACTGAAATTGGTCGCTGAAAATTAGTTTGTGATTTAGTAATTTTGAGCCCCATTTTTGTTAACAAGTTTTCAAAATCAGTAGGTGACATCCGAGTCAAATTTTTATATTGTCCACTGATAACCTGGAACTAGAGGGCTGCCAAAAGAGCCGAACCAGCACGTCTTTTAAAAGCCCAGTGCGCCACCACCGTCTTTTTTCACTTGTTTTCTTTTTATTGAGCAAAATTTGCTACAATTAAGTTAGCACAACTTAATACAATTGCTTTCTCGCCATATTGTATTAACTCTAAACCATTATGTCGTTTGCTCGTAGCATGCTCCGCTCTCGGACGGTACACAGGAAAATTGCAATGTTCGTGACACATAGATTTCAAGCGAGCATTACATTACGCAGTACATTACAGGTTCGGCTTGCTAATCTGAACCCTGCTTTAGGTACACTGTGTAGTCGAGCATGGTAAAGTTGATAGACAACGCCTTTTCGATTCGCTAAAACTGTTTTTACTTTTTTCTTTTCTTAATTTCTGTATCAAATTATTTCAACTGCTCACAGTAGATATCACAGGTAATATCTTTACTTGATAACAGAAACTTGCATAGGTCATATTATATCTTACCAGAAGAGTGCTTGTAGCCATAGGTTCTGGGTGCCAAATAAATTAACTAATGTACTTAGTTAACTATCCTACCAGATGTCGAACTTTTTCTTTTGTGGAGGATCTGGGGTTTTGAACAGATGAGACCTTTTCAGGGAATGTTTTTCCTGATTGGATTATTGTATGTAATCCATTTTCGTCACCAGAGACTAACCTGAGACTGAGTGATGTCAATTATTGCTTTATAAGCTCGTGCCAAATCCATCGTTATAATTTTTGAACATATCCCAGTTTGTTTATGTGCCGAGAATCTGTTTTATAATCAATACTCATTAGTTTCCCTCTTCCTGCTAATCAAACATATGTGTTCAAGAAGTAGGTCCTTTGGGATATCGTGTTAGACGGGCATTTATATGGTTGAACAATTAAAAAGATATATAAACACTAGTTATTACCCGTCAACAATGACGGAATTATAATATAAAAATTTTAATTGTTTGTATGTTTATTTGTTTTTAGTTTTTAACGTAAATTTTAAATAAATCTGCAAAATATTGTTAATATCGGTCAAAAGATGTAGCAGTGTCTAGAGTTTCTTGTTTATGCCTACGAAATCCTGCACATTTCTGCAAATAATTATATTTGTAGATTCTTAGAAAATGAATCTGCAAAATATTGTTTTTATCAGTCATAGGATATAGCAGTGTCTAGAGTTTCTTGTTTATGTCTACGAAACCCTGGACATTTATGCAAATAATTATATTTGTAGATTCTTAAAAAATAAATTTGCAAAATATTGTTGATATCAGTCAAAGGATATAGCAGTGTCTAGAGTTTCTTGTTTATGCCTACGAAACCCTAGATATTTCTATATATTATTGTATCCGCAGATTCTTTGAAAATAAATCTGCAAGATATTTTTCATATCGATCATAGGATATAGGAGTGTCTAGACTGTCTTGTTTATGCCTACGAAACCCTAGATATATCTATATATTATTTTATCCGTAGATTCTTATAAAATAAATCTGCAAAATATTTTTTATATCGATCATAGGATATAGGTTGAACATAAAGTTTTAACATATCGTCATTGAAATTCAAATGTCAGCACACGAATTAAAGCTCGTTCGATTAAAGAAAAATACAGGCGGAAGTTACTTGTTCCCATGCGCAAAAACCAAATTTCGTCGATTACGTTATCAACAATTAGTTTAACACATTGCAGGGGTGTCACTTACCTTGTTACGTTCTTGACTACTTATATTTTGTGATTTTTTTTTCTTTCCTTTATTATTATTTATCTTTCGTACGTTTTCAGGTATACCGTGTACTAAAAGGAGTAAAAATTAATATGAAATACATAATTTCGTTTGGTTGGTACGCACAAAATTTGTTTAAAACTTTTATGTACGTCAATGTGTTAAGCTGTTTTCTCCCGCAGAATTGATGATGTAATTTATGACGGCCTGTACAGCCAACCAAGCTCTACAACAAAAAAACAACTTAATAATTAAATCTATATAACTCCTCAAAAGTTGTAACTCCATCATCTCAGACTATTTATCTAAAACAGGATTTAAAAATAGGAATCATTATATTGCGATCAACGTCAAGGTGTTTTACAGCTTTTCTCAATAAAATATTCATGTAACTACAAATTCACCCCACATTTGCGTAATTTTTCATGATTATTTTTGTAAATGAGAAGGTTTTGTGTGTAGTGTCTGGTCGTAAATGGCTTTCCATCTATCGACTTTTACACTACCTAAATGGGCTTTGTAATTTTCATCTAAAGATAAAGATCTACTAGCGGAAACTTGTGGGTGTGCAGGTGAGGAGATATGAACTGGGTAGTTTAGAGATAGAACTCAGGGGTAGATTAAAAGCCTGATATGATTTTTGGGATCGTACAACACATTTATTTTAGATTAAAGTCTTATATATTGTATAAATCTTGAATAATTATCACTTATTAAGAAGAATAAATTTATTTAGCAATTTCAAAGTAAGACACATATTGTAAAGTGTGTAAATTAAAATCTTTTTCAAATCATTAGGGTATTTAAAACACCATTGTGTAAATACAAAAGGACGAGATGAGTTTTGTGATTCGCATGCAACTATTTCAGAACCTATGCTATGTTCTGCATTGCAAATATATTGTTACGAAATAATATCATGTAAAATAAGATGCCGGTAGAGCGTCATATATTCTTCCTTTTTATCTAACATCGCGAACGACGTGTAGTGATCACATGATTATGCGTCAACTTTGTTTAAAACTCTTTGTACACTTCATCGCCAATTGACTTGTTCTTCGATTTCTCTAGCTACTGTCTCTAGCTCTAATGTTACAGAAGCCATAGATGAAGTATTGTAGGCAACAAGTAAGTAAAAAAATCATTATCTTACTCATGTGACATACAAAACTCGGCTTCGCCTGGTTCTATGGCCGGTTTCATAAAGCAATGCTAAATTTTAGCAACGCTGTTAAATATTAATTTCGTTGTTAAGTACAGTTTTGCGTAGGGTTGCCAGTATTAAAAAATGCCAAGTAGCCATTTGTAAACCAGTGGTAGCCCAAAAGTAGCCGAAAGTGAAATAGAAAGTCGAAAAAGGAGTAATAAAAATAAATAAAAAATTGATGTGAAGTGTGAATATTCACACATTTCAGGGTTTCGCAGGTATATAATAAGTGAAGGCGGTATGCTGAGTGTGTAGGACAAATTTTACTTTGTAGTAATCACGGCAAAATGAACGATATTTTTAAAATAATTTATCGTCTGTTAATCATATAATAAGACTGGTTATTAAATTTACGCTCATAAAAATTAAATACAACATTTGTCAAAATATAACTAGAATTTTGACAAAATAATTTCAACATAATAAAAATGCAAAAAAAAAACAGAAAAAATAAAATTCACTCCGTACTCGAACTCGAAACCCTTCGTTTTCCAGCCAGTTTAAGAGTGCTCTAACGCATGTAGCCATCGCACGCCATGCATGTGAGTGTCTTACATTGGTATAACTTTTGTACTTTGTGAACCAAAAACCACAAAAAATGCGTTATTTTCCAAAATCATAATCTGATCAAAAATTCCTGTTGTACTATTTCGGTTCACACCAATATACATTACTTAGAATTTTTTTAGATTTTTAGTTTAAACCATCTGGGCTATAGGGTGTGGGACAAAATTTTTTTTGCACATTTTTGGCAAAAATTGCATCAAAATAATTTATTTTGCAAAAATAAAAATTTGATCGTTAATCCACGTACTAAGGGCTTTCATTTGATACCCTACTCAGAATTTAAAAAAAATATTTTTGTTTTCGATGAGCACATATTTGTTTATATTTTTAGGGGGGTATGTTTTTTAGATGTTTTAGTATTTTTCCTATGTGCGGGTCAAAGAGTTGTATAAGCATGCCAAATTTCAACTCTCTAGGTTTAGCCGTTTGGCTACAATTTTTACCGAACAGACAGACAGACAGACAGACGACAAAATGACGGTATAAGAGTTTTTTGGTCATACCTACAAAACCCTAAAAATGATGAATATAATTAGTAGGTATAGTCCATTTCTTTACGTGGTGCGGACTACATTTTGAAATCTAGTGACTTTTGACCATATCTTTTTGTAAATGTAAATCGAAATTTTACAACATTTGTAGGATAAGATAATTTATAATTTCAAAATGACAATTTCATTAGAGCTTGAAAATATATCTATATTTTTTCCCATATTTACCCCATTTTGTATATTATACACTATTATAGTCTATCTCAGAAAGAGCGATAGTAATAAATCTTTTCGTCAAGCAGTTACCAGTGCCGTGCACATTTTAAACACGTTTAAATTGGTTTTGTGTATTTCTATATTACTATTTATCATTTTATCAAACGCACGCCTGTGACCATATTCATCATATCATTAAACGCATGCCTGTGACCATATTTTTCTTCAAAATTTTACGGTAAATTTTTTATGATCTATTGTGTTTAACCCTAGTTCGTATTCCTATATAAGATGTGCGGCACACTCCGTTGTTTCTTAACAATATTTCGTTTCGAACTATTCATATTTTGTCGCTTTTGTTTTGCCGCTTCTGTGTGAAAGAACAATAACTTTTTACAAACAATAAATTTTATTACTATCGCTCTTTCGGAGATAGACTATAGATAAATAAAGATTCATTCTGCTTTTCTGCACAAGTGTTTATTATTTGCAGAAACGCACGTTTCGCTAAAAACTGTTGTGCGTTTTTGGAAATAATAAACACTTAATCCCAAAAAGCTGAATGAATCTTCATATTTATATCAGGTCGTCAAGGATGAAATATGTAGTTAATAATATTGCCAACTTTAACAGCTTATTATTTGACATTGGCTTAATATTTTACCATTCTGTTTTTTTTTTTTTTTTTTTGTTGGAAAGTTATACAACTCGCCTGTTTAAAGAAATCATTATATGCAATAAAAATATGAAAAACTTATTTAAAAAATTAATTTTGTTGATAATGGAACCGTCGGAAATTCGCACTATTCGCGACTGAAACTAACGTTGGTGGCGCTGCATACAACAGCTAATGGCGGACGAGAAGCGTATATGTCAGAAGTTTTTTCTTAATATTTATCTGTTCAAACAATATTTCGGCAAAAAAGCACTGTATTTAAGTCACTATATTTTAAAATACTTCTTAATTCACATAAACTGCAGCACAACACGCTACAAATATTATCCAAATATACGCTTCTGTTTAATTTAGCCAGTCACTACCAGATGTCTCACTGTTATTTGCAGTCGCGAATTATGAAATATGAGTTTTTACGTGGAACTACGGCATCGCAGATCGTGCGAAACATTAAAGGATTCCACACACCAAAGCGGCCGCGGTGGCGGCCGCGGTAGCGTAACGGCAGCGGCCTAACGCAACCTGTATAATACAATGAGACCACGCAAATACAAGCGTTCTGCTATCTGAGAACGACGCCGTATGCAGCGTTCAGTCTAGCGATCACCAAACACTGGCGGCCGAACTCGACAAGTTGCGTTAGGCCGCGCGATATTTATTGTTTATACAAGGTGTCTCAAAAGAAATTTTATATTTAGTGGATCGATTAAAAAAAAAGTAAGCCGTATATAGAAAAAATGTTTATTAATTATTAACCTACACTTTTTGGGGATTTATTTCTTAAAAATAATATCGTCTAAATGTAGACCCTCGCGTGCTCGGCCCTCATTTAATCGAATAGTAAAATTACTTATGACGTCTCGGCAGGTGGACTCAGGGATGGCTGCCATTTCGTGACGGATATTTTCTTTCAAATGCGCCAGTGAAGTCGGTTTATTGGCGTAAACTTTAGATTTAAGATAACCCCATAGGAAAAAGTCCATAGGGGTTAAATCTGGACTGCGTGGAGGCCAATTTATGTCACCTCTCCGGGAGATCAATTTGCCTGAGAAAATTGCCTCTGACTGGCATCTTGGGGCTTTAATTCTTGCACCAATTGAATTTTGTAGGGGTGCAGCTTCAGGTATTTGTGCATAATGCGATGTAATGATGATCTATGCACATTTAAAGCACTTGCGCGCTTCCGAATTGAAAGGTTCGGGTCGTCACGAACAGACTGATTAACATTCTCCACGTTTTCTACCGTTCTTGATGACCTAGGTTGCCCGGATTTTGATTTATCCAGCGTTGTACCAGTCTCTTCAAACTTTTTAACCCAATGTCGAATGAGAGGAATGCTTGGCGCATCATTTAAGTGGCGAAAACCTCGAATACTGCAGAATTTTCTACGCGCTACAGTCGCCGAATCACCGTTTTTGTAAAACTCTCGCACGCATAACACGCGGTCTGCTCCCGAGAAACGCTCCATAGCGACTTAATTCCCAAGAGCCAGGCTACCGATTGACATAACCCCCGCGCCCCTCGGATACGTTGCGTTCACGCAGTAAGCTAAATAAATATAAAATTTCTTTTGAGACACCTTGTATATCACAGAGTGAATATATTTAAGAAAATAGTGTCGAAAATGGATAATTTAACAGAAAAAATCATAGAATCAGTAAAGGATCATTTAATTTTGTATGACTTAGCACATCCTGATTACAAAAATATTAGGAACAAAAAATAAAGTGTGGGACGAAATAGGAAAAGTTTTCAAGAAGAGCTGCCAAAATCAAGACTTCTTCTTGTTTAACTTTTAGCATATTCTCACGTATTCTCGCCATCAATATTATCAAACAACTATATAGCGTGATTCACTAACTGATCGCTACCGCCACTCCCACCGCGTTAGTGTGAGGAGACCAGATCGCTAGTCGTATCGCTAACGCGGCCGCGTTGGTGTTGGAATCCTTTATGGTGTATTTGGCTCTAGTTTTACTACGCAGCAACAATATCAAATTGGTTCGCCAAATTTCACAGTTAACTTAAAAACAATTAAAAAAAACCTGGCTCACAGCAGAAATATACTGCAACCAACTGGACGAAATGATGCAAAAACTTAAAGAAAAACAGTCTAGATTGGTCAACAGATCGACTCCTATCTTATTGCATGATAACGCTAGACCACACATTACACAAATGACTGTGGTAAAACTACAAGAATTGGAGTTGGAACTTCTTCATTATACTCCATACTCATCAGACCTAGGCCCCACTGACTACCACTTCTTCCGCAATTTGGACAACTTTTTAATAGGAAAACAGTTTAATTTCGGCAATGCTGTAAAACTGGGCTTCCAGGAATTCATTGACTCTCGTCCGCCAGGGTTTTATACCACTGGCCTGAACAACCTCCCGCTTAAATAGCAAAAGTGTATAGACAAGATGGGTGCATACTTTGATGAATAAAATAATTCCTTATATTTGTAAGTTATCAACCAACTTTGCCTTTTTTTCTATAAATTTCATCCTTTTTACTAGATTTTACTTTTTTATTCTACACCGTGCAACCACAGTACAACATTCTAAATACCAATGATACCAATCTACAAACATGCAAGGCGGGAACTTGGCGCCGGGACGTGAGGTTTCCTACCTTTCACGCTATGCTTTTTACAATTTTCAATTTTTGAACTAAAATTTTCGCGTGATATTCAAATTTTAAATTGATATTCTACGGGTATTCTATAATAATTAGGTCTATTGCTATTTTTCTTGGCTAGCTATGTACTGTTATAATGACATGGAAAATTTCTAATTTCACTCAAACCCAAATCAATTCAGGAGCCCAAACAATCACCCGGCGACTTCCTTATATTTTAGGTCGCAAAACTGAAAAAAAATTCGCCCAACCTGGCAACGCTGGTTTTGCGTTCCATAAAGCAATTTTAAATTTAGCAAGGAATTAAACCCTCTGCTATTTTAACATATGTAGGTCTGACGGCTGTGTTAAATATTTAACATTGCACTGTTACCATAGTTTTACTAATTTTTATACCAAATATTTAAATTGAATATAAGGAAAATAGAAGAGGTAAGTTATAATAAATATTTTTACACACAAAATTTTAGATATTGGAAGACATGTGTATAAGTTTTATTAATATTTAATAATATCATAGATTATAACATCTTTAAATTGTTTTTTTTTCCAGCAAATTATTTGCCGAGTTATCAGATTAATTTTTAGACATTGCTGAGCACATGATTCCTCGTCCGCGTACATTAAATGACTATTCTTTAATTTGATATCCCTGCAGTTGGTTATTAACTCCTTTACTCAATCCATACACTAACCCTGAATAGAATTACAACACATATTGTCAAGAAATACCATAGAAAGATCGTTCCGAGTCTTAAAAAGACGATTTCCATGTTTGTTTATGGGATTAGGAGAAAACTTTGACACAAGTCGTGCAGTAATAACTGCATGTTGTGTTTTACATAATATGACAATGTTATTTAGAGAAGAAACTACACCTATTGTAGAAGAAATTTAAATACTTGTAGACGCTTCCGATGCAGTTCTGCTTGGACCAAACAAAAATTTACTAAATAATACTGCAAGAACTGCGATTAATAACACCGTTTTTACTAGGTTATAAGAGAAATATAATTTTGTTTTCTTTTTTGTAATATATCTATTTTTTATTACATGCAATATATAAAGAAATAAAGAATATTTTAAATTATTTTCCTACTTTAAAAAATGTTGCGAAGTAATATATAAATTGATTTTTTATTGAAAAATAATGCATGACAGTACATAATTCAAAGAGTTACTAAGGATATAGTAAGTTTGTTTGACATTTAACATAACTGTGAAGTTGATATTCATATCAATCTACCTAATAAAAACCCTAAACAACACGGTTTTAGCACGGTTTCAACACGATGCTAAAACCGATGCTATTTTTATGAAACGTAGTTAAATTTTAACAGCGTGTTATTATAGCATCGTGTTAGCTAACACAGGATTTAGCATGCCTTTGTGAAACCGGGCACTAGTATGTAACCTTAATTTTCTTACTTGTTGCAAAAATATCTATTTTCTATACCTACACAGATATGGGCGCCCACATGGGGAGATATATGAAAGTATACTTTTGAAAATATTTAGTAATTTATTAAATATACTTTCATAAATGCTTTGATGGTATTTAAATAGAATTTGAAGGCATCTACGATCATTGGCAAATTGGAAATTGGTATTATGACTTTTTTCTATAAAATCTACTCTATTATTAGTATCCCCCCCCCCCCCCCGTGCGCCCTTAACATACACAAACCAGATAAACGAGCATCCGTCATAGTTGACTTCAAAATTGACGCAAGAATTATTGAAATAATAGTGTTTATAGGTCGAAACCAGACCTTATTTGACTGCACATTTTTTTTTTTTTATGTAGTTAACTGTCAGCTGTATTTGGCTCCTTTCTGGCGTTTCTATCGGTATCTTCCGCGCGGAATTTAAGCACGCTTCGTGAACATATCTTTTATATTTTATATTTTATTACAAAAAAATAAAATAAAGTACATTTACTGTCGTTGCATTTTTTATCTGTTATTGGACCTGTAAATATCGTTTTCTGGGGGGTAGGGTGAGATTATTGTCTTCCCGGTACCAGAATTATTGAATAACTGGGGCACAGGCTCTCTTGGCGCCCCTGCTTATTCTTTCCGGATGCCCAAGATGCTCCAGTGTTCCGATGCTTAATACAAACTTGAAATGATACATAAAAATCACAAAACGCACTTGGTTTAAGTTCTACAAAATTAATTTATTTTTATAATGAGAAGAATGAGGTTCTACAACCATTCTTCTGATGATGGCCTATCAAGCCGAAATATATATTTAGAGATGGCAATTAAATTTAATTAATCGATTAAATTGGTAGAAAATAATCGATTAATCGCTTATGAATTAAAAAAACATATATACTCGCCGTATAAACAAATATTTTAGTTGCTAACTAAACAGGCTGTAATAATAAATAATGCTCGTTTGAATGAAGACTATAATATCACAATTAGGTACGTAAAGTTTAACATAAATAACTCATTATTAAAACAAAATTTTGCCATTAGTTACCCATCTTAGAGTTTTATTAACCCCTACAACTTTTTTTTTGTGCAATAAAATTAAAATGTGGCCGGAAAACGTTGTACGAGCTGCGCCATTATATAAATATGGCCGCAGTATTGGAATATTGCTGGTGTTTTGGATGTAGCTAAATTCTCTATTATTTACTCTATCATAAAGCGTCATCAGCGAACTGGCCTCTACTTACAAAAACCTGGTTCAAATCATCCACGAACCACAAGCGCTCGAAACGACCGATTTCTTACCCTAATTGTTCTGCACGATTGTGACTGGCCCTAACTTTTCTCGCACTTTATTTCGAAGAAGATCGAAATTTAGTAATTTCATCACGAACTGTCTAAAGATGATTGAAACAAGGGCTTGTATCCAGAAGACCTGTACCTAGCCAGGCTTTTCTCGCAAATTATCGAAGATTTCGTTTCGCTGGTGAGCATTTGAACTGACTGAACGCAAACTACAGCAGTATATTGTGCAGAAATGAGTAGCCGTTGAGTTTAATTCTCCAGTTAAGCGAGAACGAGTGTTCTGAAGGCCTAGTATTCTAGGGACTTTGTTGAAAAGAAGAGAGTAGAATTAGCTACCGACCAGTGTTTCAGCAATAAAACTAAGGGCCGGTTTCTGGAACATTTTTTTATTGACACGATATCGCCTCAATAGTTATCGATACAATAAACCTTATCGAGTCGATAACTTTTTGACGGTTTCTCGATACTCATCTGACATGTTTATTGTATCCAATAACTATTGTAGCGATATGTATGCATTTCAATTCACACAGCCAAAATATTTAAAAAATCTCTTGTCATTTATGTGATCAATTGTTCACAAAGTTGACAATAGTCAATGTCAGTGTCAAAAATAATTTACAAAAATATATATTTTTAACAATTAGTTTAAAAATAGATTGTTAAAAAATGGCAGAAAAAAATGTGTAAAAATTTGACATGGAAAATTTGCAAAAGACATTTTTTTTTATTTTCAAAATTTCTTCATTATTTTCCGGCATATGAAATAAACTGCGGTCTCAACAGAGCAATTCGATGCACATAAAGTAAAATTTGTATAATATTCAAAAACAAATATAATAAAAACAGTTATAATATAAAATAGACAAATATCAAATAAATAAAGTTGCGAACAAAAAAAGCAGAAGGGTTTGGAATAAAACAATTAAAAATGAATACTCCAAAGGAAAGAAAATGCCTTCTTTCCCCTTATTGCGGGCGTCCATGAATAATACACAGAATAATACGTACAACAAAATAAAATATGAAGTTAATTTATTAAAAATTCTTTCCAGGAAATCTATTTTATGTCTCCAACTAAATACAATTTCGTAAATTCGTTAAAAACCGAAATCGTTTGTGTTAAATGGCATTCGCTTTTTGCCCATTTTATTATCCTATTAAAAATTATCCAATCAGATTGTATTCGTATTTTCGCCATAGATGTCTCCACTGAACCACGTACCATTAGCACTACAACCAATACACACATTTGTTCATCCATATTATATCTATCTCTTTCTACTGTACATGTTTCTCTTTGTACGTGTGTGAAAGAGGTTTCACGTAATTTGGTTGTTTTTACGGTCGAGTGAACAACTGCCGATCGACACGATGAAACGGGACAGTATCGGATTAAGTGGAATTTGAATAGTGAACTCGACGGAGCGAGCAGATTCAGGAAATCGATTCATGAGCTTAAAGAGAAAAAAATGTTACTGCTAGTCCCTCAGTAGAGCTGTTTTAGTGGCAACGGCATTTCCTTTTTTCGTAATTTGATGAAATAGTTTATAGACAGCAGGATTACAAGCAAATGGAAACTGGTAAATTTAATTTAGCTTGAAAATACTTTAAACTACGCTTCTCATTTATTTAAGCTTGCTGTACACTATGTTTTGTTTTTAGTTTTTAAATTTATTTCATATTTTATCTAAATAATATTATTTTTGTTGCATTGCATCTGGGTGCAGTTCTAAAGTTGAAGTGTTATGAACAGTGGCGCAGCCAGGATTTTGTCTTAGAGAGGGCCGCATCAAATTTCGAGGGCACGCGGGCCGCATACGGCCCTCAACCCCATTTTTTTGTGGCCCCTGAAGCGGTAATCAAAATCACTTGAGCTTATTTAAGGGAAAAATATATTTAAAAATGTAAAATATACACTCTTCCCCTTTTCTGTTTATAAAAAAATGTCAAGAAGCCCTTCGGGATATTTAAAGTTCCGTCACTGCTTATCATATTGTATATAAAACAGATTGCGACCCAAATCAGTTCGGCACACCTGCTGTTGGATATTGATGTTTATATCAAATAATAATTCCATTATTTGTTGATAAAAAAATGTAATTGTTAATCCATGGATCAAAAACTTTCACTTGATTTTTTCTTTGATAAACACATATTTATTTATATTTTTCGCGGGATATATTTTTGAAGTCTCAATATTTCTTTTGCTTATGTTCAGTTCTCTACTAGGCCACAATTTGTACCGAACGAACAGACTCATTTGACGGAATAAGGACTTCTTGATTATACCTACGAAAACCTAAAAATAAAATGTAAATAAGCATTTTAAATTTTAATGTTAAATTCAACACTAATCATAATAAAATATAGCTTATTATTATTGTAAAATACGTAAGTTATGTTGCTGTACGAATATGATAAATTTGTTAAATTTTCATTTCATTGGACCTTCAGAGGGGGCTTGTGCCCTTCCCCTCTGAATACGCCACTGTTGTTCAGTACAACTTATATCAGTCCTTTTTTGTGAATAAACATCATAATTTCAAAAATACCTAAGAAGATATTAATATTCACATTTATCTACAAAATAAAACCAAATACCGATTTTAAGACCGCGATTGTCTCCAAAACTACTCTCTTTATTATATTTCTACTATTTTTACTCTATTTCACGTTTGAGGTGTCATTTTAAAATTACATTCTGAAGGTTATACCTTTCAGAAGTCAGATTTCCACTTTATCTTATCTGAATCGAGTAATTAGTTGTTTAAAACAGTTTTATCATTTGATTGGGCGAATATTTTAGTCGATGTGTCAGGGGGAAAAAGGATCCCCTTCATATAATTCGTTGGAGCATATTTGGAAACTGATGTATTTTCACTTGAACAATAATTATGTCACTTTATCAAGAGTAGGCAATCTTAAAAAAATGTTTATTTACACGAAAAAAAAATGCCAATATTCTTTACAATGAAGTAATTGAAAAATTAATTACTGTTGTGGTTAAATTTTATCTTCAACTCCCTGGGCAGCGCCGTGTTCTGCTGGTCTTGGGTTGCCCCCCCCCCCCTTGGCTGCGCCACTGGTTATAAATATATTTCTATCAACGCTACACTTGTTTTAAGCCAGAATACGTAAACCATGGTCTGCGAGGCACTTATGATTTGCCAGATCCTGAATTGTAAGAAACTTAAGAAAAATTTTATTAAGGGTCGAGAGTTCCAGTTGCTAACAAACTGTCTAATAAATTAATTAATAACATTTTTTCCCGAGAGTTCCACTTCTAAATAGTTATTAAATTTCTAATAAGAAGGCTTATTTGTCTAAAAACTTTTAAAATCTCTCCAAGATAACTATAAAAGGACGTCACACTTGGTTCATTTAATGGCCAGTGTTAGAATGTGATGTAATTAACATGAAACCATTGTTACATTTTGCTTCCACATATTGGTAGCTCATTCCTACGTTGCCACATCTTTAGCATTTCCCGTCGTATTTCTGTGAACAAGTAAGTTTAAGCTTACATCTTATTTTGAATTGTATGAATTATTATTATAGTAAAAATTCCAAAAGCTCTTAATAGCCTTGCCCAAAGGATGGTTTTGTCTCTTATTAATAATTTTTAATGATTTTTATATTAGTCATTTTTTAGCATCGAGCGGAACTAGATTTTAATCTAGAGACGAGGAAGATATCCAATAATAATAATAATAATTGTTTATTGACTAAATTACAATAATATATTTTAAGTCAGGCAGTACAATAGTAAACATAATATTCAATAAAAATTACAAGTAACAATATGGAATACATATACAATATGAGAACATTGAGGTTGTCAGTAATAGTGTAATTAGAGAAATAAATAAAACTAGTGCACCCGTTGTCAACCACATCATTACCTTAATGTGGAATTTGCTCGACGCCTTTCTCTACCCCTTTTCTCTAGCCATACGCCTTACTTCATGAAGTGCCTTACTTCAAGTGAACAGCATATACCAAGGCGAGTTTATATCAATGCATTACATTTACGTTTTTGATAATAAATGTAATTTAAAACGTTTACTTTATTTTTACATTCATTTACCATTTTTACCAAAATGTATTAAAAAATATCTCAAATCAGTTTAAATAATCGTGTGAATAAAAAATTAGGTCAGTATTATATTTGGATAAATCTGCAAAATATCATTCACATCAGTCAAAGGATATTAAGAGTTTCTTGTTTATGCCTATGAAAACCTAGGCATTTCTGTATGTTCTTATATTCGTAGATTCTTAGAGAATAAATCTGCAAAATATTGTTCGTATCGGTCAAAGGATATAGGAGTGTTTATAGTTTCTCGTTTATGGCTACGAAACCTTAGACATTTCTATATGTTATTTTATCCCCAGATTCTTAGAGAATTAATCTGCAAAATATTGTTCATATCAGTCAAACGATATAGGAGTGTCCAGAGTTTCTTGTTTTTGCCTACAAAACCCTAGACATTTCTATATGGTATTTTATCCGTATTTTCTTAGACGATAAATCTGCAAAATATTTTTCATATCGGTCAAAGCATATAGGAGTATCTGGAGTTTGTTGTTTGTGCCTACGAAACCCGTGACATTTCTCTATGTTATTATATTCGTATATTCTTAGAGAATAAATCTGCAAAATATTGTTCATATCGGTGAAAGCATATAAGAGTATCTACAGTTTCTTGTTTATGCCTACGAAACCCTAGACATTTCTAGATGTTATTTTATTAAATTCAGATTAATTAATTACTAGCCGCTAAAAAAAATACCAAAAAGTTACAATTCGGACCCTCGCTTCAAATTTGTCAGACAGGCACGCACGCACCCAGGGACACACGTTGAGCTATTATATTATGGATACTGAAAAATAGCATCAACTACAATTTGAAATGCATCTAGAGACTTTTAACTATTAATTGAAACTTTTGGACATTTTGTTTCGCAAAAACCCATTTCAATCGAAAAAAGTGAGCCCGTGACAAAAAAAAAATGAAATCATCATTTTATTTTACTTAGATTCGTACGATACTGAACATTATATTGTATATCAGTAAAATTTTAACCATAAATTTCGCGACACTCTTACTACTGAATCGCGACATACTAGTTGGAAAGCACTGCTCTATATCATTCACATTAGCTTTTTTACTCTCTAGGAAATGTAGGTCTCTTTTTAGATGTGATTTGATATAACCTAACTTGTTTGACATTCGTAAACAAATAACTGGCAACATAGCACATTTCTCAACTTTGACGTCATTACATTGTTATATTGAACAGACTTTAAGCAACAAGTGGTGCATAATAAAGTGCCTAGTAACCTAGAACAGGTTCGCAAAATATGTTAATATTTCAATTTTAATTGAAAAACAGTAGAATTTTAATATTTTGTATATATTTTAGGGGTATTTTGAAATTGATGATCTGTCTGAATGAATTTATAAATTACAGACCAGTTTATAGTATATTTTGGACATTATTAAAGTTATTTTATTATTAAATGTGACAAATAGAGAGCATATAATATTTTTATTATTTTATTTAAATTGTCTTTTATTTTTATATGTATCTTTCAATATGATTAGAATGCATTGCAAACAATACTTTGAGCATTGGCATTTATATAAAAATGATACAAAATAAGAAGACAGGCGCAGTTTTTGACAGAGTAAAATAGATGTGTGGCCGATAACTGCTGATAAGTTTTAATTCATATCAGTGGCGGCTTGTGACAACTTAATGGGGGTGCTAAATCCGGAAGTATAATTGAGATTTTCTTTCGGCAAAGTAAAACACTATTAAGATGGATATGGAAAAATATATACGTTTACAAATGAAATCATATAAAATATAGAAATATTACATGTTATGATTAAATTGTATTAATCAAGTAGAAGAAAATTAACGTTTTATGTGCTGTACAGAACAAGTGCACAAGGAACAAAATAGTACCCTTGCTTACGAATACAGATGAAGAAAAGAGTTGGTTGCCTGCGAAGCCAAATTTGCACCGATTCCATTCTGCCTCTACTTAATGCCGGATTTATATTGGGAGAGTAAAAGAGCTAGTAACTAGCGCGAGTACTATGCGCTTTACTGTACTATCTTATTTTCGGGATAATAGATGTTCGTACACAATTGGTATACTATCTTATTTTCTGGATGGTAACTGTCAAAACACATTGGACATCTTCACTGTGATTTTGTTGTACAATTATCTTTTTGCAAAAAATAGTTTATGAATATGAAGATACATCGTCGCAGGCGTGATGCCATTAAAAAAATGGTATTTTGTATTACATAATTTCTTGTGGAGGAAATAACTGATTGTCTTATTGAAGTAATCGGTACAGAATATATGCCTAAACGAAAATGGGTTAAAAAATAATAATAATAATAATAATAATAATAATAATAATAGTAGAGCTACCCATGGCGCATCAGCTTTTCTAATTCGAGAATTAGCCGTGAAAGTTCAAAAAGAATACAGACTGTGTTTAAGAATGACACCAGATGATTTTAATAGGCTATTAAATTTAGTTAGTCCATTAATACAACGAACTGTTACACTAATAAGGGATGCGATTCCAGCAAGAATAAAATTGGAATTAACGCTTTATTTTCTAGCCACAGGAAATAGTTGTCGTAGTCTACAACATCTTTTTCATGTATCAAAAACATCTATTTCACAGATGATTTCAGAAATCATCAATTAATAAATCAATGTTACGCAATTTATGTAAATAAATTGTAACTTACCTGACATGTTTTTTTTTTTATTTGTTATGACAGGTTACCGCTTGCCGCCAATTTGAAATGAATCAATTTTTCGTAGTTGGGGAAAAGATAGTAGCTAGTAAATACGTCGACGAGCTAGCTGCTATCCTAGCCCCACTACTGGAAGCTAGTACTCTACTAGTCACATTGTCAACTGTTTACACAGGGATAGTAACTAGTTCCTAGTTACTTGCGCTAGTTACTAGCTCTTGTTACTAGCTCTTTTACACTACCAATGTAAACCCGGCATAAGTACTTTTTAAGGGGTCCGAAAAGAAAATTTGCGCAGACAATAAGGCGGGACTATAAGGGGAGTGGAGCAATATTTCCCATCGTAATTTATCCAGTATTTCATGGATTAAGCGGACAAAATGTGGACGAGCATTATCGTGAGCATTATGATGTCGTTACTCCATAGTCCGCGTCGTTTCGTTCTTATAAGTTTTCATCTTCTTACGACTCTTAAAATAAGTTGACTGTAATTCTTCGCATTTATAGTCTTCCTCACAAGTAAAATATCTACAAAAATTGGACCGTAAATATCCCAAAATACAGTAGCTTTTGCTTACTGACTAGACAGTTTTGAATTTCTTTGGTGGTGGAGAATTTGTGTTGCGCCATTCCTTAGTAGCCTGTTTTTTCGGATGTAATGATGCACCCAAGATTCATTTCAAGAAAAGGTCTCTTTTAATTACAAAATATTGTAATTTAATAATTTTATAATAAGTGTTTAAGAACTCTGGACCCCTTTTTACATTTTTTTGAGCACACTGGTACTTTGAAACTCACCGTAGACCAAATTTTTAAGCTTTTCTTGAATGGTAACACTATTTCGGCCAATTCGCGAATTGGTATCTGTCTTTTTTCCCGAATCAGTTCATCGAATATCCAATTCATTGACTATGGAACAGATTTGGCATAATGGGGAACATTTTATACACGTTTTCGGCCTGTACGAACTATTTATACCAATACTAAGCTTTTTAAAAGATACTCTTACCAAATTGAGTATCCAGCCGACGGTAAATATTAGCAGCTTTCTTAACTTACACATTTTTTTTTTTTTTTTGATAATTTATTGTGAAACTGGGTACATTATGAATATATGTTTAAACAAAACAGTCATTGTTTACTCAAACAAGCTCTTTTATTAACTACACAGGTGACTTGATTATTTATTTATTAAGGAGTTTGCATTTATAGGTTTAGACCTAAATAATAAAATAAATTCATACACAGTTATTTTACAAATTACAAAAAAAAAATACAAAATTAAGTACAATTAATAAATTATCTCATCCTGACTAAGGACGTTATAAATACTTCTTTTAAACCTGATAGTGTTAGGCTGAAATAACTTCTGTGCTATGGACACTTATATAGAGAACAGATCCTTCCAATTGTGATATCTCTTCTGAAGCAGTACCTATACAGGGATACTATAAGGGTGCCATATGTCTTCGTCGAACGAATAGGTATCCTTATTTGTAACCTTTTTAAATGTTCCGGTGAAGGAATAACTCCATTGATGTGTTTATGCAATAATCCACCCATATTTCGCTTCATTCGAAGTGAATCAATTCCCACCAATTGTCATGTACGATTTGTAAAGTAGTAACTTAACAAACCTGTCGTGTACATGTTTTTTGCTGTTGAAATATGTGGTTTGAAACGGACACCACACCCAAGTCACATACGCGAGATGACTTCAACTAGTACGGAGTACAATGATCTAATGGCAACATAGTTGGTGAAATCAGAAGTATTCCTTTTAATGAAACTTAGCATCCGGGTTGCCTTTTTACAAATGCAGACAATTTGCTTCTCAAAAGCAACGCTATTGGTAAAAATAACTCCATGATCTCTTACTTCATCAACTTGCCTAATCCTTTGACGTTACACATAGAATTACTTTTACATAATTTTAAAATGTGAATGTGCATGTAAAATATTTTTCAGACTTTAGGTCGTTTCCTCAGTTTAGAAAGCCCAGGCAAATAACAGTGTCAAAATTAATCATAGTAATACAATAGTTAATTATTTTCGGGAATTATGTCATTAAATAATAATAAAATGTTTGAACAAGACCGGTTTCGATAGTGTGTATTATCTTCTTCAGTTTATCTATTAAATAATAATTAATAATTACATTCAGTATTACTTAACAATATAAATTTAAGTTACCACAAATAAATGTACAGTACTTACTCAATCATAATTAGTTTTGAACTCTTCACACTATGCATCAAAAAAATATATATAGTGACCATCGTATCAATCCAAATAAAGTAATCAATAAACTTTTAAAATGGTAAAACGTACATTTGGTAAAACGTAGGTATTAATTGGATATTTCAAGTGATTTTTTAATTTTAGTTGTTGAATTTCCAGCAAGTTGCCATGCTGTACAAGTATGTTTTAATATAGGAAGAATTATTTTATAAATTTAAAGTTTATTTTCACGGTTTAAGGTTGTCCTTGGGTTATACAGGCTGTTTGAAACGCCGCACCTCGAATAACTCCTTTATTTTGAGAGGTACAAAAAATTCTTCAGAAGAAAAGTTAAACTAAACAAAAGGGCCCACTTAAGGAATATAAGAAGAATTCTGTATCACGCGGATATTGTTTAAAACTTTTTATCTAGCATAGGGAATCGGTACTTTAATTTTTTTCTTGAAAGTACATTAAATCAGCTTTATTTACAAAATGATAAATAACAACAATCATAGAAACTAAGTTATAAAAAGGAGTTGTAGGGTTTTTTTTTTTTTTTTGATTTCCACCGAATAAATATAATGTCAATTGTGTATAATCTTTATTATACACAATTGACACAATATTAACAAAAAAAAAAAACTACAACTCCAGTTACATAACCACCAATAATCTTATACATTCATTAAGTTATAAAAAGATATAACATTATGTGACTAGGAAAAACAATAAAACAAAATATGACTAAAGTTAGTAATAAACTTAGCAAAATTTACGTAAAATTTACGGCACCATCTTACCGATATCTTTTTCATACCCAATTTTTCGAGCAAAATTGAAACCACTGAGGCATGTGATATGCCTGTGGCCTCAACAAATTCGCGCACTTTGACTCGTCGTCGATCACTCAAGACCATATCGCAGATTTTGTCAATCATTTCTGTGGATGTACGACCACGCTTAAATTCATTCATCCAATTCTAAACAGTTTTAAACGCTGGTGCAGATGTGTCATGAACTTTATTCAACTATGCTTTTCAAATGTGTTTAATGCACGAAACTCGTTTTTTCAATTGTTCAAAAATACCAAAAGTTGTTTGCTTCAATCGATTGAAAAAATGAAACCTCACGATGGATTTGGCTGAAAAATTAACAGCAGTTTAGTGATAGATGGTACTTTTCAGAAACAAACTTGTTTCGATACTACAAGCACCATTTCTTAGATTTTGTAAAGACTTATTGACCTACCCTCTAAAATATCTCTCAACATTAATATAAGTTTATACTTTTATATTAATAGAAAACTGTATATAAACGGCAAATTCAAACAAACAAATTAACTGGTGAAAAGAGGGAAAAAAATAAAAGAAATAAATTGTTATATTTATAAAAATAATTAGGGTTAAATAATATAAGCTGCTACTATTTACCGCTGTATGTCGCCACTAAAACAGTCCATCCAGTATAATTTTATACCTGTCAAATACGATTTAAAACTCGAATACGAGTTAGAACTCCATTTAGCTACAACTAGAATGAATTTGTTTTCAACAACGTACCATATACACCCTCCTATCTTCGACAGTTTGGTTGTTTGCCATATATCTTCGTTGTTTACGGTATCAGGCCAATGGATTCCCATTATTCTTCTTAAGCTTGTGTTGACAATGCTTGTAGTTTATTTGTTAACGTTTCATTAACCGACCATGTCTCACAGGCTTGTAATAGTACAGACTTCACGTTGCTATTAAATACTGAGATTTTTGTTTTCTTTGTTATGTGAGCTGAAACCAAAATTTATTCAGAAAGGCAAATGATAGCTTTGATTTCTGAATTCTGGACATGATATCCATATTACCTACTCTGTTTTCGACAATGCTGCCTTGATAGCAGAATCTGGACGTTCTGTCTATGATTGCATCTTGTAGGTGAGTGTTCTGAATATTTAAGGGGTTAATGCGCATATCTTTTGTTTTGCGCACGTTGTTTTTAAGCACCGCTTTATGAGCAAAGCTGCCCAGCTCATTCAGTTTATGTATTTTGCAAATCATGGAGTGACTGGGCTAGTAGGCAGAGATCATAAGCGTTCGAGTCTAGATTTTTAGTCGAATTGTGAATAGAGATGGCAATAAGAATTAATGAATCGATTAATTGACCATTTCATTAATCGAAATGTTATAATTGATTTTCGATTATAACATTTCGTCGATTTGCGTCATTGGTTGAAAATAATCGATCATTAACTAATAACAAAAAACTTATACACTCGCCGACAAAAAAATGGTACCGTCTTAATGTTGTATTTTAAAGGTTGATATAAAATTATTTAACCGTTTTATTAGGAAACTGTAAGTCATGGGAGGTAATACAATATCAGCAGAAACAAATATTTTTTGTTGCTAATTAAACAGGCCATAACAGTAAATAATGCCCGTTTGAATGAAGACTATATAATATCGCATTAAGTACGTAAGTTTCAATACAAATAGCTCGTTGTAAAAAAAAAATACCATTAGTTACCCATCTTAGGGATTTCTAAACTCCTACAAATCTTTGTTTATGCATAAAATTAAAATGTATTTAAACAATGGAATAAACAGTATTGGAATATCGCACGTCATTTCGAAAAGATCGAAAATCGGTAATTTCGTCACGAACTGTTCAAAAACGACTGAGAAAACAAGGGCTTGTATCCAGAAGATGTGTAACTTGCCAGGTTTTGTCGCAAATTATAGAGTTGGAAGATTGCGTTTCGCTCTTGAGCATTTGAACTGACTGGACTCAAACTATAGCAGTATATTGTGCAGAAATGAGTAACGGTTGAGTTTAATTCTCCAGATGGGCGAGGGCGAGTGTTGTGAAGGCCTAGCAAACTAGGGACTTTATTGAAAAGAAGAGAGCGAAGTCTTTTAGCAACCAATGTTTCAACAATACGACTAAGTAATTTCTTGAAAATAAAATAAAGTTACCGATTAATTATTAATTAATCGAAACCAAAAATATCATATGATCAATCGATTATTTCAATCATTCGTTTAATCGTTGCCATCTCTATCCATGAGTCCACCAATGCTGAGGCATGTGATGGCGGTTTCCTCCCTGCGGTTAATCTTGCAGGAAGAATCCCATAGTTTAATTCATCAACTATAACTTTTCGTTAAGTGTTTATTTTTAACTCGAGTCACATTTGTTATGAGTAAATATTACCTACTAGCTGGTAGCTCTCCCCAAGGTCAATGATCGGGGCAGGTAATGACATCGAATTGTGTCTATTTTTTAAAATCGGGATATATTAGCTAGTCACCTTTATAAATTCATTTAAATTAGGAAAATAATATTTACGTACTTTTACCGACAAATGTTTCAACAATACAACTAAGTAATTTTTTGAAAATGAGATAAATAATCATTTAATAATAAATTAATCGATTAATTATTAGCTAATCGGAACCAAAAATATCGTATGATTAATCTTTTATAACAATCATTCGATTAATATTTGCGATCTCTAGTGGTGAAGTCCCATCGAATGCCTCTTTGCGAGGAGCTTGTTGCATGTAAGACTGCATCTATGGTAGTTAGAAATAGCAGTGGAAACAATATGCAGACTTGCTTCACTCCCGACTTTATGCGGATTGGATCGCGTACTTTCCCACGGTGTATGATTTTGCCAGTTCAATTAGAGTACATGCTTCTGATAATATGCTTTTTAGCACATAAGCAAATATTATTGGCATGCTTATTAAAATTAAGTTTGTCGTCCAACTTTTAAATTTATATAAATCTGTTATGTCCATTTGCATTATTATGAATTAACTAGGTTATTACCCGTCAATAACGACGGATTTATAATATAAAAATATGAATTGTTTGTATGTGTATTTGGTTTTATTTTTTAACGTATCTTAATTTCATCACCGGTCAGCGAATTTCGGGACAGGATATCACCCATTAGCCAATCATGGGAGAGGGTGTCACCTGTCAGTCAATCAAGAGACAGGGTGTCCCCAGTTAGCCAATCATGAGAACCTTAGGAAAAATTGACGTCATAATGTTAGCGACGCTACATACAGACACTTGCTGATTATATAGTTAAATTATTTATTCATGAACTTTTTAAGATGTTATTATGTTCGTAGAATCTTAGGGAATAAATCTGCAAAATATTGTTCATATTGGTCCAAGGATATAAGAGTGTCTAAAGTTTTTTTTTTTATGCCTACGAAATCCTCTATATTTCTATATATAATTATATTCTTAGATTCTTAGAGAATAAATCTGCAAAATATTGTTCATATTGGTTAAAGGATATAGGCGTGTCTAGAGTTTCTTTTATATGCCTACGAAACCCTAAACATTTCTATATGTTATTTTATCCGCAGATTCTTAGAAAATAAATCTGAAAAATATTGTTCATATCGGTCAAATCATATAGAAGTGTATAGTTTCGGTTTAGGCCTTCGAAATCCTACACATTTCTATATGTAATTATATTCGTAGATTCTTAGAGAATAAATCCTGAAAATATCTTTCAATCAAGAGACGTCAAGAGTCCTCAGTTAGCCAATCACGAGAACCTTAGAAAAAAAATGACGTCACAATGTCACCCAGATCACATACACACACTTGCTAATTATATATGTACGATTACAGGTTAACATCAAGATGGTGGGTAGTTTTTAAGAAAAACATGTTATTCAAGAAAATGTCTTTGACTGTATGATCTATAAAAATCAAACTATTCGTATTTGAAGTTTGGTTCTCTAATTCGCACAAATAAGCATTGCTGGTGTGCGCAAAAAAATACCTAACTTTTGTAATTTAGTTTGTTGCAGATACATAAAAAAAAATATACGTTTAGTGAGTATTTTCACACATTTCAATATTTTCCAGGTATCTATAATAGTAAGTAATGGCTCCCAACAAGGTGAATCACATATTGAAGGTCTGGGACAATATCATTTTGCTGCAATTACGTCAAAATGAGCAATATCTTGAAATTCAGTCATTATTTTATGCTCTGTTTAATATTAAAAAAAGAAAAAACAAACATGAAAAAAACTTCGATATCTTTCGAAAAAATATACTGATCAAAAATCTCTATTGAACTATTTTTGGTTCATATCAATATACATTACTAAGAATTTTTTTCAGATTTTCATATCAATCCCTCTGAGTTACAGGGTGTGGGACAAACGAATTTTTGTACTTTTTTGATACAAATACCGTGGAGAATAATTTTTCGTAGACCTCTTGAATGACGATAGCGTTCCGTGTTCTTCAGTTTATTCCTCAGTTGTCAGTCAATTATTGAGATTCAGAATTCGAAATTTCAGTAAAAATTATGTATGTTAGTTGTGAATAAATTTATTGTTCGCGTTTGTTGTTAAATAGACTGTTGTTCGGGTCTATTCTCTAAGCATGATGTTAATATCTTAACGTCAGATACTGACGTTAATTTTTTTTAACACCAATTTTAACGTAAATGCTATTAGCTAAGCATATATGTTCATATGTTCATATTGACATTATATGTGTTAAAATTATAGCGCGGCGGCGTTAAAATAGTCAGTTAACGCTGGTGTTTAGTTTGCAAAAATGGCTGATCTTATTTAAGTTAATGTCAAGTTATTTAAAAAAATTGAATAAAGCACAAGACGGTAGGAATATTAATTATTATAACACAAAATTCAAACTCTCTCTTACTTTTTAAAGTGAGTTCTTTACAGTGGAGCTAAGAATAACGCTTCGTAATTTTTGTGATACAAGTATCCCAGATAGTCCAGTAACCTAGTACATCATAAGTTGCATTAAGTGGGGGTAGTTATTTTCGTTTTTTTTTTTCTTGTATGGGATGTGCCTGAGATGCAAAATTCAAGTTTTCGACCTCGGCAGCCCTCCGGAACACTTTTGAATTTCTCAAAAACTGCTACATTTTCGCACTCTTTTCGGTTTCCGCCCATTTTGACCATAAAGGAGCACGTTTTCGACAAACGCCATTCTATGCATTTTTAAACTAGATTAAATTTTCTACAATTTGAGACCAAAATGGGCTTGGTAGCCCTAATAGTTTCCGAGATACAGCTTTTCAAAGTTTGAAAAAATCTCCAAACTTGAAAATGATTTTGAAGGGGGTGTGGGGAGGAAGGGGAAGGGTGGGATGGGTGGAGGGAAGACACTGTTCACAACCAAACAACTGAAATTGAAATACAAAATATATTTAACACATTATATAAAATAAGTGTAAATAAATGTAAAAGAAACGTTCAAAATGTTTGGTTATTTTCTAAACAGACCTCGTCTGTGTCTTTAAACCAATTACGAAGACGTCTATGCATTTTTGTGTCCTTCCACCATCGACGAGTTCGTGGTTTCTTATTATATTTCAATGAAAAAATTATAGTCGAAACTATAATAATTTTTCTCCACGACCACTACAGAATTTACCAATTCTAAAACCAATTTTTACTACAGAAAGTTAATATTCTAACACAAGAGTTGGAATGTTATTCTAAAGCACTTATATTCTTATGCATTTTGCGTGTATTTCATTCCATCACTTGTTATGGAATAACTATTCTATGCTTGTTGTCATTTGTTTTTGTAGGGTTACATTAAAATATATGCAATGTTTACATTAAATAAATGCAACATAACTTCCTAAAAAGTACTAAAATAGTGGCCAATGTGCGGCAAATTAAATTAAAATTTAAAAGTTTATTTAATTGATTAATTTGTTATGTAATATAAATTACTTGTTAAGATAAAATGTTTGTTAAAATAATTATTTGTTAATTTTTTTTCTCTTTCTGATGGTCGTGGAGAAAGAAGGGTCTGTTACTCGGTTGGAAGAGAAAATTCGATGCTCGTGGTTTCTCACGCTCTCCTGTGGCTTGCGCTCGAAATGTTCCACTCGCGTCAAATTTTCTCATTTCAAGCTTGTTACAGAATATACTATTTTCGTTTCATAATTTCCTAAATTTGCGTGTTTTGCTGTGTTGACTTTGTTTCTGCTTTCATCACCTAGCCCATCAATTCTTGCAACAGAAGTATTTGATGATGCTCTTCATTTTTTCAGATGCCCATCTTAAGTGAATATTAAAACTAGATACCGCATCTGCATGTTTAACTGTTTTGATTTGTTTCTTAATCACAACTTCAACATCTTCCTCAGTTTGTTGTTTTCTTATCTCTTGCATGTCTTTAATTTCCTCTGAAATTTCTGTTGGACCTTATGATAATTTTCTTGCTAATACAGGCACGGATTGTTCAAATTCTTCCTCGTCAGTTAAATTTGTTACATTTTCATGTGAAGGACAGAATTCTTTCCATGAGTTCTGTATTAAGTCAGCACTTACACGTTGCCATGCTTTCATCAAGGAAGAACACGACATGTTATACATTTACGCTTTTTAATATTTCAGGAATATTTCCTTTAGAGTTCACAATAAATGTTTGTAATCGGTAACTTTTGTAATGTTATGTAACTTTTTGCGGTAATCGGTAATTTAATTTTATACACCTCTCTCTTGTTGGTCCATCGGCTGGAACAGTGGAGAGAAATATCCAAATTGTAAGAATATAACTGAAATTAATTTATTATCATTGACGGTATTTTATTTAAATACGTTGTTCGGATTAAAGTACGCTGTTCGGATTATAACTACTTTAACTCACTGTTCGGGTTAGTGGAAGTTATACTGTATAAATAATTTTAAAATATATATATTTTTTTTATTAATAATAATAATAATTTTATTTACTAGAGCCCAATACTAGGCTCAATAGAAAATACATTCATTTACAAAATACATTAATTTACGCAAAAACAAAACTTAATAACTAAACTATCATATAACACCATTATAAATCCAAATTTTATACAAAACAATAAACCTACGAAAGTATGCTCAGTCATACACTTGAAAATTAACAAGACATAATATGGGCTTTAAGCGTTACATACACCCACCGTCATTTTTTAGATAGTTCCTAAGCATACTTTTATACATATTAAACGGTCTGCTTTTAATTTCGTTAGGCAAACCATTATAGAGTACCAAGCCTCTGTCAAACACATTGCTCATTGTAGCTACTTTAGCTTTTTTGGTAATGCGCAGGTTAGTTCTCGCTCTCGTATTATATTCATGCACATCACTTCCGCGAACAATGCCATCTGTCAGGTAGTCCAGCAATAACCCTTTGCCCAATCTATATATAAAAGTTAATACATTGTATTTAATACTTTGTCTAATACTAAGCCACTCAAGACACTCCAACATAAAATTTATGGCAGTGTAGCTACTACAACCCAGTATGATACGCATGGCACGATTTTGGAGTATCTGAAGCTTACTAATGCTCTTATCGTTACAAAGAACTAGTACATTATTACAATAGCTGAAATTAGGCAGTATAATAGTATTGTATACAAGAATTTTGGAGAACAAGCTTAAATTTTTTGAAATTCTACTTAGGACTCCTATTTTCTTAAGAAAAAAATTTAACTAAATAATCTACGTAATTACTTAATTTCAGCTTATTATCCAAAATTACACCCAAGCACTTCATTTCACTTACTATTTCTATAGGTTCGTTTTCCAATTTTAATGAGAGTCCTGAAAGATGCACTTCGTATAATTGGGAACTAAAGATCATAGCTTTGGTTTTGCCTCCATTTATTTTTAATTTGTTTCTTATCATATAAGAATTAATTGCAGCCAGTTCCATACTCATTACCCTAAAGATGTTCGATGGGTTTTCACCTGCTATATAAATTAGTGTATCATCAGCAAAAAGTATAATTTTTACAGTTTTTAAACAATCAACAATGTCATTTATGTAACAAAGGAATAATAATGGCCCTAATACTCCCTTGTGGCACTCCATGATTATTTAGTAATAGTTCAGAACTAACCCCATTCCAAACTACGGCTTGTTTGCGTCCTTGTAAGTAATTGGCTATCCACTGCAAAGCTCCACCTTGTATACCATATAATTTTAATTTATTTAATAACAATTGTCTATTAATCGTTTCAAAAGCCCTTTTTAAATCAATGAAAACAGCTGCTATATTAAGATTTTAAAAAAAAATATTGTATTTAAAACCCTAATTATATTATTTTCTGTTTTCTAAGTGCAATAAATGTGGTACACTCTTTATTATAAAATTAAATCATAAAACTACGAGAGTCGTTCAAGACGTAAAGAACTGTTGGTTATTAGGCAATGGGAACCTATATATAACATTTCAATGAAAACATTGTTTATTGTTAATCCATCAATCATTATACACTATGTTTCTACATATTCACTATTTAGATTGAGACACTCTTCATAACTTGTGACGAGGTTTTGGATAGGTTTGTCATGAAAATCCATCGCTTATGGGTTCACTCAGTTTAACACTGTCGTTTTCTCTTCATCGGCATATATCACTTGTCTGTTTCTAAGAAAATACTTGACATGAAGGAATAAATGACAAACCCTTTGTGCAAGAAGGGTACTGTATGGTGGATGCGGGAAAATATCTCAGTCACATTCGTTCGAAGCTGAGATCTTATGACATTCTGTTATACATTGAAATATATGTATTTTGGGGAAGTTTTTGCCTTGCCCACATACTAAAGAGTAGCTAGACTGTTCTACTGTTTTTTCCCACAAGCCACTGATGTCGTATATGCGCAAAGTAAAGACGTCAAACCGATAAAAGTTCTAGTTGGTTTTACGTCCATTACTTAACAATGAAACAACCATACGAATTCTGGTTTCTATGCATGTGACATCACTGGACAGTTCTCATTGGAAAAGTGGTAGAGTGCTTTTCCTATGAGAAATTCAACGATTTAAACTGAAGAAAACGTAATTGTAAAAATATTACATTATCAATTTTTTTAACTTTTATACACTGTAAAGTTAATTTGAAAAGCATGTTTTCTTTGTATATACTATGAATAAACTTTTGTAATAAAAAACGAATAATCTAACACACATAAAAAACATAAACAATCTTTCCCTAGTGAAAACTATAATCGAACTTTCCATAATAAAGCCATAAAAATCTTATACACGTGAAAAGCATAACGATATGTTATGCGTAGGCGTTTGCTATGTTGGTCTATAGTATTCCCCCATGTTCGTTGTAGCATAGCTCACTGTATTTTAATGTTCACTAAAAAAAAACAAGACTATAACTTTATACTATAATATTTATATTCTCTATTAGTGTATGCCAGGACTACTTTTTGGGCATCTCAGTGTCTTCCATACATCCCTGTCTCTAGCGAGTATTTGCAAAATATTGAAGCTTTTTGGACAGTACTGTCTTCTCATCCTGTTGCTTAATTAGCTTTTTTGTTTCCAAGTGAAAAGCGTGCATTTGTTCATATTGTCAAACAGACGTTATTTAATCGTGCCACATGGCCTTTGTGCATCAACGTTTTTTTAGTTAATGTCCAAGTTTTGCAGATAGACAATGCTGACCTTATTTAAGGTTATATTAATCTTTAATACAAATGACCTTCTATAAGTAAACAGATAAATGACTATATTTTATTTTATTTTATTATGATCGGAGCACAGACGGGACTGACCCAGTAAAGTGCACACATTTACAATTTACAGTGTTTACAATGTTACGATGTAGTTACAATGTTATTACAAAATTATTATTATTATTATTATTTTTTTTTTTATTAGATTAAATAGAAGAAGATTGAGGATCACTTATAGTATGCAATTTATTAATACATAATTTCCGGAATTTTTGTTTGGAACAATTGAAAATATTTATATGAGAAAAAAAGAGATTATACATAGTGGAAAGTCTAATGATAGGCGAGTTAGTGAATGAATTTGTGTTTGAACTGGTTTGATGGAATAGGTTAGTACTTTTGGTATTGTATGTAGGGATTCGAAACTCGATAAGATGCAGGAGTTCGCTAGAAGAAGTTATGTTATTAACTATTCGGTAAAGCATCAACTTGTCAGATAAAATACGACGTTTTTGAAGCGGTAGAATATTTATTTCGAGACAGGAATCGTAGTAGTTATCGTATTGGACATTACGTTTAAAGCAGAAATATTTTATGGCTTTTTTCTGAATTTTTTCAATTTTGAAAATGTATTTATCATACGAACTATTCCAGATAACGGATGAATAGTTTAAGATACTAGAGACGTACGCAAAGTAAAGATTTTTAAAAGCTATAGATTTTATACAAATGTATTTAGAAAAATTTAATCAAAATATATTTGGTCCACCATTTTACAAGTTTTCGTATTCTGATAGTATTTATATTTATCTTTGAAGTGATCGAAACGACCATTCTGTACAATCGGAAGAAAGACTTAAAACCTGCTTTTCGCAATAACTTACGTGGATTGTTAAGCAAGGGTGTTATTCTTCAATAGGATTATGCTCGCCGCATACTGCTAAATTAACGCGAACTACGATTAAAAATTAGGTTGGTAGCCACCAAAGGCGTATCTAAGATATGGTAGGCATAGCACGTGTCATTGTCGCCGTGTTTTAGAGGGGCTCGTAGCAGTAAAGTCTACAGTTTCATTTGGTGTATTGTTTTATCGACGCTTGGATGTGGTTCCTTATTTGTCTATCCCTTTGATTTGGTATCCTTTTTCTGGTCGTCACTTAAATGTGCTATGCTTACTATGGACGTCGTTTCTCGTAGGTCTGATAATAATGCTAATAGCCCTCAACGCTGTTCGTACAAACGCCTGTTTCCAGATTTAATATAAAGTATCCAGATAAAATATTTCGAATGGTTAACCGTTTTATGGATATATCCATTATTTTTTACCTCACCATTGTTGTGCAATGATTTTATTCACTTTAGAAATGCTAACATCTAATGTAGCAGCAACTCTTTCTAGAAGTTAATTAACAATTATTTGTAGAAAAATGTTCAAGTGAAAAGACCATAGATATAAACAAAATTTAATATTTACATCACTGACACATTTCAAATCCATTAAAAGTCCAGCATTATCTCGCTCTCTTTCAAATTAATTAATAAGAGATAAAACCATCCTTTGAGCGTGACTACTAAGAGCTTTCGGCATTTTTATTATAATAATATTTGATTTTATGCAAAATATAGTTTAACCTCACCCAAATGTCAAACAAAAATACGACTGAACAGTACTATTTTTACGTGGCAACGGAAATACATGAAAAAACGGCACCAACATGTAGTAACTAAATGTAACAACTGAGTAATGGTTTGATGTTGGTTAAATCACAATATGACATTGGTAATTAAATTAACCAAGTGTGACGTCATCTAATATTTATGGTGAATGGAGTTTAATCATCACCATAGCGAGAGAAATTTTTAATAGCAATATGTGTACAATCTATATCAGTGTTTCTCAACTGAAAACGCACCACGGGCGAGTCAAATATATAATTTTCTACCGCGGACCTGTCAAATATTTAATTTTCTAAGCAAATTGTATATGTAAACTCTACATATATCTTAGTAATAAAAAATTACTGAAAAATGAACAAAATACACAGAAAATGAACAAAAGATCATAAAAAAATGTACAAAAAATATCAAAAATAATAATTTATAAGCTTTTCGCGGACCACTTAAATTTTGCTAAGGACCGACAGTGGTCCGCGGACCACCGGTTGAGAAACACTGGTCTATATCACATATGGCACACGGAAAGTTATGTTTTCTCCAATACGACTTAGCTTCTTCGAATTTTCTGCCTACTGGAAAACTAATCCATTCTCCAGATTTTTCTATTTTTTTTGTAAAACCAGTTTAGTTTTAGTAGTTGAACGATGGTCTCCCAAATCTTGAGCGTTACCGCTTTGAAAATTAGGATCTCCCAGAAAATGTAAGCATATCAACATTTTTTGCGTACTTGTTAATGCTTTACCTCTTTTTTTCAGTTTTTATAATATTCCAAAAAATGATCATGTAGCCACACATTATCTTCTTGAAATCGATATAACTCTTTATTACAATCTGTTACACATATTACAAGTTCTAGATAATATTTATGTTTACGAACTTGTAAAAATTCACGCATACCGATGGACTTTTGAAGTTATACTGACCCCTCAAGTATCCAATTAAGCATGTTAGAAAAATATAAAGGAATTGCTAGTGTTTATAAGTAAAAGACAATGTTTATTCACTCGATATTAAACTTTTGCTACAAAATTTACTAATTACTACAACCCAAAGCAAATGTTTAAAGTAAAATCTTCTATCTTTTTATTCACCACAAAAAGGTTTACTAGTAAAAATAAAAGTAAAAGCATTTACTTCATTTTATTCACATTACCCATTGGGTGGAAGTCAGGATATAGTTCAGCTACTAAGTATAATCATGTTTTATATATTTTTTTTCTCGTTCCGGCTCATTAAATCTTTCTTAAAATGAGGGATAAATTCATCCCAAACTCTTTAAATTATTTTCTGCAAAAAGCTTTAATTGGTGAATTAATTAATGTATCATTTTTCAACTTTGCAAATCATTAATTATAAACGTCTTCTTGGACAAATATTATGGAGCTGTGAAAGCGCACACAAAAATTTGCAGTACAGGACACAAAAAATTAAAAGATTATTTTTCCAAAATCTATTATTTTGACTAGCTGATCTACCCATTCTTCGCACGGTTTTTTATTTTAATACATTTTTGTTGATAAGTAATTATGATAAATTAAATATTTGAAGTGTATGTACTCCTACATTAACTGAAGAGGGGGCAAAATTAATAGATACGTTTGATACAGCCAAAGCAAATTTTTTATTATGATGCAACAGTTTTTTTTGGATATGGTGTAATAGTTAGTTAGTTAATATTTCTGGCGCACAGCAACAAAGCCTATTGCGTTGTTCCAAACAATACATTCGTTTGTTACGTCGTGTGACGTAACTGCGTTGATTCGCCGACGCTAGTAAAAAAAGTCTGTTTGAACGGACTCAGGATGATGGTAAGAGGCTGTAAAGGGGCCAATTACCATCGAATATCACAGTCTATAATTAGAACACATTAAAATAAGGTGTAAGACTTCACAAATGCAACAGTAAGTTCGATTCTCTCATGAAGAGTATCAGCCTGTTCATGAGTACTCTGCTGTCATCTTAAGCAACTAACAGGTCATAGCACAGGCCAAACCTCTCCCTGACATCCTCGAACTGTACACACTCATGGGGTCTATTCTGTAACTTCTCGACAGTCACATGCACAGTATCATGTCACCTATGCACACTGCACTGTCTTCGTAGACTGTCGTTTGTGATGTTGTTTTGTATTCGGCATTATCGAAAATAAGTAGCGCCATTTTGAAATTTTGACATTTTGTGATAGTCAGCATAAATTTCAAACAGGGGGTTATTTTAAATAGAAATGCCAAAGTCTTACAAAATATTAATAAAAAACACGGATATATATATATCGAATTCCTTCAAGAATGTTGACTGTAAAATAACGTTGTCACTGGGATCAATGGAGAGGATTGTAGATTCCATTGGATAAATTGCGTAAAACAGCTTATTTAGATTAATTAAATTTTATTAGAACTATCTTATATGTTTAATATAAATTAGTTAAAGAACACAAAAAAATATATATAAAAAATACCTAAATGATCTTGTCATTAAATTACCGAGCTGTCTTATCTACCCCACTTCAAGTACATCTAAAAATTCATAAATATATATATCCGTGAGCCATAACTAAAACATTTTACATAAAAAGCAACAAAAATATATATTTTCATATAAAAAACACATTTTAAATCACACTAACCTACAAATACATTCAAACATATCTAAACAACAAGTGCAAATGTCAAAAAACAATATTACTTTTCAAAGAGGACACGTTCGTAGGTCTCCTCTCAAGAGCGACACAACACTATTAAAAGTGCACTATCAATTAGTTACAGAGTACCAAGACGAGGTGTTGAAAATCGTAACTTTTAACAGGATAATGTAAAAACGATTGTTGAAAAGCTTACAGAATAGACCCCCAGTTAAAAAGTGTAACACATATAAATCTGTGTTACACGTCCCACAGATAGGGGACTCTTCACCTAGAGAGATCGTATAATATTTAAAAATTTTAAACATTGTTTGTAATTAATTTATTGCGAATTTTTGTAGAACCTGAACCAAGTAATCTACATATTTTACTACCACCTCCTGCCTACCTTGGAACTTGAAAATAAAACAAGTAGCTAATCCTTGACTTTCCAATCCCATAAAAACCAGGAAGAATCTAAAAAAATAGATTATAAAAATATGCACTTTAAGACTAAATACGAGACTGCTCTAATATAGAAGAGTAAGTATGCTTTATAATAAAGTTTTAAAATATTAAAAAAATTGAATTAAAATTAATTTAAAAACAAAACTATAGAAAGTAATATTTTTTTATTATTTTCTTCCCTTTTGACCCTGAGAATAAGTTAATTTGATGTTTTTTTCCAGCAAATAGGTCATGTTAAAATAAAAATTCAAATGGTCGAATAAACCGGTTTCGATAAATATATTATCTTCTTCGGTATTTCTATGTAACAAAGAGAAAGAAAAAAAATATTAATAAAATTAATTAATATTTTCACAAGTGTCCTTATATCACATTTTATTTATTAATAATATTGCTTACTCAATCTAAGCTACATGTAAAATTTTCTTCAATGCGTTTTCTTAAATTATTGTTGAATTTTTATTTTAACAAGAGAAATTTCCTGAAAAAGCATCAAACTAAATAATAACATTGTTTTATTCTAATTATTATGTTGTATTTTTATTTTTAGGGTACATCACACACGTACAGCCACATTAGTATCATTACCATTATGAATGTTTGGTTCATCGTTCTGCAGATCTACAGGAATTTCCATCGTATCATGCTGCTGAATACAAAAATTATGTAAAACGGCACAAGCTATAATTGTTGTTAGGACATGGTCAACTTTAATAGCCACTCCTGGTGACAAACACGGAAATTGCCGGTTTAAAACTCCAAAACGTTGCTCTACAACATTTATTGTTGCAACATGGGCCCTGTCAGCATTTTTTTCTGCTTTCTTGTGTGTATTCGGACGTTGTCAGCATCGCCAGCGAGATTCGGTTTGAGCAGACGGTCACACTTTTGGACACTTAAGGACAATAAACTTATACTATTCGGCTACCGAACTGACATCCGGTCTGGGCCGGCTTCATTTACGATGAAATCTCCATGTATTCGCCATGATCTTGCCTCACACCACGATTTCAAAATACGCGAGCGATCAGGTCACTCCATCTCCCGTCCGTCCAGGATGACTACAAGCGACCTGTATTTGCACTGACTGCTGGTTCAACTACGGGAATCTACCTGACGATTCCTTCACACAGCGACAACAAGAGCAAGTATAAGTCACGAACCTTCAGTTCAATTTCCCGCATTAGAGTTTTAAATAATTACTTCAATTTGGCCTACCTTTGTACAATGAAATAACTAAGGATTGACGTACACATCTTATGATGTAATAAATACAATTAATGTTAATGTTTTTCTCTTGTGTACAGCTACCCACGTGCTCAATACTTCACTTAATTCTTTTATTGTTACCTGAAGAATCATTTTCCATATATTCTATCGAGGACAAGGAACTAAGGCTGGAAGTTGATATTTTTCTTTTGCTAAAATAGGATATGGAAAAGGAAATTTAATAGGAATTTGGAATTACGTAAGAATAAGTATTTCTGTTATTAATATTATCTGTCTTTTATATTTATTTACTCTGGAACATTATTGAAATGGTTGTATAAACCGGTTTCGATAAATATATTATCTCCTTCGGTATTTCTATGTAACAAAGAGAAAGAAAACAAATATTAATAAAATTAATTAATATTTTCACAAGTGTCCTTATATTACATTTTATTTATTAATAATATTGCTTATTCAATCTGAGTTACATGTAATATTCTCTTCAGTGCGTTTTCTTAAATTATTATCAGTTTCAAGTATTTCCAACCGGTTTATTTAATCATTTGAATTTTTATTTTAACAAGAGCTATTTCCTGAAAAAGCATCAAATTAATTAATAAAATTGTTTTATTCTAATTATTATATTGTATTTTTATTTTTAGGGTACATCACGCACTTTTTGGATTAATTTATTTTGTAAGTAATTAATTCCGAATTTTTGTAGAATCTGGTCCAAGTAGCCTGAATATAGGTATTTTGCCACCACTTCCTGCCTACCTATCTAAATAGAACCAGCTTTATTTTTATTGGACCAAATTGAACCTGAACAACCAAATCAAAAAAAAAAAAAAAACAAAAAATCTAACTTAAAAAAAAATGATTATAAAACTCTTTATTTCGAATATGAGACTGCTCTTATAGAGAAAAATAGAGCTAGAATGCTGCATAATTATGATTTAAAAATCAAAAAAATTAGAATTAATAAAAAAAAAACTAATAAAATTATAAAAGTAATATTTTTTTATTTATTTATTTTTATTATTATTATTTTTTTACGTTAGTCGTTAAATTTATGTGATTAATGCTCAGTATTATAAAGAACAAATACATTTTAGTATGTAATTAAATTTTAAACCCCAAATAAATTCTAATAAAACATGTGATATTGACAATTTTAGTACGTCATTAAAATTTAATAAAAGCCAATTGTTTTAATAGATCTCTGAATTAACAATCAACATTCGTTCGGTTTTATAAACTTTTTTTGCCAAGGGAGGATGTTTTTCCACGACCCATTTTTAAAAATTTGCGACCCAGAAATGGGTCGCGACCCAATTGTTACCGAAAGCTGGTGTAGACGACTGAGTGCAAGAAGCGTACGGACATTGATTACACGTTCATTGGTTCGTTCGCTCTCCACTCACCAGGCTCACCATTTTTTGTCAGGATCGAAAAAAGCCGAAACACCTAGAGGCCAAAACACATTGCAGTATCCTCCTACCCTAGCGATATCCAGCTGCGGAAATTATGCTAAAACCAGAGCACGTATAATTCGAAGAGACCTGCGTAAAACCGCTTTTTATATCCTGCAAATTAGAGAGGTAGCAGACTCTTATTATTTCTGTCGCTTTTTACTTAAGAAGGTAGTTTGAGAAGTTTGAATTACGTCAGCAGTTTAAAAGTGTAGTGAAAAGTATAATTTAAAACAGCATCTAGTCTTGCCGTTTGACCCTAATTTCTATCGAACAGACACATGAGTGACAGTACAAGGCCTTCTCGGTCATACCTACGAAATCCTAAAAATCTACTTATGGAATATTTTATACGATGAGTTCTTGGAAAGATATCAAATTTCGAAGTTAGTTAACATGCGCGGGAACCCCTAATTTGATTCCGTTCAATGTAAATTATGTAAAAAAAAGCTCTTCACGCACCTCCTATGTATTCTGTGAAGTATCCCTAGATTTACGTTACAAAATAAAGCTGTAACTTGTTTTGTGTCCACCAACTAGTTATATCGCTTTACGCCCCAAGGGAACAATTCACGCGTTATGAAATTTATACACTTACTGTACTGAAAAAAAAGGCCACCGTTCAATCTAATTTTTCGTAACAAAAACCTATTTACCCCGGCCATCTCAAACAAAACTCGGATAAATACCAATACAGTAAAAAAGTCAATTTCTGCTAGTATATATCTCTCCCCTTTCCCCGTTGATCGTAGCGAGAAGTGATCAGTGGCAGCGTGCCCTTCGCTGCGAGGCCGGAGATTGGATCCCGATGGCGGTAAATCACATGACACACCGGTGCCATGCTATCTGTGACAAGCGTCGGGGCGATATCTGATAACCCCACACCACCAACCCCCAGTACCAAGGACGAGAAGGGCAAAGGGTGATAGAACGGGAGCGCCACTATGGACAACTCGCTGATACGAATAAATTAATGGAACAGCCAGGGTTGAATTTCAAATGTTTTGTAGAACATTTGTTTAGGTCTATTTTTACGATGACTTTTATTTTTAGACTCTCATTTCAGATCCTAAAGTTTTAGTAAACACAAAATTGTATAAACATTAAATTATAGTTGAAGGTAATGGGATTCGGACCAGTCAGAAAATAAAAACAAATTTATTAACTTCGCTAACGTTTCGATTTTATTTAAATCTTCATCAGAGCTTAGTTAATAGTCACGATATAAAATAAAAGTTTTAATATTTTATATCGTGACTATTAACTAAGCTCTGATGAAGATTTAAATAAAATCGAAACGTTAGCGAAGTTAATAAATTTGTTTTTATTTTCTGACTGGTCCGAATCCCATTACCTTCAACTATAATTACTAACTTACGGACGTAACTCATCTAATCAATAAACATTAAACTTAAGAATTAACGGGTGGTCTCACAGACCAACAAAAAAATTATGATAGGTTTGTTCATAGAGTAAATTATAACTGTTTATTATAATCAGACGCAAGCACAAAGTTAGTAGGAATGTGTTAAGGGGAGGAAAAATATAGTCGGATTGCTGATAGGTGACTGTTACATGTATGTATCAAGTAGTGCATTCATATAATAATCTAGTTACCATTTTTCAGCGATTTTAAAAATGTTTTTTTTTATTTGTCTTACCTGTCAGTGTCTGCTAATCCGAAATTCAAAATTACCTGATAAATAATAATAACTTTTTCAAAAAATGACAAAATGTGATCTTTTAAAATTTATTAAGAAAGAAAAATCTGAAGCAGTTTATATTATTGATAAATTGGCACAAACGTATGGTCATGAAGTACTAAGATTACCTCCTTATCACTGCCAGTTTAACCCCTTTGAACTAATTTGGGGTATAACAAAAAATTATTATGATAGTCATATTGGTCGACACGGATATAGTGATAACGAAGTTTTCAAAATGTGGCAAGTTGCCTGTAATCAAATTATTTGTGAAAATTGAGCAAAATTTGTTAAAAAAATCGAAAATTTAATAAATGAATGGTGGGAAAGGGAAAAGATTGTTGATGATATTACTCCAATAATAATAAATAAAGGAAATGACAACGATAGTTAAGATGACGACGATATCATGCATTACAGTGACTAATTGTTTTAAAATTAAAGTAAACATTTAAATACAACTTGTAGCAATATATTATATGAATAAATATACTTAATATTTTATTACTTTGTACTTAAGGGAAATATAAAAATTTAATTTAATTAAACAACAAATTATAATCCAAGATTTACGTATGAGTATAAATTTTTCCTTATTTATAATTATTACCTTAAAATTAATAATTTTGTTTGTTTGAGTACTGCTGTAAATTTATTTTCGCGCTCTAATTAGTAAAGATATCTACGAATCATGCCGTCTCTTTCTAATGCTTTGTTTTTTATTCAAATAATTTGAAAGGTTAGTTGTCCACTTGCGTCACTATACGTTACTATGGGTATGCAAATAATTATAATGATATAGACAGAGAAAGCATATAGTATTGAATATCGGTACTTGTAGCAACGAACAGTCATCTATCAGCAATCCGACTATAGTATAGTTCTTGACCAAGTTACAAGATATCTTTGAAGACCGTGGGGGTCTATTCTGTAAGCTTTTCGACAATCGTTTTTACAGTATCCTGTTGAAAGTTCCGATTTTCAACACCTCTTGTTGGTATTCTGTAACTAATTGATAGTGCACTTTTAATAGTGTTGTTGTCGCTCTTGAAAGGAGACCTACGAACGTGAAAAGTTATATTGTTTTTGACATTTGTATTTGTTGTTTAGATGTGTTTGAATATATTTGTTGGTTAGAGTGATTTAAAATATGTTTTTTATATGGAAATATATATATATTTTTATTGAATTTTTAGGTCAAATGTTTTATTTATGGCTATATGTTATTAGGGATATATGTTTTATGAATTTTTAGATGTACTTGAAGTGGAGAAGATAAGACAGCTCGGTAATTTAATGAGAAGATCATTTAGGTATTTTTTATATATTTTTTTTTTTTGTATTCTTTAACTAATTTATATTAAACATATAAGATACTTCTAATAAAATTTAATTAACCTAAATTAGCTGTTTTACACAATTTATATAATGGAATCTGCAATCCTCTCCATTGATCCCAGTGACAACGTTATCTTACAGGCAACGTTCTTGAAGGAATTCGATATATTTCCGGAATTATTATTAATATTTTGAAAGACTTTTGGCATTTCTATCCAAAATTACCCCCTGTTAGAAGTCTATTCTGTCTATCGCAATATGTCAAAATTTCAAAATGACGCTATTTATTTTCGATAATGCCGAATACAAAACAATATCACAAAGGACAGTCTACGCAGACAGTGCAGTGTACATAGGTCACATGATACTATGCATGTGACTGTCGAGAAGTTACGGAATAGACCCCCTGTTAACAGCTTCAATAAATAATTCAAGTATTATCAGTGGTTTTAAAAAGGTTTTTTCTGTTTATTAATTATCACTTACCTTTTTATATACCATACATGGAAAACTTTATAAGCACCAGGTATACATGTTACGGCCAATGACCGAATGTCGGGCAGTGTTAACGACCGTCCAAAGACAGGTAATTAGGTTAGGTTAGTAAATATCTAGGACAGCAGAAGCCGAAAGACTCGAAATGAGCTTAAACCTGCTGTTTTAGATTTTTAATAACTAAACCTAACATAATTACCTAATTAGTATTTTGTGCAGTCTAGTATAATATGTTCGATTATCAATTTTGTATTACACTCGTCACAAGTTGGTGGGTCTTTTCTTTCAAGTCTGTATTTGTATGTCAGTCTGGAGTGACCGATTCTTAGTCTAGTCATTGCTGTTTGCTGTCTTCTTGCCCCTTCGAATTTCCTTTATGCTCCAGTTGCAAGTCTGTTGGCAGTCTTCTGTATTGTCTCTATTGACTTTACTAGTGTTTTACTTACATTGCTGTACAGAATACATCCGAAATCTAATTTAGATCGTATTAGTGTTTTTTATATTGTCAGCATCTTTGTAGGCTTTTAAGTTAAGATATTTAGTCTTCTAAAACGTATTAAAATTATACAATTTTACAACAGTTGGGATAGGTAATGTAATTTATAAGATATATCGAAATAGTAAGAACACTTTACCAAAATCTGTACGTAAGGCCTCTTAACTAATACATTTGCTTTTAGAGGAGCTTGTTACTGTTGACACTGTTAATATAAAATTGCATGAAAGGGGACTGTATGATGGTGGAAATACTTCCCTTTAGAAGATTTTAAGAAATATAGCTTTTAAATAGAAAAAGGACGACCCAAGACGTGGCCTAACGGAACTTCCTCAAATCAAATTTTTTAAAGAAAATGTGAAGTTAAAACAGGAAGGACTCTACAATTTTATATTTATAAGATGGGAATGTACTGTCATTCTTGGCAAGATGAAAGCATCCAAAGTCGGTGGAACAAGGTGAGTATGGTTTTAGATTTTTTTAATAACTTATTCTACAACTATAATATTTGTCTAAATAAAGAATGTAAGAAGAAAACTATATATACGTATATATATATAATATTTATTTATTTATTTATTTATTTATTTATTTATTTATTTATTTATTTATTTATTTGATTTAGTTATAGATATATCGTTCTTCATGCGGGAGGTGAAGGAGGATTTGTAGAAGGAGCAGCGTTAGTGTTTGCCTCCAAAACAAGGGATGGTGACTTCCATGGAGAGATGAACCATAATAATGTTATTAATTTGTTCCAACACCAATTGACTGCAAATTTAGAGGAGCCGTCTGTTATTGTTATGGATAATCCAGCTACCACAGTGTAACTGAGAACAAGTCACCAACTTCTTCAAATAAAAAGGCTGATATTCAACAGTGGCTGCAGAATAATAATAGTATATTCTGTAACAAAGTTGGAATAAGAAATTTCAATGCGAGTGGAATATGGCCGAGCGCGAGCTGGAGGCGAGCGTGAGGAACCACAAGCATCGAATTTTTTTTTCCAACCGAGTTACAGACCCTACTTTCTCCACGACCACCAGAAAACAAAGAAATGATTATTTTAACAAACATTTTATCGTAACAATTTATATTACACAACAAATTAATCAATTACATTTTTTTATTTATTATTCGTTTAATATTAGTTTAATTTGCCGCACATCGGCCACTATTTTAGTACTTTTTAGGAAGTTATGTTCACTTATTAAATGTAAATATTGCATATATTTTAATGTGTCCCTACGCGTATAGATACCGTTTGCACTACTTTTCAGCGCGCAGTAATGCATACCTTATAGTGAATAATAACAAATGAAAACAAGCATGGAATATTAGTTTTCTGTCAAAATGGTTTTAGAATTGGTAAATTCTATAGTGGTCTTGGAGAAAATAAATTCCGATATCAGCATGCTTAAATCAGAATTACTAAATTTAGTGAAAATGCAAGAAATATTTCCATATTTAGTATATTTTTTTTTTTTTTTTTGTGTGTTATGTAGGTTTAATATATACCACTTATTTTTACAAACCTCCACCTATATTTATTGTTGACTCCCTCCATATCATTGCATTTTGAACGCAATTGAAAATATATGGAGTATGTGCAAGCGGTATTATGATGCCAACGTAGGAAAGCAGGGCAGTTCTATGGAGGCTTGTTTGAAAACGTGACGAGAGGCACTAACCTCAGTTGCAAAACAAAAGTGCCAATACACCGTCCGCCATACTGAAGAAGAAATAGAAAAATGGTACGACATGGAAATCTTTTTTGATTTAGCAGATATTGCCACATGCATTATAAATCCTGATGAAGATTCAAGTGACGATTCTGATTGGTTCGATGAGGAAGATGATGATAATAATTAATATTTACCATTAAAGTCAAGAAACAAGTTAAATAAATATTATATTACATTAATAAAATATGTTCTATTTAAATTTATTAGGTTCATTCTTTTTTCTTATTTTAACCTATCGGTCTGTTACGGGTTATCATATCGGTTTATTATCATCAGACGCAAGCGAAAAGTTATTTTAGCGTACTCGTGAAATCTCTGCTTGCAGCTTAAGGTAATAAACTGTTGGAACTGACTTGACGAACAGGCTTATTGGTATTATCATAATTCTTCTATCCCCAAAAACAACTGCAATTAGTTCTGGCCAAAATGTTTGAATATTCATTATTAGAAATAAAATTGTATCGAACATCTGAAATTCAAATATTCAAAAATGTCTATTCCAATAATAAAAAAAAATTGACTCTTTATCATTGCTTTCCGATCTCTTTTGGTGGGTTCAGGAAGCAAGCTCGGCGTGCTCTGTTTAACTCCAGAGCGTTCGATAAAATGCCTAAACGCGTTTCCTCGAGCTGTCTGGAGTTAAAGAGAGTGACTCGGAACACTCCGAGCTGGCTTCCCGAACCCACTTTGTGTCTATGTGACACACTAGAAAAAAAATTACTCATTATCATTGCTTTCCGATCTCTTTAGGTGGGTTCAGGAAGCAAGCTTGGCGTGCTCTGATTAACTCCAGAGCGTTCGAGAAAATGCCTAAACACGTTTCCTCGAGCGATCTGGAGTTAAAAAGAGTGACTCGGAACACTTAGAGCTTGCTTCCCGAACCCACTCTGTGTCTATGTGACACACTGGGCGAAAAATTAAAGTAAATTCCCAAACATCTAAGGTTGAGGTAAGTGTGTTTAACTAAAATGTATGTGTTATAGGTACAAATTTATTCATATCTTTTTACTAGGCTTACTATTTATTAAGAAATTTTCTAACTATGTTGCATGTGCTGAGAATAATTGCTTTCTGCATGGACTGCGTCACGTTACGGATGTTTTCTACCTGGAGGGCTTGAAGACTATCACACAGGGACTTTGGTATTACACCAGTAGCGGATACTATTACAGGTATTGGTTTTACTTTTAACATGTGCCATTGCTGTGATATTTCAATTGCTAAATTAGTGTGCTTTTCAATCTTTTCTCTATGTGCTTTTTGTATGTTTCTATTGTTTGAGATGGTTATGTCAATAAGGAATGTGTGCTTCTGTTTTTTATTTATTAGTGATAGATCAGGACGATTGAATCCCACGGTTTTGTTTGTTCTAATACTTCTGTCCCAATATAGCTTGCAGGTATCATTTTCTAATATGTTCTCGGGCGAATATTTGTAATATGGTGGTAAGTCTGTCGCAAGCCCATGTTTAAGTACAAGATTTTTGTGTAATATTTTAGCAACATTATCATGACGGGTCTTATAGTCAGTTTGTGTTATTGTCTGGCATCCGGATATTATATGTTGAATTGTTTCAGTACTGGCTTTACATAATCTTCATGCATCATCTTGCATGCCGTTTTTAATGATAAACTTCTGATAATTTTTTGTGTTAATCACCTGATCTTGAATTGCTATCATAAAGCCCTCTGTTTCAGGATACAGGCCACTCCCAACCAACCAAGCGTTCGATGCTTCTTTGTCGACATACGGCTGATTAATATCGTGGACAAATTTTCCATGAAATGCTTTATGCTGCCAGGCAATAATCTTGTCTTCGTTGTTTATGATGTTAAAGCATATTTCAGTTGCCAAATCTAATGATGAGTATGATCTATCAGTTTGTATTACCGCACGATGAAACTCCGATGTTTCAGTTTTAGACATGAAGTACTCTTTCAACATATTCTTTTGTTTGTTATGCAGGTTTTTTATGTCAATCAATCCACGTCCACCTTCAGGCAAGTGTCATTCGTTCCAGAGCAGTTCTTGGATGATGAAATTTTGCACCCGTAAGTATTTTTTTGGTTTTCCTTTCAATATCAGCAATATTGGTATCCGTCCATTTTACAACACCAAACGAAAAGTTTAGTATAGGTACAGCATAGGTGTTTATAAATTTTATTATATTTTAATCGTTCACTTTACTTTTCACTATCCTCCTTACTCTTTCAAAGTATTTTCCTGAAAGTTCATTTTTTTGCGGATATTGTCTTATAATAATATGAAACATGTAGAAACCAAATATTAGGCTAAAAAAATAAATAAAAAAAAACATATAGCCTCCAATTTTATTAATATATATAATTATATCAGTTCTACTTACGGGGTGTTATAATTTGTTGCATGTAATCGCAAAATATTTTTTTAAGAACAAGGCAATATATTTTCTTTGTGTGGATATTCCGCGCAATTTTCTATAAAGGCACTTATCCGACCGTCGCTGATCCTTAACTCTGTGCACGTTGGCAGTTTTCGAGTGGCTTTTATTGGCGGTTTTATGACGTATGAGGTGCATAAAGCTTGTGTGCATTGTTACATCTTTGAGTACTTTTTTAATATCCTACGTGTTGTACGTGTATGCTCAACTTACGACTAAATATTTGTAAGACATGATACTTCCTGAAATACTAACAATTTTCTACAGTGTGACAATTTAAATATTGTGTTTGTTATAGTTAGAGACGATAACATCATCAGTTCTGTCTCTAAAATTCAAGAAATCAAGGATTTTTTTTTTTCAGCGTACTGTTCTTCACGATCATTTTACAATTTTTAACCGTAATTTCTTTCTACCACCTTGCGTCACACTGACCACGTGGCTTTACTAGCTATGCACGGCGATCTAGAAACGGGGAACTTACCTTCTTTGCCCCTTATACGTCTGTCTAGGTGTTGGAATCCTATTATTTATTTATTTACCACTTTACGTAAAGTTTGTGCTTTACGCATGCATTATAGTACCTAAGATGGCACTTTAATGACTAGTACATAAAGTGTTGCAATGGAAACGAACTGTAAAGTTCAAAATTACCAAATGTATACTTTCATGTTATAAAATACGTAAATGAAAATCATGAGTAAATGTAATAATAATAATAATTATTTATAAAATATATATACAAATACAAAGTTCGGTACAATATATTTATATACATAACGCAGAAAAATAATATAAGCAAATCATTGTCATACAAGATACAAAGTATCTTGTGGTGACTTAGTTTAATATGCATAGCATTAATTCATGATAGCAAAATAGTTAATCAGGAGTAGATAATAAATACATGTATGTATATAAATACAATAAAATACATACGAATTAAATTTATATAAAATATCAAAAAAAGAATGTTTTCTACGTCCTTTAGGAAACACACCTACTTACCTTACTGATTTCAATAAGGAAATGGACTTAATTTCCACGCTAGCATGGCCAGCCCTTGGGTGAGGTGTATTAGAGCCAGGCCTCAAAAAAATTACCGTATATTCCGGCGTATAACGCGCACTTTTAACATTGAACGTTTTGTCAAATTTGTTGGGTGCGCATTATACGCCGGGTATGAAACTTATCCGTTCGAAGATTAGAATGTTAATAGTGTAAATAGGGTATAAATAGGATTCCTGTTATATAATGAATACATAATATAAATACTAATCAACTAAATTATCTAAATTTATACATATTTATTTATATTATTTATATACATAACAAAAAAATTACCTTGATTATTAATTTATATAATCTTTATTATGACATAAAAAGTTCATCAAATTCGTCTTCGGTAATATTATCAGGTATATCATCAAATTCAGATGTACTTTCGTCATTAGTTTGTACATACGGTTGTTATGAAGGAATATTGGCATAAAAGTGTTTCCAGGAAAGCAGATTATAAGGGTGCGCGGTATACGAGGAATACATGCAAAAATTAAAATAAATCTATTCAGATTTGAGGTGCGCGTTATACACCGGAATATACGGTATCTCTAAATTTATTATCTTTTAAAGTGTACTCTAAATCACTGGGTACTTTTGAAGGGCCTTCATTTATCTTACCCAAAGCTTCGGAAAACCACGGTCCACTCCCAAACAACATGTGTGGATATAATTTTTCATATGTTTTTAGTAAATTGGTCATCAAAAGAGCAAGAATATTTATTCAAAAATTTAGTTTTTATTAATAATGTCCCATTTTCCTTAAGTGTTGCATATAATACCTACTATTTTTACGGCTGTACAAAACCTACGAAAAACGAGTGAGAATGTCACCAATACTAGTAAAAATAAAATATTCAAAATAATAATTTATTAATTCGGTTTTTTTTTTCAGGAATTAGGTCAATTTTAAATAAAAATTCAATTGATTGATTAGACCGGTTCGGTAACTATATTATCTTCTTCAGTCAAATCAATCTACTCACTAAGCACAATCTTGGCGATAAGAAACAACTACAGTAAGGACCTCACCATCCAGAAAATCCAGGACAAAGTGCACAGCATTTCAACACTTGGTAAAACTGTAGTATTCATCTGAACCCCAGGACATGTAGGCATAGAGGGCAACGAAGCAGCAAACTCAGCAGCCATATCCAACCCCACAGAAGAGGAGGTCCTACAGATTCTCCCGAGCATAACCCTCATAAAGCAGACCATAAAAAAAGGCTTTACCAAACCCGACTCAGCAAGTGGGTAAACAATACAGAAAAAAGAACTACGTACGATAAAACAAAAGACAAAAAGCGAAGACATTCGGTCATGGACAATCGAAAACAACAGACATGAACAAATCATAATGTCCAGATTGAGAATGGGACATACGAAACATACCCACGAACACATAATGGCTGGATTACACAGCAAGATTTGCGAGACTTGCGACCTATCTCTGACAGTAAGACACGTACGGATTGATTGTCAACTTTTTCAACCCGTACGGACCATGCACAGAATACCACAAGACCTAAAAGAAGCCCTAAAACAAGACCCGACTATGACCAGAAACGTACTGGACTACCTAACAAACATCAATTTTTACAATAAAATATAATAAACTCAACCAAAAATGTATAATATGTATTTCATAACATGTTAAATGTAAATCATAGCAAATATTAAATAATATGTACAATTATGGCACAGACACTAATAGCGATAGATGCTGATGTGTCTATAAACAAATAAAATTTAAAAAAAGATCACAATTGTACAGGATCACAGATAACATATTAAAATAGTTTAAAAATTAAATTAAAAATCAATCACAGGTGTGTAATATGGAAGGTGTTAATGCAGTGTCAGTTTCCTAAAGCAGTGTTTCCTAATCTTTTTACTCTCGTGGCACATTTTCCAAAAAAGAAACATTTCGCGGCACGCCTACAGGGCCGGCTCGAAGCACGGGCGAACCGGGCGCCACGAAACTTGGAACGCAAAATTAAGGATATTTTTTAAAAAATATACCTATCATTCCTTAAGGGGCCCAATTCAAATATTTGCCCGGGGCGCTAGAATTCATCGGGCCGGCCCTGCACACCTACGTAGTCATAGAAGAAGAAATTTATACTGCTAGTTTACCGACCACCAACATATATAAGGGAGGTATTGTGATCATACCGATTTTCACATTTCGAGATTTCGATGGAAAATGGAGAAATCTGCACGAATTGAGGTCCCTATATAACGTTTTGACTATTTTTAGCATGATGTCTGTCGGTCCATGTACATGTGCAGAGCAAATTTGGCTAAAAGGATTTTTATGAAACTTTTGCTTTGAAAGCTTTTCACATCAATGACGCATGTTGATCAACTTTTGGTAAAAATCGGTTAACTAGAAATGGGAGTTTATTCGTGTCGGTTTTAAGAATTTTGCAAATATTTCACAACAGAGTAATATTTCGAAAAAAATTATTTCACAAAAGTTGCTATAAAAGCAATAACTAACAACTTTTATTTGCGACGTTTTTTGATAAAGCAAATAAATTATGTTATATTCGTTACGGTAAAGTCGTGGTAAGTTGTGGTTACCGCGATATTTCCACGGTTAGTTTGGTTACAAAAAAGTAACCAAAATTTTCAGTAACCGCGTCCCGAAACCTAACAATTTTCCCGAAAAGGTTAATATCGTACACTTTCGGAACGGGAAACTTCAACCGCGGTTACTTTCGTCGAGAAATGGAACATTGTATAAACATGACCTAATACCTAAATAACAGTCTGATATTTTATTATTTATTTACTGCCTTATTTTCCAGAACTTTAGTATTTAGATACGGTCGGTACTATTCTACTTTAGCAAACCCACCTTACTGCGCATTCTTGCAATGTTGCCAATAGAAGAGAAATTTATTTCCCGGCAATTTCAATAATTTAGGATATTTATAGAGAAATTAGTAAATATTCTGTACGATCCCGCCAGTTTAAATTAGAACTACGCTGTATGTTTGAATAGAGTATACCATAATCGTTAAAAATGAGAAGACGTGACCGTAAGAGTAGGGTACCAATAGGAATCATTCATGCATTTGTAGTTGACAGAGAAACACATATTTCTAACAAGCCATTCATATATTTTCTCAAGTCGGAGTATAACTGATATTTTTTGAGACTCTCTTGTTATGAAGTTAATGTTTTTCAAAATATGTTTACTGTAAATCTCATTGAAAACAGGTAAAAATTCCTTATGGGTACACGTTTATATAGGTCTATTAAGTTTCGATCTTTTCTGTCTTAAATTTATGCTAAATAAACCGAACTTAATTATCTAGTTTATGGGCAGAGCCGGCGCTGACGGGCATGCAAGGCATGCGGGCGAGGGGGGCGCTGAAGTGAGATTTAAAAGGTCGCTAAATGGCCAAATGAATATATAAGTAAAGTAGGGTAAATGTAATTTTAGAAGGGAGGACCTTTTCTTTAGGTCTTCACTTCAAATTTACAAGTGAGGACCTTTTTTTTTTAGGTCTTCACTTAAAATGTAAAAGTGAGGACCTTTTTTGTTTTAGATCTTCACTTCTTCCCTTCAAATATAGAAGGGAAGATCTCGAAAAAAACTAATTGCGCCCTACTGAGGGGCGCTCAATTAAATCTTGCCTACGGGCGCCGCAGACCCCAGCGCCGGCTCTGTTTATAGGTGCACATTACTTTATTTTTCTCCCACAATTCTCAAACACTTATCAAATAATCACTCAGATTTCAGAATGAATACTTATTTACATTTCAGTTTTGAATAAATGTTAAGTTTTGAAAGAAACTGTAGACGCTTCGCCAAGGCCATATCTCATTCTAACTAGTTTCGCTTTTCTCTTACCAGTTGGATCTGACGGGAACATATAGAACATTAACCGAGAAATTTATTTTCCGTCAATTACAATAATTTAGGTTATTTATGTGATCGTCACAGATTTAAAAAAAAAAGTGTAACATAAAATAAGTTTCGGTGCTATCATGGAAGTTTTGATAGGGTATAAGCTAAAAGATGTATATCAACAAATTGCCTTGCCCAATGAAGAATTGGAAAATTGGTTAACCACAGTCGGACTGTTACACTCTTGACAATTTTGCAGCCAGTGTAGAGAGCCATTGTCAGTTTTGAAAGCTGCTGGAAACAGGGCAAAAACATTTATTTGCCATAAGAGGCAGTGCCGATTGGGGAACCGAAAACCCCAAATTGGGTACCATGTGGGCACATTTTTTGAAGGTGCCCATTTAAAATATGAAGATATTTTTTTACTCTCTTACTTTTGGTGCCACGAACTAGGCACCATTAAAACGGTGGAAAGAGAAACGGGTATCAGCCATTCGTCCATTGTATTATGGTATGAATTTTTTCGAAATGTTTGTGCGGAATATTTCTTGGCTCACCCCCAGAGGATCGGCGGTCCAGGACAGGTTGTAGAGATTGATGAAACTTGCATCGCAAGAAGAAAATATAACACAGGACGATTGGTTCGGCAGAATCAGTGGATGTTTGGAGGGGTGGAGCGCGGTACGCGCAGATCGTTCTTGGTATTTGTAGACAGAAGAGATGTCGATACGCTGCTTCCAATAATTCAACAGTTTATACTACCTGGTACGATTATTATGTCGGATTTGTGGGGTGCATACCGCAGAATTGGACATTTGCCGGCAGGATATGACCATTTAACGGTCAACCATCAGATAAGTTTTGTTGATCCCATAACCGGTGCCCATACTCAAACAATTGAGAAAACTTGGCAAAAATATAAGACCAAGATGAGGGCACCGTATGGGATGAACAACAATAATGTGCAAAGCTACCTGCAAGAATTTATGTGGCGTGGAGTATGTAATAATAAAGAAACAATATTTATAATTTTGGGCACAGATATGTGAACAATATCCCGTGCAAAGATAGTGTGTTTAAATAAGAATTAATCAATTTTAATTTTTCTGTTATTCTAGTTTTAATAGTTTAAATTTAATATAAATATATTAAATGAATTTATTTATAGAAAATAAGCAATATTAATTTAATTTCTACTGTGATTGTTTTAATATATAAATGTATGTAACTGAAATTTAATATCACATAATTAATTTTTATTTATTTATTTATTTTTATTGTAGTTAGATTCCATTGTATGGAGATTTTTTAATTTGATTTCTTTGTTCTTCTATTTTTTTTTTTTTAATTTATATATTTTATACAAAATATACGTGTTATATTATATATTACTGTATTTTTTTTTCTTTGATCAACTATGAAAATAAAATTATTATATATTATTAAATACTAATTTACTTATTTATTTAACTAACAAATTGGAATTATTATATCATTTTAATTCTATTGTGATTGGTGTTTACTTTGTGTATAGTTAATTTCCTTGAGTTAAGCGAAACTATATAAACAAGCTCATTTGTTAACTTTAATTTACTATATATATATAGGTATTTTCTTGGGTTTCGGTCGATAATTAAAAGCAAATTTAGTCAAATATTTAAAAAGATTTATTTACTTGCTAACTAGTTTCGGTTCTATCTGAACCATTCTCAAAGCCTAAAAATAAGTACATGTATGTTAAAATAAATTACATAAAGTAAATATAAAATTAATAATAAATAAAATATAAAATTAAACATTATTACACTTACTTGCAAAGATATTATAAAAATCAGAGTTAAAATTATAAAATTTGTAACATATTAAAAAATTTTAAGTTAACGGATAAAACTTTTCTCCTTATCTTCTACAGGTTGCGACACATATACGTTACACGTCAACTAAGTTAAAAAGATTTTTTAAAAAAATAGAATTACCATAATTTCTAATTGAAGTTAGTTATAAAATTAATAGATGGAGCTATTTTATTTTTTTTATGATTATAGTAAATTTTGCTTAAATTATCTATATCAGTTTTAGCATTAATATTACAATTGTCTTTTTTAATATAAATCATTTCTAATAATAATCTTTTAGTTAAATTTTGTTCAACATTCAGTATTGTTGTATTAGGAAAGTCAAATTGATGTTTTAGATTGTTGGCATGTTCTACAATAGAGTTGTTATTTTTGTTATTGTTAATTTTATTTTTACTAATGTTGTTCTCGTGTTCTTTTAGTCTTGTTTTTAAATACCGTTTACTCTGACCAACATATTTGGTTTGACAATTTTTACATGGTATGCAGTATATAATATTAGATTTTTGTTCTTTCTTGTCTTTGTCTTTTAATGTACTATGTAAATTATTGATAGTTTTGATATTTTTTGTAGCTATATTAATATTTTCATTAGTTAATAGTTTTTTTAATTGTTCAGATAAGTTCGGTATGTAAGCAATGGAAAAATAAGTCTTTTTTGTTATGTTATCTGGATTATTTGTTTTTTCTTTTGAACTACTATTGTATAAAATTCTGTTTATAATACGTTTAGGGAAATTATTTTTAATCAAACTATTTTTAATATTATTTTTTATTTTGTCATGGAAATTTGTATGACTTAAATTAAGAGCTCTATATTTTAGATTTAATGCTGTATTAATTTTTTGTTTTAAATGGTGTTTGGAATTAAAATTTATATATCTGTCTGATTTACTTGGTTTTCTGTACCACTCTGTAATTATTTTTCCATTCTGTGTTCTAATGAGTTTGATATCTAGAAATGGTAAAGCGTTATTTTGTTCTATTTCCATAGTAAACTGTATGTGCTGATTAAAGGAGTTGAAAATATTTAACGTTTCGCTGATTTTATCTTTGGGTATAGCTAAGACTAAATAAATCATCAACAAACTTCCTAATAAAACATAGCTGAAATGGTAATTTTATTGTTGTTTTATCTAATAAACTATTTAATACTATTTTTGCTAAAACTGGCGATAATGGATTACCCATGGCTAAGCCAATATTTGTCTAAAGTTTAGACAAATATTTCTCTAAAGTATTTGTTATCAAATGAAAAATAACTAGCTTCAAAAAGAAATGATATTATTTCCAAAAAAACTTCCATACTTATATTAGTGTAAGGTGATATTTCTAACCATTTTTCTGTAATTATTTCTTTTACTAAATCTATTGGTATATTAGTAAACAATGATACTACATCTAATGAAACTATTATATAATTATCAGGTAAGTTAGGTAAATTATCAACAATATTTTTTAAATCAAAGGAATCTTTTATATCATAATTATTGTCATTTTCTGAAAAACTGTTTAAAATAGGTACAATAAATTTTGTAATTTACTTGTTTAAATTTTACTATAGTTGGCAACACTGCCCGGTGGGTTTGCTAAAGTAGAATAGTGCCAATTTCTCATGGACATATACGGTATTTTAGCTCCGACGTCTGCTATTAGATATAGGGGGTGTTCGGCCCCTGAAACGTAGGCAACTCATTCTGCACACATGTGTAAACAGCACGCAGTTATCCAGAAATCGAATTGATCAACTTTCGAACTTTTTTACGAGGGGTAAAATGGTGTAGTGTGACAAAATGATAAAAATCCACAAAGAAAAAAGTTTATGACCACGTTTCATGATTTTTCTGCTATAACTATAAAATTGCAATTGTAATATCTACATGTTTTTACTCCTTATAATAGGTTTACAAAAAAAAAAAAAAACGTTACACATGTTGGCATAATAAAAGTAATAATTCTTAAATTATGCGTAAACAGTCAAACTTCCATAACTCGAACTTCTATAAGTTAAATCTTTCTATATCTCGATTTTTTTCGAATATTTTTGCGTCAAGATCGCATTTTACATAAAAAATTGTTTTAAATCTCGAATTTCTACGAGTTAAATTTTTCTAGAACTAGTAGTAAAATTTGGAATTTTTGAAGACGATGTACTTTCTAAACTCGAATTTTTGTAATGCATATTTTCTCCGTGTTAGTTAATTCAAGCGTAAGAGTGAATCGGCTTAAATCGAATCGGCGTATATCGAGTTATGCCTATATTTATGCGCTAGGCCAACGATAGCGAACCTGTTCGTCATACGGGTCAAAATTGAATTTTTAATTTTGTAGATTCAAATAGCTGGTGAAATATATAATGTGTAAATAAAAATTTTCTGCTTTGGGGTATAATACTTTGTGTGGAATCCCTGCTTATCTCGTTAACTCTACCTGAGTTAGCGGCCTTGTATTTGACGTGTATAATACAGGTATAATAGGTAATAGCCATCTCGCTATTATTATCATATTTGTCAATTTCTATACACTGTTACGTGAATGCGCTTGCTTAGACTCAACCTTATTTATCTCAGAATATCTCTTTAGAATCTTCAGAAATACAAAGATCTTCTTTTAAACGGGTCATTGTGTGACCCGCGGGTCATACGTTCGCCATCCATGCTAGGCTGTAGTTACTGATAATTAGAGCTCTGCGCGGATAAGCTTTTATGTATCCGCATCCGCATGTCCATGATCCGCATCCGCAGCTTTTGTAAATAATAAATCCGCATCTGGAAAAATATCCGCACAACAGGTTTTGCTGTCAGTTCGGAAAGAACTAACATGGTTCGCCGTATTTGGTAATAACTGCTATTAAACATTTCTGAAAATGTTTGGATTTAAACTAAAACTAACCTAAGGGACGCCAAAAGTTTTGGGGCCTAGATGCGCTAATAATTTTGAAACCTAGAGAGAGACTAAAATTTTGGGGGGCCTTTTTTGTAGGCAGCAGATGGCGTGCTGCCAGGGCCGGCCCGATGGGTGAGGCGGCGAGGCGATCGCCTCAGATAAAAGAATCTTTTTTAGTGAGCCAAAATAGTCGTGATTATCAAATTTTCCAAAAAATATTTTATTATTTCTGGTAGTGGTGTATTTAGACGGTACTTGTTTCAACAAAAATCAAGTGTAAGAAAGGTTTCAATGTTATTTATGGCCAACATCTGTTATGGATTTAAGTGACCTGAACCAGAGGAATTCGTGAAGATCCTTATTTACTCATCTTAAACATTTACCCGCCAAATTTTCTAAAAATCTAATCATTTGAACTTTCTATTTTTATGGCAGGATAATTATTTGTACAGATGGTGACAAAAATGGTTTAAAAAATATTGCAGGGGTTAAAAAAAATCACTTATAATTTTACTTTGAAAGTGTAAAGAGTTTGATGAAAAAATTATATATACCTAACTATTTTTATTTCCTATTTTTAATTTTAGTTTTATGAGTAATTAATTTTTTTTTGTTGTGCTTTATGTGATTGTGTGAATTTTTAACTTTAAGGTAAGTTTTTATTTCGTTACCTATTACCAGTACAGTTTATATATTTATAGAAAAATCATTCAAAAATATTTTTTTAAGTAAATTTATAATAATAACGGCTATTCTGTACAGTCGATACGTGACTTGTCAGCTGTGATTTTTGAGAGATAAGGATTTGTTCATGATTGGAAATGGTACTCATCAAGAACCGTTTAATATTAGGGAATGTTAGTCCAATGTTAGTAATTGGAACAATGCAGAACAATGGGGGTCATCATTTGACTGATGTTATTTTTGCGTCGTAATGCTCTTCTTTTTTTTTAATTTCCATTATTCTTCTTTTACCTAAATAAAAGCTCGTTTGGAAAATATTGTGTGTATTTATTAAATTATCCCCGTTTAAAAACCGGTAGGTTTAACTGACGGACCCTGTATAATAATATAGGATTGATGAAAAAAGGTAGAGGTTTTTACGAGACAAGATAGTGGCTTGAGGGGAGATGGGTTAGAAAATGGGTGTGAAAAAAAAGGGGGAGGGGTAAAATCAAAAGGTGCAATTTTTCTATCTTGCCTCAGGCGCCAAAAATGATCGGCCCGGCCCTGCGTGCTGCACAGGAAATACGTATTGATAGTAATGTCAAGAATTATATTAAAGTCAACTAATATCTCACGTCAGTTTTACCTTTTCCAATGTGAGGAAAAAGTAATGCAACATGGCTAAATTTTTTTTTATTATTGAATAAAAAAATATATATATATAGAGAAAAGTTACTTAGTAGAAGGTGCTTTATATTTTTTCAAATAGCCACATGTGTCATTTTTCAATTTTTGTCAATTTAAATTTTTGGAATCAGCAAGATCTTTTACTTCGGGTAGTATACAACAATTGGCAGGTTACATAATAAAAATTTCGAGAAAAATGTATATAGGTAAATTATTGTATTTAGAGCCCCTCGGCAACTAAAGTGGCCAACGTTTTTATTACCTAAAACTCTGATGATTTGACTCATAGGGCAGTGCGCATGTAAACACTTATTATCTGTACCTTTATTTATGACCCATAATATAAATAAACAATTTCAAGTGCATACAAAAGAAATAGTCTCAGTTTAAAGAAAGCAGCGTCACGTTCAATATTTACCACCGGTGCATTATGGAAGAATTGTAAGTATAATTTTATTTTCTATGCATGAACATATTTTGTTATATGTCAAGATATAAAGAAAAACGTTCATTTAAAATGTTGCTTGGAAAAAATTTTAAAGATTTTGGTTTTGAAATGTTCAAAATCGGACTTGAAAGTGCGTGGCAACTAAAGTTGCCGGCAGGCACTTACATAATTTATTTAATAAGTGCTTATGTTATACTGAGAAAATTATTTTATGAACGACTTTTGTTATTTTTTATTATTATTTTTTCTTTAAGTTGCCATAGAGGCAAAGACGGGAAAGGACTTTTTCTTCATGAAATTCTGGCAGTTATTGAAGAAGATGAAGTAATTCCAGAGTCAATTACAGTATGCCCACCTGAAGAATGTGGCATTGACACGGATCAAGACTCAGATAAATCTGACAATGATGTGGAAGGCAATTTTAATCATCTACCAGGTCGTAATCTAAGTAGTGGACTTGGACAAGGAGGAGATGTTGATCTAAGATTAGTTGAGCCTATGACCCTTCCTGCTGAGGTAATATTATATTTTGACAATTTGTTTACTTCGGTAAATTTACTACAAGAACTAACTTTAAGAGGTTTGGGCGGGAATGGAACATTGCGCCAAAATCGCATATCTCCATCAATAAAACTAGAAAATGGAGTAAAAAATCACGTGGCGAAATGATGTCCTCTGGATGCGCTGATTTACTGGCTGTTCGATGGAAGGATAATAGTGTTATCACTGTTTTGACAAATTGCCATTCTATAAATCCAATGAAAACAGCATCACGATACTCTCGGGCAGAAAAGCAATACCATATCTGTGCCAGTTCCAGGTCCGATTGCTAAATATAATACTAATATGGGCGGTGTAGACATATCGGATCAATTTGTATCTACTTATGGATGTAGTATAAGAACTAAGAAATGGTGGTGGCCATTCTTTTCTTGGGCAGTTGGCATATTCTGCGTTCAAGGATGGTTATTATACTTTTAAAGTTTAGACGGCAGTGTGCTGTTTTTATTCTTAAATCTTTTGGTACTCCAAAAGTACAACCTGGAAATAGGCCATCAATGGAGTTTTCTCCTGTGTTAAATGAACTACGAACAGACCGTACTGACCATATTGTTGAACGAGGGGAATCAAAATATCGTCGGTGTCGTGTATGTAATAAAAGAACAATATTTATTTGCCGAAAATCTGATGCACCGCTACATCCAGTTGCTTGTTTTAAAACTTTTCATTCCTAAAAACATAAAATAAATGTAAAAAACAATGTTAGTTTCATAATAAAATAAAATTTTGTATTTCTTAAAAACCTGTTTGCTTTTCATTTTTTTACATCTATCTGCCCGTCGGCAACTATAGTTGCCAGCTAATATTTCGGAAGGGGTATATTTTTTGAAAATGAAATTGCCTTTACTTGTTGTATACTGATATTTTCGAATGATTTTGATATAAATATCTTGAAAATAACATCCATAGAATTATGGGCACTAACGGGTTAAATAAAGCTTACTAATCAATGTTCAACCCTAAGTACTGGAGAACAATCTCATAACCACAACATTCGGTCTAAGAAAAATCTTACAGTTCCTAAAGTCAGATTACAGCCCTCATCAAGACAGAACATAGGAATCCGCATTAATAATCATCTCCCAGAAGGCCTCAGACAAGAAAGAACCTCTATATTTAAGAAGAAGTTTAAAAACATTCTACTTGAAAAGACATACTATTCACTGCAAGAATTCTTCAATGACAAAATTGTATACACTATTTAATTTATATTATATGTAATACTTTTCAATTATTTCTGTGTACTAATTACACTCTGTCGACATAACTTGTACCTTTTTTGAAGTTTAATAAAGATTATTATTATTATTGTTATGCAAAAAAGCGTTTACTAGATTTAAAAGCCAGAATTAGAGCAGAGGTAGGAAGATTTACATCGAAAGTGTACCAAGCAACTTTTGTCCAAAATATTGTTTTCTATATCCAATAATAAAAAAAAGTTATGTTGTTTGTCTCAACACAATCTCGATCATGGACAATTGTCTTAATAATAATAACATAGAGTGAGATAGAATGCTACAAAATATTACATGTGTATAAAGACAATCGAAGGTAACCGAGGACTGCGTAGTCAGAACACAATCGCGAGTTTCTCTGAAAGTAACCGAAGATTTATAATGTTCACGCGGATATTGCGGATATGAAATTTTATCCGGATCCGCATGGTTTAAATGATAATTTATCCGCAGAAAGGTTGCGGATACCCGCGGATTTGCAGGGCTCTACTGATAATTAGCCGACGGAATGGCCGAGCACATTGAAACCTAGCAGTTTCGACTTGTGAAGAACAGTCTGGATTGTGCGGTTGGTAGTTCGATTCTACGTCGGTGATATTATTCGGGCGAGAATGATATATTTACATTACTCTCATTTCACAATCATTCACCCTTCATCCAGGTGTAGGAGCCTGCCCCCTGGCATCGGCGATTGGCCTCATTGCAGAAATAGGCTGATGTAAAATAAATAAATAAATAATAAAATAATTACTGATAATTACCGCTGTCAAAACAATTACGAATATGACTGACCAGAAAAGAAAATTAAATACGCTATTATTACATACAAACATGTATCCAGAAAATTAGTTCGATATATTCATAAATACTGGGAGTTCCTTTTTAACGTCGCGCAGTATAAATACCTAAATACAGGTATATTCATCATTCCCTGTTTTGTTTAATTCCGGGTAGAAGATTAAATACTGTTCGAGATACCGGGATCCCGGTATTGCAACCCCTACTCTGATGCCATCAATAAACTTCATGTATATGTATGTACTGTGTTATATTTTATTAAATTTCAATAGATTTGAGACAGTTTGTAGTTTGGCTATTTGGTGAATAGTGTAACTAAAATATGAAGAAAATTTCCCTCAGCATCTGGCCGCCAGCGCCGTTATGTCTTTTCAAGAATATTTGTAAGATATTAGAAACACCCATCATTTTAAAATAATTGACTTGGCCCAGTTCAAAATCGCTCTCTGTGTAAGACGTAACTTGCAGTTTTTCTGATGAATTTAGTCATTTGTTTACCTGCCTACAAGATATATTCCCAGCTCTGTATTTGATACTTACATATTAATAGGTCGTTCATTTTCGAAACAACACAATGAGTCATCAAATCGACGCGAACTTCAGCTATTTTACCAGTGGCGGTCCGAAACACAAACAAGGTACCAAACAAACAGCTGGCTAATAAAATAATATTTCATATTCCATGCTACTGCTTTGCGTGCGCGCAGACGCAGTAAGCTCTCAGTCAAAAACTCGTTTCTGCGCAATGTGTTGTTTCGAAAATGTACGACCTATAGTATGGAATAACTATTATAGTATATTTTTAAACGGCTGGAATTTAATTCATCATAGTTTAATGCAGTTTTTGATCAGAAAAATTTGTGATATTGATCAGCAATATGTGATCAGTTTTGATTTATTTTTTGACTGGAAGAAAATAATGGTTTGATGACTAAATTGATTACTTGATCAGAAAAAATAATGACTTGATCAGAAATAAAATTTATGTGTGAATTTTCACACATTTCAGGGTTTTGTAGTTATTTAATAAGTGTAAGAAGCTAACATAATACTGGACGTCCAGGAATACGTGTGTTTTAAATCACATCAAAATCAACAGGTTTTGGACAATAACTTTTTTTTTCATTATTTGAGTACTAAGAGCTTCAAATTATTTATTTTTAAACAAAATTTAAATAACTTTTTTTCTGCATTTGCTTCGTATTCAAGTCTTTATTAGATTAATAAGAAATCTATTGATAAATGGCTTCATTTGTTCAAGTTCAGAAACGTATTTCTCACTATTAACTATGTGTTATTTGATTTATAATTATTTCATTACTATTCCTATTTGATACCTTAAAAACAAACTTCTAAAGTAATTCAAACAATAGGTTGAATCACAATGTATAATATAATAAAATAACTGGACACTACTCACTACACTCTACAGTGTAGAGTGTACTGTTCAAAACTCGGTCCTCAGTTGTTAAATCTTTTTTATTAAATTTGTAATTTCAAAAAGAGACACACAATATCTTAGCCATAAATACAAAAAAAACCATAACATTATTAGCCATAATTTATCCATGAATTAAGAAATTTATAAATTTTATCAAAAACACAAAACCTACAATATTTTTCAAAAACGCCATCTGAACAAAAATTCCTTTCGTGCGTTTCCGGCTCAGATCAATGTACATTACCTATAATTTTTTCAGATTTTTAATTTAACCCCTATAGGTAAAAGGGAGCGGGACAAGAACTTTTTTAGCACATTTTTTGATAAAATCGTATTAAAAAAATAAATAAATTTTCGTTCCTATGGTCTATTTCAAAGTAGAAAAATGTGTGTAAGAAGATAGGAGCTGTTTGTCCTTGCTTCTGATTGGTTTAGATCGTCATCCCTATTACACTGTAAAAATATTGTTTCTAGTCCAAGTTGACAGATGTTCAGTGTCGTACATTGGAAATATATATTATTTATATTATTTAATTTTTCTCATATATTTTGTTATTATTTACATATTTAGACTTTTATTTATATTCTTGGCGTAGATTTTATGGAGAAAATTTTCCATGTAATTTGTTATTACGCAGTTATATATTTTTTAGGTTATCTGACATATAAATATTTTTTGACACTTGAAAATTAACAGATCAAGAGAGAGGACTACTGTGAGGCCAAAAGACAGCCCAGCTGATTGTGCCCAAAGAAGAAGTTATTGATATAATTTTTAGACCTTCATATATACATATATTTTTAATTTGTATTTACAATAATTATTTAAATAAGAAACTTTAGCTCTGAAGATATATTGTTTGTTTTATTGCGTTGTTTAAACTCTTTTAGCCAAATCTATCTTTTTATATATAGTACATAATTTTTAAAATTAATATTTTTTTAACTTTTTCAAATTTCTCATTAAACTGAATTTATGTCGTATAAATAACGTAAGTGTATTATCTGCCTTGTTTATTTCAATATCTTATTAACCTTTTTTATATTAAAAAAAAATCACTTGCTAGCCCAGTTGCTACGCCCATGCCCTAGTTGTAACTTATTTTTAATTTCCCGCTATACTGTATTTGATCTGTGTAAATCGTACTCGGTTTGCAGCGCTATCTACTTTTTTCTACTTTGAAATAGACCATAAGAGCTTTCTTTTCATATCATACAATACATTTTTAAAAAATAATTTTTATCGACGACAAAAAAAATCGACATTTTTCGAAAAACTAATCTCATCAAAAATTTCTGTTAAACTATTCCGGTTCCCATCAATCTTCATTATGGAATTTTGTTTCCAATTTTTAGATCAACCCCTCTGAGAGATAACAAGTTTTGACATATTTTTGGCTGTAACAATATGATCACTCCGCATTCATTTTAATTTGAATTAAAATTTATTTATTAATAATTATGATTTACACAAAAAATGATTTTTATTTTTAAAAAAATAAACAAATTTTGAGGCCCCAAGCGGGCGCTTCATGCACCTGTGCGATAATCTGCCACTGATTCCATAAACGATTTGATTTGGTTATCTACGCATACTTCCCCACATACGCCTGGGTAGTGCGTGTTGCATGACCTACGATTTTAACTTGGAGTTTGAACCACTTATACTTATTTTACAGGTACTGGGCAAAACCAGAGGACAGGCTTTGTAGAATGTGCAAGGAAGTAGAGGAAACCTTGGAGCATTTAGCGAAGTTATGGCAGTCTGGGAGGAAGAGATAAAGGAACTGATGATTGAGAAAGACAAGGGAGAAAGATGGGCAAAATATCTAGAGGCAAGAAGGAAGGAGACAGTAGAGGTAAGCCGGAAGAAGAATAAGAAGAAAGAGAGGGACACCGGAAGAATAACAAAGAAATTATATAAACAATATTGTAAATATCCTTTATGTATGTTACTTTATTTTTCATCTCTTTGTAGTTGTTTATTAATTGTTTGTAATTGTTAAAGCCCTAAACGCCGCAAGGCCTAGAAGAAATAAAGAATATACCGGTTTTTGGGGAAAACTACATGGGCAAATTTACCTCGGTAGCGAGCCCTTTGCTTTCCGAAGGAGAACGACTGGGAAACAATTTTGAAAATGTTTGCCAGCTCCAGGAGTTGAACGAGTGACCCTATGCACAGCTAGTTACATACTAGCTTACTGAGCTACAGTCGCTGCCTTGTTGACTATTCCGGTTCTCTATTTATAAATAATAATAATAATAGGATCTCAACACCTAGATAGGCGTATAAGGGGCAGAGAAGGTAAGTTCTCCGTTCCTAGACCGCCGGCCATAGGGACGGCGTGAAAATATGAAAGCCCCGTGGTCAGTGTGACGTTTCGGCCGGTCCTATTATCCCTGTATAAACAGGTACTCATTTTACTTGAGGTTGGGTTGGACCCAGAGCTAACTGCACAATTTTGGATGATAAAAATCCGAAGGAGGTGGGGTATCGAACACGGGTCCCTATGCTCGGTCGACAACCGTCTTACCACGGAGCCACGGCAACTCTTTCTCTTTTTATATTCTTACCATATTAATTGGAACCGGAATAGTTCAATTCAATAATGCAATGTGCATTATTGAGAATTTTTTTCAGATTTTTAAAGCAAATCCATTGGAAGATAGGTTGGGGATCTAAAGTTTTTAGACATGTTTTTAAGGAAAATTCCATAAACAAGTTGATTTGGTTATCCACGCATACTTCCCCACCTACGCCTCTGTAGTGCGTGTTGCATGTATCACAGATGTATGAGACCTACTATTGGGTTGTTACATAAATCCGTTCGTTTTTTTCACCTTTTATTCAATAAAATATACTTTCTAGAAAAAAACTTTTATTATAAATTGTATTTTCTATCACTTTGGACAAGCGCTCAGGCAATTTCATAATGCCATCCCTCCAAAAGGTTCCGTTTTTGCTCTCGAAAAATCTGTCCAGGTGAATTTTGATATTGTCCACAGATGCGAAATTTTTTCCGCTAAGGGAATTTTGTAGAAAGCAGAACAAATGGTAGTCGGATGGTGCGATGTCTGGACCATATGCTCCGACTACCATTTGTTCCGCTCTCTACAAAATTTCCTTAACGGAAAAAATTTCGCATCTTTGTACTATATCAAAATTCACCTATACAGATTTTTCGAGAGCAAAGACGGAACCTTCTGGAGAGATGACATTATGATATTGCCTGAGCGTTTGTCCAAAGTGATAGAAAATAATGGACAGTACATTTGATAGTAAAAGGTTTTTTTTAGAATATATATTTTATGGAATAAAAGGTGAGAAAAAAAAAAGAACGGACTTATGTAACAACCCAATATTTTAACGTGGAGTTTGAACCATTTTTACTTGTTTTAGAGCCACTGGGCAAAGCCAGAAGACAGGCTCTGAAGGATGTGCAAGGAAGAGGAAACCTTGGAGCATATAGCGAAGAGATGCAGTGAGATGGCAGTCTGGGAGGAAGAGATAAAGGAACTGATGAGTGAGGAAGGTAAAGAAGAAAGATGGGCGAAATAACTGAAGAAAAGAGATGGGAGAGGTAATCCGGAAGGAAAATAGGAAGAAGAGGAACACTGGAAGAAAAACAAAGAAATTAATTTAAAAATATTGTAAATACCCATTGTATTGTATAATATTTTAATTTTCATTTCTTTGTAATTGTTTGTGATTTTTAATACCCTAAACGCCGCAAGGCTTAGGGGAAATAAAAAATGTATGTATTTGTTTTGGGGAAATTTTCATGGGCATATTTATCTCAGATGGAGCCCTTTGCTTTCCGAAGCAGAACAACTGGAAAACAATTTTGAAAATGTTTGCCGGCACCAGGAGTTGAAGCTGTGCATAAGGTGCCTCTCATCTTACGCACATCTAGTTATACAAAATTGTTTATATTTATCTCGGGATGTGTTTTTTTTTTAACTCTCAGTATTCTTTCTATATGTGGGTCAAAGAGTTGTATAAGCATGCCAAATTTCAACTTTCTGAGTTAATCCGTTTGGCTACAATTTCTACCGTACAGACAGACAGACACGAGTGATGTTATAAGGTTTTTTTTGTGGTCATAGGTACCTACAAAACCTTAATAAGGGTTTCAAAAATATGTTACATGTTTTGAAGGGTTCCGCGTTAAAATAAAGTTGGGATTCGCTGGTTTAGAATAGAGAAATGATTATTTTCTGTCAGTGGCGTAGCCCCCCGCCCTTGGATAGTAAATACACACTCGCACGTGTAACTATGAGGACATAATTTTCTATATCATTATAATATCATGTTTGATGTTTGTAGATTTGTATTTTGTATGGTGTCAAATAAAAGAAGTTGACGTTCAATGTAATATATTAAGTACGCGAAAAGACATTCATAAATTAAAATAATTCTATTTACGTTTGCCATTAGTATTTCAATTAATTGAATTTGTGTTACGTGAAAGAAACAAAGTCTATATCCGAACGCAGTGTGGAAGTAGATAGTAATTTCTCTTTTTAATATTACCTGACTCCATCTTAAATATGAAGTGATTTTTCAATATTGGCCAGGGCCACGCCAAGCGGGGGTTTTAGGGTGCTTGACACCCCAGCGGCAGGCCCTGGGGAGCGGCAAATTAAATACAATTATTTTATTATTTGCTGAATTTGGCTTTTTAGAGGCGGTAATTTTTGTCTGGCACCTCGGCGCCATAGTACCTTGGCGCAGCTTGGTGTTGGCTAATCTACGCAAAATATAACATCAAATGTCAAATTTGATCATGAATTGACAAATTCGCATGGTCAAGCTCTAATGAAACTGGCATTTTAAACTGATAAGTTATCTTAACCTACAAAATTTCATAAAATTCTGATTCACAATGTAAAAAATAACTGGTCAATAATCCCATTCCATCATTAAAAGTCACTAGATTTCAAAATCTAGTAAATCTACAAGAAATAAAGCATACCTATTCGCCATATTTATTACTATAAATTTGTTAAATTATTGGGAAATTATTGTTCATTGGGAAATACATGTAGAAGAAGATGAAGTAATAGATGAAATGAAGAAAACACCTCGACGATCATTGTTATTATTATTTATTGATTATATATTCTGATAATAATTAAATTACTGTTCTGTATGATAATGTTTTAGTTTTATTATGTTTTGCTAATATATACATTAAATTGCCTTAAAATATATTTATTTATTATATATAATTAATATATTATTATATATATTTTAATATATAAATTCTTTATTTACCCTAGGCCTTTCGGCGTTTAGGGTTTTAACCAATACATTTTAAAAAAATCATAATAATAACAAAATAAATAAAATAATAATATTATAGTACATTTTTTTACATTTTATGACTTCTTTCTTCTTCTTCTTCTACATTCTCCCTCCGGTGTTCCTCTCTTTATTCCTATTCTCTTTTCGGCTTCCGTCTCCGGTCTCCTTCCTTCTTGACTCCAGTTGTTCTTCCGCTCTTTCTTCGCTTCTCTTCCCTCTTTTCTTTCCACTTCCTTTACCTCTCTCTTCCTTCCTGTTCTCAGTTCTGTCTTACCTCTCCGCATTCCTTCCTTCTTTCCTCGAGTACTCTCACCCACCTTTCTCCTTTTCCTTCTTCACTCAACAGCTCCTTTATATCTCCCTCCCATTTTGTCAGCTTTCCACATCTTCTTGTTAGGTGTTCCAAGGATTCTTCCTCCTCCCTACACATTCTGCATAGCCTATCCTCTGTTTTTGCCCAATACCTATTACTCCGTTCTTCATTTCCGCATCTTAATCTGGCAATCCTTCTAACTCTGCCCCCTGCCTTTCCTCTCCTCCCTTTCAAATATTTAGGTATTCCTACCGTCCTTATCTCTCTATACCTTTTCACATTCCTGGAATTTTCTATTCTTACTGTTCTTTCCTGCTCCTGTACCTCCTTGTCTCTCCTCCTCAATTCTTCTACTATGTTTCTTCCTCCATTTCTCTTTCGCTCAGCTTCCCTTATGTCCATCCCACATCTCCAATAGTACTCTTTCCTTGTTTCTCCCCATTCCGACAGTTTACCCTTTTGTTCTTCCCTCAGTCTTTCTTCCCAGCATTCTCTTAATATTTTCCTTCTTTCGTCTCTTCTGATTTTCTCCTCATACTTCGCCGCCCTCGCCCCGGCATCCACTCTCAGCTTTTCCCTCTTCATTTCCTCTCTCACTATATATCCTGGTGTAGTTCTGTCTAATCCCATAATCCATCTCATGTATCCCTCTTGTACCCTTTCTACTATCTCCCATTCTTTCCATCCCCAGATCTCTACTCCGTACATGAGGATACTCTTCACTATCCCGTCAAACAATTTCATCCTCCACCTGATATCGTCGTCAAACCTCCTCTCTCCTATGCTCCATAGCTTCGCCATAACCATTCTTGCCTTCTTCACCCTCTCTATAACATGCTGCTCTGCTCTGTTGTTCCTCGTTAGAACATATCCGAGGTACTTCAGACTTTTTACCTCTTCAATTTCTGTCCCTGACCATTCCCATCTTATATTCTTTCTCTTTCCTCCCCCCTTTCCAAACACCATCACCTTCGTTTTATCTCTATTTACCTCCAGTTTTTTTCTTCTGAAGTACTTGTCCGCTCTGCCCATCATCCTCTTTAGTCCCTGCTCATTCTCTGCCATCAGAGTCAGATCATCTGCGTATCCCATTGTCCAATACTTCTTCCTTCCCCCCACCACTCCTCCGTCTTGCCCCTTCCTCATTGTATCTTCCAGGTCCGCTACATATACATTAAATAATGTTGGGCTCAACGGGCAGCCCTGTCTCACCCCCTTATTAACCCAAAAGCTTTCGGACTCTTCTTCTCCCACCTTCACCTTGCACCTCGTCTCCTCGTATATTTTTTTAATCCTATTTATCATTTCTTCCCTTACCCCTCTTCTTTCCAATACTTCCCACAATTCTTGCCTGTCCAATTTGTCAAAGGCGGCCTTAAGGTCGATAAATACCATATACACCTTCCCTATTTTCCTCTTTATTCTCTCAGCCACTATATGGTTTATCGTGTATATGTTATCTATCGCCCCCCTTCCCTTCCTAAAACCTGACTGCGTCTCCTCTTATATTTCTTTATCCTCTATTTCCTCCACTAGCCTCTTATTGAGCACTGTCGCATACACTTTGTACGCCGTGCTCATCAGGGTTACTCCTCTGTAATTACCTGCGCTATTCCTGCTTCCTTTTTTGTGGATGGGAATTATTAATCCTTCCCTCCAGTCTTCTGGGTATCCTTCTCCCTTCCACACGCCTCGGATTATTTCTGTCATCTTTTCCGCCACTTTCTCTCCTCCATATATCCATGCTTTATTCTTTATTTTATCAGGTCCTGCCGCTTTTCCCTTCTTCAGGCTCTTAATTACGCTCCAGACTTCCTCCTCTGCTGGTTCTTCTTCCTTCTCCTCCTCTCTTCTTCCTTTCTCTGCAGCTTTATCTTCCTCCCTTGCTTCCCATACCCTTTGTTCCTCATCGGGTTCTTCCCTTCTGCCTTCACTTCCCTCCAATAGTTCCATAAAGTGTTTCCTCCAGCTCCCCATAGTTATCTTCTTGCTAATTCCTACCTTTTTCTCTCTGGCCTTATTTCCACGCTTGTTTTTCATTATTTATCTTTTCGACTTCGTCCTGTTGCCTCTTCATGTGCTTTTCCTTTTCCTCCTCGCAAGTTTTTTTTTATTGTTTCATTTTTCCCTTGTATTCCTCTTCCGTCCCCCCTCCTTTTATTTTTTTCCTCCAGGCCTTTTGCGCTTCCTTTTTCGCCTTTATACAATTCGTTCCCCACCATGGCTTCTTCCCCATTTTTGGACTCCTCCATTTTCTCTTTTCCACCGCTCTCTCTATTCCCTCTCTTAGCTCTCTCCATCCTCTCTCCACCCCCGTTCCTTTCCATTCCATCTTCTCAATTGTTGCCATATATTTACTTATTCCCTTCTCCGTCCAGTTTTGTGTATCCTTTACCTCCTCTTTATCCTCTCTCTTTCTCCCCTTCCTTATCTCTACTACTATCGGTTGATGGTCTGACTCTATTCTCTCCTTCACTTCAAACCTGCTTATCTTTTCCCACGCCCCTTCATTTACTACGGCGTAGTCGATGGTTGATTTCTTCTCTCCCTTATAATACGTCCAACTCCCCTCTTCGTCCCCTTCTTTGTTTCCATTTAGTACACTCCATCCCTTCTCTTCCATCCATTCCAGCATAACCTCCCCTTCCTTATTTCTCTCTTTGTCCTTCGCGCCTCTCGTCTCTTCTTCTCCCTTCGTTTCCCACCCCCTCACTCCCCCCGTTTCTCCTATTCTCGCATTAAAATCCCCTCCCACTATGATCAACTCCCCCTCTCTCTCTTCCATTAATTTCTCATCCATCTCCTTCAATTTTGTTTTACTTCCTCCTCTATTGTACAGTGTGACTATTCGCCACTTTTCTTTTCCTATTTTCACTCTTCTCTCTTCTACTCCCTCAATCCCCAACTCTTCCTCGTCCTCTATACTCATCTCCCGTCTTACTCCTGTGATCATCCCGCCTTTCGCTCTGCCTCTTTTCTTTTCTTTCTCCGCACCTTGGAATCTCCACTCCCACCCTTTCGGCATCTTTCCTTCCCAGCTGTCCCATTCCGATTCCACCATCCACGTCTCCGTTAAACCTATTATCTCGAACTCCTTCAGAAACTCCCAAAACCCCTCATCCTTCCCTTTAATCCCTGCCACATTCCAGAAGATTGCCCTCACCCCCTCCCCTCCTCCTGCTTTCCCCTTCTCCTTCGACTCAACCCGCTTCTCTTCTACTTCCTCCCATTTTCGCCTGATGCCCTTTTTCTCTTTCCTCCCTCACTAGTTCCCTTATCTTTTTTTGAATTCCTCTTTCTTTCTTTCTTTATCTCCTCCTTGTCTTTTTCTCTTTGCCTATTTTGCTTTTCTATTGTTCGCATCCTCCTTAGAATCTCCTCCAGCATTCCTTCGATGTGATCTTTCCTACCCTCTGCCATTTCTTCATCTACCTCCGTACTTTCTCCATCTTCACTGCCTCCTCCATCTCCTGCTTTCTCCTTTATTGCCAGCGGCGGTCTTACTATCCTTCTTGGCCTTTGTGTCTCTTCTTCTTTTTTCTTATCTTCCTGCGTCTTCTCCTTCTTCTTCTTCCCGTTAACCCCTCTCCTCACCCAGTCCGACAAACACCCCACGCTGCTCGCTCTCTCTCTTGCTTCCATTCTCCTTGTCTACCCCCTCTCTTCCTCGGCAAAGAAAATGTCCCGTCTGGGTTTATTCTGCTGGCTTCTCTTCCTAGATGTCCTCTACCTTCTTTGGCTATGTGTGCTGCTTGTTGCAGTAGCCACAAGCAGTCAGGCGTCACAAATTCGGTTCTGCTTCGATCTTACTTAATTCCGGTCGAAACACAAATCTGTGCTAGCCCGACCTACTTGCTGCTATTCTGCGATAGATGTCATTCTTTCGCAAACTAGCACAGCCACACCCTCTTTACCGGCCTTTTATTTATTCCAATTATAACCTACAAAAATAATATATAAATAGATTATTTAAACAATACCCACGAAAAAAGTCACTGCCGAAAACCTCACTGGCACCTAAATCGCCTATACTAATATAGTCTACACTATTTGAACTGCTCGCTCACTAATTTATCACAAAATTCTCAATACAATCGCTGCCCTGCCACGCACGTCCAACCTCTCTCTCTAAAGCCTATATATATTTTAATTATTTTTATTACAAAAATCATTTTGACTGATATTTAAACGAAATTAATCTTAGTTTTATTCTTGAGCCTTTATTTATAAAATAATAAATACATTTTTTTTTCGATTTTGCTTTTATTTTTTTCAAAAATATATTGTCGCCGGAAATGCAGTCACTGCACTGAACGCCATAACTAGGCTTACCAAACGTCCCGGTTTGACCGGGATTGTCCCGGTTTGAAGGTATGGTCCCGGCCGGTTTGTTATTTTGTCCCATATATTTCGTAAACATTAAAAAGTGCAAAATATACACACAGTACAAAAAGTGCAGCCTCGGTAAATGACGATTATACCAGTGTGTCTCAATCAAAAACGTACCGCGGACCAGTATAATATATAATTTTCCAACGCGGACCACTAATAATAATTGTTGGTTCATTTTTTGCGAGAAAACAAATATATTTAATGTGTTACTGAATACATTTATTTTATTTGTAGAAAATCACATAAAGTTTACAGAAAATAAACAAAATATAAATTATTTATGTAAAAAATGTACGTAAAAATAAAAAAAACTGCAAAAACACATACAAAAATTTTCCTGGACAACTAAAATTTTTCTGCGGATCACCAGTTGAGAAACACTGGATTAGACAACTGTAGGCTATTCCAAACGTTTAGGCAGAACTATATTTTGAAATCTTGTAATTTTTATCTATTAATTCAGACTTTTAGTCATTTTGTTTAAGCATTTAATTCTAGCATAAATTTATTGTCAATATAAAATGTCCTTTTCATTGCATTTGAATTTCTTGTTATTGTTAATAAAAATTTCCCATTTATTATTTTCTTTGTCTTCAAAATATGGAAAAATGTATTAAAATCGTTTCCATGGTTTCACTGTTGAAATTTAAAATTTTCACATACCAAAAGTGAACATGAAATAACCCAAGCAAGGTCCCTTCTCCTGACAACCTAAAAGAACGAAATTTCCATTTAGTTCCGCCTAAAAGTTTGGAATAGCCCATAATTAAAAATAACAATTAATTTTTAAATAGTTTTCACGCTATTGATGAATATTAATAATAAGTTATTTTTAAATAAAAGTAGTTAAAAATTATTACTACGTAAATTTTGATTTTTGTTAACCACTCCGTTATTTATCATTTCTAATCATAAGTACTAGCGTAGAAGGCGTTACTTTCTGTTTTTAGCAAAATCTCAAAATTGTCCCGGTTTGAGAAAAAAATATTATGGTAAGTCTAGCCATAACTAAATTAGCTGCATAGATCTGTCGCTTGGTATAAATGCGCGTAACTTCTGTATTTTGAATTTTTTATAATACGCAGAACTGTTTATAATTACCCCCTAGTTCACATTTACCCCACTTGACCCGGTATTATGAAAAGCAAATTATACAGCAAAAAAATAAACATAAAAAAGCATAATAAATGAAGTGAAAATGATAGACCTAACTTGGTTAATACATTCATTGAAAGACATGTCGAATAAATTCAAAGTATTATTATTTAACGCTTCGTGACAGTCTATCAACGCAAGTATTGAACCCATAATTTGTTACATGACTTTTGCAATAAAACGGCGGCTGATACCGACGGCGAACGAGGTCCACGCACGTATACCAAGCAGCGGCGATGAAAGACAGGGGCACAGGCCCAGGGCGCCAGCTCTTAGGGGCGCCGAAAGAAATGCTACATATTCTTAAGTTATTATTAAGTTTTTCTATTTTTATTTAGTTCAAAAATATAAATTTTCATTTCTATATCAGTCTCGTACATATTAAATACAAAATTTAATTTAAATATGTACACATTTATTGATTATATAACAATATTCAGTCTTCGTTTGGACTTCTGCAAAATATATAAAGCATCATATATGCATATATTTGTATATAAATAACAAAGAAAGTCCATTTTTCAATCTTCTGACCTGTTTGAAGACGCTGTTTCAGAGATAGTTTTTTTAATAATTTAACGTATAAAATGATCGTTTAGCAGTACGTTGTTTACTCGTAACGTTACTAATATTTTAAACAGCTTTAATAGAGATATATTTGATTAACTATCACATTTAGATATACAATGGCACCTTGACTTACAAACTTAATTTGCTCCTGATCGCGGTTCGTATCTTAAAAAGTATGTATCTATAAACCCAATAGAAAATCAATTAATTCGTTTCCAGATTAAAAAATAATGAAGCAAATCCAAAAAAATTTAAAAAAACTATTTTCAACTAAATGAAGAAAATGCAAAGAAATGAAGGAGTGAAAATTATCTTTCTTTAAATTGTAAAAAATGAACAACTTTCTTGTTTCTGGTTTTGTGGTTCAGGAGTTTTGGATTCGTTACATGTACTATAGTACGTTCAAAGGTGAGTTTGCAGTACAGGGCATATGGAGTAGTTCTTTTTCATACTCTCTAATGGGTTTACACTATGACGCTATCCTTTTCTTGCTTGTCGACGTTGCCAGCTCTAAAACGCGCTGATCTGTGAAGACGCAGTATTCTACAAATGGCCATTTGTTTTTGTTGAGTGTTATTTTGATTTTTATAAGAGCTGATTTTTGTAAATCATACGAGTTTTTCATATTATTATAATTGACACATTTGACACTTTTACAACATTTGGCAACACCGCTCCCCTTTGCCATAAGAGCTATACTGCAAACTCATCTTTGAACGCACTATAGTAACCTGTCCTGTTTTTAGTACTAGGGAAAAAAGTTAATATAGTATAATGTAAAACAGGCTTTGATTCATTTAAAAAGAAAAACATCACGGTTCGTATTTAGAGGTCAAAATAGGATATGAAAATAGTTTGTACCTCGAAAAGTTATTTTTCTCGTATTTCGAGAGGTTTGTAAGTCGAGGTACCACTGTATCAGCATATTTACTTAACCATAATTAGTATTAGGTTAAAATGTAAAAATATTTAAATTGCAACTATCTAAATCAAAATAATATGTTTGAAATAAGGTTGGGAGGACCTAACCCCCCCTCTTTTCGATACGTAACTGTATATTGTAACAAAAGGGCGCAGTTTGGCGGGTTTGCCCCGGGCGCCAAAAGAGCTAGCTCCGGCTCTGATACCAAAAGACGAGATGCACAATGAGAGCGGGAGAAGAAAAGTCACAAAGTTTCTGGGTGATTAAGGGGGTGAGGCAGGGATGCCCGTTGAGCCCAACGCTATTCAATCTATTCATGGCTGTCGACTAAACCATGAAGTTCTTCCTGCAGGACTAACCGCAGGGAGGAAACCGCCATCACACGCCTCCGTATAGGCCATTGTTGGTGGACCCATGGACACCTCCTGCGAGGTGAAGAGTCACATGTGAGACGTGTAACACAGATTTGTCTATGTTACACATTTTAACTGAGTATTGAGTGTGTACAGTTCGAAGATTCGAAGAAGTCAGGGAAAGGTTAGGCCTGTGCTATGACCTGTCAGTTGCTTTAGGTGACGATTAATACTCATGGATACTCTTCCTGAGAGAATCGATCTTACTGTTTTATTTGTGAAGTCTTACATCTTATTTTAATGTGTTCTATTTAGAGACTGTGATATTCGATGGTAATTGGCTCCTTTACAGCCTGTTACCAAAACCCTGAGTTTGTTATATTTTTCGAATAGACTTTTTATCTTATTTATTTGTGTTTGTCTGTGCATGATTTCTCTTATTGAGTATGCGTATTTTTATTGACTTCATTTATTTATTTATTGTTTAATGTATTGTTTTTAATATGTAGTGTAGTCATTTAGATGGGCAGCGTTGAATGCAAATAGCCTTTGTTGCTGTGCTCCAAAAATTGCCCCTCTCCCCATCCAAAGACGCTGACTACTGTGGGCTTTTCGAAACCTTGCAGCTATAGTAATGGCAGAATTATGTTTCATCTTTGGTCCAGCTGCTTAGCAACTCATCACAGATTAATATAGGTGTACAACTTTGCTTCCAACGTTTTCCTATAGATGGATTTAGCGGTAGGTAGTGGTTTAAATAAATAGATCATGCAATAAACTTGGGCATCTGTTAACATAACCCCATAAAAGCATTTGTCGATTTTTGTCTGCATCATAAAGTTATTCTCGATTGTAAATGTCAGTTTACGAGCCAAATTCTCGTCATTTGCCGGAGGTTTTAATTTTCTGCTTCAGTATGAAGAAATCTGCGGCTGAGGCTCATCGAATGCTTTCAAGTACTTATGGTGAGGCCGATAATAGTGAAAGAACGTGTCGTGAGTGGTTTCAACGCTTCAAGAACGGTGATTTTCATGTCGAAGACCGGCATAGCGGTGGACAAAAGGTTTTCGAAGATGCAGAATTGGAGGCATACTTGATGAAGACTCGTGTCACAGTCAAGAAGAATTGGCACGATCATTGGGAGTGACTCAACAAGCAATTTCAAAACGCCTTAAAGACATGGAATGATTCAAAAGAAAGAAAATTGGGTGCCGTATGAGTTGAAAGCAAGAGATGTTGAAAGATGTAACAAATTTAAGGGGCGTTGGACGCCATTTTTGTAACGAATAATAAAATAAAATAAAAATTTTGGGTTGCCATTTTTTGTAACATAAGCTAATCTTTAAAAAGAAATGACACATAAAAAATTCAATCAAAATCAACAATAACTAAAATGATCAAGTAGATGTTAGTTGATCTGGCAAGTAAAGCGTTATCCAAAATATGAGGTTACACCAAAAACGCATTTACTTGACCGGTTAGCGACTAGCTTGGTAAAGTTAGAGATTCTATTCTCAAGGACTGGGAGATGAAATTTTAACAGTCTATATTTATTTATTTATAAGGGCGCCATAAGTTTAGATTGACGTCACTAAACCGGAGATAAACTTAAATCTTTTTCTAGTAGAAGTAGTTCTTACCAATTATCCCCAAATCGAGATTAATACATTGTGACTCAATAGGACTACCAAGCAATACTCGACAAATATGATATAAAGTAATCTTTATTAAAGAGTATCGTACATCATAAATTTTCATAAAAAAAAAATAAAGAAAATGTGAGATTTAATAAATGAACTTGAAGTTAAACAGATTAGGCTTTCCAGAGTGGAAAGTCTAAACACACGAATACTGAATCAATTCACAAATAATACAATAACTATTAATCAATATTGTCAAACAATTCGAGACCACATCTCGATCTATCTAAATAATGTGGTAACAAAATTGTCAAATAATAAGACCGGAGTCTTAACTTAAACTACATCAGATCAATTCTGAACTTAAATTCTAATCGAAATATCTAATGACCCAAAAATAACAAACAAAGTTTAACTGTCATTACGACAAGTGAAATGGTACAATTCGTAACCAATAGGCTGTTTTAACTGTGATGCCGGAACGTAAGCATACAAGTACTATTATCTACGAAGAAGGTTCATAAAATGAGACCTTTATTTACACCCTAGCCGCTCGGCTAATTTAACCGCACGCCGGGATGCGAAACGCACAGGTTGCAATGGTAGGTACCAAATCGTAACAAACAATCCACGATTGTGTCAAAACAAGACGTTTACGAATCGAAATCAAAACAAATATTCGAAACGTCAAATCAAAATAGCACGTAACCCAAAGGTACGGCTCGCAAATCAAAAACTATCCTTTCGGATGTATCCCTGATATAAAAGTGGTCGCTTGGGGAGGGAACGGATGCGATATCCCGTAACTGAACGATACACAGTAACGTCAGACTACCTCCTTCCCCAAATGAACAATAATATATCTCCACTACTCTAAACCACGGACAACAAATGTACAAATAAAACCGAAATCGTACTAACACGAACCGAAATGTAACTCAAATTTCACTGACAAAATGGCTCTACGACAGTATTTGGAGAGACCAACCTTAATTACTCTTAAATTAGAACCTGAGAGCTCTCTTACATAGATCTATTTAGAAAGTTAAGGTCTTTTGAACGTGGCAACAAACAAATCACAAACAAATTAACTCGTTTACATTAAATAAACACAAATACACGCCAAAAACGTGTGTCACAAGTTCTATAACCACGTACAAAGGAGCTTATAACTTTCGATAAACACTTATCTGCATACAAGTCGTCTTCTAGACAACGATTTTACACAAAATATAACTACGGTTGCGTCTTCCAGATGCTCCAGTGAAACATTGCCTGATGTACATGCAACACGAAGGAACTTCCTGTCCGCTAGCCCCAAAATAACTCCAAAGGAATAATATTTCGTCTCCCAGACGAACAACGGCTCTATAAATGTTTTTCACGTATTCGGCAGGGTACAATAACAGTTTCCAAATGATCCTACCGGTCCCAAAATAACGCTAAAAAATTAACGAAAACAACTGATAACCATGTGCTATATCTTGAAAATGAAAAACTTACGCGTTTAGATGTAATACGCCCTCAATATGACAAAATGCTTATGTCAGTCGATGGAAGAACTATTTCTCGATCAATTTATGCCTTTTAGTTGAATTAAATCCGGCCAGTTGAAGGGATGATATAAGATAAGATCGAACGTCGACCGCTCCAATCGAGGACAAAAACACAAGTGCCATTTTGTTTCTAAGCAATCTATTTTATCGATCCAAAGATCGGTTAGTTCACACGTTCTACATAGATGGCAGCACTGGTATCAAAACCACTTATATAAATATTGTGTTACGAAATAATTTACGTAACAAAGACATACCTGGAAACATTGAAATGAGAAGACCTACCCCACCCGCCGTATTCTCCAGCACTTCCGGTTTTAAGATGAAGTAAAAAAATTTGATCGATTCGTGGATTGCTTCAAAAGATGACCAGTTTTTTTAACCCGGGATTCGTATGCTGCCCGAAAGATGGGAGAAAGTAGTGGCCGGCGATGGGCAATACTACTTTGAATCATAAATGTATAACCAGTTTTTTACAATAAGGTTTTCGAATTTCGGGAAAAAAACGTCGGACGCAAAGTTGTACACCTAATAAAATTATCCTAAAAAAATTGCTAAACCAATGCTGGGCAGAAATAGAAAGAAAATTGGAGCAAAGAAAGATTGAATCCAAATGGGAAGTAAAAAGAAGAAAAAGACTTGAATATAACGGCTACTCAACAAGGGAGATATCTATAAAAAGGTTGGGAGGACAAGATGTGACACTGGAAATAAAAGATAGAATAAGGGATATCCAAGGGCAAGAAAGAAGCGAGAGCCTAACAAATTCCAGATACAACGGCAAATATGTAAAGACTTGGACGACACAGATACCAGAGTACCTAAAAACAAAAATGAACGGAGATAAGAAGAAAATAATAGCAAGATTTAGGTGCGGAAATGAGGAAAGGGAAAACGAATACTGGAGAAAAGATGAACAAAGAATGTGCAGGTTGTGTGGAGAGGAAAGAGAAACCATAGAGCACATACTGAAGAATTGCGGAGAAATGAAATATAAAGAAGAGACAAGAAAAGATGTGCTGTATGATTCAGGCCAAGGATGGACATGGATGGAAGAGGTCTTGGAGAGAAGAAGAAATTTGTAGCGAAGATACCTTAGTTAGCAATAATTATAGTTTTTTATGTGAAATATAAAGTTAATAATGCAAATATGTAGATTTAAACCGAAAGGTACATAAATAAAGTATTATCTATCTAATAAAATTATCCTCCTGGTTTTAAAATAGACTACAATACCTCTATACTCAATTTTGCAATCTCGAAAACGTGTCTTTACAAAATCTTGATAATTTATCTGAATTTAGTTGAGTACATGAATAAAACGTGTAGTCAGTACGTCAAGGCTGCTTTAATTAGTAGGGGTAATTAGTGAGCGCCACCCTAGCCGTATCACTACCACATCGCTTGAACGTGTGTGATGTCAAACACAGCCGCAGGCCACTCGCCATGTACTTGTTGACTATACGCTGTGGTTTTACACATAAAACTGCTTTTCCCTTAATTGTTTTTTATACCAAAAACAAACGCGTATTCTGAGCAACATGCTTTAATCTTTGTGATAACTAACAAGTGGCCTGTTGGGAATATTATCTCGTTTTAATCATTTATTCCTAACAAAAATTGTTTGGTTGCATGTATAACTACTCCAGATTTCTTGTTGATGAACAGAATTTCCATCTGTCTCGATATTTTATTGTTACGTGATAACAACCCGAATTTGATTTGTTACACAGAAAGGAGGGCAGAGAAAGGAGTAGAAGACAGGGAGAGGGTGGATGTTTGGTTGAGGGGTGAGAGGATGATGGTGACAGAGAGAGGGAGGGTAACAGAGATAAGGAGGGTGACAGTAGGGTTGTACATCGATGTTTAACATCGATGTTTACATCGATGATAACATCGATGTTTAACATCGATTTTAACATCGGCACCAATATCGATGTTTCCAATACATCGATGTTTTATTAATATTAAAAAAACCTATTTATTTATATTATATAGATTTTATTTAATAATGTAAAGATAAAATACGAAAAAAAGTAACTTGTAATACACAAAAAGCATTTATTAGATTTTTAAATAGAAATATTATTTTTTAATAGTAATTAATTTCACATTAACATTATCCAATATAACAATCCTAATTTGTTCCTACTATTTTTACATTTCTAAAATGAAATATTGCATTTTATTATAATACTAATATAGTAGTCTTAATGTTAATTTTATATTATTTAATATAAAAATAACATACTATCATACACTTTTTTTCACTTTTTTAAGTTGAAATACATATTACATTTTTTATAACACTAACATAGCAATCCTAATATTAATTTTACACTAACATTACAATATAATAATCCTAATAATAGTGTTATTAATAAATAAATTATAATTATATTTCCGAATACGGTAATTCCAGGGATTGGAGGAATAACAACTGGGAAAGTGTCAACAAGACTCAAAAAGCAACAAGTTTGTTGGCGTCGGTGGGCGTTGCATTGTTTGCAAAAATTAGTTAAAAATTAGTAAAAAAGATTCTTCTTATTTTTTTCTTATTCTGCTAACTGCTAAAAAGAATAAGAACTAACACTATTAGTATTGTTGTATCACAATAGATGGCGCTTATATTTTGTGTACTAATATTAATATAAATTAAAATTTTAAGATCCAGCGCTCTAGCAGTAGTTTCCGAAGTTTAAACATCGATGTTTTTAAAACAAACATCGATGTTTTCGATACATCGATGCTTTTTTCCCATCCCTAGGTGACAGAGAGACGCAGGGTGACAGAAGGTTCTAGGACACATACTCCCTGAACAAATATTCCCCGGACATAAACCTCCGTCAAAAACCCCCTAGACCAGGCATGTGCAACCTACGGCCCGCAGGCCGGATCCGTCCCGTTGCCTTATTTTGTCCGGCCCGCGAGTATATCTTTCTTTTCAGAGATCAAATGCGGTTAAACGGTTGATGTTGATGTGGAACAAACGCCACTTTTTCTGCAAATGGAACTACTTGAGCTACAGGAGAACGCAGAATTTTAGTAAAAAATGAAGGACATTTCACGTATTGAGTTTTATAAGAAATATTTTTGAGTTGACAAACCGAAACTCACAGCTTTAGCTCAGAAGAGAATTACACTCTTTGGAAGTACTTACAAATGTGAGCAGTTATTTTCTAGCTTGAAGTTCGTTAAATCAAAGACAAGGATTCGCATCTAGAAAACACATTGCGTGTTGCTACATCAGTTGTTTCCCCGAAGATTGACAAACTTGTGAGCAATATGAAGTCCCAACCGTCCAATTAAAATTAAATAAACACTTTGTTCTCATTTAACAATATTTATGCATTATAAATGATTTTTTATCTGTGAACTTACATTTTTTTTTTTTTTTTTTGTATAGTTTAGAAAAGTTAGAATGTTTTATTTTTTTATAATAAAGGCAATTTCAGTGAAGGAGTTTTAAAAAATTGATGTGAAGTGTGAATTTTCACACATTTCTGGGTTTTGCAGGTATTTAGTAACTGAACGATGATTATTTGGGATGTCAAAACAAATTTTATGTCAAAATATTTTTTTATGAATTTTAATTCGAATGCCTAATACCATTATTTAAGTTTCTAAATATATGCAGTATTTTTTTTTTTTATACAGCAAAGTTCATTAATATTTTGAAAATGCACCTATGGCTTCCATTGGTTGCTTACATCATAAGTCCCGCCCTTTGATTTCGTCAAACATAGAATTAAATTATAATTTCAACACTTTCCACTGGTTATTAAATTTACGCTTTTAAAAATTAAATGCAACATTTACCAAATATAACTAGAATTTTAACAAAATAATTTAAACAAAATAAAAATGCAAAAAAAAAACAAAAAATAAAATCAACAGAATTCGAACCCTAGTTTGCAAGTTAACTTATATTATTAAGCGTACGACAAATCCAACCACGCCACGAGAACTACTGATCTGCTATGTTACACAACGTATTAAATAGTTAACATATTTTAGTTAAATACACAAAAAATGCGTTTTTTTCCGAAAACATAATCTGATCAAAAATTCCTGTTGTACTATTCCGGTTCACACCAATGTACATTACTTAGAATTTTTTCAGATTTTTAGTTTAAACCATCTGGGCTACAGGGTGTGGGACAAAAATTTTTTTGCACAGTTTTGGCAAAAATCGCATCAAAATAGTTTATTTTGCAAAAATACCTATTTAAAAAAAATATTTTTTTTTTCGATCAGCACATATTTGTTTATATTTTTAGAGGGATATGTTTTTTAGATGTTTTACTATTTTTCCTATGTGCGGGTCAAAGAGTTGTATAAGCATGCCAAATTTCAACTCTCTAGGTTTAGCCGTTTGGCTACAATTTTTACCGAACAGACAGACAGACGACAAAATGACGGTATAAGGGTTTTTTGGTCATACCTACAAAACCATAAAAAACCGATGATTCTAAAAAAAAAAAATCCTTGCCCGCGAATATACTTCAGATCGCTATCCGACCCGCGGTTTTTTGGAAGTTGCACAACCCTGGCGTAGACATTAACCCCTCGTGCAAAAAAACCCTTACAATGGACCCCCCGTAAAAAAAAGACTGACAATTAACCCCCATACAAAAACCTAACCTAACACAAAATACATTGAAGATTTTTAACATAAACACGGATTGTGTTCACATACACATATTGCTGTGCGCCAAAAATTTTAACTAACTAACTGTTCACATACAGTGGAATAATTTATATCATATTTTTTATTTAAAATTGGGGCGGAGTTTTTTGCTCGGGAGTTATTTGTCAGGGGATTTTTTTGAACGGAGTGTTAATGTCCAGGGGGGTTTTGACGGGGGATATATGTCCTGATACCGTTAGAAAGAGAGAGGAAAGGTGACAGAATGAGGAGTATGCTGACAGAGAGATAGAGAAAGTGGGTGACAGATATAGGGTGATAGAGAGGGAAGATTACACAGAGAGATATAGGGGTGGAAGTCATAGTGCGTTAGATAGGTGGGAGATAGAGAGAGTGGTTCACCCAGAGAAAGAGGTTGGACGATGAGAAAGAAAGGATGATGGAGACAGTGGATGAAATGGGAAACAGGGTAACACAGATAGATAGAGCGGAGAGATGCACAGGGTCAAGAGAGGCAGAGAGCGGGTTGGGAGACAGAGATGGAGGAAGAAAAGAGAGAGAGAGAAAGAGAAAGATGTAAAATAATGTATTAATAAATTAGTGTTAACTGAATCTCCGTCTTCTCACTATCCTTCAGGATACAACAATAAACTGAATATTACTCAACTTTGGGTGGCAACCCAGGTTTTAGGAACTAAGGTTCTAAAAAGGCATATTTCGTAGTGCTATGTCAAAAATTAAAATTATCATGGTATTTGAGAAGGCACATAAAGAAGAAATGATATTAGCACTTAAACAAATTTTTGACTTACTCAACAACCATTTAATTTTCTCTGGAAGCTTAATGGTAACTGTATTAAATGGGACGTGTTTATCACGTACGATATTGATTGAGCAGAGTTTCTTGTGTAGAAATTTGTCGAGTCAATAAAGTTAATCCTAACAAGTTAGCTTCTGGTCGTGATATTTATTTTTAAACCACTCCCAACACGACTAATTGTATCAAACATTAAGTGCGAAATGCCACGAAGTCAAAAAGTTTTAAAACTGTTGTATAAAAGTCATATTTTTATTTATTTAATATTACTATAATATGTAGTGTGATTTGTAAAATATGTGGATCAACATGAAAATTGATACGTTGGATTATGTTTGCAACGGGTTGCGGAATTTATCTACCGGCCATTTTACTCGTCTTGTCATACGTTGTGATTTTGGAATTATGAATTTGATTCGTTCTTGGAGCGGAAAGCTTTATCTACAAAAAACGCTGGGATATATTTAAATCAAATACAGAGTGGGGCATAATTGAGTGCCATATTTCAAATAATCACTGAATAGGCCCCTGACCAGGTAGAGCGGCGCGATTGATCCCATTAGGTGGGGTGAACGACAAGGTTTCAGTAGTAAACATGCCGTGGTCGGGTGAACAACGTGGCTTCATCCTGGAGGCTTATTTCAAACACGCTGAGTCTGTGACTGCGACGGAGAGGGCATTTCGCAAGCGCTTCTGTTTCGGATCGGAAAACGATTTTGAAATGGGTCCATAATGTAAGGGCAACGTGATTTACAAATGTTAAAAAACCCGCTGGGCGTCCCAAATCCGTGAGGACACCTGAAAACATCGGTGCAGTCAGAGCGTCAATAGAACAGTCTCCAACGAGTTCTGCTCGGAAACATGCCTCTGCACTTCGGATATCGGTTTGAACGGTGAAGCGAATTTTGCAAACTGACCTTTAATTGCACCCTTACAAGATTATGATTGCTCAATAATTGAGACCAGCAGATTGGGGAAGACGTAGAGATTGCTGTAATGTAATCCTTTCAGCTGTTTCTCCCAACGGTATTGTGTGGACTAGCGACGAAGCGCATTTTCATCTTTCTGGAACAGTAAACAAGCAGAATTTTCGTTACTGGGCTGCTAAAGTCCCCATTTTCTACCAACGAGCTTGAAGATAGTGGCGTCACTGTTACTGTGACTTTCGACCGATACTGCGACATATTGGAGATTTGTTTACGCCCCAAAATGGAGGAATACGATACAGATGGTTTCTGGTTCAAGAGATGTTCCCTGGTTGACTGATTTCCTTACGAAAAGCCGTTGAATCCCTCGCTTCCCTGACTTGATCCCCTCCGACTTTTTCTTATGGGGGTACCTCAAGGCAGAGATTTTTATACATCGTCCTCGAACCCTACAAAAACTCAAGGAGGCCATTTATGAGAAAATCGCCGGAATTCCTCTAAATATGCTGGTAAGAGAGGAAGAAAACTTCAAGAAAGGGCAACATATGTGTATCGACCGTCAAGGCCAACATTTGGACGATATAATTTTTAAAATCTAAAAAAAAAAAAAATACTTATTATATGTACTTTGAATAAATATATATTTTTTCCATTACTTGTACCGTTTTTTTACTGACCGGCAACATATATAAGGGAGGTATTGTGATCATAACGTTTTGACTATTTTTAGCATGATATCTGTCGGTCTGTCTGTCCGTCTGTATGTCTGACTGTCCGTCCGTCTGTCTAAAAGGATTTGCAAATTCGGCTAAAGGATTTTCATGAAACTTCATATTTAAGTACTTTATTCTTTTTTTCTCGACCTTGTTGATAATTTGAAAGTTAATATTTTCGGGAATTAGGTCATTAAATAAAAATTACAAAATGTTGAAAAGACCGGTTTCGAAAATAGTATATTTTCTTCTTCAGTTTATCTATTGAATAATATTAATAAATTTAGTATGTATTACATAATATTGTACATTCATGTGTCTAAAAAAATAAGTCTAAAGTACTTACTCAATCCAAAACTAAGTGTATGTACTCTTCACACCATGCTTCCAAAAAAATATAATTGGAGACCATCTCATACATCCAAATAAATAATAATAAATAAAGTTAAAAGTTTTATTATATATTTTTTTTTATAAACGGTAAAAAAGAGTTAAAATGTAAAAAATAAAAATATCACAGTGTATTATCACATGTCTGAACGTCTTGAAAGTTGGTGGCATAATGACTAGTTGAAACCAAATAATTGCAAAATATTAAAGATGAATTAAATTCGCGCATGTGTACTATCTTTAATGTATTTAATAATGTAATTGTAGCAATTGTTTAAACTCTAAACATCTTGTTGTATGTTAATATTGTTCTTATTATTTTTTATATATATCATTTCTTTTATTAATCTTTTATGATAATTCTCTTCAGTGTCTAATATTTTAAAATTATCAAAATTGAACTTGTGCTTATTTTCCATGCAATGATTAGGAATGGGTAAATTTTTATAATTCTTTATGTCTTGTTGCTGTTGTTTAATTCTTTTTTCTACATATTGTTTGGTTTGACCAGTATATGTAGCCGGACAATTGTTACATTCTAATAAGTATATCGCATTATTAGTTTTCCCGACATGATCTTTATCTTTAAGTTTAGAAAACAAAAATTGAACGGTTTTTAGGGTTTTGTAGGTATGACCAAAAAACCCTTATACCGTCATTTTGTCGTCTGTCTGTATGTCTGTCTGTCTGTCTGTCTGTCTGTCTGTCTGTCTGTCTGTCTGTCTGTCTGTTCGGTAAAAATTGTAGCCAAACGGCTAAACCTAGAGAGTTGAAATTTGGCATGCTTTTATACAACTCTTTGACCCGCACATAGGAAAAATACTAAAACATCTAAAAAACATACCCCCCTAAAAATATAAACAAATATGTGCTCATCGAAAACAAAAATATTTTTTTTTAATTCTGAGTAGGGTATCAAATGAAAGCCCTTAGTACGTGGATTAACGATCAAATTTTTATTTTTGCAAAATAAATTATTTTGATGCGATTCTTGCCAAAAATGTGCAAAAAAATGTTTGTCCCACACCCTGTAGCCCAGATGGTTTAAACTAAAAATCTAAAAAAATTCTAAGTAATGTATATTGGTGTGAACCGAAATAGTACAACAGAAATTTTTGATCAGATTATGTTTTTGGAAAATAACGCATTTTTTGTGGTTTTTGGTTCACAAAGTACAAAAGTTATACCAATGTAAGACACTCACATGCATGGCGTGCGATGGCTACATGCGTTAGAGCACTCTTAAACTGGCTGGAATACGAAGGGTTTCGAGTTCGAGTACACGGAGTGAATTTTATTTTTTCTGTTTTTTTTTTGCATTTTTATTATGTTGAAATTATTTTGTCAAAATTCTAGTTATATTTTGACAAATGTTGTATTTAATTTTTATGAGCGTAAATTTAATAACCAGTCTTATTATATGATTAACAGACGATAAATTATTTTAAAAATATCGTTCATTTTGCCGTGATTACTACAAAGTAAAATTTGTCCTACACACTCAGCATACCGCCTTCACTTATTATATACCTGCGAAACCCTGAAATGTGTGAATATTCACACTTCACATCAATTTTTTTATATTTGTATGATATATTGATTTTCTTGTTTTTAAGAACATTCTTTATGTTTTGTGTCAGTTTGGGAATGAAAGTTATTGAACAATATTTAATATTAGTAGATTCATTAGCATTTCTGATTTTTTCTGTATTTAATATGTTATTAGTGAGCTTTTTTGGAAAATTATTGCTGGTTAAGATTTTACTTATATTGACTTTTATTTCTGTATGACAGTCTGAATGTGTTAATTTGAGTGCCCTGTTTTTTAAATTGTATGCTGAATTTATTTTTTGTTGATTGATGTGTAAAGAATTGAAATTTAAGAAACGATCTGATGTTATCTCTTTTTTGTACCATTTCGTTTTGATAGTATTACCGGTACGTATAAGTGTCATATCTAAGAATGGTAGCTTGTTTTCATTTTCAATTTCTATAGTAAATTTTAAATTGTCATCATATGTGTTAAAGTAGTTGGCTATAGTACTATTATATTCTTTGGGTATAATCAAAATAAGATCATCTACATATTTTTTTATTAGTGTACAGTTAAATGGTAATTTCTCTAAGCAGTTATCAATTAAATCGTTCATTACTAAATTCGCAAGGGATGGGCTACTGGGACTCCCCATACTTGTGCCAAAAATTTGTTTGTATGTACTATTATTGAATTTAAAATAACTACTATCAAAAATGAACTCTATACATTTGATAAACATGTCTTGGTTAATTTCTGTATACAATTTAAATAGTTCCCACTTTTTTTTTATAACATCAATGACCAAATTTTTGGGTATATTGGTAAATAACGAAACTACATCTAATGAAATCATATTACTGTTATTTTGTAATTCTGGAAGATTATCTAAAACGTTTTTAAGTTCAAAAGAGTTTTTAATATCATAGTCACTATGTAAATTGACCTTATTAATAATTTGTGTGAGAAATTTTGATAATTTATAATTAGGAGATCTGATGCATGACACAACAAGCCTTACTGGAAAATTATTTTTGTGAGATTTAATTAAGCCATAAAATTTAGGTGAAACTGCATTATAAGTTTTAAGAAATTTACTTTGATTGTCATTAATCATTTGTTTATCAGTTAATTCTTTAATAATTTTATTGTTTTTATTTTAAACTATCTGTATTCATATTTCATATTCATATTTAAGTTTTTGACATCAATGGCACGAGTTGTTTAACTTTTGGTAAAAATCGGTTGACTAGAAATGGGAGTTTACTCGTGTCGATTTTAAGATTTTTGCGAATATTTCATAACAGAAAAATATTTCGAAAAAAATTATTTAACAAAAGTTGCTATAAGAGCAATAACTAACAACTTTTATTTGAAATATTTTTTGATAAAACGAAAAATTTATGAAATATTTTTCGAAATTTTTTCTAAGTATCTATTTTTTCATACTTATAGGTAACGTTTCCATGGTCATGATAAATAATATCTCTGTTATAAAATATTAGGCCAAGTTATTTCTATTCTGCTGTTAGAATGTATTTTATACAAGTACTTTGTGATGGCGGTCGGTCCTGTGGTGGCCACAGCTGATTTTTAGAATTCTCCTCGGAAATGTGGGACTCCATTATGCTTCTCCTTGTAGTTTATTAACGGTCTAGTCATTCAGAAATCCTGCAAACATGTTTTATTTATGCGTCTGATTGTGATGGCTGTAAGTTAAATTCAGATTAACACATTTATAGAGATAACGTAAGTTTCTACTCAAATAATATCAAATCTACACTTCCAAACTAACCATGTGATCCAAATCTTGCCATATCATTGTTAAGACTAGGATCTTGTACCTCATTATATGCAATCACTAATGCGTTGCTATTTTACTAGTACAGGTTTATTACTCACGTATATAGTTTGATAACCTAGCCTAGAGCTCTGCACGGGCCGGGCTCAAGCCCTCGGGCCTAGACCCGGCCCGGCCCGTGGGCCCAGTAATCTTAAATTAATTCGGGTTCGGGCCTCATATTATTTGGAATAACGGGCTTATTTCGGGTTAGATAAAAATAATATGTTTTATGAAATTTATTTTCATTAATTTTTTATTCAATGATACCGAAATATGTATCATTAATTTTTATCATTATTGAAATTCGTAGAATACGTATATCACTATTATGTTTATAATAGATATTTTAGCTTTGTTTATATTTAAATTGACCATCAATTAGCGTAGTGGCAATTTTGTAATGAAAAATTTTTAGTGCATATATTTCATAAAATAGCTTTGTTCTTTTGGCTAATTTTTCGCCAACTGAAGATCTATATATATAAAAGGCAGTGTCCTCACTGACTGACTGACTGACTCATCACCGCCTAGCCCGAACCCCTTGGCCTAGAAACTTGAAATTTGGAGAGTATATTCCCTCCATGACGTAAGCACCCACTAAGAAGGGATTTTTCGAAATTCAACCCCTAAGGGGCGAAAAGGGGTGAAATGTGATTTCACGGATTCTTTAATATCTCTTCGGGTCGATGGGATATCGACTTAGTTTTTGCTTACAAAGATTACCCATACAAATGCCGAAAAACTTATTTCAGGATTTTGTTCTAATCAACCCCTAAAAGGGTGAATCTACATTCGGACTTAGCTATACATCCCATCGTATTTCCTGTAGTTGTTGAGTCATAACATTTATTTTTGGCTGATGGTTGTCTTTTTTCAAAACCTCGAAATGGTTTTGACAATTTTTTAAAATTGCACCCCTAAAGGATGAAATGTGATTTCAAGGATTCCTTAATATTTCTTAGGACCAATAAGTTATGAGCGATTTGATTTTTAAAAACTTATTTCGGTATTTTATCCTAATCAACCCCTAAAGGGGTGAATCTACATTCGGATTGAATTATACATCCCGTCATATTTCCTGTGTTTGTTGAGTCATAACATTCCTTTTTGGCACATAGATGTCTTTTTAAAATACTTCGAAATAATATTGACAGTTTTTTAAATTTTCACCCTTAAAGGGGTAAATGGGTATTTTTTATTCGATAGAATGTTTTTTGAACATAGATACATGAAATTTGCAAAATATATTCCACTAAGAAGAGATTTTTCGAAAGTCGACCTCTAAGGGGTAAAAAGGGGGTGAAATATGATTTCAGGAATTCCTCAATGTCTCAATCAGATATCGACTGGGTTTTTGCTTACATAGGTTACCCATACAAATGTTCGCAACAGAAATTCAGGATTTTGCCCTAATCAACCCCTAAAGGGATGAATCTAAATTTAGGGTGAATTATAGAATCCTTACATAGGTTTCTATTAAATAAAAACCTACATAGCTATTTATTTAAAATATTTAGTAATCGTTTTGACAGTTTTTTAAAATTTCATCCTTAACGGGGTTAATTGGTTGTTTTTATTCGATAGAACGTCCCTTGACATAGAGACATGAAATTCTGGAAATATATTCCCTCCATGACGTAAGCACCCACTAATATGGAACTTTTCAAAATTCGATCCATAAGGGGGCTGAAATGTGATTTCACGAATTCCTCAATATCTCTTAGGACTATTGAGATATTGACTTGGTTTTTGCTTACAAAAGTTACCCATACTTAGTTAAACTTAAACTTATTTTAAAATTTTACCCTAACTAACTCCTAAAAGGATGGATCTGCATTCAGGGTTTAGAACCCTTCGTATTTCCTTCGTTTGTTGAGTTATAACATTTATTTTTGGCATATATGTCTTTTAAAAATATTTAAAATGTTTTATAGTTTTTTTTTTACTCAGTTTGACGTAAGAACCTACTAAGAAAGGCTTTTTCGAAGTTCGACCTCTATGTTGTGAAAAATAGTAAAATGTTTTTTCACGGATTCCTCGATATCTCTTAGGACTAATGAGATATCGACTAGGTTTTTGTTTACAAAGGTTACCCATACACATGTTTAAAAACAAACTGAGTATTTTACACTATTGACACTAATGAGATCGTCAATATACCATAGCGAAGCACGGGTGCTCAGCTAGTCTTACTATATAATGAAAAACAAGAAGTAATTTATGATGTGCGTAGTATGATTGAGGAATACAAAAATTATCAAAGTAAAAATAATTCCGTTTTAACAGATTTGAGGACAAATTTGCAGGAAAGCAACGTTCTCGATGTACCGCTTGATAAAAAACCTACATTTTTGGACTTTATATCATATCAAGATACTACAAATACAATAGGAACAAAAATTGACGAAGTTGAGAGCTATATGAATTAAAATATAAATGAGCAAATTGACCCCAAAAATGTGTTGGATTGGTAGAAAAATCACTATCATGAACTTCTAAATTTAGCAAAAGTTGCAAAATGTGTACTTGTATCCCTGCTAGTAGTTTGGCTTGGGATAGAAATTTTAGTGTAGCGGGCTTAACCGTGCAAAATAGACGGACAAGTTTAAGTAGTGATAGTGTGGATTCCATTTTATTTTTACACAATAGTTTATAAAAAAAACTTTTAATAAATAGTTTTAGAAATAATTGAACTGTTAGCAAAAAAACTTCAAACATTAAGAGTGCCGTGTAGCGTGTAGGAAAAGGTGAGAGAAATTTTCACGATTTTATTATATTAAGAATATTACAAGCGCACTTTTGATAAATTGCATTAGCATCTGCATTTTAGACGTGGTTAATTTATTGGCAAAACATGTTGTTAAACGCCCTAAATAAATAAATAAAAATTTTGAAAAACATTTTTTTCGGGTTTTTTACGGGCCTAGTTAAAAATTATTCGGGTTCGAACCGAGTACGGGTAGTTAGTTTTGAAAAAAATTCAGGTTCGGGTCAGGCCGGGTTTTAGACACTACGGGCCGGGCTGGGTAAAACATAAAAAATAGGCCTGTGGCTCTAACCCAGTGGTTCCCAAACTTTTCCCGGCGCCCTTAATGTATCCGAATTTTTCTGCGGCGCCCCAAGTCAAAACATTGGTCTAACTAACGCAATTGGAGGAATATTGGAATATTTCCGCGGCGCACAAGGTTTGGGAATTGCTGATATAGATAAGAAGTAAGTATTAGTTTATTAAGATAGTTAAAAAAATAGGGACAGGCTAACATTTCATCGGTTGAGCCTTATTATGGACTGTTGTTTTTAATTTTTTTTGCTGCAAATTTATTTATTTATTTATTTATTATACCACAAAATGTCAAAAAAGATTTTTTTTTAAGGCCTAACCCAGTGGTTTTCAACCGGGGTGCCACGGCACCTTGGGGTGCCGCAACATCAGTTTAGGGGTGCCGCGAAATACAGTGTAAACTGTAAACTATCCCAACTAAATCCATCTAAGAATTAATATTTTTATGTATTAGTAAAAAAAAATATTTTATACCGAAAATAGAAAACGTACGGCCCTGTGCCTCATAACTTCTAAATATAAAATATGTAACATACAAAACTATTTTTGTGGAGCATTATCATGGCTTTAATTACGTTTTTAGTTCGAATTTCTATTTACTGAATGAATGAATGAATTCTTTTTTTAATTTGGAAGATAACAAGAATTTTGCATATTGCTTTCAAATAGGGTTTGGGAATACCCGGTCTTTTTAGACTCGGCGAGTCCGAATCGAGTCTACAATTATTTATCAGATCCGAGTCTAATGCAAAGTAAAATTTTTGTTAACGAAATATTTCATTTATTAAGAATACAAAATTTAGAGCTTTGATATATGAAAAATTATGAAATGGTCATATGTGACATATTATAGATGAGACGTGTTTATGAGTGAATCGGTTACTAACATTGGTGATAAAAAAGTGAAAAATTACTATAAAACTTATTATAAATACTAAAAATTTCCTTTGAAATGATAAATAAGGTGATAAACTGTGATAGTGACACTTTAGTAGCAAATAAATAAGAATAATATGCTAAACAATGCTGTATTAACTAGTGGTATAATACAAAATAGTTATAATTGAGCAGACTAATATTAGGGTAGTGGTTAGCGTAACAGACTATAATACAGAAGGTCCATGGTTCGACCCCCATCGCGGCGGGCATAAACATTTTTTATTTATTTTTTTGTGTATTCTTTATTATTTATTTATTTTTTAAAAAAATAATATAATAATAATTAATAATAAACATAATTATTTAAAAATAATATTCATAAAATTAAATTTTTAAAACTTGTCCATCAGCGGAGGTGAGTGTTTTTTTCAATTTTTTCAATTAATTCACAAATCAATCATATTCCATAAATATCTCCATATTTTCACAATACAAAAACCACATAAATTCCTGGCCCATTAACCTCAAAATCAGAGTCTGGCAGTATTCACTAACTAAATTAAAAATCAACACCTAACTAATTAACAACTACTGCCCACCATTGATGGAAAGATTAAACAAGACGGGTCAAGGACAACAGTAACATCTAGCGGGCGGGTGCGGACCCTGCCCATAACATAAAAATAAAAAAAAAAATAAATAAAAAATGGCGCAATCAAAAATAAATGAAAATAATTTAATAAATAACACTATGAATTATGCAAACGTTGTTAAAAAACCAAAAGATAAAATACCAAATGATAACCAGGGAATTATTATCAACACAATAAACGAAATCCACACACAAGAATATGTACTAGCCATAGGCGCACTAGTAGGACCAGACAAGATTATGCAATACTTCAAAGTATCAAGCAGACGTCTACTCATATTCTTCAACAACAAATTAACAACGGATAATCTAGTAAAAAAGCATAAAAATATAATTATAAAAAACAATACGGTCACAATCAGACACCTCCTATCGCCACACAAACGCATAGTTATATCCGGAGTTTACCCAACCGTACCTCATGACGTAGTGGAAAATGCACTACAAGAAATGGGGCTTAAACTAACCTCCGAAATGACCTTCCTAAGAGCAGGAATGCAGGAGGAAGGATTCCAACATATATTAACAGGTAGAAGACAAGTCTATATAGAAAACAACGAAAACACAATAATTCCAGAAATTCTTACAATAGTTTACCAAAACAAACCAAACAACCTCTACATAACCGACGACTCATTTTACTGCGCATTTTGTAAAAAATACGGCCACAAAGATGAAAAATGTAAATTTAAACAAAAACAGCAACAAGAACAACAATCACAACAACAACAACAATCACAACAACAACAACAACCACAACAACAACCACAACAACAATCACGACCACAACAACAACCACAACAACAACAACCTCAACAACAACAACCACTACAACAACCACTACAACAACCACTACAACAACCATTACAACCACAACAACAAGAACCACAACAACAACCACAACAACAAGAACTGCAACAACAACCACAACAACAACCACAACAACAAGAACCACAACAACAACCACAACAACAAAAACCGCAACAACAACCACAACAACAAGAACCTAAGCAACAACAACAACAACAACAACAAGAACCACTACAACAACCACAACAAGGAGAACCACAACAACTACAACAAAAATTACAACAAGCAGAACAACAATCACAATCACAGCGATTACAACAACAATCACAACCGCAACGATTACAACAACAACCACAACAACAAAAACCTCAACAACAACAATCACAACAACAACAACCACAACATTCACAACAAGTTCAAGAACAAGAAGGACAAGAACTACAACAACAACAAACCCAAAAACAACAACAAGCAAAACTCGATACTACGGAGAAAAAGTGCCCAACAATAACCAATCAAGATGAAAACGAGAACATAAACGCTAACAACAAACGACCAATCCTCTCAGCAAGCAGTGCGGAGAGTATAGACTCAATTAGTTTATCTCAAGACGACACATTCAAAAATCCACATGAGTCAATACACAACACAACAAAAACCAGAAACAAGAAATCCAAACGAGCATTAAGTCCTTGTACACCGATTGAAGACTGGCTAAAACCAGCGCAAAAACTTTTCGACTCGCCAAAATTCATAATAACATACGAACAATTCCACAGTTTCATAGATAATGTATACAACAGCACAGATCCACTAAAAACTGCCCGAGAGTACACAGAAGATATCAAAGGCCTGTTATACATGATGACACAGCTCAACAGCTTCACGAATAACAGATCTGCCAAAATACGCCTAACGAAGGCAACAAACAGAATTCAACAACAACTAATAGACGAAGAAGAACCAAACCAGGAGTCCTAAAAATCAAAATGGCGACAATAATGCAATGGAATTGTAATGGCCTTATAGCCCACCTTGCCGAAATTCAACAGCTACTAGCCAATAAAAGTCCAGACTTCTTCTGCTTACAAGAAACCAGACTGACCCCAAACAACACCATAAAACCAAATGGATACAACGTAATAAGAAAAGACAGAATAACAGCTAACGCGGCAAGTGGAGGAGCAGCCATATTAATAAAAAACTCTTTTCCGTTTGAAGAAATTAAAATGCAGACAACCTTAGAAGCCGTAGCAATTAAAACGTACCTAACAGATCCCATAACAATATGTAGTATCTACATCCCACCAGATTCCAAAATAGATGACGCGGATATAGAGAACATAAAAAAACAACTCCCTAGACCAGTAATATTTACTGGAGATCTTAATGCCCACAACACACTCTGGGGTGCAAAACGCAACAACAAACTGGGACAAATAATAGAACGAACTTTAGATGACCTTATCTTACTAAACCCAAACGGAGTCACCCACTTCTGTTCTCGAACAGGCGGATTCTCAAATATTGACCTGACCTTTTGCTCACCACGAATATACACCAATCTCACTCACGAGACATTGCTATACTCCTACATCCACGGCCACTCTCCCACCATAATAACTTACCACCACTCTAATGGGCCACATAACAACAATAAACCCACAAACGAAAAGAAAAAATGGAAACTGGAGAGCGCCGACTGGACAAAATACAGAGAAATCCTCTCGCAAACAATAACGGATATACCGGTAGAAGAAGACGTAGAAAATACAATAAAACAAATAACAACAGCCATAATATACGCAGCAGAAGAACACGTCGGATACAAAAACCCAGGAAAAAACAAAAACGCACCATGGTGGAACCAAGAATGCGAATTCACAAAAAAAGAAGCAAATAAAAAATTATACCTATATAAAAGACACCCAACAATAGAGAACCTAATAGAGGTAAAAAGAACAAGAGCCAAAGCTAGAAGAACAATTAGGGAAGCAAAAAAGAAATCTTGGCAAGAATATGTTGGCAAACTAAATAAAGACACACCCATAAAGAACATCTGGGAAGCTATTAACCGTATAAAAAGAAACAAAAGTTCAATACATATCCCACTACTGAAAGAAGGATCCAATACCATCGTAGACCACAAAAACATTTCAAACTATCTGGCAAACACATTCGAAACAATCAGTAGCGACTCCAATTACTGCCCCAAATTTTTAGAGAAAAAATTAGAAATAGAAAAAACTCCTATACAAATAGCTCCCGACAATGACAATCCAATAAATCACCGGTTTACAAGAGAAGAATTAGAAACAACAATAGACAAAATAAAGAAAAATAGTGCCCCAGGCCCCGACAACATACCATTCGAGTTTATTATCCAAGCCCCAGAAGTCCTAAAAACAAAACTCCTCAAGCTGTACAACTACATTTGGTCCAACAACAACTACCCCAAGAGCTGGAATATAACTGAACTAATTCCAATACACAAACCCGGAAAGGACAAAACATCACCCAACAACTACCGACCTATTGCCCTAGCCAATACCATGGGAAAATTAATGGAAAAGATGGCAAACTCCAGACTTACCTGGTACCTAGAAAAAAACAAATTACTAAACAACGTCCAATGTGGGTTTAGAAACAACAGGTCTACAACCGACCATCTGGTTAACCTCACAAACGAAGTTCATATGGCCTTTCAAGAGAAGCAACATCTAATTGCTGTCTTCTTCGACCTTGAAAAGGCATACGACACAACGTGGAGAAGAAATATCTTAAATAAGCTGCAAGAATTTAAAATCCAAGGACCAATGCTACAATTCATTAAAAACTTTTTAGACAACAGGAAATTTAGAGTACGAGCCAACAACCATCTCTCAGACATTAAAACACAGCATAACGGAATACCCCAAGGAGCCACCATAAGTGTAACCTTATTCCTTATGGCAATTAACGACATAGCAACATCTATTGAGAAACCAGTCAAAGTATCGTTGTTCGCAGTGACCTGGCAATCTATGTCAAGGGCCGAACAATCGACATAATGGGCAATACCATCCAGCATTCCATAAATAAACTGAAAACGTGGACCCAAAGAAACGGCTTCAAATTTTCCAAAAGTAAGACGGAAGCAGTAATGTTCTCCAAAAAAACAAAAAACATATATGAACCAAAATTAACAATAGAAGACCAAAACATAACCTACAAAAACAGCAAGAAATTCCTAGGTGTTACTTTTGACAAAAAATTAACTTGGAGAACCCACATTACCGAACTAATCAAAGATTGCCAAAACCGGATAAACATAATGAAGACAACGGGCCACCATGAATGGGGTGCAGACAAACAAACATTATTAACCATCTACAAAACAATAGTAAGACCCAAACTAGACTACGGTAGTATCATATATAGTACAGCGTCAAAGACCCTGTTAAAGAAAATAGATAGTGTCCAAAACTTAGCACTAAGAATAGCCACTGGGGCATTTAGAACCAGTCCAGTCATTAGCATCCACAATGAAGCAGGTGAAACAACTCTTGCAGACCGTAGAGCCACACTACTCACAAAATATATGGTAAAAATCGCCGCTAACCCCACCCATCCAACGTTTACTGCTCTTTTTCGAAAAAATAAGCCAAAAAATACCATAACCCCGTTGAACCAAACCCCACTCCAAAAAATCAGCTATCCCACAATAACCAGCCTCAATATTCCCTTAAAAAAATTGGAAAAACACTCACATAACTGCCTACCACCATGGAAAATAACGACACCAAGAATAAATACCGATCTATTGAAACACAATAAAAACACCACAACTACAGAAAAATTTCAAGAAGAATTCGGAAAAATTATTCGAAAATATCCAACAGACACCAAAATCATATTTACTGACGCCTCTAAGAAAGTAAACAACGTGACAATAGGATATGAAAGCAATGACCAAAAAAGAAGCTATCATCTACCCGCATCAACCTCAATAACAACCGCTGAGATCGAGAGCATCCATCAAGCTATCAAGGACATCCCCGGACGCGATGAAGGAGGAAACTATTTAATATGCACCGATTCTTTGGGCGCGATTAAGGAAATAACAAACACCAACACGAAACGAGCAAACATCCAACAAATCCAACATCTAACACAGGACACAATAATAAACAACAAACACAACATAACACTCCTCTGGATACCAAGCCATAAAGGCATACTGGGCAACGAAAACATACACAACTTTATACACAACACAATACCTACACAATCTCTTAACCTACACACACCAATCCAAGACATCCAAATGATTATCACACAACAATCACATTCAAAACAACAAGAAAACTGGTCGGCAACAACCAACAACAAATTGAGGACCGTCAAAGAAGACACAAAAATTTGGGACTTGAACACCGACAGGAAAACACAAACAACCCTCACCAGACTTCGTATAGGCCACACGAAGCTAACCCACGAGCATCTGCTTCAAAGAGAGAACGCCAAGATCTGCAACGACTGCAGCGTAATTCTAACTGTAGACCACCTTTTGACGGAATGCAAAACATATGCAGACATCAGGACCAGACATAACATTCAACAACCAATCAAACACACACTACAAAACACCACAACTGCCAACACAAACATCATAAACTTCCTTAAGGATGCCCAACTAATCGGTGAAATATAACCACCAAACCACACTATTGTATATAATATTAAAATTATTGTAACGCACGGATGTATGTATGTATGTATATATATGTGTATATGTATGTGTATGTATGTATATGTGTGTGTATGTATATGTATATGTATATGTATATATTAATTAGATGTAAATAATGTAATTTCAAACTGACGCTAAAAACCTAGCAGTTGAAGCGTCATTAAATAAAATTTATGGAAAAAAAAAAAGACATATTATACATGCATAATAAGGTGTATGTAAATCATTTACATATAGTTCAGTTCGTTTACAGTGAATGTACCGAAAAAATAAAATAAAATAAACAAACAAAAAAAAAAAAAAAATAACTAAACTAAAATATTTAATACATACCCGAGCAATTATTTTTTATTTAAACAATACACTTTAAAAAAACTAATGCACTTAATGAATTGTCCGATAATCTAGAACGAATTCTCGTCCAGAAATTAGATGCTACAGAAAATTTTCGTTTGGAATTTGTGGATGTTGGTTTCATTGTCATTAACGCTTAGTACATTTTTTCCAAATATGCATTTTTTTTTCTTGGTTTTGAAAATAATTGAAATTCTTTTTGAAGATAAGCAAATTTATCTTCGGAACTTGGATAAATTGGACGTTTCGCACTATCTAATATTTTATTGAGTTCTTCTTACAGTGTTAGTGCGTTTTCCTGTAGTATTTTCGGGGTTATTTTCAGTTGAATGTCCGTGCTCATTGTGTTTTGCTGTTCCTCATCCTCATCAAATAATCTCTTCATTAAATCTGTTGTAGTTTCTCTGAAGGCATAGTACCATTTACAAGATAATCTAATAGCTCTTCTAATTCTTATATTATAAAAAAGTGGGAAGTCCGGGTACTCGGACCCGAAAAAACCTACTTTCAAATCATGATTGGTGCAGTAAGTTGGCAAATTTTGTTGATATATTTGAATTTTTAAATAATGTAAATTCTGGTATGCCAGGTAAAAATGAAAATATTTTATCTTCAACTGAAAAAATTATATCTTTGCGCGATAAATTAAATCTCTGGCTACCAATGGTATCAGAGGGTAAATTGAACATGTTTCCACATACCTTTGCAATGAATAATGATTAAATAATACCACTTGTCTCTGGCCATATCCAAATATTAGTAAAAAATATAAATTATTACTTTCCTAATTTATGTACTGAAGATTACGACTGGTTGAGGAACCCCTTCATTGTAGAAGAAAATGAAACAATGCTAAATCTCAACGAACAAGAGGAACTAATCGAATTAAAAAATAAAGGCAATTTAAATTTAAAACATAAAGAACTAAATATTAATGAATTTTGGATACAGATAAAACATGAATATCCGCAAATCGCAAAAAAAGCTCTAGTAATTTTACTACAATTTTCTACCTTATACTTATGTGAATTAGGCTTTTCTGTTCTTACATCTATAAAAAGTAATAAAAGAGAAAGATTACAATCGATTAAGGAAGAAATGAGAGTTTGTCTTACCAATATTTCACCTTATATTATAAAAAAAAAAAATGTGCATCTCATCAGGCTCAAATATTTCACTGTTTTTTTTATATATTCAGATACGTAATTCTTTATTTTGTAATAAACAAAAATTATTTGTTACTAATTATTTGATTTATTTTTATTATTTTTATAACGTCTATAATATAGATGAAAAAGTTAAGTAAAAAAACGATATATTTCGTTTTTTTACTTAACTTCTTTAAAACCGATTATCGAACGTTCACTAGAAGAAACGCAAAGTGGCTTTAGAAAAGGTAGGAGCATACAAGATCATATATTTACCTTAAAACAAATAACGGAAAAGATGCTTCAGAAAAAGACAAATGTTTATCTAGGTTTTATTGACCTAGAAAAGGCCTTTGATAAAGTGCCACGTAATATACTATGGAAAATATTAGAGCAAAGAGGAATCAACAAAAAAATAATAAGAATAATTAAAAACATTTACGAAAGTAATCGGAACATAGTGATACACAACAACAAACAATCTAATGCTTTTAAGACGGTAGAAAGGCTAAGACAGGGAGGAGGGTTAAGCCCCACATTGTTTATTACATTCATGGATGACATCTTAAAAAAATGCAAGAACGAAGTATCAACATTACAAATCGGATACAGAAATATGCATATCACGGAAATATCAGAAGGAGTGTTTGCTGATGACATTGTAATCATAGCCAAAGGAAGTAACGAACTGCAAGGAAATCTAAACAAATGGAACAAAGTATGTAAAGAATATGGCATGAAAATAAATAAGAACAAAACCAAAGTCATGATTATAGGAGAACAAGAAAACTTGAATATAAACATAGATAACGTCAATATAGAACAAGTAGATAGTTTCAAATATTTGGGAATTAATATTGAACCAAATGGAAAGCAAGAAATGGAAATTAATACGAGAATTGAGAAAACGATGAAACTTTATTACGACATACAAAACACGATTATCAATAACAAGGAAATAACAAAAATATCTAAAATGAACGTTTACAAATCGATATATAGACCGATCCTGACTTTCGGATGTGAATCTTGGAACTTATCGACAAGAGAGAAGAGTAAAATCCAAGCGATAGAAATGAAATATCTAAGAAGAGTAAAAGGTATAACTAAAAGAGACAAAATACGCAACATTGACATAAGAAATGAACTACAAATCGAACCAGTACACAAGTTTATCGAAAAGAGACAACTGAGTTGGTGGGGACATATACAGAGGATGCAGAACACAAGACAGGTAAAAGCAGTATGGGAGACCAAAACTCAAGGAAAGAAAAAAAAAGGGAGACCACGTCGTACATGGGATGAAACTATAAAGAAGATACTAAAAGCAACGAGGGAAAACGATTAACGAAGCGAAAAGGCTAGCAACGAACAGAAAGGAATGGGCCAAATTTGTACATAAAGAAACGCCAGTACAAGAAAATTAATATGGAACATGAAATTGTAGAATAACCTACACCACTCCGTGGTAGATGGTTTTTTCAGATATATATATATATATATATATATATATATATATATATATATATATATATATATATATATATATATATATATATATATATATAAATATATATAAATATATATATATATATATATATATATATATATATATATTTATTTCACTTTAGACATTAAGAAGTTAAGTATATATATATATATATATATATATATATATACTTAACTTCTTAATGTCTAAAGTGAAATAAAAAAGTTGTGGTGCCGCAAAAAAAATGTTTCTATTTAAGGGTGCCGCTACAAGAAAAAGGTTGAAAAACACTGGCCTAACCCTTAGGATTTTTTCGATTTTTGACGGGTTTCAAGGGTTTTGGATTACTGCCCATACAAAACTTAATTATTGGTTTATTATGCTCAATTTTTTTTTTTTAGAATAAACAATCTAAGATAATTTTAAAAATTCTAACCGCAGATTTCTTTCTATCCCTAACCATTTTATAGTTAAAAATACCTAAAAATTTAAAAGATGAAAAATTTTCAAAAAATTTATCTGTTTCAAAATATAGTTACAAGTCAATTAGGACTTCAACATTTTAAAAATTTCAACCGCAGGTCTTTATCGCATTTCGTTTTTGAGATATGTCCTTGCGACGATGACAATTTTTATAATCACGCCATATTAAAACTTGTCATAATTTTAAAATACGCTACACGAATTAAGCCTGAAATTTTTCTAGTCTAAATAAACTAAGAGGAATCCAAAAATTCTAACCTCAATTAATTTTTTCTAACCGTTATTTGAGTTGTTATTTTTTTAAATTCACTATTTTCACAAATAATGTAAATTATGCCATTATAAATATTTGCCATAATCTCAAAACCTATTAAACGATTAAAGCCCCAAATTATTTGCAGACTAAATAAATTACGGAGAATTCAAAAATTTTAACCGCTGACCGCTATCTTAAACTGTTTTTGAGTTCTGCTTTTTTCAATTCACAATTTTCACAAATAATGTATATTATACCATTAAAAAAATGTCGTAATCTCAAAACGCGTTAAACCATTAAAGCCCCAAAATTTTTCTATATATTTAATATAAAATTTAATTATCCAAAAATCTCCGTAGTTTATTTAAAACTACGGAGATTTTTGGATGCTTATAACCCAGTGGTGCTCAAACTTTTTCGGTTCCCGGCGCCCTTAATGTATCAGAATTTTTCTGCGGTGCCCCAAGTAAAAACTAGTCTAACTAATGTAGTTGGAGGAATATTGTATTATTTTCGCGGCGCCCCTGTAACCCATCTGGGTCTGGGATCTGCTACCCGTGAATACAGTTTTGTTGTGTCTGTCAACCTTTTGATATGTGAATGGCTTCGGCCCCGCGAAAAATATAGAAATATCGGTTATCTGGAAAATTACCTTATTATCTATAATAAATCTTGCCGAAAATATCTAGATATCAAATTATTAATCGATGAAATATTTATGTTTTCCCGAAATGTGAATCTAAAATTTTACATTTGGACCACAAAGTCATGAAATATGTGATGGCTATGTTGTTTTTTTTTTTTTAATTTCATGATATTTTTGAAGTTCTGCATCACTTATACCTGAAAAATATTTAGGTTGAAACATTCTAAATTTAATAACTTCACAAGCATTAAGACACATTTTTTACATACTTATTGTTATCAACATTCACAAACTCTAATCAATAAAGCCTATGTTTAAGTTTAAGATCCATAAATCCAACAGTTTCACATAATTATGCTTTAAATATATGCACATTTGATTGTGATGTTATAATTTGTAAAGATATATACCCGCGTGAAGCTAGCAGTTTCTATAACTTGCCGTCCGTATGTATTAGCGGTATAGTTGATTACACAGTTTTGACATTTCCGTAAATCTATAAGAGTCGTACTTACGTATTCTCTTCAGCTTATACATTTACAGATTTACGAGCATACGGGTGTGTTATATAATAGTGTTATTGAACGGTTAATCATAGTCTGACTATATAACATTGTGGTCAGTGTAAGTGAACACATGTAAATTTCTGTGTGACAGTTAATTAGAGAAATTTTTAGTGATTAATTAAACTAAAAAATGCTATAATATATCCACGTGTGGAGAAAATTATTTACTAAAAAACTGTGAATATTATATAAATTTTTATAAATAAATAATCGAGATACTAAACAAAATAACATAAAATATTATTAATAAACCTAAAACGAAAATCTGCAAGTTTATACCTCTATCAGTGATACTCAAAAGCTTTGTGCAAAGATGTCTAATGACAATATTATTCACTTGTTAGAAGCATTAAACGGTAACATAATAGAAATAAAGAGTGACATTAAAGATATAAAAGAGAATCAGAAGTTAATAAATGAAAAGTTGTTACACATTGAAAACAAACAAGAGAAACAGGACACTGAATTAATAAAATTGAAGACAACTATAGAAAACGAAAACGAGCAGATAAATTTATTAGAGAAGCAAGTCAAGAAGTGCAACATTATAATGAAGGGAGTTAAGGAACCTGCAGATGAAAAACCGTGTGATGTTAAACCCAGGGTCGCTGAAGTGCTAAGTAAACAATTGAATATTGAAATAATGTCAAATGATCTTGTGGAAGTAAGAAGACTTGGTGCAAAAGAAGAAGATAAGGATCGAGCGATTTTAATTCAATTAAAATCATTAGATATGAAACATGAGATACATAAAAGAAAACATTATTTTAAAGGCATGAATATCTATATAGAAAATAATTTAACTTCAGCACAGATAAAAATAAAAAAGGATCTCTTAATACATTATAAAACTTTCAAAAAAGAATGTGTGGATATCAAATTAGATTACAACGGCCAATACTTACTGTATGGGGATAAAAAGTACAAACTAACTGAATTGCCTGATTTGGAGAAGGAAATAAAGAGAAATGCAAAGAACAAATAATCAGAACCATCAACACGGACATTTCGCCAGCGAAATAAATAATCTAAAAATTTATCATCACAATATACAAGGTAGTAACAACAAAATGTTAGAGTTTAGTGTATTAATCAATGATTTAAAAAGTGATTGTGCATCAGTTGAAAAGCCAGACATTATTTGTGTATGTGAACACTGGTGTACTACCGCCGACATTTCGAATTTGCGTGTTCCAACCTACTCCATGGCTTCATACTTCTGCCGTTCACAGAAACAAAGGGGGGGCACGTGTATACTGGTGAAAAATAGTGACGTATGGGAAGGTGTACATAATTTTGATTATTTGATTACCGAACAAGACTTCGAATTTTCCATTATAAAATCAAAAATAAACAAATTAATTATAATAACATTATACAGATCACCGGTTGGTAACTATAATTTGTTTATTAAATATTTGGAAATCTTATTAAACAAATTAAACAATAAATCTTATAAAATGTTTGTATGTGGTGACTTTAATGTGGATTTTCTTACCCCTAGTCATGATAAGCAAATACTCACAAATCTTTTCTTATCTTTTAATATGATTTTTACTATAACACAACCTACGAGATTAACAGCTTGTCTTGACAATATATTTGTTTCAAAATATATAGAATTCGCAAGTGAAGTTTTGGAAACAGGTTTTTCTGATCATTCAGCTCAACTAGTGAAAACTGATATTAATATAGTTCAACAAAATATTCGTTATATGTATAAAAGAAATTTCTCGGATAATAATTTAATTAAATATTATAATTTACTCAATAAGATATGTTTCGATGATATTATAAATAATTCTAATAAGATAGAAGAACAATTTAATGATTTTCAAACTGTTATGACTGAATGTTTTGAGGAATCATTTCCAAAACGTAAAATATGTATACAAAACAAAAAACAAAATCATAATATGTGGATTACAAAAGGTATTAAGATATCGTGTGCAAATAAAAGATTTTTAACTAAACTTTATAATTATTCTAAAAGTAAATTTATTAAAATATATTTATTAAAATATAAAATTATTTTAAGACGAGTTATTTATTTGGCTAAGCGTAATAGTCTAGAAAATATTATTTTGTCTTCCACTAATATCCCCAAAACTGTGTGGGATATTATAAACAATGAACAAAATAGTAATAACACAATTAAAAATGAAAATATTGTATTAAAATCTAACTCAGGCGTAGATATAGTGAATCCTGTAGAAATAACGAATATTTTTAACAATTATTTCGATGTAGAACAAAATATGTCAACAGATCCTAAAAAAGCACTCGATATTCTTTGTAATAATGTTAAACCTGTTACTAAATCTGTGTTTTTGTCACCTACTGATTCCTTAGAAATGCGAGATATATTAGCAACACTAAATAAAAATGCTTGTGGTATTGATGAGATACCTGCCAAAGTATTAAAATACTCTTCTGAAATTATAAGTCACCCTCTTTCAATTCTTTATAACAGATGCATGGAGCAAGGAATTTTTCCTAGCTGTTTAAAAAAAGTGGTTGTAATTCCTTTGCATAAAAAAGATAATAAAACAAATGTTGGCAACTATCGCCCAATTTCCATGATGACAAATTTCAGTAAAATTTTCGAAAAAATCATTCATGCAAGAATTTCTTCCTTTTTAGAAAAAAATAATATTTTAAGTACTAAACAACACGGTTTTTCTAAAAATAAATCCACTTGTTCAGCCCTAATTGAATTAACATCGTTATTATTAAAAGGTTTAGATGAAAAAAATTATTGTAATATGTTATCATGCGATTTTAGCAAGGCATTTGATATGGTGGATCACTCAATATTATGTCAAAAATTACATTTTTACGGAATCAGAGGAGTAGCATATGATCTCTTAATGTCGTATTTAGAGAAACGCGAGCAAATTGTGAAAATATCTCAGTTTGATAACAATTTTAACAAGATCGAGCATTTTTCAGGATCTAAATTCAAAAAAATAGGGGTACCTCTAGGGTCTGTGTTAGGCCCCTTACTCTATGTAATTTATTCAAATGATTTATGTTTTCTTATAAAAAATCTAACAATGTATGCAGATGACACCTACATCAACATTTTTTCAAAAAATAAGGTAGAAACTATTAGAGAAACAGACAAAATTATAGCTGAACTAAGCAAATGGTGTGAAGTTAATGGTATACCATTAAACTATAGCAAAACTAAAGTTATAGAATTTTCTCTAAGAGTAAATGATGAAATCGATAGTTTTCTCTACCAAACTAATACTGAAACCATAAATTGTCAAAAATGCCTAGGTATCTACATAGATAATAACTTAAATTATAAATTACAGATTCAACAACTGACTAGCTCACTAAATAAAATATGCTATACTATAAGATACTTTGCTCAATTTGCTAGCGATAAGATTGTCAGAACCATATATTTTAGTTATTTTTACTCAAAAATAAAATATTGTATTGAAATATGGGGCCTGGCAACTGATTGGCATAAAGTGTTCATTGTTCAGAAAAGGGCAGTGAGAATTATGTTTAAATTAAAATATAGAACGTCTTGCAAAAGTACATTTATTTCTAATAATTTATTAACTTTACCTTGTATTTATATATACTCAATTTTAAAATACGTACACGCTAATAGGAATAAATTTGTATTTGGTACAGAAGTATATAATACTCGAGGGGATACAATTAGCCTACCTAGGCACACAACCTCAGCCTTTGAAAAAAATGTACTATATATAGGCGCTAAATTATATAACAAATTGAACAATGACACAAAAAAGCTGCCAATACTAAAATTCTCAAAAATTATTAAAAACTTCCTAATATCCAAAGCCTATTATGACGTCAATAGCTTCTTATCAGATAATATTGATATATAACATTGTAGTTGTTGTTGTTATTACTATTGTTGTTATTTTATTAAATTTATATTTCTTATTTTTTGCATTTTCTGCTGTAAATATTATATTCTATATGGTTATATGTTAATATGTATATTTGTGTATATGTAAGGATGTGTATATATATTAATATATATATACATGTACATGCTTGCATATGCAGTCTAGATTTCACATGGTTGATTGTCACATGTAAAAATTTTGCTTAAATGTTTGAAATTTTTCTACAGAATCTATGTATCCTTTTATAGTGAAATAAAACATTATTATTATTATTATTATTATTATTATGATTAACCGTTCCTGTCCATACTATACATTTTAATGTGTAAGTTTTTGACATATTATATTTTTTTACAACTTGACTCCAATATTGGACTGACGATGATTGGATACCCAATCGAAACGTCTCTCTAATCATTTGACAATAAATTTTATGACGAGTATCAAACAAATGTTTTTATTTAAATAACCTTCAGTACCGTTTGAACCTTCGTAGAGTGCGGACTTGTTGAAATACCTGCGATAATATTGCTAAATTGGCAAATATGCAATTATAATAATAGCATTATACCTATGCAACAATATTTAAGATGTCGATGGCGACATGTGTAAAATGTAAAGCAGATGTGAAGAGAACTGATAAGTTGGTGATTTGTTCTGGGATATGTGAACGCACATTCCATTCTAAGACCGCGAGTCTTCCAGATAATGAATGGAAGTTCATAACGACGAATGCGTGCATTAGCTGGTTCTGCGGAGATTGCATCGAGCGTAAGGAACGGTCCATGAAAAACCTGTTGGAAGCAATTCACGAGAAGATATGTCGACAGGAAGAGGCTCTTAAAGTTGTGGATAGAAAAGTACAGAAGACTGAGAAGAATTTGAACATGAAAACAGAAGCGACGGAAAAACTCATCGCAAAAATATCTGAAGATGTTCAAGCAAACAACGAGATGCGACGTGAAGCTGTGTCATATACTGACAAACTAAAATCTAAAGTTAAATCAGATCCTGTCCTAGTAATCAATCCGAAAAAATCCAACCAAAGAAGTCATTAGGAAAATATTGACCCTCTATCAGCTTCAGTTCTAGGTGTAAGAAATATCAGCAAGGGTGGGATAGCAATTGAATGTAAGAACCAACAAGCAATAGACAACTTGAGAGAATCTGTTACCGAAAAGTTAGGCACAGACTATATAGCAACCGTGCCAAAGAAGAAAGCTCCAAGGGTTAAAATATTCGGCCTATCTGAGAAACTAGAACCTGAAGACATAGCATACAAAATATTAGCTCAAAATGATTGTTTGAACAACAAAGCTACGGTAAAGGTTGTTCATATTGCTAAAGACAACCGAAACGATCATAAATTTATGGTGTACTTGGAAGTCGATGGTGAATCTTACTTCAGGCTGACCGAAGAAGGAAGAGTGAATATCGGCTGGGATAGATGCAGAGTATATGGCGCAATAAATATTGAAAGATGTTTTAAGTGTAAGAAGTATGAACACAAAGCTCAGGTTTGCAGAAGCGATACATCATGCCCGAAGTGTACTGGCAATCATGAATTGTCCAACTGTCGTTGTGAAGATACAGAAATAAAGTGCAGTAACTGCGTATATGCAGTGAACAAATTTAAGATGAGTCTAGATGTCAACCACCCCGTCTGGAGCTCCGAGTGTACAGTTTATAAAAAGAAGTTGGAAACAGAAATGAAAAAAAATGATTTTTTATTGGATTTAATTTGGAAACCCGGACACATCGCTCATTGGACCTATTAATATGTGAAGATAAGTATCATCCGGCCCTAGATTTCAAAATTAAGTATAGTATTTCACAAGATAAACTAAGACGTAACAATTATAAGTACAAATACAACTTCAAAATTGCTGACTTTGAAAAATTATTTAGGGCACTTATTACAACTGATCGGAATGCGGAACTAACAAACCACAATACCGAAAATGCTGACGCAGAAGTTGACAAATTTTATTGCATAATTTATACAATACTTGATGATTGCGTGCCAAAAACCAGGCCATTGTCAACATCAAAATATCCGATATGGTTTAATTCAGAAATAATAAACAAACTGAAATTAAAAAACAAATGCCTCTTAAAAAGATAACAACATGATGACCACAATTTAAAATTTAAGAAAATTATAACTGAAATAAAAAGATTAATAAAAATAAGACACCTATATTACCTAAATGAATGTGAGTCTAACATCTCCACAAACCTAAACCAGTTCTGGTCATACTATCAACACACTAAAACCAAGATCCTCTATAACAGCGTTTCTCAACGGGGGGCCGTGAAAGCTTCGTCGGGGGGCCGCGAAGTCATATAAAATCGAAGCATGAAATTATAATAAAAAAACACTCAATTTTGCAAGATATATTTATAAATATATGACATTTATATTCATTAAAATATACCTTTTAAACTTAAATAAAATAAATTATACTTATTTTGACAACTAATTTAAACTAATAAAACGGTTCGCGTTGGAGGTACTTCAAGTACTTTCAAGGAGGTACGACTTGAACTTGCAATATTTTTTGTTATGCTCCGAGCTACTGTTAGCTAAAGAGTAAGGATGCGAAAGTGTTCAAAATGGAAAGCAACTTGGAACAATGGAACACTTGTAAATAAAAATACTTGCAAGCCTTTGTAGGTAATCGTAACAGATATTAAAAACATGTTTATGTAAAAGTTGTTTTTTTTTCAAAAGTTTTATCCAATTATACCCAACACGCCATACGTTTCTATATAAAAAATCGAAGTTGTCCTTGATATCCTGTTTTCTCTATCTTGATACACCTTGAGATCCCTCCCTCGCTCCCCTCTATATATATATATACAGGACCGGCGGTTGGGAAACACTGGTCCAGGTAACTATCTGACAGATAAGGTTATATGATACTTTCTGTGCTGAATAAATACAAATGTATCTATCGGATAGTTATCTAACAGATAATGAGACTGATGTATTGAATTCACTGCTTGGTAATGACATTTATTCAGAAGATAAAGTTCCAGATAACATTATCTGTCGGATAGCTACCTAGTGCTTTAAATGAAGGTGGAAAGACCGGGCCTTAAGGTCATAATGCTTGGAGGGGGGCACCTTAACCCTCCAAATGAACCCGTAAATAAAAAAATTAACCTGTATAAAATTCTCGAGAGATAAATCCATTATACTTCCAATAGTAATTTTCATCCCTTTTTGAGATCTCAGAATTATCATTGATAGCCCAAAAGTTATCCTATTATCACCTCTGTCCTCCCATTTTACCATATAGGCCGTGTCTCCAACGCTATAGCTCTGAAATTTTAATAAATCCTCAATCAAAATGTATAACTATTTATATAAAGATACAAAGTAACAAAATACAAACTATTTTAGATCATGTAGTACCAAGTAACTTCCAAATTTAACGTTATACTTCATCTTCAATAATAAAAAATACTGTATTGGGTCCGGTAGTTCAATTTCAACCACCTGTATACTATTGATAAAATATTAATATATGTGTTTATTCTCATAAAGAATTATTTTAAGCAATTCTGTTCCTTATTTATTAATTGTTAATGACTATATTCCTTAATGAGCTTTATCAGGATTAGCCATCTTGATATGTAGTAATACGTGATTTTTGCAAGTGGCGTCTTCATTTTTTTCTGACTTTTAGTTATTTTTAAGTGATAAAAGTGCAGAAAATACTTGAAATAGTGTGTTATAATGTGGACTTTAGTGTTTGGACTCCATGCAGACCAAAATTGGAGCGACTGGAAAGGTATTTGTTGAAATTTTTGTTAATTTTATAATGTAAGTCATTGTTCTGTAGATGTGCTTCTATGTGCTTCTATGGACAATATAGAAACACATACATGCATACACTATCGGCTATAACTAGAAAAACAAAACTATTTTTTAAATCATTTTCATAAATCCCGATTATTGACTAAATGAATATTGAATTATATTGGTATAGCAACAACAACTTATAAGTTAGAACCTGCTCTTAAAAATATTTGTTGTACTGGTACAATAAATAAAATAATTAACTGCATATTTCTTTTGTAAGACTTAATAATAAAACAATTTTTTGTGGTTAAATTTTTTCCTTTGCCCTAGCTCCTGTTCTTGTCTCGACAATATATATATATATATATATATATATATATATATATAGGGGGACATATATATAGGGGGACCGCAGACAATATTTAAGTTATTTTGGGGGTCCCATGCCAGAAAAGGTTGAGAAACACTGCTCTATAGGGGAAGACCTTATTCCTAATATATAATCAAAACCTGTGCACATGCCCTAGTGAAACCATTGCGTTATTTATTCAATATATATTATATTACTATATAATAACATGTAATTATTATCATTGAGTCTGTTAATTTGTTCATTATTTTGTCCCTGCATTGCGGCAAGCTTCAGCTTAGTGATGCTGGACAGAATGATAAATAAATAGTATAAATAAATAAAATTGTCTATAAGTTATTAAAATTATGTCTAAGAAATTATAGTAGGTATTAGAATGTATATTTTCTTATTTACATTTGTAACATATGTCAATGTAAAAAATGTAAATAAAGTTATTATTATTATTATAATTTTCGTCAAGAATATACTTTCGAGTACAAATATATATGTTTGTAGAATATTGAGGGTTATCAAATGGAAGCTCTTGCTTAACAATCATTTTTTTTAATTATCAATAAAGGATGAAATTATCGTAATTCTTTTTTCTTTTTGATATTTACATCAATCTCATTTGGGTCGAGGGTCATTTTTCATACAAAAGAATAATATGCAGCAGCGGAATTACAAATATCCCGAAGGGCTACTTGTTTTTTTCCTCAAAAACCAAGCACAAAAAATAAATTACCTTCTTATAAGGAGCATAGTAAACTAAAAATTAAAACTTATATTTCTTTGCACTAAACGTGTACACGCACGGCAGGACACTGAAAAAGCCAGCCGCGAAGATATAAATATACAAAAAATGCAATTATTTTAATGCATTTTCCAAAAATTTTCTTCTGGGGGACAGCCCGGGCCCCACGAAGTATGGAATACTTGAATGAAAAGGTATCTTATTACTTACGATTTTTCATGGTCACCATTTAGAATATTGAGACAGTTGAGACTGATTTTTTGGATAATCATTTTCTTACTATTGTTTTCATTTAATCGTCTACCACCCAAAATATTCTTGAGATGGGAGAATAAATGATAATTATTTGGTGCAAGATCGGAACTATATGATGCGGAAAAATATCCCAATGAAATTCGGCAAATCAAGTGTATATATTATATTTGAATGTATATATGGACCGCTTCAATAGGGGTCCGATAACTTTAAAAAACATTACAGGAGATCCATAAGGCCAAAATTATTGAAAAAAACTGATCTATATCATCAAATTGTATTTCGTATATTATATTCGCGTACCAACTACGTAGTTATGACTCGAATATGATCCTTTTTAGGGTTTTGTAGGTATGACCAAAAAACCCTTTATACCGTCATTTTGTCGTCTGTCTGTCTGTCTGTCTGTTCGGTAAAAATTGTAGCCAAACGGCTAAACCTAGAGAGTTGAAATTTGGCATGCTTATACAACTCTTTAACCCGCACATAAGAAAAATACTAAAACATCTAAAAAACATATCCCCCTAAAAATATAAACAAATATGGGCTCATCGAAAAAAAAATATTTTTTTATAATTCTGAGTAGGGTATCAAATGAAAGCCCTTGGTACGTGGATTAACGATCAAATTTTTATTTTTGCAAAATAAATTATTTTAAAGCGATTTTTGCCAAAATTGTGCAAAAAAATTTTTGTCCCACACCCTGTAGCCCAGATGGTTTAAACTAAAAATCTGAAAAAAATCTTAGTAATGTACATTGGTGTGAACCGGAATAGTACAACAGGAATTTTTGATCAGATTATGTTTTCGGAAAATAACGCATTTTTTGTGTTTTTAAGTAAAATATCTAATATATTTAATCCGCTATTTAACATAGTAAACGAGTGATCGTGTATAGCACAGTGGTAGCGTTCTCGCTTAGTGAAAACAGGAATTTTTCATCAGATTATGTTTATGGAAAAAAACGCATTTTTTGTGATTTTTGGCTAATAATGTACGCAAGTTATAGCTTTGTAACACGCTACATTGGAACGTGTATGCTGGTGTAGTGGTTTTTGACGCTGGTTTTTCTCCCAAGTAACTCGATCTGGAAGGGATCGAACCCTGCGAGAAGAGACAATATTATTTTTTGTTTTTTTTTTTTAATTTTCATATTGTTTAAATTATTTTTCAAAATTCTAGTTATATTTTGGCAAGTGTTGCATTTAATTTTTAAAAGCGTAAATTTAATAACCAGTGGAAATTGTTTAAATTATAATTTAATTCTGTTTAAATGTACACGATATCAGAGGGGCGGAACTTATAACAACCAATGGAAGCCATAGGCGCAATTTTTAAAATTCTTAATGAACCTTGCTATATAAAAAAGAATACTGCACATATTTAGAAACCTAAATAATGGTATTAGGCGTTCGAATTAAAATTAACAAAAAAAATATTTTAATATAAAATTCGTTTTCGCATCCAAAATAATCATCATTCACTTACTAAATACCTGCAAAACCCTGAAATGTGTGAAAATTCACACTTCACATCAATTTTTTACTAATTAACAAAAATCAGATTGATACAAGGGCCACGGCAAAATTTCCAGCCAGGGACCCCATGCAAGCTTGATCCACCTTTGCTTGACGATTCGAAAAAAAATATGTTGCGAGCCCTTCTTATAGATGAGCATCATAAGTGCCCCCCTAACCATGAGTCCTGGATACGCCACTGGCTTTTAGTACTCAAATAACGAATAAAAATTATTATCAAAAAACTGTTGATTTTTGATGTGATTATAGAAGAAATATTGTCCTAGACATTCGGTTGGTTTCTTACACTTACCAAATTCCTACAAAACCCTGAAATGTGTAAAAATTCGGACCACATCATTTTATTTTTACCTTGTGTTATTTTATACAGCAGTTCAATACTCGGCCGCGTATTTTGGTATTGAAAATTCAAGTTTATTTACTGTTGTCAACGTGTAAATTGCTTGTTTGTTTTTGTACTGATTTTGTTTTCTTTCTCGAATTTTTGTTTACGAAGTAAATTATATAATTTTGTTTCTATGTACAGTTTTCTATATAGGGGGTCTATATAAAATAATAAATGGCCAATAACTCTAATTTTGGAAGATACTACTTTTGATCTTATAAGACTTTAAAGGAGTTGATCTGTTGCACTAATCAAATATTAGATACATTCAGCCTGTGACGCAAGGGACGGGGTAAGTTTGTTTTTTCAAATGGTACCCTGCATAAAAAAAAAATATTATTTGTAGCGTATATATTTTTTAGTTTAGCAGTTTAACATTTGTAGACCAGTAGATTACAAAAAGACTGAAGGGGAATATTTTAGCGATTTTACCAAAGTAAGCGATGCGAATAAAAATGAACCAGCAAATAGTGTCAATATTTCTTCGGCATTCGATATAGCACAATAATAAATTAAAATAATCTTCATTTGGATATGTATGCTCCATTTCAATTTTCATCGGGATATGACAAACGAAAAGACTGTATTTGGCGCAAATAGCCACAGTTGTTGGGCGCCAAAATTTTTAACTAATCCTAAAAAAAAACTTTAGAGTCGGTTACGTTCAGTTTTACGCCAACCTTTACCAAATAGATCGCAATGTCATGAGAAATCTATTTTATTCTTATTATTTATAAGGAACATAATATTCTAATAATAAACTACTCACAAATGCATAAGGATATCAAATTAATGTTTATTTATATCAATGGTTACATCAAAAGAAATTAATTTAAACAAAAATCGACAACTTTGGTTTCTAATATACCAGTATGCATTTAAAATCGCCAATAAGCTACATGTTTCTGTTACTTTTCAAATGCATTTTACAAACGTTCAATTTTTTTTTTTTCTCTTGTATAAATGTAAAACATGCAGAGGAACCACCTTTCCAGAGAAAATGTTGATTTGGCGCTGCACATGAATTAGCGGGGTGATCAACAAGTCGACATAGCCACATACTTCAATTCGTATCAGAGTGTCATTTCGAGATTAATTTGCTGGCATAGAGAAACAAGTACAACATCGAGAAGACCTGGTAGTGTGTCTAGTTGCATCACCACAGTGCGACAAAACCGAAATCTTTTGATTTAAGCGAGAAGACAACCTTTTGAAACTGCGCGGCAGCTACAGCAAGTCCTTTATAATGTTACAGGTGTCCTGATAAGTGATAAAACTGTGCGAAATCGACTGTTGGAGGTTGGTTTGACTTCATACCGACCTTTAAGATCGATTTCGAGAACTCCTGCGCACCGACGGCAAAGGGTGGCGTGGGCTAACTTCACGAATAAATCCAGGTACTGCGTCTATAACGACAACCGGCGTAGGAGGATGTATAGGAGTGCGGGGTAACAATCATTACCACAGTATATTCAACCGGTGGTTCCTTTCTTACGAGGAGGTGTCATGGTGTGGGGAGGTATCTGGTTGGGATGGCGTACCGACCTACACGTGTTTAACGATAGAGTTACTGGGCAATATTACAAACACGAGATCAATTGCGAATATGTTACTGGTAGTAGCGACTTCATTGGACCCAAAAATGGACGATAATGCCTGCCCGCACCAAGCGAGAATAGTGCGACAGTCCATCGATGAGTTCAATGTTACTCATCTTGCGCTCCCAACGATGTCCCCAGACCTTAACCCGAAAGAACGTGTATGGGATATGCTCCAGAGACAACTAAATAGCCATATTCCCCATCCTACAACTCCAAGAGAGCTTACAAATGTGTTGCCTCTTTTGTAGGATGAAATATCCCAACAACACATTGATAATCAAATAAAGAATAAAAATGATTAATTTTGATGTGATTGTAGAACAAATATTCCTAAACGTCCAGTATTATGTTGGCTTATTACACTTATTAAATACTTACAAAACTCTGAATTGTGTGAAAATTCACAGTTTTTGTTTTTTGTTTTTGTTTAACACTTGTCAACAAATTTTAATTTTTTTTTTTATAACATGAGTAAATTTAACTGTTTTAGGATAAACAAAACCTACTATTCTCGAAAATGTCAGTAAAAAGTTTAGCACTCAGATTTTTAGTTTTTCAACTTTGAAGAATTTACGTTATTATCAGTGTAACTGTTCCAAGGAATCATTTAAAAAAATATACAGGGTGTTTGTTTGAAACGGGGCACCCCGAAAATCTCCTTTATTTGTAAATATACAAAAAATCTTCAGAAAAAAAGTTAAACTAGACAAAAAGGCCCATCTAAAGGTTACTATAAGAATTCTGAGGCACTTCCGGTTTCACCGGAAATGATGTCAACTTTTGATCTAGCATAGGGAATCGATAATTTTATATTTTTTCCCTAAAAGTACATTAAATTAGCTTTACAATGACACCAAAAAGTCATATTTTTATGTTAAACATTTCAAAATGGCGACCATTTATTTACAAAATAATAATCAACATAAGTTTTACAAAGTTGAACGTAGCAAGCTTCAGTCACGAACGCCATAATTTAAATAATAACCTTTAAATTTGTTTCATGAATAAATAAAAATTGTGACCCCATAGAAAATTTTTGAGTTCAGATTTAGAATCAGGGTATTGGATTTAACTAAAAATCATTGTTTTCATACATGTTAGTAAAACCTTGTTGACCCGTGTATTTTGGCAGATTATTTAGACAAATTAAGTTGTTGCAACTTATAAAGATGCAGTGGCGCAGCCAGGATTTTGTCTTGGGGAGGGCCGAATAAAATTTAGATGGCACGCGGGCCGCTCATGTGCCCCCCGTGTCCCTCCCCCCCTGAATACGCCCCTGTTGTTCAGTACAACTTATATCAGTCCTTTTTGTGTGTAAAACATCATAATTTCAAAAATACCTAAGATATTGATATTCACATTTATCTACAAAATAAAACTAAATACCGATTTTGCACGATTGTCTCCAAAACTACTCTTTTTATTATATTTCTACTATTTCTGCTCTATTTCACGTTTGAGGTGTCGTTTTAAAATTACATTCTGAAGGTTATGATGAAGCCAGATTTCCACTTTAAGTTATCTGAATCGAGTAATTAGTTGTTTACAACAGTTTTATCATTTGACTGGGTAAATGTTTTAGTCGATGTGTCAGGGGGGGTAGGATCAAAGGATTTTATATAATTCGTTGGAGCATATTTGGAAAGTGATTTATTTTCACTTGAACAATAATTATGTCGCTTTATCAAGAGTAGGCAATCTTAGAAACATATTTATTTGTACGAAAAAAATAAAAATAAAATAAAAAACGCCAATATTGTTTACAATGAAGTAATTTAAAAATTAATTACTGTTGTGGTTAACATATTTTATCTTCAACTGCCCGAGCAGCGCCGTGTAATCTGCTAATATTGTATAAAAATTTTGCTAATTCTGCTGGCCCTGAGAGGGGCCGAGGCCCGTCGACCCCCTCCCCCTTGGCTGCGCCACTGTAAAGATATTTTATTGAAATAAACCGTCAGTGTTCCTTATTTTCACCACCTTTTTCTTCTTCCTTAAAAGTGTGCAAAGGAATGTTTATCCTTTTTTACTCTTAATTAAAATTGCTAAGTGCATCAAAAGTAAATTTCCAAACTTTTGAGTATCCCTGTGTTTAGTTAGGAAGAGTAACAAGTCCTCGTCCCATATTTTATAATTACATTTTAATTTCCTATATAAAGCGATTAGCCCGAGTTAGCGAGGAACCCCACTTTTCTCTTCCCTTCCCGGGAAGATCCGCGAGTGTTAAATTACCAGAGCTAAGAACGGATAATAGCAGCTTCTCCAGTCGGCTTACATCACAAGAGCTCCACTGAATATAAACCTTAAAGAAAGTACTATTTTGTCTCCCTTTAGTTCAACGATAGCATTTTAATTTTATAATAATAAATGTTGAAACAACAGTGTCTGTCATACAATTGTCTTCCTTGTGTATCTATTATATATTAAGAAAATTGGAGGCTATATCTTTTTTTCGGCCTCATATTTGTATATTACACGGTTCAGATGATTATAAGACAATATCCGCAGAAAACATATACATATGCTTTATAGCAGGGGTGGGCATTAAGTCGATCGCGGTCCACCGGTGGACCGACAAGACATTTTGGGGTGACCACCTTTACAAAAGGTACCTTAGACCCAAGATTATTAAAGTAAAGGTTGACTCGTAACGTTCTGACCAATCAGAGCGTGAGAGGGAATACGTCATAATACGGATTAGTTCAAACTAGAATATAGAATTAATATAAATGCTGATAATTTTATACTGATTTATATAAAATTTAAGGTGATGGGTATTTGTATTATAGTTAATAAATAACAATAAATTCAAATATAATTTTACGAATATTCAAATAAAAATAGAAAAACAAATTGCTATAATAATATAGTAATTAATAAAATTGGAGGTTTTATCAGTTTTTAAAAACGGCTGGACGTATTTTAACGAAATTTGGTACAATAGAGTAGAACCAGGATCAAATATAGGCATGATATCTCAAAAAAAAATTTCTTAGGGAGTGTTTCTGGGTAAAAACTGGTATTAAAAAACTTAAAATATTTCATTTATAAACAGAACTATCTTAACAGAAAAACTATACAATAAAAATTGTTTATAAGAAAACAAATCTTATTGGTTCTATGCATTTATTCAATTTGATGAATATTAGGGTAGTTTCAGGGGGACACCCTAAAACTAAAATATTGAAATATTTCACTTATTATTCTCTTCACATCAAAAATTAATGTAAGAAAATTTATTTAGAACAAAGAAACATTTCTTTCAAAGGAAAAACACATTAACACAAGTAGAAAATCAAAAAATTAAACGATATTTTTATATTTATATACAAAATTCAAACTTCACGTGTATATAACATATATAATAAACAAAGGCTGAGTACCGTTAGCATAGAGATGACGTACATTTACCCCCACCAGTTCAAGTTATGAGACAACCTTTACTTTAATAATCTTGCCTCAGACCCACTACAAGAGATAAAAGATTTTTTTAAATCAAAATATGAAGTGTATGTTGAACTTAGTGATAACGTTTGGTTTGTGGATTTAGCTTTTGTTGTTGCCATAACTAACAATCTTAATGAATTGAACTTAAATTGCAAGGAAAAATTAAACCATATCTGATATAGATTTGTTAATACTTTCAAAAACAAGTAAAAGCTAATATCTTCCCAGTTGACAAACTGAAAAATTTCAAAAATATTTCTGAAGAATTGTCTATAAACGGAGGTACATTCAACAAAAAGAAATGTAATGAGGAAATAATAATTCTTCACTCCGAATTCGAGAGACTTATTCAAGTATTTACTAGACTAGAACCAATTGTTTCTTTCATTTGTTAGCCATTTGGCATAAGACATTCTCCTTACCTCTCGCGGAAAATGAATTCTTCTCCTTCAAAACACATAATTTTAAAGCAAATAGTTTAGAACATAAATTAATTTTTGGAATCTAATGGACGAAGAAAAGTATCCTAACTTAAAAAATTGATGTGAAGTGTGGAATTTTCACACATTTCAGGGTTTTGCAGGTATTTAGTAACTGAATGATGATTATTTAGGATGCCAAAACAAATTTATGTTAAAATATTTTTTTTGTTAATTTTAATTCGAATGCCTAATACCATTATTTAGGTTTCTAAATATGTGCAGTATTTTTTTCTTTTTTTTTAGGAAGGTTCATTAAGATTTTGATAATTGTGTCTATGACTTCCATTGGTTGTTTTAAGTCATAACCCCGCCCCTCTGATTTCGTGTATTCAATTTCAACAATTTCCACTGCTTATTAAATTTACGCTTTTAAAAATTAATTGCAACATTTGCCCAAATATAACTAGAATTTTGAAAAAATAATTTAAACAAAATAAAAACGCAAAAAAAACAGAAAAAATAAAATTGCCTTGAGAGCGGAGCGAACTTAAGTTTGCAAATTAGAACGCGAGCTTGCTAGCCATTACACTATCAAAGCATGCTCGATAACTCTCTTAGATAAGTTATTAAATACTTTCCGTGGTCAAGCAAAAAACACAAAAAATGCGTTATTTTCCGAAAACATAATCTGATCAAAAATTCCTGTTGTACTATTCCGGTTCACACAAATGTTCATTACTTAAAATTTTTTCAGATTTTTAGTTTAAACCATCTGGGCTACAGGGTGTGGGACAAAATTTTTTTTTGCACAATTTTGGCAAAAATTATTTATTTTGCAAAAATAAAATTCAGATCGTTACTCACTTATCCTACTCAGAATTTAAAAAATATATATATATATTTTTTTTTTCGATGAGCAGATATTTGTTTATATTTTTAGGGGGATATGTTGAGATGTTTTAGTATTTTTCCTATGTGCGGGTCAAAGAGTTGTATAGCATGCAAAATTTCAACTCTCTAGGTTTAGCCGTTTGGCTATAATTTTTACCGAACAGACAGACAGACGACAAAATTACGGTATAAGGGTTTTTTGGTCATACCTACAAAACCCTAAAAAGGTTGCATTTCATTTAACATCGTTTTTTGGCTCTACCTACCTGTACGAATCTGTATTTTCAACGATGAATAAAATTAAGTCAAAATATCGTTCCCGTCTCACAGACTACTTAGAATCTATTTCAAGACTAGCAGTTAGCAATTATATACCTAGAAATTCAAGATTAGAGCCACGTCATACTAGAGACTAGTATTTGTGACTATTATTATTATTATTACGTTGTAATAAATATCTGGTGGACCGCGACACTTTGAGAAAATTAGAAGTAGCCCATGCCCTGGAAAAGTCTGTCCACTCCTGCTTTATAAACTTTAATAAAGCCTTCGATTCACTATTTCACAACTGCATTTGGACTGCTCTAGAACAAACAAACATAGAAGATAAATATATTCGTATGATAAAAGAGCTGTACAAAGATAATACATCAACTATAAAATTAGAAAAGTCTGGCGATCATTTTCAAATTAAAAATGGAGTGAGACAAGGAGACCATTTATCTCCAGACCTCTTTAATTGTGTTCTCCAATCAATTGTTAACTCATTACAATGGGAAGAAAAGGACTATGGTGTACGCATTAATGGCAAAAATTTACCCATATTAAGATTCGTTGACGATATAATACTATTTGCAAAGTCTGAAACGAGTTACAACAACAATTAGAAGATCTAAGTAATAAAAGTATACAGACTGGATTGAGAATAAATTATACCAAACCTAAAATTATCACCAATGGCTACAAATGCCCAGTGACAATTGAATCCGAGACTGTCGACTTTGTTGACGAATATATATATATATATATATATATATATATATATATATATATATATATATATATATATATATATATATATATATATATATATATGTATGTATATATTGTTATTCCGTGTCTGTATTATATTTGGTAAAGTTATTGGGAATAGCGGTGGAGGAAAAAGTAAACTCAATATTTACATGTACCCGATATTTCGACTTGACTTTTCAAGTCTTTTTCAAGGGCTGAAAATAGTATAATTAAAATTATAAATATAAAACATAATTTTAAGTGCAGACTTACAAGTAAAATTTAAGAGTTGCCTCTGTTGTAACACATTAAAAGAATAAATAAATTAGAGTTAAAATAGAACATTACAATTAATATCACATTGAAAAATTACACTTTAAAATTGTTATCACAGATCTGTATATTGACTAAAATAGTATTAAATAAATAAATCTACTTGTATTAAAATTAGAAAGTTCTTCTTATTATCACCTAGAATATAGCGGGAAAGATCCAACGGTTTTTTCTACTCATAGATGAAGTCGGTAATGTAGGAAGTGTAGCGTGTCTTTATCTTCTTTTATTTTAAGAGATTTGTTGTTAAACAAGGATTAACCTAGTTTTTGGTTCTTAGAAATGTGTAGTAGATTTTTGTAAATAGTGTTTAAACCCTGTATGTCCGTTTTTTCATTTAAGTTTTCCACGTTTTCGTTTATATAACACATTTCAATGAATGTGCGTTTGTAAGTGTTGTGATGGTAGGCCTAAGTTCACCTAAGAACACGTGCCTAAGTTCGAAGATGCATCGATTTTGGCCTACCATCACAACACTTACAAACGCAATCACTTACAAAATATGGAGGGACGGGACCGTCAAGATATTTAAGTCTTTAAATAAGATTTTACAATGAGCAAGGGGCATGACCTTGGCTATGATTCTTATAGCTTTTTTTTGTATTATAAATATTCTCTTCCAGTCGTATGAATTGCCCCATAGCTCAATGCCATAAGTTAAGTGCAAATGGAAGTGGGCATAGTAAACTATTTTGACGGTCTCATCTGACACACAATTAATAATTCTTTTCAGCATATATAACATTCTGCTCAACGTTCCCGCTAATTGATGGATGTGGTCTTTCCACGTTAGCCTGGAGTCCAAGTGAAACCCAAGAAACCTGACTGCATTGTTGTTGTACAGTAAATTATTATGCAGGTGCCTGTTGAGACTGAAGACAATAGTATTAGTTTTACTAGTATTTAAGCATAACTGGTTACTAGTGAACCACTCTAGAGCTTGGTCCTGGGTTTCACTTGCAGCCCTACTGACGTCCTCACAGTCTACCCCATTATTAATAAACGAAGAGTCATCAGCGAAAAGCATAGTCGTAGCATGTATATTGTCAGGTAAATCGTTAATGTACAATAGGAAAATTATAGGGCCGAGTATTGTACCCTATCCGACGCCTATGCTTAAGTACCTCGCTGACGACATTGTATTGTTAAATAATACATGTTTTTCTCTATTTTGTAAGAAGTCCATCAGCAGTTCCTGTACTGGACCTCTTATGCCGTAGTGGTACAATTTATCGCGAAGTATATTGGGACATACACAGTCGAATGCTTTACATAAATCGCAAAACGTTCCAATAACGTGGAGTCCCTTTTCGACAGCCTCAAGAACTTTATTCAGTAATGTAATAGCCGCTTTAGTTGTTGACTTATTTTTCCTAAAGCCAAACTGATTTTCAGAAAATACTTCGTGTTTTTCTAGGAAATCAACCATTCTATTTTTTATCGCCGTTTCAAATATTTTTGAAAAAACAGGTGTTATGGATATGGGGCGATAATTGTTGGGATCGTTAACATTTCCCTTCTTAAACACTGGTATGACTTTGAAAGTTTTCAGTTTACTGGGATATACACCGGACTGGAAGCAAGAATTGATAATCTTTGACAGTGGCTCGCTGATGGCTATAGAGGTACGTTTTAGTATTTCAACGTTAATGCCGTAATAGTCAAAACTTTTACTGTTGTTGAGTCCACCGATCAGAGTACCAACTTCCGCCTCATTAGTCGGTGCCAAGTACAGACTATGTTGGTAATTTATTTTTCTACTTGCTAGCAGTGTTCTATAATCCACAGCAGTGGATGAAAGATTAGACACAGTACTATTAGTCACAGTGGCAAAGAACTGGTTAAACGTTTCAGATGATGTTTGACATTCATCTTTACTGTTTTTCTTATCCCTTCCCGTCTCCTGGTTGACTATATCCCTCGTGGCTTTACCCTTATTTACACTGTTTACTATGTATTTATTGTATGCCTCAATTTTTGCTTTTTTGAGGGCATTTTTGTATTTAATTTTATATTTTTTAATGTAAATGGACTTGTGTCCGGTAAGTTAATACTAGATAAGAGAATGAGATTTTCCCTCATTTTTCTTAATTCTGGAGTGTACCATTTAATTTTATTTTGTTCCTGCCTCCGCACATTTTTAAAAGGAAAATAAACATTCAGGCCATCTAAAAATATTCCCAGAAAGGCTTCAAACATTTCACTAGTGTTTTTGTCGTGAAATATACTTTCCCAGTTAAAACTAAGGAGATAGTTAGTGTAAATATTATAATTTTCCTTTTTAAAAATACGGCGGTAGATGGTTCGATTGTTACCCTCATTGTTGGACACTTTTTCTAATTGAATATTTAGATACACACCGAAATGGTCCGACAAGCCAGGATTAGACACAACTACATTATAATCTGTGTATTGGATGTTTGTCAGAATATTAGCCAGACATGTACCGCGCCCCGTGTAAGTATATCTAGTTGTTTCAAAATGCGTTATGTGTAACCCTAATTCAACTATAATATCATACAAGCTCATAAATATATTATCTTTGACCTTAAAATCTACATTGAAGTCACTTGTTAAGATAATTTTGAACCCTTTAAAACTATTCTGACATAAGTGAACAGCATTCTGCATAATATTCAAAAAGGTGTCAAAATTACCAACAGGTGACCTGTACAGTGTCAGTACTACAGCTTTGTAGTTCTTTAGTACTATGCCAACAATTTCGCAATGTTGTTCTTGCGACATATTAGAAATAAAGTTTAACTCCTTAAAATTAATGTGTTTTTTAACATAAATGGCAACACCGCCTCCTTCCATACTTTTCCTGCAAAAAATAGCGGCCTTTACGTAACCGTTTAGGTTGTGAAAGGTATGTTCTTGTTCAGACATCCAGAATAAATCTAACATGGAGAAAATAATGGTCACTAAAGCACATATTTAAATATATCCTCACCATGGAAATCAAACGTAAAACTTTTGGTATGAGCGTAAGTCCAACTTTAACATATGGCTGCCAGACATGGGCCCTAACCAAAAAACAATTTAAAAGATAGGCGTTTGTCAAAACAAAATGGAAAAAAGCATGTTAGGGATAACTTAGAAAGATAAACTTACAATCGAAGAAATAAAACAAAAAACAAAAATCTACAATGTGACGAACACAATCAAATCCTTAAAATGTAGTTGGGCGGGCCATGTTACGAGAATAAAAAGAGGATGCAAAAATTGGTAAACTATCTGTCCACTCTAGGTTATAAATACAATTATTTGAATTCTGTCAACTTACAAAAATAGAAGTAGTGCACATCAATTGGTACAGATTCAAAGTGATAAATATTGGATGGTGTACTACTATATTTTTACATCCGATAATTCTGAACAAAATTCTCAATGCAATAATTATCGTACTAGATTCAAATCGAGAAATTGCATCGTGTACTACAGACTTTAGCCATAAATACAAAAAATCCGTAAAATTTTAGCCATAATTTAGCCATGAATTAAAAAAATAATTAATATTGTCAAAAACATAAAAAGTTCCATCGTAAACCTATTAAATATGGTGCTCATTTTACGCAGAATATCAATCCTTACAACTTTTCATTAGCAGGGTTTTCCAAAATTAAGCTTTATTTTCGAGTTATTCGCTTGTTAATGAAAAAAGTTCTGATTTTGAACAATAATTTAGACATGACACCCGAAGCTCACCTAGGGGGAGGGAGATAACCTGGTATGTTCATACTAGACCTAAACTAGAGGGAATGAAACAATTTCGAGCTTTCCCCTAATTATTATCCGAATAAGACGTTTTTTTGTACTCTACCAACTGGACTATTTGCTTAGTGAATTTAAAAATTTCCGTTTTAACGAACCATTTTGTAAATCTTCTATGACAGCGTTTCTCAACCGGGGGGCCGTGGATACTTCGTTGGGGGCCGCGAAGTCATACAAGATCTATTTTGCAACAAACAGAATCTTGTAACAAACAATATGAAAATATATTAAAAATGCACTCAATCTTGCAAGATATAAATGTTATTCATATTTATAAATACGAGTATCTTATATTTATATTCATAAAAATATACCTTTCACAACATAAATAAAATAAATATTCTATTTATTTTTATACATAACATACTTATTTTGACAACTAATTTAAACTACAGGCTATTTCAAACATTTAAATTGTCAATAGTAATGAGTAAATGGGCTTTTACTAAACAAAATGATCAAAAGCTTCATTCAATCGATAAAAATTAATAAATTTAAAAATCTAGTTCCGCTTAAACCAAAGAAACAGACAATAAGTAGACTATATCAAGGTCAAATAAATTGTATGTGTTGGTTGATGGGTTTCTCTGACAATGGTTCGCGTTGGAGGTACTTCAAGTATTTTCAAGTTGTGCTTGGAAGTACGACTTGAAAGTGCAATATATTTTATTATATATTTTTTTAATTGCTCTCCGAGCTACAGATAACTCAAGAGTAAGGATGCGAATGTGTTAAAATTAAAATGGAAGGCACTTTGAACACTTGTAAATAAAAATACTTCACTTTCAAGTCGTTATAGGGAATATAATCGTCATTTAAAAATACCAAAGTTTGTTGTCAACCGTAAAAGATATTAAAAAAATGTTTAAGGAAAAGTTGTTGAAAAGCTCTATCCAAAGATATCCAATGTGATTCCCATTTAAAAATTCGAAATTGTCCTTTATATCCTGTACTTCCGGTTTTTTCCGGAAAATTTCAATACTACCATTCAGTTTTGTGGATAAATTTTAGTTCAAAATTTTTCCCAACTTGCTCACACGTCGCCTTTAGGAAAAACTCGTATTATTTTGATACACCATAATATAAGGGGGCCGCAGACAATATTTACATATTTTCGGGGGTCCCAGACCAGAAAAGGTTGAGAAACACTGTTCTATGAAACACCAATTTCCATCTATATGTCTGTTTCTCAATTATGCAAGACTCAATCGAGGTTACTTTTTATATGTGTACCCCTGTTAACGAAATCCCGCTTTAACAAGATATTTTGTAAATCTGCTATTAATCAACAAATATGCATCTTAATGTCGATGGGTGTGTTCTTATTTTATGTAAGACCCAAGCGGAGGTACTTTTTACGGGTGTACCCCGCTTAACGAATCTTTCAACGATGGTATTTGTAAACCTGTTATTTGTAAAAATGTTGACTGTTTTGATATTAGTCTCAAAACGGACAATTCTCTAACAAATAGCTTTCACTTGTTATCTGGCCGTAGCTTCTCGCAAAAATAACTAGGGCACAGCTGGATAACGTGAAATGGCACATGAAAATCAATTGATCAGCCAACCATATCGCAGCGCGATACTGGATTTTCACTAATCCTTCTGACATCCTATTGATATAACATTGATAAACTAATTTGAACATTAAAAAATTGATGTAGAATGTGAATTTAAGGACCTCAAAGTAAGTACAATGAAATATTTAAAATCAACTACCCAACCATTATCCCCTATCCTCTACTATCCTTACCCTACTATCGCTACTATCCCCCAAATGCTTGCAAATCTTTGGCTGTCACTCTTCAGTTTTTTTGTGTCATAATACAAATTTACCATTTCTTTTTTTTTTTTTCTAAATATGTATTATGTATATTTTTTTTTACTAGTACACCCGTTCTTATCTTAATGTGGAACTTGCTCGACGCCTCTGACTTCTTTCTCTAGCCATACGCCTTACTTCATGAAGTGCATGAAGTACCTTACTTCAAGTGAACAGCATATACCAAGGCGAGTTTTACTCAATGCATTACATTTACATTTTTGAAAATAAAGGTAATTTATAACATTTAACTTATTTTTACATTCATTTACCATTTTTACCAAAATGTATTCAAAAATATCAGTTTAAATAATCGTGTAAAAAAAAATAAGGTCAGTATTATATGAAGATAAATCTGTAAAATATCATTGACATCGGTCAAAGGGTATAAGAGTTTCTTGTTTATGCCTATGAAAACCTAGGCATTTCTGTGTGTAATTATATTCGTAGATTCTTAGAGAATAAATCTGAAAAATATTGTTCGTATCGGCCAAAGGATATAGGAGTGTTTAGAGTTTCTCGTTTATACCTACTTAACCCTAGACATTTCTAAATGTTATTTTATTCCCAGATTCTTAGAGAATAAATCTGCAAAATATTGTTCATATCAGTCAAAGGATATAGAAGTGTCTAGAGTTTCTTGTTTATGCCTACAAAACCCTAGACATTTCTACATAATATTTTATCCGCAGTTTCTTTGAGAATAATCTGCAAAATATTGTTCATGTAGATGTACACTTCTATTCACGAGTATATAGCACATTTTATAGTCGACGCACAAGCACAAGCTAATTTTTGTGTGAACCATGATTTATTTAATATTTACTAGCCCCGATACAACGCCTCTCGCGGCTATTTTTTATACTTCTGAAGAAGCTAGGTCTTTGAGATAGTCGCTTATAAGAGGAAGATATAGAAATATTTCCACTTTTGGAAGAATTTTTTATTGCTGCTGAAGTCAACCAGAAAGTCATATTCAACATAATAAGTCAATATTTAAGAGCATTAGCTGAAAATTTTAATAATTATTTGCCTGAAAATGAGGATCCTCGTAAAGGTAACCTCTGGATTAATAATCCATTCTTGGAAGATATAAAGTCATGTGCACTTGATCCTCGTTAAAAAGAAAAGCTGATCGCGTTGTCTTCTGATGTCACTCTGGTGTCCAGACATAAAATGCAACCATTGTCTCAATTTTGGAAATCGCAAGAAAAAAAATCCATCTTTGAGTTATAAGGCTATCAAATTATTTTTAATTTTTTCGATTTCATATTTGTGCGAAAAGATCTTTTCAGCCATGTTAATAATGAAAACCAAACAGAGAAATCGAATAGATGTTAACGCAGCGCTTCGTATCTCAAAAACAACTCTGCAGCCACGTATTTCAAATTTTCTAAGAAAGAAGCAGTAGCAGACGTCGCACTAAAAATTGGAATTATATAACTTTATAACATAAACCTATATAATAATATGATACTACTCTATATTGGTTTTTATTTATGTCTTAGGTTTTACCCGGTTCGTGAAATATTTATCCTATTTTTACCGATCCGCGGGGGAAAAAGGTTGAAGAACACTCTTTTATACCATTCACTTCTTCCATTTCTCTTCCTGACCATTCCCATCTTACTTTCTTTCTCCTTCCTCCCTCTTTTCCGAACACCATCACCTTCGTTTTCTCCCGGTTTACCTCTAATTTCTTTCTTTTAGGTTTGTGTCTCTTGTCTTGCTAGATAAATGTAAAATGTTAAGTATATAATAATTTCTTGAACCTGTAAAATATACATAGTTACTGGTTAATAATAATAGGTTTTGGTTTACTGACTTTGAAATTTAATGTTTCAGGTTCATGAAGAATACAGTTTTTTTCGGGTTCAGTTTCAGGTCCTTGATAAGAACAGAGAAATTTTCTTCACATGCTTTAGCGATATTTGTTCTCTGTTAAGCAAATAATAAAACAAAAACTTTAAAAATTAAATCTAATTAGCAATAACATAAAATATGTCATATAAAGGCCCATTTAGACATCTAAATTAAGCTATCTATTTTTTGGATATTTTAAATTTTTTAATAATTTCAAAACGCCGAATAGTGTTCAGATTATAGTAATATATATTAATTTACCAGTTAAATTACTATAAATTAAGCAGAAATTAAAATATTTAAATTCACTTTCGGCACGAGATTATTCTAGTCGTAATTTTTTAAAGTCTATTTGTTTTTTTTTTTTTTAATTATAGCCAATATATGTGATACACATAAAATTGTGAAACTTAAAAATATTAAAACCCAGTACATTTAAACCGCACACTAATTTGTTACACAGAACGCTTCTATGGTTTTCCAAGATACATATAAATTAAATAATTTAAAGCTTAAAAAATTTAAACTAATTAGAGCTTAAATGTCTAAAGGATGTCTAAATGGATCTTTATAAGTACGAGACGCAACCATAATTTTCATACAAACAAAATATACAAGTCAGAACATGACTTTCAAAATTGAAAATTAGGGTCTTGCTTATTGTCAAATCCATCCAAACGAACGACACTGTCTTTGACACACTAGACCACAAAATCTTAATAAATTGGAAATATATGGAATAATGGGTATAACACTAAAATTAATGGTAAGTTATTTAAGTAATAGAAAACAAACAACAAGAATAGATTGTGTTCAAAGCTCGGCAAAAACAATTTCGTCTGGGGTTCCTCAGGGCACCGTGCTAGGGCCTTTATTATTCATAATGTATGTTAATAACATGTTGACACTTAATCTAGGATCCAAAATATTGTCCTACGCCGATGATACTGTCATGTATACCTATAGAAGCTGAGTCTTGGAACCAAGTCAGGGAAATAACTATGGAGGACTTCGACTGAAACCCCATATTGAATCTATCGTGTTTCACGAATTTAACTGCACTAATCCAAACAATTGTGACTGTACATCTATAATAACAGAATTAAACCATATCAAATACCTAGGTGTTATAATAGATAACCACCTCAGATGAAATTTTCACATTGTGTAATAAAATTCGAAAAAATATATACATTTTCAAAAAGATACGTGATATTCTTCCTATGAAAAATTTAAATACAATTTATTATGGCTTAGTACAGTGAATTTTAGAATATGCAATATTAGCTTGCGGTAGAACATCTCATGTTCATATCAATAGAATAAAAATATTGCAAAAAACTATTCTTAAAATAATGACGTTTAGACCAAAGAGATTTCCATCGGCGGTGGTTTTCACCGAAACCGACGTATATTCCATCAACCAATTATATGTGGAAACAATCGCCAAGCATATTACAAAAGAAAACATTGTTATTGAAGTACACGACCACAGTTACTCTACTCGAGCTGTCACTAATAAATTTACAATACCCGTAAAACATCCTAAAAATTGTAAAAAAAATCATTAAGAAATGGATTTACTCGCTTAGTAGTTTAGAAATACTCAATATTTTAAGTAATTCCATATAATCTTTGCCTGTATTATTTTATAAACTTATATCTTACTATAACTTATCATCTTATATCTAACATCATTATTATTAATTTTATCTATTTATTTCTTTATTTATTTTATTGCTTTAAATTTATATACCTACATGTACCTATATGTACATATGTGTGTTTCATCATATTATGTTCTAATATAAATGAGCACACTTTTAGACCTGCACAAACGTTCACAAGAATAAATTATGTATTAAGATACCGCCATGTTTTTTTTTTTTTTTTTTTTGTATGTTCTCTGTTTACATGTAAAACTAAGTAATTTACTTTCAAAAAATTCAAAAAAATTACCTATCCCCAACCATGTTACAGAAAAGGACCACATGTTTGATTTTGAAAATTTTAAAATACTTGATTCAGAAGACAATCATTATAAAAGATTAATAAAAGAAATGGTATACATAAAACACAATAGCAGTAACATTAATATACAACAAGACGCGGCAAATTTAAATGGATGCTATGATCACATTATTAACTGGATTCATGATAGTAATAATACGCGCATTAATAGAAATTTGTATTAATACTTTGTTAAAACTTGTCATTCTGTGATTTGCCATACTCTCGCATGTGCTGTGATTTTTATGTAATAGTTTTTGATATTTAACTGAAATATTTTTTTATAATGTTTCATCTGTGATATACCACATCGTGTTTTTAATATGTTTTTAATATGTTATTGACTGTAACAAATTTTAATTATTAGATTAGTTGTACTACTTTTTAACATCACCATATAGATTGAACTACCTTTAATATCATACAATTGAGTAAGTCTTATTTTATATTATATTTTTGTAATGTACTCTCATTAGTTCAATATTTGCATTATATTGTATTTTCTCTTTTTGTTTTTGTCCACGTAGATCAACTGAGGAAGATAATAAAGTTACCAAAACCGGTATTGAATATTCAATAGTTTGATGTTTTTTTCTTATGACCTAAAATCCCGGTAAAATACACCAACTCCAGTAAAAAGATATATATTCGAGGTCGTCAAAGTATACATTAATTTACTTTAGTTTGAAAATAAATTATTATTATTATTATTATTATTATTACTACTACTATTATTACTAATATATGTTAATTTGGTTGTTTAAATGGGTATTTATAATTGCGAGACGCAACCATAATTTTCATACAAACAAAACAAACAAAATTTACAAGTCAGAACATGACTTTCAAAATTGAAAATTAGGGTCTTGCTTATTGTGAAATCCATCCAAACGAACGACACTGCCCTCGTTGCCGCTCTTTAATATATATTCCATTATAAATAGGCATACCACCGTGTGCATGCACTAACTTGAATACCAGGGCTCGAATATTGAAATATTTTAATTAATTTAAGGAGCGATAACTAGTTTATTTCAAAAGGAAATTAAATTTTGCAAGATTAAAATTGACACATCTGCATTTCAAAGCAGCATGAACGAAAACGTGAGGGTAGTTGGGCAAATGATCATTTTATAATTACTTTCGTCGTGCCACTCGTACCGTTCTTTCGTTTAATCGATCACTGGAATAAGAAGATAGAACGTAATTGCTTTTTAGTAATGCAAATTTCCCTTCCTTCTTGTATTATCAATTACTTCAATGCTTTTATTTCCTATCTCAAATATTGTACTGCATAACTTATACAAATTGGAATAATGACAGTGAAATATAGCAGGCATGCCCAAACCGAAGCTCGCGAGCCTTGTGACAACTGGGGCCGTAACTATAAGAACTAGAGTCTTCTTTTGTTTAAAATAAAAAATAATAATTTTATGAGTTGGATTAAATTGGAGTATGATAGTAGGTATTTAAGTTGGCATAAATTAAATTGCGTGTTCTTTTGAAAAAAAATATTTTAATGGTTTGATTAAGTACATTTTGGTGGGAATTAGAATAATTTAAAAAATTGTATTTTAAGGGTTGGCTTAAGAAAATTTTCTTGATGATTTGATTAAAAAGATATTGTATTTTAAGAGTTATATTAAGTAAAATTTGGTGCTCTTTTGACTATATATTCCCCGCATTCATTAAATTCTGAACCAATACAAAATGTTTATGTACACGTGCATTCGAAGATAATATTCTAATAAAATTTTACGATCGGCGAGAATCTCAAAGCAGCAAATATTATGAAGATTATGTATTTGAAAATTTAGTCACATTAGAGACATGATAGATATTATCAATTTTTAATTTATATTATGTTTATCTAGAAAATTTTGCCCGTTTTATATAAACGAGATACATAAAATACCTACTATCATACATACAAAAAACTTGGAAAATCAAATAGTCAACAAAAAATAACTGATTTTCTCGTAGTTGACTCAATTTAATTAAATGTAGTTACAAAATATTTACTTCTAAAATTAAATACATTTTTTATTTATTTATTCAAAAGAACACTTAAATTTACTTAAGCCAACCCTTAAAATACAATTTCTTTTTAATCAAATGAACACGAAAATGTACTTAAGCCAGCTCTTAAAATACAATTTTTTTATTTATCCTAATTAGCACCAAAATATACTTAATCAAACCATTCAAATATTTATTTTATTTTATTTTTTTCAAAAAATCACGCAAATTTACTTAATCCAACTCGTAAAATTATTATTTTTTATTTTAAACAAAAGAAGACTCTAGCTGTTATAGTTATGGCCCCAGTTGTCAAAAGCCCCAATTGTGTACGGCCCGAATTGTCCATCGCCCCATTTTTTAATGGCCCCAGTTGTGAAAAGCCCCGATTGTGAACGGCCCGAATTGTCTTACGGCCCCAGTTGTCTGGTTACCAGTATTTTTACTACTTTGTGTGCTTTAATGCAGTCGAATAATTATGTTTCGAATTTAAAAATAAGTGGTCTTTCTATCCGTGCCCTAACGCATTCGCTTTTAATTTTTCAATATACCTCTTTTCGCGGAGCCGAGCTTATAATTACGAGGGCGAATTGATATATAAGGTCTCCAATAACGCCACTGTGTGAGTAGTGGGGATAGAAACAAGTTCTAACCTGCAAACGGTAATTTAGAGTATCTCGTCTTAGTATGCAAAGTTTTAGTTTCCTGTGTACCGTCGTTGATTAACAGTGTCATTTATCATGAGTTCGGTTTTTGAGATGCGTATCAAGCAATAATCCGTGATAAAATTTTTAACACAGTTGGGTTCATCTGTATGACCCCTCAAACAAGCGACAGTCCCAGGAATACTGTCGTCCTGATCCTCCACGTGTACGAAAATTCAAAAGAGTTCCCTCGGCGCAGAAAGTCATGTTCACCATTTTCTGGGATGCAAAGGGAGTCATTCATACCGAATATCTGCCGAAGGGATCAACGATTAATTCAATAACATACTGCAAAACTTTACGAACATTAAATAATCGATCCGTAGAGTAAGGCCGGTATGAACGATTTTTTTCTTACACCACGACACCAACGCCAGACTGCATTGCAGCAACGAAACGATGAAGGCAGTTGCGAGCCTGAAATTCACGGTTGTTTCGCACCCTATATACAGTCCTGATTTGACACCTTCAGATTTCTGGTTGTTCCAAAATTTGAAGGAGTTATTAAAAGGTCAACACTTTTCATCAGACACTGAAGTTCGGGCTGCTGTTCGCAATTGGATCAACAGTAAACAAGAAAGATTTTTCATGGATGGAATGAAGAAATTGATTCAGCGTTTGGAAAAATGTGTTGCTCTAAATGGTATTAGATTAATGTGGAATAATTAATTATGTACATTGGTAGTACAATTTTTACTTCATTTACTTCTATTCTTATTTTATAGAGTATATATAAGGTCTCATATATCAATCCGCCCTCGTATGAGTAATAATTAATATTAAAACATAAATCTTTTCTTTATCTAATTATATTTTTCTATGCATTAAATACATTTAAAATAGAAATTTTAAAAATTAAACAAAATACGGTTTTATATTGTAATTTAAATTTCACATAACCAGAGCCGGCGCGAGGGTCTGTGGCACCCGTATGCAAGATTTAATTGAGCGCCCCTAGCAAGGCGTAGCTAGCTTTTTTCGAGCATGTAAAATGAAGACCTAAAAAAAAAGATCTTTCCTTCTTAATTTCAAAAATTTCAAATAAATACCTAAAAAAAGTCCTCACTTCTAAATTTCAAGTGAGGACCTAAAATAAAAGGTCTTCACTTCCAAAATTCCATTTCACTAAATGACTTTTACATTCATTTGGCATTTGGCGCCCTTTTAAGTCTCACGTCAGCGCCTCCCAGTCATTACACCCGCCCTACTATTGTTGATGGATGTTGTTTGATGATATTAGTTTAAAGTAACATTAGATTAGGTAATAGTATAACATATCAGTTTATGATTTAATATTACTATTGTTACTGTTATTGTTTATAGCACCTGAGGAAGCTAACAATAGTTTAGCGAAACGTTGTGTTTCTAAAATATACGTATTTTTCAAAAAGCTGAGGGACTCTTTTTCTTCCGATCTAATTATTTGGACGTTAAACAATTTTCTATTTTTATTGTAAGGAACGATTTTTCTGTTTATAATTGAGAAATCATATTATCTATATTTTTCTGGGAATTTTGGCGCCTCTGGTACCTCGGCTCCGTTGTGTACCGCACAACCTTGCTATTATGTGCGCCTGGAAGAGATGAGCGATATTTCACTGACGGTGATTTTTTCACCGTGATTCATAAATCTCTGTAACGGTGACAGAATACATAAAATCACGGTGTTGGGGATTTTACAGATGGCTGTCTTTATACATATTTTATAATATTGTAATTACTATAATATTAGATAATATATCTAAAATATATTGTTAATTTAAAACATAGATACAAATATCTTTGTTAAGTATATGAAAAATATCTAAAGATCGCATATAAAATTATTTTTGACACAATTTTTAATAAATTTTGTGTAAATATCAGGGCTTCGAACCGTTACTTTTTTCGTTTCGGTTTTTGTCCTGGTTCAATTAAGAAAAAATATATCAGTTCGGTTCCGTTTTTCATTCCGGCAAAAATAACGGTTTTTGTCGGTTTTCGGTTCAGTTCCGAGTTATAAATTTTTAAATGCTTTTATTTGTATTAGAAATTCATTTTCTACTATGATTTAGAAGAACATTTTATTCCTTATTTTGTAATAATCCTCCTCCCCGCAATAATAGAAGCGGATTTTTTTTACTTATCAGTTAAAAAAATTACGATTTTGTTCTGGTAATCAGTTTAAAAAATAATCTTAAATAAAATGTATTTTATATTTTGGTTCACTCCCATAAACATCTGAACCGAAATAAACCGATATTTTTTTTTCGGTTCAGTTCCGGTTCGAAGCTCTGTGTGGGGACTCTGATATGATAAATAATGAAATGTCACGGTTGGCTGATTTATTTATTTCATTTGTACTTACTCTGTACATCCCTCACATTATGGGTTCCAAGACTTGTGAGCTACCATATAGATTTATTAGTGTTTAAAATAAGTGTTGTTATTTAGTGTGGTCAGTAGTTACATATATTAGAAGTTGTACATAAAGGATACCGTCATTGGGCGGTTTATCCGATCATGTCCATGTACATATAATTAGACAATTTGCTTATTGTTTCTAATGATAATAAACAGATTGCAAATATACAATGGAGATAAATAATAATAAAAAAAAGACTTGTGAGCGGATCAAGTCTGGACCCCCCCCCCCCCCTATTAGTCCGCTAGCTGGTTGCTATGATTCTTGGAAGGATTAAGGGTTGTTCAATTAAACTCAACATTTTTGCTAATCTACTTTATTTATGATACGGTTTAAATATTTACATTAATTACACTAGACTTACAATTACGTCGATACAGCTAAATCCAAATGAGACATTCACACACACTAGACACGGGACTCTTTAGCACTAATCACTAATTTGTCCACTGGACACCACAGTCCTGACTGACATCCTCTAATACCATTTATCTCTCACATGTCTTTAGCTGGGTACTACACTAACGTTCATACGGAATTACTTGTTACATTTTACTAGTCCAACCGAACACCCTAAATGACTCTAACCCATGAAGAATAAATTCTCACTCTACTTAAAACACGACTTAACTTCACGACGGTTTAAAATGAACTCCCAAACATGACTCAACCACTACGACGGTTTAAACTGAAACTAAAGCCTACTTAAAACGTGACCACCCTGAAAATGCTTACATCGCCCAACTGTTAAATGTCATTTAACACGTCTTGATTATCTGCCTTGTACTATCTTAAAATTCATAATTTATTGGTGATAACTCAGATAAATATCCCATTAGAAAATAGCCCAATCATAATATTTATATCTCATGACAAAAATTAATTATTATTTATGTGCTTATGGTTGACGTATATTTTTAACACAATAATTTACGATTCACTTTTCATGTTACATTGACAAAAGTGTCAAGTTGCAATAATAAACAATCTACCGTTATCTTAAATGTCCATTCTAAGCAATAGATTATTTTTGTATCGTTTAACAGATTAAATATTTTACTCTAATTGAATGATTATACTGAATTTATTTATGAAATAATACCAAAATTACCTCCCTTACACCTGGTAAATATTATGTATTTTTTAAATCAGTAAATATGGTAAATATTCATTGACTTAATTCCTTTGTAATAAAATAACTTTGAAGAATTACAGTGGATTTGTTTTAGCACAGGAGAGCTTCACAGGTGAAAAATCACCGATAGTGAAACAACGACGTTCACCGCAGTAAGTATCTCTAGGCACCAATTCGGAAGTCACGAAGAACAGTGACCACAGTCACCGGTCACACGGTCTGAACGTTTAAAATCATCGTGATTGAAAAAGAACGGCCACTGATCACGACGTTACTTAAAAATCACTGTTTCGTTCATCTCTAGGGCCTGGATGCAAGGGCCATTCCTTGGCAAAGACTTGCAAGGATGGATGTTAGTCTTGAGCATGTTTCATTTATGTACACCTTTGATAGCACAGGTCAACAAAAAAAATATTTTTTTTGAGTCTTTATTTTAATGACTATTTTCTGATTCTTTATATCGAAAAATAACTAAAACCTTCGTTTATTTTTGAAAAACTTTGCTTTTGTACATTTTACAACGGTCAATATATATTTATTTATTTTTATGACCATATAAGGAGAAATGCGTTATATTAAGTAAGGGTGGGTACGAGCGGGTGGAAAGCAAGTGGCATTTCGCTTACGTGGTGCTTAGTCGGTATGCGCATGCGCATTGCAGCGATACAACGCATTTTGTGTGGCGGCAGATCCAAAAATGGCGTCAAAAAGTTGTAAACACGAGGTAGACTCATCCTGTTATATTTGCGGCGAATTTATCAAAACAAGAGAATGGTTGGATTTCTGAGGGGAATGCATCCCATCAGAAATCCAATCATCTTAAAATCCCCTATCACTGGCCAGATATACTCATCATACTTTAAACTCTCAAGCACCATTTTCACACTTTCGTAATTTTCTTTGAGCATTACGGAATGAGCCAAAGGAAGAGATGGAAATTTATTTCCATTGTGAAGAACAGCTTTTAACTTTTTGTAGAACTGTCTATGAAAAGACGCCAGTCAAAAGGAATGCATGAGATTCCGACCGTCTTGCATCGGCGGTTATACTAAATATCCTTGTTACCTTTATTTTTGTCGGACCACAAATAAAGAAAATAATGGCCAGTGACGAATTTTCACAGATACTCAATACTCATGAAAGGAAAGCCTGAAAGCAGTGGTTCATGGTTTTCTCGGAAACAATAGAGCAGACAATTACAAAGAGCTTATTGCAACTATGCTTGATAACTTTAAACGCATGGGTTGCAGAATGTCCCTTAAAGTGCATATGTTACATGCGTACTTGGACCAATTTAAAGATAACATTGGAGCCTATTCGCAAGAACAAGGTGAACGTTTTCATCAAGACGTGATGGACTTTGAACGTCGTTATCAGGAGCAATACAATGAGAATATGATGAGTCCCCCATCATACTCTACCCCCATCATATATTTGGGGGCTAATACGAGAAAGTCCATACAATCACAGAAGAAATACGAAAAATAATCATTTCTAAACTTTTTTATATATTCTGTTACAGTAGTTTTTTGTTTCGAATGGTTTTCTTGTAAATAAAACTGATTCAAATTCATAACAAAAATTTGTATTATTTTTACATAAAATAAAAGTCTGCAAAAAGGGAAATTTTCTTAAAATCGATATTTAATTTATAATCGTAATTTCATTCTGATAGCTAGAAAAGCAAACTTTTTCGGGTAAAACTATTTTTTCTTTAATTAATAATGTGGTAGAAATAAAAATCAGATATCCAGAACCCAGACTCAAAATTCCTGTTGACCGGTGTAATCTATTACTTAAATATGATTATTATTTATTACATAACACAAAATATAACAGATTATATTTAATGCGTAATTTATTTTATTAGAACAAATGAAGTGCCCTTTAAATTAGTAAATTTAACTAGTGAGTTATAATGATAATTTGGCCTAATTGACTTTCTGTGCCTCGCCCTCTGTCAACTTTTGGTAATGTGAGCAAGAATTGTCTTTCATTTCTCACATTATTTATTCCCCTCGCTTCCCTTCGTCGTGAGGTTCCGTTCTCTTCTTCAGGCTTCTCCTTTGGATATTCTGCCACCAAATGATCTACGCTGAGAATATAAAACATACTATTTTTGCTTTTTGTGGGCATTTGCTTATTTTCTAGATTGTTTCAACTGGCTGATTCATTCACTTCGAGAGTAGGGTTTGCAAAAATCCCGGAAAATTCGGGATTAAAAATTTAAATCCCGGGATTATCGTATTTTTTATAAAACAGGTATAATATATCAACAGGACTCGGACATTTTTAGGCAAATCTGCACTAACGACATTATTAATGAGGTGTTCATAGACGTAGAAAAATTCACATCATAATATCAATAAATGGGTACTCGTTATCTAAAAACATTCTTGTCTTATTAATACAAATGCTACTACATATGTTTTTCCATAATGTGCATGGTTGAATTGCATATCATTGTGAGATGTTATCATTGTTAAGAAATGTTATTAAAGAAAAACATTTCTTTTAATGCAAACGTCAAATACATTTAAATCTTTAATGTGTATAAACTTTGCAAGTCCTGTCAACTATTTATTTTTCTTCTGAACTGTGAACAGAGCTGAACAATAATTCTTATAGGTATTTAGTTTTAGAGCATACACTTTCAAACACTTCTTGAATCTATCTACTAATATTCACTTTTTTACAGTAATAATAATTATTGCATTTTTAAAATATATTTCTTTCTGAAAGGATAATTTGTAGACATTTTTCTCATTATTGCTATTTATATTTTTATTATTTTGGAGATATTAAAATGGCTGAATTAATTATGTTATAACAGATTTTAACAGAATATGGATTTACTGATCGATTTTCATGTTATTAACGAAAAACAACTGTTTTGTATACTTTGTAAAAAATGTATAATATGCACAAAAATAAATCATTTAACTCAGTCAGCACGTTAGTAGAAAGATACATAGAACTAATGTCGATGGATTACAAGATAATTTTAATACCGACCGGCGTAGCGTAATGGTAACACATGCGCTCTGCGTTGCTAAGGTCTCGGGTTCGAATTCCGTTCAGGCATGGAATGTTTCAAAGAATAAGAACTGTCCTGGTTAATTGCCGAAGCAGCAAAGGCCATAAAAAAATTAAAACAAGTAACTCGTGACTTCGGCCTTTATTTAAATAATAAAATTGATGCAGTTCTTCAGAGAAATCCAGACCTTCGTATATTAACACAAATTTATTCCGATGACTGCCCCGATTTTTTAAAACCATATTTTAATCAATATCGAAATTATTTTTGCAGAGTCCCCGTCATTACTTGTGAAGTCGAAAGAACTTTTTCAAGATTTAAAAATATTCTTACGCCAATCAGAAATAGTTTTTCTAACGAAAATTTAGAAAAAGTCTGCATTACATATAACTTGTAATTCTGACAAATTCATACAATTATCTTTTTTATTAGGTGTTTTTTTTTTCATATTTATACTTTTTCACTTTTATTTACCACTCTCCAACATTTTCTTTTTGATCATCTATTTTTATAAATAGTTTCAAGTTGAAAACTATATATGAAAAACCTTTATACGGTGACTCTGGTCAGTGTCTAACACAGTAATTAGTAGAGAGAGGTATAAATATGCAACGGTACTTTTGTCATAGGCGTGCTATTTGAAACTTTATTTTAACAAAAAACCAACAGAAAACAAAAGAATAAAACACTTGTACCGCAATGAATTCTTATCTTAATAACGACACTTCATTATTTTGGGATTATATCCGAGATAGGTAATTCCGATCACTCCTTTGCCATTGGTCAGATTTTGATAAGATATTAAATTTTTATACGTTACACTATTTGTCAGTAGGGCACATTTCAAATATATATATAATTACATTTTATTTCTACAGATAACACATGTGCCGCTTTTTATCTAAAATCACCTAACTAAAGTACCGTTGCATATTTTTGTCGGCCTAGTAATTAGGGTCTTCACAGTTAAATTTAATTGGAATACAAGAGATTAGACTCATTATGAGCGTATTAAAAATGGAAAAAGTAGGAGTTTCTAAAGTCACTGGATTATACAAAGTAGCGCAAACCTTTGAAGAAGCCGTCAGACCACAGGGTTGATTGGCATCATTGGTTCCCCTATTAAGCAAACTAAATCAGCAATTTTTACGTTCTTAAGTTTGCGTATGAGCCGTCACATCTCTCTTTCTCGCTCTAATTTAATAACCTCCTTTGTCAGCGGTTTGAATATTTAAGGTTAAGTTTAATTTAAATTTATATATTATATCCATTTTATTTAATAAAAATAAAAAAATAATTGAAATTGTACCACAATTTTGTTATAGTGCATCTTTGATTAAAAAAATCGTGATTACAATGTTTAAAATAAAAATTTTGGTAGTACTAGTTTCTTATTTTTGTAGTGTTGGAATCACTGAAAATCATTTTGTGTTGGCGACATTTTTAGCCCCAGTATGGCCGCCGTTGCGCTACTTTGTATAATCTAGTGACTTTAGGAGTTTCGGTTTTGACAAGTTCAGCACATGAATAAAATGAATAGCTTTTATTGAAAAAAAAAAATCAGCTGTGGCCACCACAGGACCGACCGCCATCATAAAGTTTTTATATAAAATAATGTATTTATTTAGCAGCAGAGTAGAAATAACTTGGCCTAATATTTTCTAACAGAGATATTATTTATCATGACCATGGAAACGTTACATATAAGTATGAAAAAATTGAGACTGAGAAAAATTTTACAAAAATTATTCGAAATTTTTCGTTTAATCAAAAAACGTCTCAAATAAAAGTTATTAATTAGTGCTTTTATAGCAACTTTTGTTCAATAAATTTTTTCGAAATATTTTTCTGTTGTGAAATATTCACAAACATCTTAAAATCGACACGAGTAAACCCCCATTTTTAGTCAACCGATTTCTACCAAAAGTTGATCAACTCGTGCCATTAATAGCAGAAGCTTAAATATGAAGTTTCATAAAAATCCTTTCAGCCGAATTTGCTCTGCACGTGTACACAGACAGAAGGACAGACAGACAGACAGACGGACGGACAGACAGACGGACAGACAGACAGACGGACAGACAGACAGACGGACAGACAGACAGACGGACAGACAGACCTACAGACATCATGCTAAAAATAGTCAAACGTTATGTAGGGACCTCAATTCGTGGAGATCCATCGAAATGTCAAAATCGGTATGATCACAATATCTCCCTTATATATAACCGTGACGGTCGGTAAAAAACGTTCCGCTCGCAAGCGACAGTGACAGCTTAGGGCTAGCTATGTCTTGGCTCTATATATCAAACAATTATAAAAAATAAATATTTACTAATGTGAATATTTACTATTGAATGTTATTTACCTTGAAATATAATAGGCAGGGTAGGGCGTAACTGCAAAACAGGACACATTCATTTTTTCTTTATTATTGGAGACACAAAAAAATACTAAAAAACAAGGTAGGAAAAAAGTTGTAGGAGACCAAAGGGTACATTTGCTTATAGAAGATTTTTTTAAACCAGTGGTTCTCTAACGTAACAGTAAAATTTTATCAATACAATCGCATTCACTGATACAATGTCTTTCGTAACAATGCCGCTTTTTCGCGCCATCTTCGAACTGGCCCGTTTAGTGGCTGGCTCACAATATTTAGTAACATGTAAATGTACGTCATAACTGTGCCTAGACTTTGTTTGATACTGTATGCAAGTTTGCGTATATTCGAGTAAGAAACTTATATTTAGGAGGTAAGTTAAATGCTTTCGCATATATGTATGTTCAATCCGGAGGCATTAAAAGTAGCATTAGTGGGTAGATTGCCACGTGGAGGCTTTACTCTAAACTGTAATTTCTACTTCCAGTTTAAGTAAAAGCTTACAGCTTGAAATTTATTAGCGCTGTACTGGGATAACAAGTTTAAGGCAATAAAAATTATTAATCCCTCAACGATTACCCTTCTGTAAAGGGATAAATGTTTAGACACAACATAGAAACAAATATGAATAATAAAGTCATTTAAATTCAGTTTTACTAATTTATTCTAAAACATTTTGAATTGCGTAATAATTTCAATAAAGTTAAAATAGTACAAACAATTTTAACGAAATTATTACGATTTCCTTTATCTTCTAATTAAAGCATACGTCAGTAAGGGCAGTGGAGTAACCATGGGCCCGCAACGGCCGCGGCGGGCACTCATTTAGGAGCTCATCGAATCAATTTTATCGCTCAGACAAAGTTACCGCTAGTAATGGGGGGGGGGGGCACAGAAAATTCTGTAGTGGGGCCTAAAACGTGAAGTTACGCCATTAAGGTTATTTATAATTTCATCTGCTGAATAAATGTCAATACCAGTCAGAGAATCCAATACGTCAGTCTCATTATCCGTTAGATAACTATCCGATAGATACATTCAGGGTCGGCTCAGAGGTCGGGACTTCGGGGATTTTTCCCGAGGCCCCGCGCTTAAGGGGGCCCCGCGCTTTCATATTTCTAACAATTATTAGTAGCTAGGGCAAGTTTTTGACACCAAATGCAACGTTTTTTACAAGTTTTCCCGAGGCCCCGCAAAACCCACAGCCAGCACTGGATACATTTGTATAGAAAGAAGGGATGACATTTATTCAGCAGATGAAGTTATAAATAACCTTATCTGTCAGATAGTTACCTGGAACTTTATCTGAAGGTGGAAAGACCAGGCCTAAGTAAGAGGTTCTGACGGCTCCTCCTATTTTCAAAAACATTTGAAAATTACAAACAAACAAACAAAAAATGTGCGCCACTATACTCTATTTCAAATTAGAAAAAAGTAGATAGCGCTGCGAACCAAGTACGATTTACACAGAACAACTACAGTATAGCGGGAAATTTAAAATAAGTTACAACTAGGGCATGGGCGTAGTAACAGGGTTAGTTTTTTTTTTTTAATTTAGTAAAGAAGTTGGTTGATAAGATATTGAAATAAACAAGGCAGATAATATACTTACGTTATTTATACGACACAAATTCAGTATAATGGGAAATTTGAAAAAGTTAAAAACATATTAATTTTAAAAATTATGTATTATATATAAAAAGGGATATTTGGCTAAAAGAGTTTAAATAAAGCAATAAAACAAACACTATATCTTTAGAGCTAAAGTTTCTTATTTAAATATTTATTGTAAATAAAAATTAAAATATATGTATATATATATATATATATATATTTTTTTTTTATTTATCTCCATTGTATATTTGCAATCTGTTTTATTAGAAACAATAAGCAAATTGTCTAATTATATGTACATGGACATGATCGGATAAACCGCCCAATGACGGTATCCTTTATGTACAACTTCTAATATATGTAACTACTGACCACACTAAATAACAACACTTATTTTAAACACTAATAAATCTATATGGTAGGTCTAAAGGTTTGTATCGTTTTAGTCTCCTTATTTCTACACTATTGTCCAAGAGTTGCACTGCTAAGTTATTGGGATGCACATTTAATTTGGTTATATATTTTTCACTAAATTTTGTTATTTCTTCCGTCACCGATTGTACACATAAGTCTTCATGGATAATATTATTGTTGACGTACCACGGGGCTTTTACAATAGTTCTAAGAATTTTCGATTGAAATCGTTGTATAATATTTACACTGGATTTACTAGCTGTTCCCCATAGTTGGATTCCGTAAGTCCATATCGGTTTTAATATAACCTTATATATTAATAATTTGTTTTCAAGTGTTAATTTTGATTTTCGTCCTATTAGCCATTGCAACTGGATAAATTTTAGCTGAAGCTGTTTTCTTTTGGCTGCTATGTGTTTTCGCCATGTTAGTCGTCGATCTAGGTGCATGCCTAGATATTTACAACTTTCTTTTTGCGGCAGCTCTATATTATTTAACTTAACAGGGGGGCAGGTGTCTCTCCTAGTGGTGAAGGTGATATGCACCGATTTGGATTCATTCGCCTTTATCCTCCATTTTTTTAGCCAAGATTCAATATTATTTAAAGAGTATTGTAGACATTGTGAAGCTAAATTTGGCTTATCATGAGACGCAAGTATGGCGGTGTCGTCAGCAAATGTAGAAGTAAATTCATTGTCTGAAATTGGCAAGTCTGCAGTAAATATAAGATAAAGAACTGGCCCTAGGACACTTGCCTGAGGGACTCCTGAATTGATTGGATAGAGGCAGCTGTACTCTTGCTTATATTTAACTTGGAAATATCTGTTGCTTAAGTAGGATTTTAGAATTTCATAAATATGTATATATGAAGGTCTAAAAATTATATCAATAATTTCTTTTTTGGGCACTATCAGTTGGGCTCACATTAGTCTTTTGGCCTCACATTAGTTCTCTATCTTGATATGTTAATTGTCAAGTGTCTAAAAATATTTATGTGTCAGATACCCTAAAAAATATATAACTGCGTAAAAACAAATTACATGGAGAATTTTCTCCATAAAATCTACGCCAAGAATATAAATAAAAGTCTAAATATGTAAATAATAACAAAATATACGAAAAATATAAAATAATATATATTTCCAATGTACGACACTGAACATCTGTCAACTTGGACTAAAAACAATATTTTAACATTGTAACAGGAATGGTGTTCTAAACCAATCAGAAACAAGGACAAACAGCTCCTATCTTCTTACACACATTTTTCTAAGCTGACATAGAGATTAGTAGTACCAACCTATAAAATTAATGTAATAAACAGGAAGTTCAAACACATATCAACCATTTATGAACAGACTCTATATTATCCGGTCTGTATATTAAGGTTGTAGAGGTAAAATTTTTCAGTCGAATCTGAAGTTTTCGACTGAGGCGTTGCGAAAGCTAGCAATTCAATAAAGGTTGAATAAGTTCAGTTTACAGCCGAGGTGTATACAAAATTTTGTAGGAGACTGACAAATAAATTATTAAGAAAATGATTTAAAGAAAATAATTTCGTTTGACTTGTTGATATCCTCACATTACTACGTAGTTACGTGAGGATATCAACAAACAGAGCCAAGAATGAAAATGGCGCCTTTTTAATTTTTGTTATTCAAAAAAAAAGTTATTTAAAAAAAAAATTGATTTAAAAAATATATATATTGTATATATCTATATTTATTTATTTAATGACATACTATGTATTTTTCAACTATTAGGTCGTCAAGGATGAAATTTGTAAAAAAAAAGGCAAAGTTGGTTGATAACTTACAAATATAAGGAATTATTTTATTCATCAAAGTATGCACCCATATTGTCCATACACTTTTGCCATTTAAGCGGCAGATTGTTCAGGCCGGTGGTATAAAACCCTGGTGGACGAGAGTCAATGAATTTCTGGAAGGCCAATTTTACAGCTCTGTCGGAATTTAGCTGTTTTCCTATTAAAAAGTTGTCTAAATTGCGGAAGAAGTGGTAGTCGGTGGGGGCTAAGTCTGGTCAGGGGCGCACACAAGGGGGGGGGTCCAAGGGGTCCGGAAAAAGTTAAGTTTTTGCATCATTTCTTCCAGTTGGTTGCAGTATATTTCTGCTGTGATCGACGAGACAGTTTTTTTTTTTTTAAGTTACCTATACGAAATTTGACGAACCAATTTGATATTGTCTGCTTCGTAGTAACACTAGAGCCAAATACACTATTAATGTTTCGTGCGGTCTGCGATGCCGTAGTTCCACGAACTACGTTCCAAGAACTCATACTTCATAATAGTGCGAATTTCTGACCGTTCCATTTTCAACAAAATTTATTTTAAAAAAAAGTTTTTGATATTTTTTAGAGCATACAATTATTTCTTTAAACAGGCGACATGTATAACTTTCCAACAAAAACAGAATAGTAAAATATTAAGCCAATGTCAAATAATAAGACGTTAAAGTTGGCAATATTATTATTTCTTCCTTGACGACCTGATATACGAGCCACGTCTCAGTAAAGTTGGCCAAACTATCAAAAATAGTGTTTTCAAAAAAATATATATTTATATTATAAAGAAAATGTTGGTATCAATTCAAATATATAACAATTTGGAGATTGTTTACTAATATTTTACAAAAAAATTAAATCTTAATAAAAGATACACAAATATGTAGTTAGTATTGTCACAAAATGAACTGAGAGAAATTATTTCTTTTCTCATTTACCTACATTTTTGCTGGTATTTATATGTTGAAGGCATTTCTTACCTGTATGCAAAATTTCAACTCGGTAGCATATCTGGAAGTGGGTTAGAATTTCCGGACATATCCACAAATATTCTCTTTTGTATATAAAGAAGATACTATACTACAAAAACCGTACAAAGTACGACAACTAATACATTATAAAGTTGACGTTACAATGAAAGAAAAGTTAATTAACAAACCAAAAATAATAATTTATTACTTGTATTCAAGGTTTCACAGACTTGGTGTATTTTCAGCTTAAAGTCATAAAGGAATGTACCTGTTTGGCTGCGATTATATTTTCCACAAACCTAAAATACATAGCATTTGTGGTGTAGTGTTAAATCCCGGGACTCCAGTAAGCCTATACGTTTCAATGAAGGGGATTATGTGGATTACCGTTTTGGCGATGAGCGTCCGAACTATTTCGATATGCAAATTTGATTATTTTATTCCTATCATCCAATTACCTTTACATACGATAAGCCAGTGCATTAAATACTAATTATCTGCCGAATTAATACGCACCATTGTACCGAAATGATCTCCAGTGCATAATCTACTTGCAAATGTTACTGCTAAAACTGAATACTTGCTATGTGCGGTCAACATGTATAGTTATATCATAAAATAAGTAAAACTAGAAAGAGATTTCAAAATTTCGGACACAAGAAACACAGAGATAAAGAGTAAAAGGAAAAATTAATTGAGTAATAATACGAGGGCTACCTTTTAAGTTTTTACAAAAACTAAGAAATAAAAAAAAAATAAAAAAAACTATTTTATTGCTTTTCAAAATATTCGCCTTTAAGATTTATATACTTTTGCATGCGTTCAAACCAATTCTCGAAACATTTTTTCCACTCTGAAGTTGGTATCTCAAAAACATGGTTTTCGAAAGTTTCAACAGCTCCTTGAGGTGATGAAAATCGCTGCCCACGTATTTTTTGTTTGACGTTGAGGACCAAAAAAAAGTCGTTAGGGGATAAATCAGGTGATTACGGGCAATGAGACATTAATTCGATGTTTTTCTCCTTCAAATAATAAATTGTTTGACGTGCTGTGTGGGAGCTGGCATTGTCATGATGAAGAATAATGCGCCGTTTTTGGTTGTTTTTCCTGATTTTGTCGAAGACTTCTGGCAAACAAATTGTTGTATACCATTCAGCATTAACTGTTTTCCGATCCTCTAAAGAAATGGTTGTACTGGACAACCGAAGAAATAAGCGATCATTTTCTTGGAAGTGCATCGTGAGCGAACTACTTCTGTGGGTTTCGATTCATCTTGGAAGGCCCAAATAGTGGATTGTTGCATAGTTTCTGTAAACCAATATAAATTCTGTAAACCAATTGTCAGTCTTTTCTGATGGTGCTTCAATACCAAAAGTTGAACGAAGCGCATCTATGCATTGTTGTTGAGTTAGGCTTTTACTAAAATCGTAAAAAATCATCCAACGAAAACCCTCACGTATAATATAAATTTTTTCACAAACTTGTTTTTTTTTTACAACCATTTCTTCAGAGGATAGGAGAACAGTTAATGCTGAATGGTATACAATAATTTGTTTGCCAAAAGTCATCGACAAAATCAGGAAAAACAACCAAAAACGTCGCATTATTCTTCATCATGACAATGCAAACTCCCACACAGCACGTCAGACAATTGATTATTTGCAGGAGAAAAACATCGAATTAATGTCTCATTGTCCGTATTCACCCGATTTATCCCCTGACGACTTTTTTTTGTCCCCCGATGTCATAAAACAGCGATTTTCATCACCTAAAGAAGCAGTTGAAGCCTTCGAAAACATGTTTTTGAGATACCAACTTCATAAGTGTATAAATCTTAAAGGCAAATATTTGGAAAAGCAAAAAACAGTTTATTCCATTTTTTTTTTTTCTTTCTTAGTTTTTGTAAAAACTTAGGAAAAAAAGGTAGCCCTCGTACATCCAAATTGCTGTAAGTATTGTTGAAACTTACAGACAGTCTGTTAATTACTGAATGTTTACCGTACTCTGTGGAACAGTGAGAGATAGAAAGTCAACTGACTGTTCTGGAAGGGTAGGCAGGAATGCGTATGTAAAACAACTTTAGTATGTCTGATGCTTCAATAATGCCGGTCAAAACTTTATACGCGAAAATACTTTCAGCCATTTTTCTTCTCTTCTCAAGAGATTGGAATCCCAATTATCTTTATTAATTCCTAATTTAAAAAAGATAAAATTGACAAATCTTTACTGTATGGTTTCAATTTTTTTTTAGAGTACCTTGGTGATAGGGAGACTAAATTTCACTGGAGTATTCGAGGTTACTGGCAATGAATGCATTGTAAAGTAATTTTACACAGTTGATGTTGTGAAAATCCCTGCAATTTCTAATTACAAAACCACTTAATTTAGAAGCTTTTTTTAAGAATTTTATCAATATGTATTTTAAAGTTAAGTTTAGTATCTATTATTATTCCTAAATCTTTAATTGTTGTAATTGAATAACTTATTATCATAAAGTGTGTAATGATAATTAAATGATATATTTTTTTCTTTTCTTGAAAAATGAACAACTTTACATTTCTTAATATTTAATTCCATAAGATTTTGATCACACCAAAATTCCAGTGATTTACTTATAGTTGTGGAGCATCCTGAATATTATATATTTTACAGAATATTTTCAAATCATCTGCGAATAGTAAACATTCAGCATTTTTTAAAATACTAGTAATATCATTGATGACTATATCGAAGAGGAAATAAGCAGTTCAATAAGGAATCTGAAAAACAATAAGAGCCCTGGGGAAGACAAAATACCAAATGAAGTATTGAAACTGTGAGAAGAAAGAATTTTAAAACATTTAAAGAAGTTATTCAACAAAATACTTCAGGAAAGAGAAATACCAGAACAATGGAAAACTGCGAAGATAATTCTCCTGCACAAAAAAGGAGATAGAACAAATATAGACAATTATAGACCTATTAGCCTGATTTGTAGTATACATAAAGTATTCGCTACAGTAATTTTACAACGAATAAAAAACACTCTGAATTTCAATCAACTATTAGAACAAGCAGACTTTAGGAAACATTTTTCAACCATAGGCCACCTTCAAACTTTGAACTTATTTCAAAAAGTAGAGAATACAATATAACCGTGTATTTATTATATATAGCTTACAGCAAAGCGACCAAATTAGCAGGAAATAATTATTCGATGCCCTAAGACAACAAAATATCAATGAAAATTACATAAAAATCATTGAAGAAATCTATAAAAATAATAAAGCATCAATATTGCTAACAAATCTAGGACCTGCCTTTGAGGTGAATGGATGAGTAAGACAGGGCGATCCTCTATCGCCAGTATTATTCAACAGTGTACTTGAATTTATCTTCAGAGAAATGAACTGGACAGAACAAGGAATAAAAGTGGATGGGAAATACTTGTCAAATCTTAGATTAGCCGACGATGTAATTCTTTTAGCAAGTAACATACAACAACTCTCAGAAATGGCTAATTGTTTAAATTGTGAAAGCAAGAAGACGGGTCTGAACATTAATATATCCAAAACAAAAATCCTCACAAATAGAAACAGATTGGACCTCAAAATAGGGGATCAAAAATTTGAATATGCCAATGATATCACGTATCTAGGACAGATAGTTTCATTTTCAAACAGCCAAGACAAAGAGATTCAAAAAAGTTCATGGAACAAATTCTGGTCTTTGAAAAATATCATGATAGGCAACTTTTCCATGGAACTAAAAGCCAGATTATACAATATGTGCATACTACCAACTTTGACATACGGATGCTAAACCTGGTCGCTAACCAAATGCAGTACGAGAAAGTTGGAAACGACACAAAGGAAGATGGAGAGAATAATGTTAAACATAAGTCTTAAAGATAGGATAACCAACAAAGAAATACGGAGAAGAACCAAAGTCAGCGACGTCACAGATTTGTGCAAAAGCAAAAAATGGAAATGGGCTTGTCATGTTAAGAGGATAAGGGATGACAGGTGGACTATCCGAACGACAGAATGGCTCCCTTTAAGTAACCGAAGAAGAGGACGTCAGTTTAAAGGCTGGGAAGATGATATAAGAAGGAGTATCGGGAAAAACTGGCCCCAAATAGCAAGGGATAGGAAGCTATGGAGAGAATCAAAAGCTATCTTCATGCTCAACATCCGCATAAAACAGAGTTAACCCCAAGTGATTTATAAGAGAGTTTGTTTAGTGAATTTAAAACTGGACATAAACCATATTAATAAACAAAACATATAAAAAACAAATATAAAAAATATTATATATATTTTTAATTTAAACTAAATCGTGAAACATTTTAATTTACATAGTGCCATAGACCTACAGTAAATGACTGACATAATGGTAAAACTAAACTAAGCGATGTCATAAACATTCAAGGCAAATGAGGTCAAGCTATGTGAAAGTGTGAACTTTTTTCCCCTCAAACACTTGATGAACTGGAGGAGGGTCGTGCTCTTCAGGGACGATATGGGCTATTATTATTATTATTAATATCCATGATGAATATTTAAAAAACCTAGGCAATAAATATTAAAAGTAAAATATCTGTCAAAAGTAGGTCTACTTTTAAATTAGATACAAAGGATTCGACGCATTTTTAAAAGCAAATCTTTTGTAATTTACCTGTAATTTAATTGATTTGAAAACAACAAAAAAATCAGTGTATACATGCATGAAACTTTAAAACCAGAAATGGTTTGAAGTTTAATATTTTCAACGATTTGTGAAAACATATCGTTATGCAATTGCAATAGTATAAAAGGGTTACTCAACTAATCCTGCCGTCATTTTAAAAGGTCAAATAATCCTACCCAGAGAAGTTCTTTATGATTTATACTTTTAGATAACAATCTCCACATATAAAACGTTTTAAACTTGATAAATTTACTCCATTCTAATGGATTAAATAAAATTAAGTTTGAAATTTAAAGGACACTTAGTTTGATTTCACAAGGCTTATGAAAGGGCTGATCCAGGGGGGAGGTGCTCCCCTGGATAACACTTACATACGTGTGATATATAATTTATTTGGCGAATATATAAAAATTTATTATTTTGTTTTGTAGAAAAATAAAATATTAGTTTTTGGGAACGTACGTAGGGGAGGAGTTATAAACATTTGTATTATTCTTTTGAATTTATTAAATCATCCGCCCTTGAAAAAAATTGCTGGATCCGCCCATTGACTTAGAACCCTAGCTTTTAGTAAACGCCTAAAATTGGAAAATGGTGACCAAATAAATAACAAATATATGATTTTTTAAATAGGTAGAGGAAAAGGTCCTAATATAGGCCCTGCATTTAATATGGGCCCCTAAAGAAAATCTACTAATATAGCTAACATCATCTTTCGGCAATAGTTTAAAACACATCTACATTTCGTTCAACAATTTTACAAAGTTAGTGCAGTTGAGTTCTTGTTCCGGTAGAAACGAATTACAGTAAATGTGTTTGCTTAATTTTGATTATTTTATTAAGGTAAGTTGTTGTTATAAGAATGGGCAAGATTTTTATTCGATCTACTTGTGATTTATACTTGAAGCTGTTGTATTGTGATCTACTTAAACTCAAAAAAATCAAACATTAATTTAGATTGCCATGTACAATGTTGGAAATATGGGTTCCCCGCGAGGTCTTAATATGGGCCAGGGTATATTCAACATTTTTGTCCAGCTGACGACGACATGGACGTTGATGAAGTAGTGCAACAAAGTGGATGATGAAGATGATGCTTGCATGTTTTGTGACGGTTGTTTTTTGAAGTGTTAGTCTAGAAATCTAAAAAAATATCTCAATAATGTATATTGATGGAAACCAAAATAGTTCACAAGGAATTTAGGCAGATTAATTTTTTTTTTGTTGAAAAAATACATACTTTATTTTAAAATTTCATGTAGTGTTTTAAATAAAAGCTCTTAGTACATAGAATAACAAGCGATAAATTATTTGGTAGAATAACAAGTATTGTTCATTTGGACTTGATTGCCTCAAAAAAAAAATCCATTCATATAGCATGCTGCTTTAACTTGGGTACTAGATACCTGAGAAACACTGAAATATGTGCAAATTTACACGTCACATCAATTTTTTATCAATTTCAACATATTTAGTAATTAGTATATCATAAACAGCAGCCACAAGTCTTTTTACAATATCCTGTATAATATATTATTGTCTATTTTGAAATTTATCACTGTATATCTGCGAAACCCTGAAATGTGTAAAATTTAACACTTCACATCTATTTTTCAATATTAGTTTCAACATTTTTACTAATAATTATATCACAAGTAGGGTTTCCAATTATTCGACATTAATGAATATCCGGATATCGAATACAGAAAATTCAAAATATTCGGATATATCCGGATATCCGGATAACAATCAAGAAATTAAAGATAATAGATTGAATCCAATATTCATGGTGTTTTATAACTCATTTATTTTATTTTATTTAAGTATTTTAATTATATACATTAATAATTCACAAAATAATAAAAAAAATGATATTAAATTTAATACTTTTTAAAAAAAAATTGCATTGAAAGTTTCAAAATTCAAGAGAGTTCTAATTTTTGTCCTAGTAATACCTGCAATTGAAAAAAAATTGATGTGAAGTGTGAATATTCACACATTCAGGGTTTCGCAGGTATATAATAAGTGAAGGCGGTATGCTGAGTGTGTAGGACAAATTTTACTTTGTAGTAATCACGGCAAAATGAACGATATTTTTAAAATAATTTATCGTCTGTTAACCATATAATAAGACTGGTTATTAAATTTACGCTCTTAAAAATTAAATACAACATTTGACAAAATATAATTAGAATTTTGACAAAATAATTTCAACATAATAATAATGCAAAAAAAAAAAACAGAAAAAATAAAATTCACTCCGTACTCGAACTCGAAACCCTTCGTTTTCCAGCGTATTCACCAGTGCTCTAACCCATTAAGCTATCGCACGCCTTGCATGTGAGTGTCTTACGTTGATATAACTTTTGTACTTTGTGAACCAAAAACCACAAAAATGCGTTATTTTCCGAAAACATAATCTGATCAAAAATTCCTGTTGTACTATTTCGGTTCACACCAATATACATTACTTAGAATTTTTTTAGATTTTTAGTTTAAACCATCTGGGCTACAGGGTGCGGGACAAAAATTTTTTTGCACAATTTTGGCAAAATTCGCATCAAAATAATTTATTTTGCAAAAATTAAAATTTGATCGTTAATCCACGTACTAAGGGCTTTCATTTGATACCCTACTCAGAATTAAAAAAAAATATTTTTGTTTTCGATGAGCACATATTTGTTTATATTTTTAGGGGGGTATGTTTCTTAGATGTTTTAGTATTTTTCCTATGTGCGGGTCAAAGAGTTGTATAAGCATGCCAAATTTCAACTCTCTAGGTTTAGCCGTTTGGCTACAATTTTTACCGAACAGACAGACAGACGACAAAATGACGGTATAAGGGTTTTTTGGTCATACCTACAAAACCCTAAAAACGCACTCAGAGGGTCTATTCTGTAAGCTTTTCGACAATCGTTTTTACAGTATCCTGTGGAAAGTTCCGATTTTCAACACTTCCTTTTGGTATTCTGTAATTAATAATGCACTTTTAATGTTGTGTCGCTCTTGAGAGGAGACCTACGAACGTGTCCTCTTTGAAAAGTGATATTGTTTTTTGACATTTGTATTTGTTGTTTAGATGTGTTTGAATATATTTGTAGGTTAGTGTGATTTAAAATGTGTTTTTTATATGGAAATATGTATTTTTGTACCTTTTTACGTAAATTGTTTTAGTTATGGCCCAGGGACAGGGCCGCCCTAACCACAGGGCTAAATGGGCCCTATAGCCGCAGGGCGCAAGCCTTTTGGGGCGGCAATTTTTATTTGCGATATATATATATATATATTTGTTATTATTAGTTATTTAGTTATTAGCAGCCCACGGGCGCCGAATTTCTTAAGACGGCGATGCCCAGGGATATATGTTTTATGAATTTTTAGATGTACTTGAAGCGGGGAAGATAAGGCAGCTCGGTAATTTAATGAGAATTAAACTAATTTATATTAAACATGTAAGATACTTCTAATAAAATTTTATTAATCTAAATAATCTGTTTTACGCAATTCATCCAATGGAATCTGCAATCCTCTCCATTGATCCCAGTGACAACGTTATCTTACAGTCAACATTCTTGAAGGAATTCATACATTTCTGGAATTATTATTAATACTAGGTTATTACCCGTCAACAATGACGGCTTTATAATATAAAAATTTCAATTGTTTGTATATGTATTTGGTTTTACTTTTTAACGTATGTTAATTTCGTCGCCGGTCAGCTAATCACGGGACAGGATATCACCAGTTAGCCAATCACGGGAGAGGGTGTCACATGTCAGCCAATCAAGAGCCAGGGTGTCCCCAGTTAGCCAATCACGAGAACCTTAGGAAAAATTGACGTCATCATGTTACCGACACTACATACAGACACTTGCTAATATAGTTTATAGTATTTCTATAGGTTGTTTTATCCGCAGATTCTTAGAGAATAAATCTGCAAAATATTTTTCATATCGATCGTAGGATATAGGAGTGTTTAGAGTTTCTTGTTTATGCCTACGAAACCCTAGACATTTCTGTATGTAATTATGTTCGTAGATTCTTAGAGATTATATCTGCAAAATATTGTTGATATCAGTCAAAGGATATAGGAGTCTCTTGATAATGCCTACGAAACCCTAGATATTTCTATATGATATTTTATCCGCAGATTTTTAGAAAATAAATATGCAAAATATTTTTCACATCGATCATAGGATATAGGAGTGTCTAGAGTTTCTTGTTTATGCTTACGAAACCCTAGATATTTCTATATGTTATTTTATTCGCAGTTTCTTAGAGAATAAAACTGCAAAATATTGTTGATATCAGTCAAAGGATATAGGAGTATCAAGAGTTTCTTGTTTATGCCTACGAAATCCTACACATTTCTATATGTAGTTATATTCGGAGATTGTTAGAGAACAAATCTGCAAAATACCTGTCAATCAAGATACCTGAAGAGTCCTCAATTAGCCAATCACGAGAACCTTAGGAAAAATGACGTCACAGTGTTACCCAGATCACTAACACACATTAGCTAATTATATATGTACGATTTTGAAAGACTTTTGGCATTTCTATCCAAAATTACCCCCTGTTAGAAGTCTATTCTGACTATCGCAAAATTTCAAAATGGCGCAACTTATTTTCCTTATTGCCGAATACAAAACAACATCACAAAGGACAGTCTACGAAGACAGTGCAGTGTGCATAGGTGACATGATACTGTGCATGTGACTGTCGAGAAGTTACAGAATTATTGTAAGAAGTGCATGAAATAATATATTTAAATTATTTGTCCTTGTTTTTGTGTTTGTTAAAATCATGAAATAAGGAAATGAAAGCTTTAATTCATTTACATATTTCGTCATGTGATTTAAAGGAACTCTTGTAAAGGCGAAAAGGTATAATAAAAAGTAGCCGGATTATCGGATATTCAATGAAAATTATTCGGATTATCGAATAGTCCAAATTGGTCGGATAATCTCGATATTCGGATATCCGGATATCCGGATTGGAAACTTTAATCACAAGCTACATCTACAAGTCTTATTCGAATTTCAAGTATAATATATTCTTTCATTTTGACATTTGTCAGTGTTTTAATGTTAATGTTAATGTTAAGAGTATGAAGTTTACTAACTTTTAACAATATGAATTAAATAGTTTCTTACGCTTATGCATTAAATTGGAGCTATGAATGGTTATACGCATTTGTGTCGAACAAACATTCTTACGCGTTAGCATTAACACTATGAATTACGTACTAACTATTAACATGAGCTATGAATGGTACTGAATTGTACTTGGAGCTAAGTCATGTGCATATTCTTTGTACTCTGTCTTAAATAAATAAATAAATAAATAAATACTAAATGCTTAAATAGTTATAAAAACACCCGGTAATTAAATATTGCAATCGTACATATACAGGGTGTTTGGTAAATGTCCGGCACAATTTAAAAGACAGCATGGTGACGTAGATTGCAATCAGGTTTTCCTTTGCCAATTTTCTCTAAAATGTGAATTTCGTCCAAAAATAAACAAACAAAAAGATGCCCCAAATTTTGAAAACCAGTGACTTTTTTAATTTTTCATATTAATCCAGAAGTTGTGTAGTTGCTATAGAAAAAAACACACGTAGTTTGATATTTTATTATTGAACTACAATTAAAATATTTGATTCTCTATGGCAACTACACAACTTCTGGATTAATATGAAAAATAAAAAGTCAGTCTTTTTCAAAATTTGGGGCATCTTTTAGTTTGTTTATTTTTGGACGAAATTCACATTCACATTAGAGAAAACTGGCAAAAGAAAAATCGATTGCATTCTACGTCGCCATGCTGTCTTTTAAATTGTGCCGGACATTTACCTAACACCCTGTATAATTACCAAGTGTGTGTATGTGATCTGGGTAACATTGTGACGTCATTTTTTTACTAAGGTTCTCGTGATTGGCTAACTGATCGGTATGAAAAATATTTTGCAGATTTATTTTCTCAAAATCTGCGGATAAAATAACATATGGAAATTTCTAAGGTTTCGTAGGCATAAACAAGAAACTCTAGACACTCCTATATCCTTTGACTGATATCAAAAATATTTTGCAGATTTATTCTTTAAGAATCTACAAATATAATTACATACAGAAATGTCTAGGGTTTCGTAAGCATAAACAAGAAACTCTAGACACTCCTATATCCTATGATCGATATGAAAACTATTTTGCAGATTTATTTTCTAAGAGTCTGCCGATGAAATAACATATATAAATGTCTAGGGTTTCGTAGGCATAAACAAGAAACTCTAGACACTTCTATCCTATGATCGATATGAAAAATATTTTGCAGATTTATTTTCTGAGAATCTGCCGGTAAAATAACATATATAAATGTCTAGGGTTTCGATGGCATAAACAAGAGACTCCTATATCCTTTGACCAATATGAACAATATTTTGCAGATTTATACCTTAAGAATTTGCGGACAAAATAACATACATAAATTTCTAGGGTTTCGTAGGCATAAACAAGAAACTCTAGACACTTCTATATTCTTTTATCGAAATGAAAAATATTTTGCAAATTTATTATTTAAAAATCTGCGGATAAAATAATCTATAGAAATGTCTAGGGTTTCGTAGGCATAAACAAGAAACCTCAGAGGATACTCCTATATCCTCTGACTGATATGAACAGTATTTTGCAGATTTATTCTCTAAGTTTCTACGAATATAATTCCATACAGAAATGTCTAGGATTTTGTAGGTATTAGAAAGAATCTCTAGACAATCCTATATCCTTTGGCCGATATGAACAATATTTTGCAGATTTATTCTCTAAGAAACTGCGGATAAAATTACACATAGAAATGTTTCGGATTCGTAGGCATAAAAGAGAAACGCTAGACACGCCTATATTCTTTAACCGATATGAACAATATTTTGTAGATTTATTCTCTAAGAATCTACAAATATAATTATATATAGAAATATCTAGGATTTCGTAGGCATAAAAAAGAAACTTTAGACACTGTTATATCCTTTGACCGATATGAACAATATTTTGCAGATTTATTCCCTAAGAATCAACGAATATAATCACATGCATAAATGTCTAGGGTTTCGTAGGCATAAATTAACGTTTCAAATTATTTTTAGTTTTAACAATATAAATGAAATGTACTGATATAGAAATATCTAGGATTTCGTAGGCATAAAAAATAAACTTTAGACACTGTTATACTTTGACCGATATGGACAATATTTTGCAGATTTATTCTCTAAGAATCTACGAATATAATCATATGCATAAATGTCTAGGATTTCGTAGGCAAAAATTAACGTCTCAAATTATTTTTAGTTTTAACAATATAAATGAAATGTACTGATATAGAAATATCTAGGATTTCGTAGGCATAAAAAATAATCTTTAGACACTGTTATACTTTGACCGATACGGACAATATTTTGCAGATTTATTCTCTAAGAACTACGAATATAATCATATGCATAAATGTCTAGGATTTCGTAGGCATAAATTAAGAAGTCTCAAATTATTTTTAGTTTTAACAATATAAATGAAATGTACTGATATAGATATAAGAGTAAAAATGAATCGTTCTCCCATCTTAAAAAGTTCATGAATAAATATTCTAACTATAAAATTAGCAAGTGTCTGTAGTGTCGGTAACATTATGACGTAAATTTTTCCTAAGGTTCTCGTGATTGGCTAACTGGGGACATCCTGTCTCTTGATTGGCTGACAGGTGACACCCTTTCCCGTGATTGGCTAACGAGTTATATCCTGTGCCCTGATTCGCTGACCGGCGATGAAATTAAGATACGTTAAAAATTAAAACCAAATACACATACAAACAATTGAAATTTTTATATTGTAAATCCGTCATTGTTGACGGGTAATAACCTAGTTTTTATATAGTTTTATAATAACGCCAAAAGTTCAAATACACTTAATCTCTTCTTTGGGAACACCTGTATATTAGAAGTTGAGTGTCTACTTTCTTATTACTGTTTGACCATAATGAAAATTGATTGCTTGTTTCATAAGTTATTTTTAGCTTATTCAAAATAGATGTTTTTAAGATTATGTCGGTAATTTTACATATGTAACAGCACTTACCGCATCGATTTAACACGATTTAAAAGTTCATTTAAAGATCAATAACTAATAAATAATTCAATCATATATGTGGCGTCGAAACACATATTACATCATTATATTTCCAGTGAAATACAAGTATGTCCTTTTGTAAATAAGAATGAAATTAAATAATTACTCGTATGATAAATATTTATTTAGGTTATTTAACCTAAAATAAAAACAATATATTGTCGTGCTTCTCAGTGCCACAACTCGTGTTCGATGAAACACACGCAGTATTAATTTAAGCATATTAATGACAATTTAGCTAAATAGTTGTTTCTGGAAATTATACCAAATAATTAATTCAACATTTTTTTTATTATTATTTTTTTATTAGTGTTTTGTAAGTATGACAACCAAAAAACCCTTATAACGTCAATCATGTGTCTGTCTTTCTATTCGTCCCTATGGTAGAAATTGTAGCAAAACGGTTTAATATCTAAAGAAATTTGGCAAGCTTATACAATTCGTTGACCCACATATAGGAAAATACTGAAAGTTCAAAAAAAAAACACTTCTCGAGATAAATATAAATAATTATGTATTTAATCAAAAAAGAATTTTTTTTTGATAACTTCAAAACGGTACGGGAAAAAAAATTAAGAACCTCTCTAAATTCACCATGAAAAAGTGCCTCAAGAAAGGGCACACCAAAATCACTTAATATTTTAATTTTGGTTAAAAATTAAAAACCGGAAAATTTACATTTTCGTTCATCCGTATCTCTTACCGTTCTCGAAATCCTCATGCTTAACAAGTTATTTGGGACATTCTGTATATACAAGAAATACTTTTATATATATTCTTTATTCCCTAGGCCTTGTGGCGTTCAGGGTATTAATCATTACAAAAAATAGAAAAATCAATCCAAAAATACAATTTACAATTACAATATTTTTTCTCATTTCTTTCTTCTTGCTCCAATATCCCTCTCCTTCTTCCTATTCTCATTCTGGTTTCCCTCTCCGATCTCCTTCCTTCTTGCTTCCAGTTCTCTCGCTTTCATCCTTCCTTCCTCCCCATTTCCAGGTAACCTCATCCCCCTTCCTTCCTTCCATTTCTCCCCTTATGTTTCCCACCGGGTCTCTTCCTTCCTTCCTTTACCCCTTCCTGTTACCCTTCCCCAATCTTAATCCTTCTTGCCTCTAATTCCCTCGCCCACCTCTCCCCCCTTCCATCTTCGTGCAACAGGTCAAATGTGCTCCCCGACCAAACTGTCGTCTCTCTACATCTCTTCGCGAGGTGCTCTATATCTTCTTCCTCCTCCCCGCACACCCTGCACATCTTCCTGTTTTCTTCAATATCTATTTCCTCTCTCTTCATTCCAGCACCTTAGCCTCGTAATCCTCCTAACTCTCCCTCCTGACCTTCGTCTTTTTCCCTTCAAGTACCTTGGTACCCCTATAGTTCTGACCTCCTTATATCTCCCTGCGCTCCTTGATTTGTCTATTCTGACTGTCCTTTCTTGCTCCCCCACTTCCTTATCCCTCCTCCACAACTCCTCAATCACGCTTATCCCGTCTTTTCTTCTCCTTCCCGCCTCTGTCGCATCCACTCCGCATCTTCAGTAATACTCCTTTCTCATCTCCCCCCATGCGTACCATCTTCCTTTCAGTTCCTCTCTGGCTCTTTCCTCCCAGCATTCCCTCATTATTATTTTGTCTGTTTCTATTCTAACTTTTTTCTCGTACTTAACAGCCCTACTTCCTGTACCCACTTTCATCTTATCCCTTTTCAGTTCCTCTCTTACAATATACTCTAGCGTTGTTCTATCTACCCCTAAGATCCATCTCAAATACCTCTCCTGTACTCGTTCTACCATCTCTTATTCCTTCCATCCCCAAATTTCCACCCCATATAGCAGGATGTTCTTCACCACGGCGTCAAACAACCTCAATCTCCATCTAATATCGTCATTAAACTTCCTCTCTCCTATACTCCACAGCTTCCCCATGACTATTCTTGCCTTCTTTACTCTTTCCCTTATGTGTAGTGCAGCCCCCTTGTTCCTCGCTAGTACTGTATATTCATATATATGTTATCGACCAATTGATTAATCCGGGCAGTATTCACAATGCCCTGACATTATAAATAATGCCCAAAACAATCGGGAAAGATAATAAATATGTATGTATGTATGATATTTTATCACATTGTCTGGTCATTATAAATAGTGCTACAATATTGCTGGGCACTTTAATAATGTTGACGGTTATAAGTTTCCAATAAGCATTTCAATTGGGGCTGAGTGGGGCACAGTGTTCGGAAAAAAGACTTAGTAGTTAAACCTATTCTAAGTAAAGAAATGAACTCAAGATGTCAAGTCAATTTAATAGACATGCAGTCTCAAGTTGATGGCCAATATAAATTTATATTTGTTTACCAACACCATCTAACCAAATTCTAATCCAAATTCAGGTAGCTGTATGTGTGACAGGTGTAAGTGTCGTTAAGATAAAAAGTTGTGTAAGTCAAAATGCCATCAAAGTATGAACTGCTCCAATAAGTAGAATACATATTTTCTTGATGATTGGAAGTACTAAATACACAAAAATAATGCCAAATATAGTTATTAAGTTAGTTCTGTTTGTTAATTAACGATTATTTTTTGTTACCTCTGAATTTTGTTTATTTGGTACGTACTTTTGTTTATTTTATTACTGGAGTACCTGAAGTTGTATTTTCTTTAACTATTATTAATAATTATTGAGTTGTTTATTTCTTAATGGTTCTGCAGTTACTGATTAATTTTGTTAAATTGATAATACGCAAGTAAAGGTTCAATACGTAAATAAACAAATGTTATTTAAACAGAAACTGCTTTAATCACTCTGCCCAACGGTTACAGAGCAGTATTCATAATGCCCGGGCAAATTAATATTTTTTGTAACATTTATTATTTTGCCCGATTGTTTTGGGCATTATTCATAATGCCAGGGCATTGTGAATACTGCCCTATTTATCACTTGGTCAATAACATATATATCAACCCATTAGCTTCCATGATCCCTAAAGGGGAATTCGGATGTTTTATTTATTTTTTTTAATATTTAATATTTAATTTTATACAACAAAATTAATATCCAGTGAAAACAAACATTTCATGATGTTAAAATATATTTTTTGTTTGACTGTTCGCTAGCCTGTACAAGTGCACTAAACAAAAATATCTAAGCTAGACAACAAAATTCATTTCAGAGTGTACATGTAATTTCTGATAAACTTTAGTGCGTATTTTGTACTTTTAATACTAAATTCGTGCATACGAGTAATAATTCATCTGTTAAGTTAGTATTGATGCAAAATGTAAGTACATATAATATTTATTATGAAAGTTATGTTATGAAATACATTGATACCCATTTGGGGCTCGTGGCACGTGCCACTCTGAAAATACAATACTACCCAGTTGTATGTGAGTAATTATTTTTTTCTGTATTTTTTCAGTTTTTATTTCAAAATGGCTACTAAAATATATTTTAGTATTCGAGATATTGAAGAATTATTCGAAAATGATGATTATTTTTGAAGATTTAGAAAGAGAAACTGCCACCTGATAATATTGATATAGTATCAGATTTTGAAGACCTTGATGGTAATATTTTAGAAGATACCGTTCCACAACACGCCTTTGTCAACTAGAGGTACACTCAAGTGCTTTAGAAGATAATCAAAAATCTACGAAAAAATCCAAATATGGAGTGATTGGAAAGAGCGGGATGCTGACTTTTCCTACATTGTAAATCAATGTAACAATGTTTCTGTTTTAAAATCTAGTGATATTCAAAATATGAAAAACAAAACACCTGTTCAAATATTTGAAGAATTTTTCGACGAAAATTTGTTATAATAAATAGTGAAGCAAAGTGTAATTTTCGCTAAACAAAACAACCGGCATAGTTTTACACTTTCAACAAATTGTGTCCTTTGAAATCTGATAAAATAATGAAAAAAGAAATACGTGGAGCATATGATTATCGTTATGATGAAAATAATGATATTTTTGCGTTGGTTTGGAATGACAATAACTGTGTCAAAATATTATCAAATTATTTAGGACTAGAGCCCATGGCTAAAGTTAAAAGATATTCTAAAAAAGAAAAGAAAGAATATCAAATGGATAGGCCACATGTGGTAGGGCAATATAACAAGTGTGAGGTTGATAAATTAGACTGAAAAATTCAGAAGTATCGCACCAAATTTAGCGGCAACAAATGGTACATTTCTCTTTTTACAAACGCGATTGACGTTGCAATTGTCACGCCCACGCCTTTCATAATGTTGTAAATGATAGTCGACGTATCGTTATTAGACTTTAGTCGCATTATTGCAAGAGCGTATATGAAAATAGATTCATTATCCAATCCTAAGGTTTCCGGAAGACCAAGTTCCAGTAGAGTAAGAAAAACACGCTTATCTGAAAATGTTAGCTTTGATCCCATTGGACATATATTGGAAAGAACTCAGAAAGGAAAGCAAATAAAATGCGCTATTTGTGGTAAGAACGTGCGAAAACAATGTAATAAATGTAATATTGGACTACATGTATAATTCCTCTATGGCAGCGGTCGGGGAACCGGGGTAAATTACCCCAAATGGGGTAAAAATGAAATTTTTTGGGGTAATAAGGACATTTTTCCAATTTGCTATTTTATAAACGTGTTAGTAGCGCAATCAGGAAAAAGGCGGTGAGGGGCTTGATTAAAGGGCACCATTGCGAAGGTGAGGACTTTTTTTTTTGCTCATCATTTAGATATTGGGAGGTAAGGACCTTTTTTTTTGCTCATCACTTAAATTTTGGGAGGTGAGGACCTTTTTTGGTTTTGCTCGTCATTTGGATTTTGGGAGGTGAGGACCTTTTTTTTGCTCATCATTTAGATTTTGGGAGGTGAGAACCTTTTTTTTTGCTCGTCATTTGGATTTTGAGAGGTGAGGACCTTTTTTTTTGCTCATCATTTAGATTTTGGGAGGTGATAACCTTTTTTTTGCTCGTCATTTGGATTTTGAGAGGTGAGGACCCTTTTTTTTTGTCACTTAAATTTTTTTTTTACAATCCAATGGGGTAACGTCGGTGTAAAGAAATATGTCTTTGGGTAACGGGTAAAAATGTTCCCCGACCCCTGCTCTATGGCATAAAATATAATTTTCTATATGTGTATACAATATATTTAATTTTTACATTATTTTTAACACTGTATGTACCATGAGCTCCCATCAATAAAAAATGTTAAATTGTGACTAATTTATTTATTTATATGACTAAAGACACCTAGATATCGTTTACTAACAACATTTAGAACAAGAATTTACCAAAAATATTTTTTTTTTAAATCTGGCAGTTAATGCGTTTAATAAAATTGGAGGCTATATCTGTTTTTTTTTTTTTAATTTTTCGGTCTCATATTTGGTTTCTACATGTTTGTTTTAAGACAGTATCCGCAAAAAATTCAATTTTTGTCTGTCCGTCTGTCTTTCCGAGATTCAAGCAAAAACGGCAGAATATATTTTCACGTAATTTGGTATGATGATAGAGTAGAACCATAGGCTAAAAGGCATTTCAAAAATTTTCTTCTAGGCTGGTGTTTCGCGGTTAAAACTGTCAGTTTAAAAACTTAAAACTTCTCCCTTATTTATTGACTTACTAAAACAAATTTGTTCTTTTCAATACATTTTTTCAGTAAGATGAATATTGGGGAGTTACGGGGGGAACCCTAAAACGAAAATCTATATAAATCAACAATAATAATATTTTTAGGAATTTTTTCATTTAAATGAATATTTTGGTGACCCTAGGTCAAAAATTTTAAAATATCTACGTAAACATATCTTCTTGTTCTATACACTTTTTCGATTGGATGAATATATGGGGAATTATGGGTGCCCCCCCCCACACGCTCAAATACTAAGCTACCTATAAACCAGGGGTGGCCAAACTTTTAGACGTTAGGGGCGAATTTTCTGGTGAAGGTGTTCCCGCGGGCGACTACGTTTTTTTAAAAGGTAATTACGAATTGGTGTTATTTTTAAGGATTTTTTAGGTACTCACAGCGGCGTTTACAGGCTGGATAGGGAGGAGCTATGGAAGGTAATGGAAAGGAAGGAGATAGGAAAGAAGTTGATAATGAGGATAAAGGAAATATACAAGGGGACAAGGTGCAAGGTGAGGGTTGGTGAGGAAGAGTCGGAAAGTTTTTGGGTGAATAAGGGGGTGAGACAGGGATGTCCCTTGAGCCAGATCTTGTTCAACTTGTATGTAGCAGATCTTGAAGGGAATATGAGGAAGGAACAAGAAGGGGGGTTGGTAGTAGGGAAGATGAAGTTGTGGACATTGGGGTACGCGGACGATATAGTATTGATAGCAGAGGGGGAACAGGAGCTAAAGAGAATGATTGAACGGGCTGTTAAATACTTCAAAAAGAAAAAAACTAGAAGTAAACAGGGACAAGACGAAGGTAATGGTATTCAGTAAAGGAGGAGGGAGAAGAAAGAAGATAAAATGGGAATAGGGAGGCAGAGAAATAGAAGAAGTGAAGACTTTAAAATACCTGGGATATATACTAGCGAGGAACAATGGGGCTGAACTACACATAAGGGAAAGAGTAAAGAAGGCAAGAATAGTCATGGGGAAGCTGAGTAGTATAGGAGAGAGGAAGTTGAATGACGATATTATATGGAGATTGAGGTTGTTTGACGCCGTGGTGAAGAACATCCTACTATATGGGGTGGAAATTTGGGGATGGAAGGAATGGGAGAAGGTAGAACGAGTACAGGAGAGGTATTTGAGATGGATCTTAAGGGTAGATAGAACAACACCAGGGTATATTGTAAGAGAGGAACTGAAAAGGGATAAGATGAAAGTGGGAACAGGAAGGAGGGCGGTTAAGTACGAGGAGAAAGTAAGAATAGAAACAGACTAAAGAATAATGAGGGAATGCTGGGAGGAAAGAGCCAGAGAGGAACAGAAAGGAAGATGGTACGCATGGGGGGAGATGAGAAAGGAGTATTACTGGAGATGCGGAGTGGATGCGGCAGAGGTGGAAAGGAGAAGAAAAGACGGGATAAGCGTGATTGAGGAGTTGTGGAGGAGGGATAAGGAAGTGGGGGAGCAAGAAAGGACAGTCAGAATAGACAAATCAAGGAGCGCAGGGAGATATAAGGAGGTCAGAACTATAGGGGTTACCAAGCTACTTGAAGGGAGAAAGAGGAAGGTCAGGAGGATAACATGTGCAGGATGTGCGGGGAGGAGGAAGAAGATATAGAGCACCTCGCGAAGAGGTGTAGAGAGATAACAGTATGATCAGGTAGCACATTAGACCTGTTGCACGAAGATGGAAGGGGGGAGAGGTGGGCGAAGGAATTAGAGGCAAGAAGGATTGAGATCGGGGAAGGATAACAGGAAGGGGTAAAGGAAGGAAGGAAGAGGCCCAGTGGAAGGCAGAAGGCGAGAAATGGAAGGAAGGAAGGGGGCTGAGGTCACCTGAAAATGGGGAGGAAGGACGGGAGATAGGAGGAGGGGTGAAGAAACGGTAGGAAGGGAAGAGAATGGAATAAAATAAATTAAAGATGGGCGAGAGAACTGGAAGCAAGAAAGAAGATCGGAGAGGAAAACCAGAATGAGAATAGGAAGAAAGCGAGGGACACTGGAGCAAAAAGAAAGCAATGAGAAAATGTAATATATTGTAAATTAAATTGTTCTGTATTGTACGTTATGTAATTTGGATTGTTTTGGTTATTTTATTTATATTGTAATGGCTAATACCCTGAACGCCGCAAGGCCTAGGGAGAAATAAAGAATATATAGGTACTCACAAATCGACGTTTTTTTTTTTTTTTTTGAAGGTACTTACGAACTGGTGTCTTTTTTAATGAAATTTTAAATACTTACGAATTAGTGCCGTTTTTAGAATATACTTACGAACTGATGACGAAGAAATTTCACTATGACTGCTATTAAATTACATGTAAATAACTAATTACTAGAACTGGAACTGAATTTTAAAAAAAAAATTAAGAAAATATAGGGAAAAAAGAAAGAAAATTATTATTTTACAATTTTATTAAAATAAATTAGGAGCTAATTTTTCATAAAAAAAATACAGTAAAAAAAAGCAAAAACAATGGAATTTTTTTAATTTGATGACACTTGATATTGCATAGTTTCGACAAGTTTGTCAAAATTTGGCTCGTATGAACTTAAACTAATTCTTAAACACGATTACAAATGTAGATCCAATAATTGTGATCTGTTTAGTTTTTGCCGCATTCATGCAGGAAAATGCTGATTCGCATAAATATGTTGAACCGAAAAAGGCATTGAAATATGCAACAACTCTCCAAATATTTGGATATTTATCCCTGCTTATTAATTTCCAGAAGCTCATATTTGTAGCCATTGATTTTAAATGTACATCGCATCTAATATTAACTGAAATAATTCTTTTTAGCTGTGTTTTCTGCAGAAATAAGGTGCTATTGAAAATATTACTAAAAATTCTACTAATTGCAGAGAATAGTTTTGAATTTTTACTTTATTATTATTATTTTTTTATCTAAGTACGCTCTGAATTTATCACTATGATTTGTCAATGTTCAAGTCAGCTTCGCGGGCGACTTCCAGAAACCTTGCGGTCGACGCTTTGGACATCCCTGCTATAAACGAAGTATACTAGCGTCGGCGAATCAGTGCAGTTACGTCACACGACGTAACAAACAATTGCATTGTTCCAAACAATACATTCGTTTGTTTCGTATTGTGACGTAACTGCACTGATTCGCCGACGCTAGTATATCTCACTTATTATTTACTTAACATTGAAAATATGTACATGAGAGGGGCTTAAATTAAACAAACGATTAGGCGGAACTAAATTGGAATTTCGCTCTTTTAGGTTGTCACGAGAAGGGACCTTGCTTGGGTTATTTCATTTTTCATGTTGGAATGTCAAAATTTAAAATTCCAACAATGAAACCATGGAAACGAATGACATATGTCAAAAATAAAATAATTTTTTTACATATTTTAATGACAAAAAAATAAGTAAATGGGAAATTTTTATTAAGAATGACACAAAAATCAAAATATAAAGAAAATGACATTTTAAAATGATATTAACCTTAACCAAAATTTTTTTATTGTATGTATGATTTACAAAGCTTAAACAAATCTGTCAAAAAGCACGATTCAAACGATGAAAGTAACTAGATTGCAAAATCTAGTTCCGCCTAATCGTTTGGAATAGCCTATACACGAAATTGAAATTTCTCACTTATCACTTACGTTACATCAAAAATGTACATTATAAAAACCGTGCAAAGTAACGGTACCTTAGCTAGTAATACTATATAATCAATGGGATTCCGAAAACTAACGTTAGTTCACGCCGGCGTGAAATTTGAAAAGAACCAATCACTTTGCAGATATTTTGAAATAAACGTTTTTAATTGGTTCATTTCACATGTCACGCTGGCGTGAACTAACGTTAGATTTCGGAATCCTATTGAATATTTTAATGTAATTACTAATTATATTATAATTATATAATACTAGTGCATCCGTTGCCAACTGTGTTGGCAAACACATCATTACCTTAATGTGGAACTTGCATGACACCTCAGACTTCTTACTCTAGCCATACGCCTTACTTCATCCAATTCAAATTGAAACAACTCTTCGCCCATTTTAAAAACTGGACAAATAATGAGTATTATTCCGAATTATTTATTCATTAATTTTTTAAGATGGGAAAACGATTCATTTTTACTAGTGCATTACATTTATAATGTTAAAACTAAAAATGATTTGAGACGTTAAATTTAAAATATATTTATTAAAATAAATTTTCCAATTTCTTATGTAATATAAAAATACGCACACGGAGAAAACGCACACGGATTAATACGCACATGAAAAAATACACACACGGAAAAAAGCGCACACGGAAAAATACATATACGAAAAAAATGCGTACTTACACTATATCTCAAATCAGTTTGAAATAAATCGTGAGAAACTATTACACAGTAAAATTTAATTGTTTGCCCGCTTTAATATATTGCGTTCACATTTGTAAGGTCAAATCAGATCTGGTTATTTTGGTTACTTTAATAGTTTAGTACTGACTTTTAAATGTGAATTTTTCATTTCAAAATATTCCTTACGCTATAAAATCTACTTCAAATTTGTTGGTTATGATCATTATAACTAAGATATCATTTATCTTTATGACATATGTCAAATGGAATGACATTTTAAGAAAGTGAAATTTCTTACTATGCTTTAATACCAACATGACATACAATTTCAAAGGTGCAAACTATTGAATTTATCAATTTATAATTTTTATCAAAATATTTTAAATATTTCAAACCAATTTTAAATTTACACTAATTTAAATAAGTTGTTACCTATGGTCTATTTCAAAGTAGAAAAATGTGTGTAAGATAGAAGCTGTTTGTCCTTGCTTCGGATTGGTTTAGATCGTCATCCCTATTACACTGTAAAAATATTGTTTTTAGTCCAAGTTGACAGATGTTCAGTGTCGTACATTGGAAATATATTTTATATTTAATTGTTCTCATATATTTTGTTATTATTTACATATTTAGACTTTTATTTATATTCTTGGCGTAGATTTTATGGAGAAAATTCTCCATGTTATTTGTTTTTACGCAGTTATATATTTTTTAGGTTATCTGACATATAAATATTTTTTGACACTTGACAATTAACATAACAAGAGAGAGTGCTAATATGAGGCCAAAAGACAGCCCAGCTGATAGTGCCCAAAGAAGAAGTTATTGATATAATTTTTAGACCTTCATATAAACATATATTTTTAATTTTTTTTTACAATAATTATTTAAATAAGAAACTTTAGCTCTGAAGATATATTGTTTGTTTTATTGCTTTGTTTAAACTCTTTTAGCCAAATCTCTCTTTTTATATATAGTACATAATTTTTAAAATTAATATTTTTTTAACTTTTTCTAATTTCCCATTAAACTGAATTTATGTCGTATAAATAACGTAAGTGCATTATCTGCCTTGTTTATTTCAATATCTTATTAACCTTTATTATATTTTTTAAAAAATCACTTGCTAACCCAGTTGCTACGCCCATGCCCTAGTTGTAACTTATTTTAAATTTCCCGCTATACTGTATTTGATCAGTACAAATCGTACTCGGTTCGCAGCGCTATCTACTTTTTTCTACTTTGAAATAGACCATAGTGGCGCTGATATGAATGAACAAACACGGCCGGAAATTTTTGGTAAAAATTATTCATTTTACCAAAGCCTGTTTTAGTCACTGCATTATATTTGCATTTTTGAAAATGTAAAACGTTAATCGTAGAAATAAAAAAATAATAAAGCATTGAAAAAATAATAATAAAGAAAAGAAAGAAAAAAACATTTTTCTTACATACTTTCATCAAAACCAAATATTTTTTAAAATAATTATTTTTCTGCTACTAATAGTTTTAATTTATATTATTTTTGTGTAAACATATCAATTAACAACTATTATTATCACGCGTTGTATGTCAATTTGCATTTCGGTGAGCTTCGAATTTATTTCGTTACATTGCGGAATCTCGTTTCAAATTTGTTTTTGACGTCATAGCACGCACCCACGCAGGGACACACGTTGGTGTATTATATTAGAGATTTTAACTTTAAATTGCTGTTTAAGATGTTGCAACGTAGAAAAACTATCAACCAACCTTTGGGAGGCAATGTAACGACATGAGTAATGCTGAAATGATAGGTACATTATATTCTAACATTAGCAACTACATTATCCAAGTATGACGTCATTTTATAGTTATTGTGAATAAACATTATGGGTGCTCTTGCTTTTGGTTATCCACTCTTTAATAAAACTTGCCATTTCTTGTTTCTGCAACTGTTCTTTTTTTTGCCATATAACAAATATCGGTCAAGGCAAAAATAAAAATTAAAGGAAATAGTCCGTTTCTATTATGCAAATGTAGTTTGAATTGAAAATAGAATTTAACGAAATTCTTTGAAAGACATGAGCAAGACATTTCACTTGAAATGAGAAAATCTATTTCAATTCACGAAAAATATCTTACATTCAGTTTAATTTCTTTTTACCGTTTTGTGTTGGCATATTTTATTCAGTAACCCGAGTGATTGATTACGTTTTCCGCGCCGTTCCTTGTCTTGAAAAACTTAGTCCGTTAAACTCTGTCCGTATTTCTACGCAGGGGCGTATCTACGGTAAATAGCGCCCAAGGCAAACACTAAAATTGCGCCTTTGTCAAAACATGTGACACTTTTTGAAAATTAAAATCTAAAATAACTTGGTTGGAAATAGGTAACATTTACATGCAATTAATACTTATATTAAGGTGAACATATTTTTTATATCAAAATTCGGGACGGGAGCTCATTGACGGGGGGGGGGGGGCGGTTGATTATTCAAATATAATTGTTTAATTAATTTTTTACAGACCGCCAACATATATAAGAACAAAGGGAGGTAGGTATTGTGATCATACCGATTTTGACATTTCGAGATTTCGATGGATCTCCACGAATTGAGGTCCCTACATAACGTTTTGACTATTTTTAACATGATGTCTGTCCGTCTGTCTGTCCGTCAGTCCGTCTGTCTGTATGTGTACACTTGCAGAGCAAGTTCGGCTGAAAGGATTTTTATGAAACTGCATATTTAAGCTTTTGACATCAATGGCACGTGTTGATCAACTTTTTGTTAAATCGGTTGACTAGAAATGGAAGTTTACTCGTGTCGATTTTAAGATTTTTGCGAATATTTAGCAACAGAAAAATATTTCGAAAACATGTATTTAACAAAAGTTGCTATAAAAGAAATATCTAACAACTTTTATATGAGACATTTTTTGGTAAAACGAAAAATTTTTTAAAAATTTTTCGAACTTTTTATCTATTTTTTCATACTTATATGTAACGTTTCCATAGTTATGATAAATTATATCTCTTTTAGAAAATATTAGGCCAAGTTATTTCTTCTCTGCTGCTAGAATGTAGGTATTTAATATAAGTACTTTATGATGGCGGTCGGTCCTGTGGTGGCCACAGCTGATTTTTTTAAATGAATTCACAATTTATTCATTAAAATGAGTGTAGAAAACTTTTTATATTTTTCCGAAGTATGGATCTTTTTGAGTAGGTCTTTTTTGCTTTGAAGCATTTTATAAAAATCCCTACAGTTTTCTTCATAATTTACATTAATCAGTAATATTACTTTTAATATGTCTACATCAGTGGCGCAGCCAGGATTTTGTCTTGGGGAGGGCCGAATCAAATTTCGAAGGCACGCGGGCCGCATACTGCCCTCAACCTCATTTTTTTGTGGCCCCTGAAGCGGTAATCAAAATTACTTGAGCTTATTTAGGGGAAAAATATATTTAAAAATGTAAAATATACTCTCTTCCCCTTTTCTGTTTATAAAAAAATGTCAAGAAACCCTTCGGGATATTTAAAGTTCCGTCACTGCTTATATCATTTTGTATGTAAAATAGACTGCTACCCAAATCAGTTCGAGACCCCTGCTGTTGGATATTGATGTTTATATCAAATAATAATTCCATTATTTGGTGATAAAAAAATTTAATTGTTAATCCATGTATCAAAAACTTTCACTTGATTTTTTCTTCGATAAATACATATTTATTTATATTTTTCGCGAGATATATTTTTGAAGTCTCAATATTTCTCTTACTTATGTTCAGTTCTCTAAATCAGCCGCTTGGCTACAATTTGTACCGAACGAACAGACTCATGTGACGGAATAAGGATTTCTTGATTATACCTACGAAAACTTAAAAATAACATGTAAATATGCATTTTCTGTTAATTTCAACATAAAATATTAATCATAATAAAATATAGCTTATTATTATTGTAAAATACATAAGTTATTTTTCTGTACGATTATGATAAATTTGTTAAATTTTCATTTCATTGGACTTTCAGACGGGGCTTGTGCCCCCCCTCCCTCTGAATACGCCACTGTTATTCAGTACAACTTATATCATTCCTTTTTGTGTGTACACATCATAATTTCAAAAATACCTTAGAAGATATTGTTATTCACATTTATCTACAAAATAATCTGTTGGTCCTGGGAGGGGCCCAGGCCCGTCGGTCCCCCCTTGGCTGCGCCACTGGTTGTGGTTAACAAATTTTATCTTCAACTCTACGAGCAGCGCCGAGTAATCTGCTGGTCCTGGGAGGGGCCCACTGAAAAATTTCGAGTCGCAAGGCGGAATTTCAAGACTGTCCCGACAAATTCGGGACGTATTGTCACGTGGGTGGCTTGATTGAAAGACAACTGCTGGTTTTAACAATACTATTTATTAAATATTATATCACAAATACTGCTTTTAAGAGCGCGGTTGTCTCCAAAACTACTCTCTTTATTATATTTCTACTGTTTCTACTCTATTTCACGTTTGAGGTGTCATTTTAAAATTACATTCTGAAGGTTATACCGAAGTCAGATTTCCACTTTATCTTATCTGAATCGAGTGATTAGTTGTTTAAAACAGTTTTATCATTTGACTAGGCCAATATTTTAGTCGATGTGTCAGGGGGGGAAAAAAAAGGATCAACGCTCCTCTTCACATAATTCGTTGGAGCATATTTGGAAAGTGATGTATTTTCACTTGAACAATAATTATGTCACTTTATCAAGAGTAGGCAATCATAAAAAAATGTTTAATTACACGAAAAAAAATGCCAATATTGTTTACAATGAAGTAATTGAAAAATTAACTACTGTTGTGGTTAACAAATTTTATCTTCAACTCTCCGAGCAGCGCCGTGTAATCTGCTGGTCCTGGGAGGGGCCCAGGCCCGACGCCCCCCCCCTTGGCTGCGCCACTGGTTGTGGTTAACAAATTTTATCTTCAACTCTACGAGCAGCGCCGAGTAATCTGCTGGTCCTGGGAGGGGCCCAGGCCGGTCCCCCCCCCCCTTGGCTGCGCCACTGGTTGTGGTTAACAAATTTTATCTTCAACTCTACGAGCAGCGCCGAGTAATCTGTTGGTCCTGGGAGGGGCCCAGGCCCGTCGGTCCCCCCTTGGCTGCGCCACTGGTTGTGGTTAACAAATTTTATCTTCAACTCTACGAGCAGCGCCGAGTAATCTGCTGGTCCTGGGAGGGGCCCACTGAAAAATTTCGAGTCGCAAGGCGGAATTTCAGGACTGTCCCGACAAATTCGGGACGTATTGTCACGTGGGTGGCTTGATTGAAAGACAACTGCTGGTTTTAACAATACTATTTATTAAATATTATATCACATTTACAATACATGGTTTGAATTTGTCCATGGAGTTGGAGAAGTCTTCGGTCCACCCCGTGTTGGCCATGATCGGCTTGGACCTATCTCCGAGGCGGTGGGCTACCCATCCGGGAGTCGAGGAGCCTGGAGAAGTCTTCTCCCACTCACATGGTGACTACTTGCTTGGCTCACCAGCGGTACAAGTATCTGGCATCGGTTTCATGGTCATCACCCTGTGGACTAATACGTGTAAAGGAGTTGGCTATGTTCCTCTGATTCATATCCTGTGACATCCATCCTTTTGTACCGAAGGTTAACCCAGTTCCAATATTCATTCGTCATGACAAATATTTCCTCATTACGAAAATGCGGCGTATGCATTTCGTAATCAGTCCACATACGTCAGACGCCGACAAATAGTTTTTTAATCAGACACCTAACCGTCACAATGTCTAGATATCGTAATCCTAACCTAGGATAACCTATGTGACATTATGGTCACCTTACTTATATACACTATGGAGTATAGGGGAGAGCAGGTTTAATGATGATATCAAGTGGAGGGTGAAGATATTCGATGCAATAGTGAAGAGTATCCTTATGAACGGAGTGGAGATTTGGGGATGGACGGAATGGGATATGATGGAATGTACCCTGTACCCTGAGATGGACATTGGGGTTGGGGGTAGACAGAATGACACCAGGATATATTGTGAGAGTGGAAATGAAGAGGGAAAAGCTGAGAGTGGGTGCCAGAGTGAGAGCAGTGAAATATGAGGAGAAAGTCAGAAGGGAAGAGAATAGAAAACGAATAAGGGAATGGGAAGAAAGAATAAAGGAAGAACAAAAATGCAAATTATCGGCATGATGAGAGACAAGAAAAGAGTACTGTTGGAGGTGTGGAATGGACATAAGAGAAGCAAAGAGAAAGAGAAACGGAGGAACAAATATAGTAGAAGAATTTAGAAGTAGGGATAAGGAGATACAGGAACAGGCAAGATCAGACAGAATAGACAAATCGCTGAATGTGAAAAGATATAAAGAAATAAGAGTGATCGGAATACCGAGATACCTGGGAAAAGAGGAAGATCAGGGGGTACTCAGGAGTATACCGAGGTGAAGATGTGGCAACGAAGAGAGGAACAACAAATATTGGGCAAAGCCAGGGGACAGGCTATATAGAATGTGCAAAGAAGAAGAGAAAACCTTGGAGCATTTAGCGAGAAGACGCAGAGAGATGGCAGTCTGGGAAGAAGGGAAAAAGGAACTGATGAGTGAAGAAGACAAGGGAGCGAGATGGGCGGGAGAACTGGAGGAAAGAAGGAAGGAGATAGGAGAGGGAAGCCGGAAGGAGAATAGTAGGAAAGAGAGGGACACTGGAAGAAGAACAAAGAAATGAGTGAGAAATGTAAGGAAGAAAGATGGGCGAGAGAACTGGTGGCTAAAAGGAAGGAGATCGGAGGGAAGTCGGAATGAGTATTGGAAGAAAGAGGGGAGCACTGGAGGAAGAACAAAGATGTTAGATTAAAGAAAGTATTGTAAATTATCCATAGTGTACGTTATTTTATGTTTTGTATTTTTTTTATGATGGTTAAGAGCTGAATGTAGCGATCACGAAAGTCAATCGTTGCCTGCGGGGTGTGGTGGCCGGTAGTCTTTCTACGTCATTCCCCCAATGGGGTATGGACGCAAGTTCTCCCACCTCGAAGTAGCTTACAGGGAGAAGGAAATGTGCTAATATTTATAAATCAACCTGTATTTGTTGGAACCGTAAAATATAGACTAAATATATTCGAATCAATTTGATTTTTTTTAAAATTTTTTCATTTTCAAGTTATGAAAGAAAAAATTTATTTTTTCCTTTTTTTTTAAATAAAAAATAAAAAAAAATAAAAAATTAAAGAATGTTTTCCAAAATTTAGTTAATTACATATAGAACTTGTATTTTATCATAATTCTCAAACTTATAATTTATTTATTTAATTTTTTTTATCTATAAAATTTTAATAAAATGTAATTGTATTTCCAGCTCTGAAAATGGCTTACGCCGAAACTAGTTAGCTAATAATTTTTTTTTTTAAATGAAATAATTTTATTAACAACGGTTTACCCAAACAACTTTTAAATATAGTTTCTAAACGTGTTTTTTTATTATTATTATTATAGTTTGCAAAGATAATTTTGCAAAGTAAATTGCCATGTTGCAAGGGTTATACGCATTTCAAATGCGAAACATGTGGTGTACATCTTTGTCTAACAAAGATAAAAACCTTATTTATTTATATATAATAAATATATTATATATTTATTATATTTTATTTTACACTATAATTTTGATAACTAAACCATAAAATATTTAAAATTTTGTATAGGTATTGCAAAACTACGTCATATCACACTCATGTTTAGATTCAGAGTGAAGCATGTTTTTACTCCCACCAAGCAAGAAAGAGTTTACTGGTCTCTGAATGATGCTAAATGTATTACCAACTTGAAAAAATCGTAAGGACATATTTTGTAAAAAGACCTTGAAAAAGACAAAATAGGAAAGTATCTGAAAAAAGTACCTGAAATACAGATACTTAGATACTGATTTAAATATCTAGATACAGATACAGATACATATTTTAAAATGTACCTAGATACAGTAACTAGATACTTGCACAGTATCTAGTTACTGTATCTAGATACAAATACCTAGATACATTACAACACTGATAACAAGTATAAATAACTTCATTTAAATAACTTTGTGTATTAGGCATAAGGGAGTACATTACCCTCATCCGAACGCCACAAGGCCTAGGAAAATAAAGAATATGTATCTATAATATAATACGCCAACGTGTGTCCCTGCGTGGGTGCGTGACTGTCGTCTGAAACAAATTTGAAGCGAGATTCCGAAATATAACGAAATATTCCCAAGCTTACCGAAGTGCATATTGACATATTAGGTTATGTAATAAATTCCCGCGTTTTTGGTATTTTATCTTTTTCCCGCAATTTTGTGTTTTGTTAGGTTAAGTTTATGTATGCGTTCTTAAGTGTTTTTCGTACTCTACATCTGCTTTAATTTTTGGAAAAAATTAATTTTAATTGAATTTGAGGCTTTTGAAATGGAAGTTCCAGGAGGTAAAAAAAGTCATTTTCGACATCTGCACTATTTTGCCTTTCGTCGTGGTCAAAAAGCTACGGAAACAGCTCGCGACATTTGTGACGTATATGGAGTAGATGCTATAGCTCCGAGGACCGCGCAAGATTGGTGTTCCAAGTTTAAAAATGGCAATTTTGATCTTGGTGATGCACCTCGCTCCGGCCGGCCTCCCGACTTCGACGATGATCATCTCAAGATGTTTTTGAAGGAAGATGGTCGTCAAAGAACACGACAGTTAGCCGAAAAGATGAAATGTACGTTTACGACCATCGCTAACCATCTTTACTCCATGGGCTTTACTCAAAAACTTGGGAATTGGGTGCCACATAACTTGAGCGATGGCCACAAGATCTCAATGATCTCAAATGGGAGGTTCTATCGCATCCAACATACACTCCGGACCTTGCGCCAACGGATTATCACCTTTTCCGCTCCATGTCGAACCAAATGAGGGACGTACCCTTCGCTAACGATGAAGACCTCAAAACCTGGCTCACAAACTTCTTCAACACAAAATCAAAAGATTTTTGGCGAAATGAGATGAAATGAGAGATTTTTGGCGGCATCAACAAGTTGGTCGATAGGTGGGAACAGGTTATAAATAATGATGGAGAATATATTATTGATTAATTTGTTACTATAATTATTGTTTTCTTCTATAAATCTTATAAACAAAAAAACGTGGGAATTTATTACACATCCCAATATAACGCGTAATAATAATAGTTGTTAATTGATATTAGTTTACACAAAAATAATATAAATTAAAATTATTAGTAGCAGAAAAATAATTATTTTAAAAAATATTTGGTTTTTTTGAAAGTAAATAAAGAAAAATGTGACTTTCTTTTCTTTATTATTATTTTTTCAATGCTTTATTATATTTTTATTTCTACGATTAACGTTTTAAATTAATTAACGATTTAATTTTTAAAAATGTAAATATAATGCAGTGAGTAAAACACGCTTTGGTAAAAATGAATAATTTTTACCTCTTCTTTTTTTTGCCATTTTGCGCCCCCCTTGAAGTGGCGCCTAGGGTACGTGCCATGATTACCATAACCTAGATACGCCTCTGTTTCTACGTGCGCTACTTGAATCATTATCGATATTTTAATTCTGAAAATACTAATTGAAAAAAACGTTGAATTAACTACAATTAACAAAATTGTTATCGCTGTCTTCGGAATGATGGATGGTTCATGTCCGATTTAAGAAGTCATTAATAATATGCTTTTCACACCTTTCTTCTTAAAACATCAATAATAAGGATAGACCTCTCTTAGGAACAATGTAGCATGTAGTGCTTTTTCACTGTATTTTTTAACACTGTTTTTAGAAAGAAAATACTATTGAGAAATGACATTACCGTTGGTGGCGCTGTACTCCAAGGCAATATCGCTGTCGTGTCTAGTATTCAACTGTCAATATGCTAATAGCGAACAAGTTAATTTAAGCACAGTACATTTTTATTTTATGAAAATGCGAGTAAATCACATGCATCGAGGTGTACAACAGAAGGTGGGCATCAAATTACAGTGTTTAAAGTTTAATTTCAGTAGACTTAAAGAAGTGTGATTTGTAGTTGAGCAGGTGTTAAGTGCCGGGCATTTAATTTTATGTGGTACATCTGAGTGTCGGTCATCTGAATTTACAATATATGGATTATGTTTGTAAACAAATGAATTATGTTCATTGCCTCATGAAATAAAATTAGTTTTAGTTGGACAGAAGCAGCTAATATTATTAGCCATTATTATTAATATATTAGTGCAGTTTAGTTTTTCTGCGACAAATGTAATGAACAAACTCGCATAGTATCAGTTACTTTTTAACTCAAAATATATCCCCATGCCTTCCTCCTGTCCATAACCAAATCTTTTCCAATCTGGACTTAATATTAACTTTCCCTCCATTTTTCTTAAGAAAAAAAAAAAAAAAAAAAACTAAGATGCCTATCTTTGTCCTGTCTTGAATGACAGCTAAAAACACTACAATTTGTTCTACTTTTATAGTTTTTCACAATTTCTATCAACATTCTAAAAAAAAAATCAACACTAGAACACATGTAAAGTCCATTTTACATTATACTTTTTTCAATACTATCCAACTCTGACGTCAATTCAACTTTTGATACTACAGAATATAGTGGGAGAAAAAATAAGAGACAGTGATATATTTTATACCTTCCATCTCTTATTACTTTTCATTGCCAACTTAAAAATTTTTAGGTTCAGATGGCAGACAACAATTTGGCTATAGTAAACCAATTTATAAATATTGTTTAGTTGTACTAAGTTTATATTTAATTATATGATATAAATAAACTTCTTATCAACTTAATAAACTACTAAAAGTTAAGTTGTAAACAAAAACTAAAAAGTTGGTGTTGGTACGACTGAAAAGTACAGAACTGTCATCCAAAACTACCTCCGGACAAATTTTTGGTTGATGGTTCGACGCATATTTGTATACGATGCGGCAAATTGTAGCTAAAGCTTTAGCTATATATATTAATTGTACCAAAAGATTTTTAGCTATTTTGTTCTATTGTGAAAACTACTTATAGTTAATGTAGTTGGTAGTCTACATTTGTTGGCATCTTGAAGCTGCCGCGGTTCTCAAAATAGGTGTTACGGGTAAAAATGATTTAATTTTTGTGAAGAATACGTGTATCAAGTGGCATTCCATTGTCATCAAGTATAATATTTTTCAACGAGAGTTCTAGACTATATGTAATCAAGTCGAAAAAAATGTTACGTATTATTTGAACATTTCTATACAAAACTATATAAATATAAAGTTATTTGAAACCCATAAATAGATTTAAAAAAATACAGAACAATGTTTCCGATGTCAATTATTAAGTTATTGAGCGATAATATTTTTACAATAAATGTTTCTACAATTAAAAATATCCTATTAGATAGATAAAAATTCGGTGCAAAATTTGATGTATAGATTGTTAGTTTTGTACCGTGCGATCATAATTTATTGTCAGTTACATAACTGTAAACAATGAGTTTAAAAATATCAAAACTGTGTACGAAACGAAATAAACGAAAATATATGTTCCTAACTTAATACCTGTTGTCAACTCATTGGCGTGTAGAGAAAAATAGTGTTCATTTAATAAATAATCAATTCGTATAAGGTAATAAAAATAGAATGTACGCTTATGTGTACATGTCCTTGGAAATAAGTTTGATGAAATTAAATATTTGAAACTAAATATTTCTGTCAAGTATTGCACAATGGACAAGATTTCTTGATCGCTCTGTATAAGAAATTGGTAACCTATGGGGGTTATACGCAGCCTTGAGATTTATAAACTTTTGTATCCATTTTCCACTCTGAAGTTGGTATCTCAAAAACATGGTTTTCGAAAGCTTCAATAGCTTCTTGAGGTGATGAAAATCGCTGTCCACGCATTTTTTGTTTGACATTGGGGGAAAAAAAGTCGTTAGGGGATAAATCAAGTGATTACGGGCAATGAGACATTAATTCGATGTTTTTCTCCTTCAAATAATCAATTGTTTGACGTGCTGTGTGGGAGCTTGCATTGTCATGATGAAGAATGATGCGACGTTTTTGGTTGTTTTTCCTGATTTTGTCGATGACTTCTGCTAAACAAATGGTTGTATACCATTCAGCATTAACTGTTCTCCGATCATGTAAAGGAATGGTTGCGACATGTCCAGTACAACCGAAAAAAGTTTCGGTTCATCTTGGAAGACCCAAACAGTGGATTGTTGCTTAGTTTCCGGTTCATATGAACAAATTCAAGTTTCGTTACCTGTAATGATGTATACGGATTTTGCAGTGCCTAGGTTGATTTTTTTTAGCATTCCCTTACACCAATCAACACGAGCCTTTTTTGAGCTTCGGTCAAATTATGCGGAATCCATCGGGAACAGATTCTTTTCAGACCTAAATGTCAAAGGATGCCTTCGTCTCACGGCAATTCACATGCCAATCTTCTTCAATCATTTTGCGCACAGCATCGAGTTTTTTTGAATCACAACCGATTTTGGTCGACCTTCACGAGATTCATCATTGACGGACGCACGATCATGACGAAATTCTGCAAACCAATTGTAAACTGTCGTTTTTGATGGTGCTTCATTATCAAAAGTTGAACGAAGTGAATCTATGCATTATTGTTGAGCTGTCAACAAACTACTCGATCAATTTATAAGTTGCCACTGATTTCCCAATAAAAAATGTCAAACTTTACGAATATAATAATGAAACATTTCAATATTGCTCTCTAGTGGTCGTTTGTAAAAACATAAAAGGTAACCCTCGTAGTTAAAATTATTCATCTACAAGCATGATCTGGATGTTATATTAATTTCGAAAACGCATTTTGCTAGTAGCTGTACTTTACTTTGCCGCAGTATTCAGTCTATGCAAATAACCATCCAGATGGGAATTCCCAGGGGGGAACAGCAATTATTGTAAGAAATAGAATATAACATTATAAACTGGTAACAACTGATAAAAATTACCTTCAAGCAACCAGTATCATAGTAGAAGGATACAAAAGGTCCTGTTTGACGTATATATATATATATATATATATATAATCCTTTAATTTACTACAATTACAAAACATATATCTCCTATCAACATCCCAACGTCCTATTAAACATACATCATATTACATTACTTTACATTACTATTTATTTTATTCCATTCTCTTCCTTTCCAACCATTTCTTCACCTCTACTCCTATATCCCTTCCTTTTTCCCCCTTCTGCTTTCCACCGGGCCTCTTCCTTCCTTCCTTTACCCCTTCCTGTTATCTTTCCCCAATCTCAATCCTTCTTGCCTCTAATTCCCTCGCCCACCTCTCCCCCTTCCATCTTCGTGCAACAGGTCTAATGTGCTCCCCGACCACACCGTCTCCCTACACCTCTTCGCGAGATGCTCTATATCTTTTTCCTCCTCCCCGCACGTCTTATCCTCCTGTTTCCTCCAATATCTATTTCCTCTCTCTTCATTCCCGCACCTTAGCTTCGTAATCCTCCTAACCCTCCCTCCTGACCTTCCTTTTTCTCCCTTCAAGTAGCTTGGTACCCCTATAGTTCTGACCTCCTTATATCTCCCTGCGTTCCTTGATTTGTCTATTCTGACAAATTCCTTTCTTGCTCTCCCACTTCCTTATCCCTCCTCCACACCTCCTCAATCACTCTTATCCCTTGTTTTCTTCTCCTTTCCATCTCTGTCGCATCCACTCCGCATCTCCAGTAATACTCTTTTCTCATCTACCCCCATGCGTACCATCTTCCTTTCGGCGTCAAACACCCTCAGTCCCCTCTAATATCATCGTTAAACTTCCTCTTTCCTATACTCCACAGCTACCTCATGACTACTCTTGCCTTCTTTACTCTTTTCATTATGTGTAGTTCCGCCCCATTGTTCCCCGCTAGTACATAACCCAGGTATTTTAAACTCTTTACCTCTTCTATTTCTCTGCCTTTCCATTCCCATTTTATCTTCTTTCTTCTCCCTCCTCCTTTGCCGAATACCATTACCTTCGTCTTATCCCTGTTTACTTCTAGTTTTTTTCTTTTGAAATATTTATCAGTCCTTTCTATCATTCTCTTCAGCTCCTGTTCCCCTTCTGCAATACCATATCATCCAATGTCGTACCCCAATGTCCACAACTTCATCTTTTCTACTACCACCCCCCTATCTTGTCCCTTCCTCATATTCTCTTCTAGATCCTCTACATACAAGTTGAACAAGGTTGGGCTCACCGCGCATCTCTGTCTCACTCCCTTGTTCACCCAAAAATTTTCCGACTCTTCCTCGCCTACCCTCACCTTGCACTTCGGCCCCTTGTATATTTCCTTTATCCTCATTATCAACTTCTTTCCTATCCCCTCTCTTTCCATTACTTTCCAAAGCCCCCCCCCCTATCCAGCCTGTCAAACGACGCTTTCAGATCCACGAACGCCATAAACGCTTTCCCTCTTTTTCTCTTTAACCTCTCCTCTACTATGTGATTCACTGTAAATATTCCGTCAATCGCCCCTCTTCCCTTCCTGAATCCAATCTGCGATTCCTCCAATAAATCTTTCTTCTCTATCTCATCCACTAATCTTTCATTCAGCACTTTCGCGGACCTTTTACTATATCGGCAGTATATTGTCCTCCTAATATAATATCACCACGGAACAATTCCAAGATTTCTTCGATAGTTTGAATAATAGATTTATAGCAGGCGGTGTTTATAATGCTCAACACAACCATTGGGGTTCAAGAGTGAAAACGCCATGCGGTTGCCAGTTATTGAAAACTATAAATCAAAATAATTTATCTCACTCATTGGAAGCGAACCCACTTGGAAAAAACAACCGATAGAAAAAAATACACTATTTGTTAGATTTTTGCGTGGTCAAAGGTATAGCCCAATCATAATTAAACGCAAAATCTTGCCTCAGTCTTCCATCCTATCACTCTCCTGTCATTGTTTCCTACACGATCGTATAAATCCACGTCTGCCTGAACAGAGTCAAATACTGACGAAAAATATTCACCGAAACCATTGCATATTTCTTTATTATTGACAATTATGGGGCTATAATCACCCCCTCACTTTCACCTCATCACAAGCTGTAAATTTTTTCGACAAATACATCTTGTATACGTCGCATCTATAAAAATTGTTAACCCCATAACGTACATGCTCGTGTCAGACACGAGCGCGTCAATTTTGTACCATTATATTTACTCACCAAATTTTGAGCGAAATATAAGGCTAACCCATGTAGGTATTGCGCTGTATGTTGCAGCAAAAGAGACGAAAAATGAAATAAAAAACGAAAAGAGACAAGATATTTTTGAAAAAATTACAATGTGGCATTATGGGCCGTGCCATGTTTCATGGTAGAGTTTCATGTTTATGCCTAAGAAACCCTAGTTATTTTATTCCCAGATTTTCAGAAAATAAATCTGCAAAACATTGTTCATATCGGTCAAAGCATATATAGAGTATCTAGAGTTTCTTATTTATGCCTACGAAACCCTAGACCAGGGGTTCTCAACCAGGGTGCCGCAAGTAGATCAAAAGGGTGCCGCGAGCTTTTCAAAATAAATTCGCCGCTATTCTCGGAATCGAGGACCCGTGTCTTACAGAAAATACGCGGGAAATATGTTCTCTCTCACTCGTCATAAAACCCTTGCGAGTTTATTGGACGTTAAAAACGCCCGACCTTGAACGGTTCGCTCGCTCGCTCGCTCTCTCTCTATTGTAACATATTTAATAGTAGGGTGCCGCGAAGATCTCACATTTTGCATAAGGGTGCCTTCACCTAAAAAAGGTTGAGAACCACTGCCCTAGACATTTATATATGTAATTATATTCATAGAGAATAAATCTGCAAAATATTGTTCATATCAGTCACAGGATATAGGAGTGTCTAGAGTTTCTTGTTTATGCCTACGAAACCCTAGACCAGGCATGTGCAACCAACGGCCCGCGGGCTGGATCCGGCCCGTTGCCACATTTTGTCTGGCCCGCGATATGTATCTTTGTTTTCAGAGATCAAATGCGGTTAAACGGTTGATGTTGCTCCACTTTCTCTGCAAATGGAACTACTTGAACTACAGGAGAACTCAGATTTGAAGTCAAAAATTAAGTACATTTCACTAATTGAGTTTTATAAGAAATATTTCCTAGTTAACAAATTTACGAAACTCATAGCTTTTGCTCAGAAGAGAATTACGCTCTTAGGAAGCACTAACAAATGTGAACAGTTTTTTTTTTCTCGGTTGAAGTTCGTTAAATCAAAACAAGGACGCGAATAACGTATTCACACCTAGAAAACACGTTGCGTGTTGCTACTTCAGTTGTTTCGCCGAACATTGACAAACTTGTGAGCAATATGTCCCGACTGTCCCATTAAAATTAAATAAACATTTTGTTCTTATTTAACAATATTTATGCATTATAAAAGAATTATTTTCTTGTGTTTTTTTATGAATATTATTAACTTTGAGTTTTGAAAATTTTAAATGTTTTATTTTTTATAATAAAGACAATTTCAGTGAAGTAATTAAAAAAAAACCTGATGATTCTAAAAAAAAGATCCTAAAAAAGTTCTGGCCCGCGAATATATTTCAGATCGCTATCCGGCCCCCGGTCTTTTGGCAGTTACACATGCCTGCCCTAGACATTTCTATATGTAATTATATTCGTAGATTCTTACAGAATAAATCTGCAAAATATTGTTCATATCGGTCAAAACATATAGGAGTGTCAAGAGTTTTTCGTTTATGCCTACGAAACCCTAGACATTTCTGTACGTAATTATATTCGTAGATTCTAGAAACAAAATCTGGAAAATATTGTTCATATAGGTCAAAAGATATAGGAGTGTCTAGAGTTACTTGTTTATGCATACGAAACCTTAGACATTTCTATATGTTATTATATTCGTAGATTCTTACAGAATAAATCTGCAAAATATTGTTCATATCGGTCAAAGCATATAGGAGTATCAAGAGTTTTTCGTTTATGCCCTAGACATTTTTGTACGTAATTATATTCGTAGATTCTAGAAAATAAATCTGGAAAATATTGTTCATATCGGTCAAAGGGTATAGGAGTTTCTAGAGTTACTTGTTTATGCCTACGAAACCTTAGACATTTCTATATGTAATTTTATTCGTAGATTCTTTCAGAATAAATCTGCAAAATATTGTTCATATCAGTCAAAGCATATAGGAGTATCAAGAATTTTTCGTTTATGCCTACGAAACACTAGACATTTCTGTACGTAATTATATTCGTAGATTCTTAGAAAATAAATCTGGAAAATATTGTTCATATCGGTCTAAGGATATAGGAGAGTTTAGAGTTGCTCGTTTATGCCTACGAAACCCTAGACATTTCTATATGTTATTTTATCTGCACTTTCTTAGAGAAGAAACCTGCAAAATATTATTCATGTCGGTCAAAGTTTAAAGGGGTGTCTAGAATTTCTTGTTTATGTTTCCGAAATCAGACGAATCATCCCGAATTATTCCGACCGGACGAACCGCCAGGATAAGCTTTTTATATTATAGGGACATTTACTGTATGTATGTATATAATGTAACGAATAAACAACATTTATTTAAGAAAATACAATTTATTAATTCGCCTCGCCCCCCAGATAAAGTATTGTACGCCACTGAAAAAACATTTTTTTTTCAATTTAATTAGGCATAAACACTAAATTTTCACTTTTAAAAACTCCGACCATTTTTTTACCGAAAATTCAAAATTAATGTCAGCATCTCAGAGGTAACTTGTATTAAGTCACAAATAATAAACAGCTCAGAAAAGACGATTTAAGATTGTTTACTTCCTTGCGGTGATCGACTTGATACAGTTTTAAAGCAACGTATACTGAATCTGGCTAGAGCTATAGTTCCAAATTATTTTCCAAACGATGGACTATAAAGTATTAAGTCACTTGGCACTAAAATGTCATTGCTGATAAAAATGTGACTTGATACAGTTTACCTCTAAGGTGCTGATGTAGATATACATTAAGGGGTTAATTTGAAACAAATATTTGCAGTTCAATTATTATATTTATTCATTTTTAATATTACTACATTATTTTATAATTGTAATTACATTTTATTATCATTATTATTTTGTGACATAACTTTGCTTGAAGCATTGCAGGGTTTTGTATAAATTTGAAATAAGCTGATTACATAAATTGAATCTTGTATTGTACGTTTCCACTATAATGGAATTCTGTGTAAACTTATAGTTTCTGTAAGCCGCATCTATAAGATCTTTAAGAACTATAGAACATTTGGAATTCTGCGCAAGTCTGTAGCTTTCAGATTTCTGTAAACACTTATAGATTACCATAAATGTTATGGCCAGTCATTTGTCTGATTTAAGCTTACAGGTGAACAAGTAATTATTAAATTTTGATTATAAATAATGATAATATTATATTTTATTTCATATTGATGCTATTTGACGAAGACTATAACCGGTAAGTATGAAAAATGCATTAAACAAATTAATTAAATTCATATTTTGGAATTAGTTTTCAGAAATTACATGAGAATTGTAAGAAGGAATTTGAGAGATGAAACTAATCCAAACGAAATTCTAGATTTTCAATTTTGACAAATATTTAGACTTGATATGCAAAGTGGAATCAATATTACAGATGCATAAGAAAATTATTTGCCAAATTCAACAATACCACTTCATTAAAAAAAATTATACTAGTTCTGTTCAGAAAATAACCGAACATTTTGAATTACGCGCCAACGGGGATATTTAGTGATATGCGGTTGGCAGCATTGTGTTGCCAACGTAATATGTATTATTATTTGAGTGCAACGTGTTTAAGTGTTAATGGCGATTTTCTTGAGCAACGATGCAAGTTAAAATTTTGCGTGAAATAGAGGAGATTATGCGCAACGCAATGCTACCAACCATATATCAATAAATATCCCCGTTGGCGCGTAATTCAAATGGTTATTTTCTGAACAGACCTCGAATACGTTTAATCAAAATTTTAGTACCTGTTTGCTGTTTACATCTGTTTCAAATAAAAATAGCATAAAGCTAGCCATAACACTATCGCTCCATTCAGATGTCATCCAAAAACCTAGTATATACATCATAACTCCAATCATCCACGCAGTCTAGTTTCCATTTTCCATGAATGAAGAAGAATTGCTTTTGGCTGCTGCCGCTTGCTTAATTTTGAAAAAGAAAAACCAGAGGACTAAATGGTCAAAAGATTGGTTACTGAATAGGAAGCGGTCCTCTCATGTGAACCTAGTGAAAGAACTTTCTTTGGAGCCAACAGATTGGCTTATGAAAGATTGATGGCGACTATCCGATTTTTGGCTTCGGAGTGCACTTACGAAGAACTTAAATATGCAACTGCCATTTCCCCCTCAGTCATTGGGTCATATTATACCGGAGACTTGTGATTAACTGTAGGTATGGTACATACCCTTTTTATAAAGAAGAAATATGAAAAATTAAAATTAAGTAATATATCTTTATTGGCCCTTACTACTGGTTTATTTTTCTTCTTTATAGTACTTCAAGGGTCTACTCTACAAACATGAATCTTACCTTATTATGTTCCTTTTTAAAGCAAGACCGCAAAGAATTAATTTTTGTTAGGACTGTTTCCCTGTTTGCATTAATGTCTTTATTCCTAAATAACACTAATAATTGGTCAATAGCCAAATTAATTTTTAGGGTTTTGTAGGTATGACCAAAAAACCCTTATACCGTCATTTTGTCGTCTGTCTGTCTGTTCGGTAAAAATTGTAGCCAAACGGCTAAACCTAGAGAGTTGAAATTTGGCATGCTTATACAACTCTTTGACCCGCACATAGGAAAAATACTAAAACATCTAAAAAACATATCCCCCTAAAAATATAAACAGATATATGCTCATCGAAAAAAAATATATTTTTTTACAATTCTGTGTAGGGTATGAAATGAAAGCCCTTGGTACGTGGATTAACGATCAAAATTTTATTTTTGCAAAATAAATTATTTTAAGGCGATTTTTGCCAAAATTGTGCAAAAAAAATTTTGTCCCACACCCTGTAGCCCAGATGGTTTAAACTAAAAATCTGAAAAAATTCTCAGTAATGTACATTGGTGTGAACCGGAATAGTACAACAGAAATTTTTGATCAGATTATGTTTTCGGAAAATAACGCATTTTTTGTGTTTTTAAGTAAAATATGTAATATATTTAATCCGCTATTTAACATACGTAGTAAACGAGTGATCCTGTATAGCACAGTGGTAGCGTTCTCGCTTAGTGAGTTGAAACTACTGTAAGAAACTGTGTTCGAATACCGTCAATTTTTATTTTTTCAGTTTTTTTTTGCATTTTTATTTTATTTAAATTATTTTGTCAAAATTCTAGTTATATTTTGGTAAATGTTGCATTTAATTTTTAAAAGCGTAAATTTAATAACCAGTGGGAAGTGTTGAAATTATAATTTAATTCTATATTTGAAGGTATCAGAGGGCGAGGCTTATGATTTAAGCAACCAATGGAAACCATAGGCGCAACTTTCAAAATCTTAATGAACCTTGCTATATAAAAAAAAAAAAAATACTGCACATATTTAGAAACTTAAATAATGGTATTAGGCATTCGAATTAAAATTCATAAAAAAATATTTTGACATAAAATTTGTTTTGGCATCCCAAATAATCATCACACAGTTAATAAATACCTGCGAAACCCTGAAATGTATGAAAATTCACACTTCACATCAATTTTTATTTTATCATGATAGTCTGCGTTAGTTACTTGCCATAAACATGGCAAATCTTGATATTTTTGAATCACTTCTAGAACAAATTCGTGTCCAGTCGTCATTATATTTTATTAAAAAATATTGAAAACTATTTAATAACTGAATTAAAAATAAATTTAATAATATAAATATTAAAATAAAAAGTTTGCAAATAAAAAACAATGTTGTGCAATCACAAGTTAAAATGGTTGACGATGTTAACGGCTGGATGGCCACGGACAGAATGAGACCTGTTTGGACCACGTTATCACCACACACCATACGATTGGAGCGATGGCTTGATGCCACTCCGCGTAGTTTTTCCCACACACCATCAGTTGGATTGAATGGATGATGCTCCAAACGAATGGATTTTGAACCGATTGGATATCCGACTCATCCTGTCACTCCACATCAACCACCTGGTTTTTCCCGGTCAGATTTTGGAGTGATATCGCCCAATTTGGACGGATGGAGCGATAATGTATGGTCGAGTTTGTTTACTGTTGTTTTCATAGCGAGTTTTTAAAAAATGTCTTTAAAATTGCAAGAAAAAATTAAATGCAACGTGAATTGTTGTGTTTATCTTTGCAATGCAAATGTAGGTCGTGATAGAGACCTAAGTTTTCATCGTGTTCCGAAACGTGACAAAAAAGCCTTATTACCTTCAATTATAACCCTAGAGGTTACTTGGGCACTGAGAAAACGGAAAATTTCATTTAACTCAACCCTCATATTGAATAATAAATTAATTTCAATAAATATCACATGAAGATACCATTGAACCTGTTAAAAATATCCTATCTGCGTCAGCCATGATGTACAATGCAGTGGCGCCTCTATCGGTAGTGTCAGATGACAATAAGAAGATAAACTTATGAACTCTGTAACTCCACAAATTACAATTGACTGAACAGAATATGAAATCTTATATATTCGTAAATTTTCAACTAGAGATAAACTGTAAACTACATATCTATAAAGTAACAGGATATACAGCGAATTTCTTTAATCCTGCAATATAGGTATTATCGTTACTGTAGTAATTGAAATCTGACAGCAATAAAAAATTACGTTTCTTTTAATTTGCAACATAGGCATACATTACATTGCTGTCAAAATAATTTTTCGTTACTAGGGAAACCATACATAATATTAATTTCATGTTGCAGGATAAAAGAAATTCACTGTATAATAAAATACACAGAATTCCACCTTTAATCTGGTTATTTTTTTACATTTATAGTTAGTTTTATGTCCAATTTAACCCTTTTTATAGAATTTAAGCTACTTATATCAAACTGTGTAAGCTCCCAGTCATAAGTTTCAACAGTAGCAGGAAAATTTGGTGTCGTAAGTGATTGCATTGTATTAGGATTAGTGATAGTAGCATTAATAGTCATAAAATCGCCACCATGGTTATTTGAAACTAAAACCGGGTAGAACCCGATTTCTTCTTCTGGCCTGTAAGAGACCCACAGATAAATAACCAAATTACGCAAATGTATATAATAAATATATGAGCCGATATACGCGAGAAGAGAAAAATCTACTGTAGCTGAATCTTCTTTTACAACAGCAGTCAAGTCGGTACCATGGTTTTTCACCACGTGGTCCGCACGTACAATTCCTAATGGTACAACTTGATCGCACAACATACATTCGTCTACTCGATACTTGCAGAAATGGGCTTGATGTATATGAATTGATTTATTACCCGTCACTCGATATGGACATCCTCTTTTTTTATTCTCGCACTCTATTCCAGTAGTGCAGAGTTCTTCGTTTAACTTCTTTGCAATATCACACCATGTACATCTTTCCCCTTCCCTCTCCTTCATTTCACTTCCACAGTCAATACATCTGAAATAATATCATATTAGTTATACTTGAGTGATCAGATTTTAACTTAAAATGTGATATTTTATTTGTTTCAGCGAAAACCTGTATTTATTTAAGAATATAATGCTGCCTACTTAAATAAATGTAGTATTTCTTTAAGCAGTGCCGCAACAACATAAATTGGCGCCTGGTGCGTAAAATGATTTGGCCTTATCACCAGTTAAGGAACACTTACTCCTAATAAAGGAACTATCTTATTACCAGTAAAGGAACATGCAAAAATATATATTATAAAGTCATTTTTAGGGTTTTGTAGGTATGACCAAAAAACCCTTAGGTATACCGTCATTTTGTCGTCTGTCTGTCTGTTCGGTAAAAATTGTAGCCAAACGGCTAAACCTAGAGAGTTGAAATTTGGCATGCTTATACAACTCTTTGACCCGCACATAAGAAAAATACTAAAACATCTAAAAAACATATCCCCCCTTAAAATATAAACAAATATGTGATCATCGAAAAAAAAATATTTTTTTTTAAATTCTGAGTAGGATATTAAATGAAAGGATATTAGTACGTGGATTAACGATCAATATTTTATTTTTGCAAAATAAGTTATTTTGAAACTATTTTGCCAAAATTGTGCAAAAAAATGTTTGTCCCACACCCTGTAGCCCAGATGGTTTAAATTAAAAATCTGAAAAAATTCTAAGTAATGTACATTGGTGTGAACCGGAATAGTACAACAGGAATTTTTGATCAGATTATGTTTTCGGAAAATAACGCATTTTTTGTGTTTTTAACTAAAATATGTTAAATATTTAATTCGCTATGTAACACAGTAGATAAGTAAGCGCTGATAGCGTAGTTGGCTTTTGTAATTTGCAAACTAGAGTTCGAATCCTATCAATTTTAATTTTTCTGTTTTTTTTGCATTTTTATTTTGCTTAAATTATTTTGTCAAAATTCTAGTTATATTTTGGTAAATGTTGCATTTAATTTTTAAAAGCGTAAATTTAATAACCAGTGGGAAGTGTTGAAATTATAATTTAATTCTATGTTTGAATGTATACGAAATCAGATGGCGGGGCTTATGATTTAAGCAACCAATGGAAGCGGTAGGCGCAATTTTCAAAATCTAACCTAACCTAACCTAACCTAACCTTTCTATATAAAAAAAATACTGCACATATTTAGAAACTTAAATAATGGTATTAGGCATTCGAATTAAAATTCATAAAAAAATATTTTGACATAAAATTTGTTTTGGCGTCCCAAATAATCATCATTCAGTTACTAAATACCTGCAAAACCCTAAAATGTGTGAAAATTCACACTTCACATCAATTTTTTAACAATAAATTTATAAAAAAAAAATTAAAAAAAACATTCGTTGGTATTATTTTTTTATTTAGTTTTAACCTTTTTCTTTGGTTTGGTTTAAATTGCAATATTAACGATTATATTAACAAATTATGTTACAAATCTTTTAATAAACTCAAAAATCATGATAATCAACTAATATAAAAAGGGACAAAATATAAACTCTAGGTCAATGAAACACAAAATGAAAAACAACTAAAATGAAACACAAAAGGGCTAAAGAAATATTATATTACATAACTGAATAACGGAATAAATAAAAAATATATATTTAATGACAAAAAAAATTGGATATTTGAACAACAAATAATAAATATTTTGGTATTTTAATAATATATTATATAATCACTTTAGCGGAATGGAAAATTAAATAAATTGAACTTTTCTGACTTTTAACTGTGAGAATTCGTTAATTAAGTCTTCATAATTTAATGACTGCGCTATAGTGTTTTCTATTGATATTAAAGCTAAATTTTACAATCTATCTTGGTCCATTGTAGAACGCAAATAATTTTTTATTAACTTTAATTTACTAAAACTGCGTTCATTCGAAGCAACAGTTACAGGGAGCGTTAAAAATATGCGCAGCGCAATGCCAATATTAGTACACATCTTTTAAATCGTAAGTGTGGATCACTTCTAATAATTGCATTGAAGTGGCAGTTTTACAGTCATCAATTAATGATCTTGCCTGCCATTTGAAATTTTCGATTATGAAATCAATTTTGATTTGATTATAGTTTATTAATATAAAAAATAATAATAATAATTTTTTTTTAGCTATTTGGCGCCCATATGAATCCGGCGCCTGGTGCGGCGGCACCACTCGCACCACCCTTGTTGCGGCACTGTCTTTAAGATACGATACAGGTAATGCAACAAAAGTTAATACTAATAATAATAATAATAATTCTTTATTAAAGGTTCGACAATACATACAATTGCATTCCTCAGGTTAATACAAAAATCAACAACTTTAATATAAAAAAATCAGCTGTGGCCACCACAGGACCGATCGCCATCACAAAGTACTTGTATAAAATACATTCTAGTAGCAGAGTAGAAATAACTTGGCCTAATATTTTCTAACAGAGATATTATTTATCATGACCATGGAAACGTTATATATAAGTATGACAAAACTGATATTTGGAAACAATTTCGAAAAAATTTTAAATTGTTTTTCGTTTTATCAAAAAATATCTCAAATAAAAATTGTTAGTTATTGTTTTATAGCAACTTTTGTTAAATAATTTTTTTCGAAATATTTTTCTGTTCTGAAATACAGGTGGGCCTTGTTTTACGCCGGTGTTACGTACCGGCGCAAAATAAAGCGGCGCAAATCAAAGCAAAGAATGTTCATTCCAGAGACGGATTAACATTCTATTCGAATTAATATTTTTGTTGTTTTTTTAATTATTTTTGTTTTTTCTTTATTTATTACTTATATATACAGAAAATTATAATATTATTATAGAACATACAATCAATGCAACAATACGATACAAATAAACAAAAATTAAAACAGAAATCAAAATTATAATCAAAAATAAAAACAAAACCTTTGAAAGAATATCAATTTTTTATTTTTTCTTTCACGCAGAAGGCTTATGTAAGGTTCCATAGATGTTTTGATATTTTTTATTATAGTTGAACTACGTTCGCAATCATGATCTGTCTTGCAAATGTCTTAATTTTTTAATTTTATCTGCATTTTTCATTATTGTAGTCACCGTTGATGGAGGTAAGTTTAGGCATCTACAAATCTTCGGACGAGTTTCACCATTCTCTATTCTTTTAATAACTTCAATTTTTGTCTCAATCGAAATAGACCTACGTTGTTTTCTATCGTGTTTTGTAGATATATCTTCCATTGGTATTAATGAAAATTATAATTATTACTCAATAATTTTAAATTAAATTTTAAAAGTAAGTTAATAAAAATAATATAGAAAAATTAAAAATTATTAAATTTAGATTATATTAAATATTAGATTTAGATATATTTAAATTAAAATATGTACATATCATAAAGCAGACACTCTTAAGCGAGTTAAATTTATTTTACAACTGAATACGTCTCAGTAGTGCGATTACTGCCACTGCGTAAACCACGAGACATCCCCACTTCGACCACTGAATTGTCGACACCCGACTCCGACGTTCAACTGTTTCAAAGCGGCGTTATTTTAAGGTCGCTGCCAACCGGCGTAAAATAAAGCGGCGTAAAATAAGGCCCACCTGTATTCACAAAAATCTTAAAATCGACACGAGTAAACTCCCATTTGATCAACTCCCAAGTTGATCAACTCGTGCCATTGATGTCAAAAGCTTAAATGTGAAGTTTCATAAAAATCCTTTTAGCCGAATTTGCTCTGCACGTGTACACAGACAGCCGGACAGACAGACAGACCGACAGACATCATGCTAAAAATAGTCAAAACGTTATGTAGGGACCTCAATTCGTGGAGATCCATCGAAATCTGGAAATGTTAAAATCGGTATGATCACAATATCTGAGGTATTGTACCTCCCTTATATATGTTGGCTAGGCTGACCAGATTTTTTTTTACAGAAAAAGAATATACTAAAATAAGGTCATCACTGTAGAAATACAAGAGATAGTGATGAACAAAAAAAAAGGTCCTCACTCCAAAATAATAAGTGATGAGCAAAATAAATTGATGTGAAGTGTGAATTTTCACACATTACAGGGTTTCGCAGGTATATAATAAGTGAAGGCGGCGTGCTGAGTGTGTAGGACAAATTTTGCTTTGTAGTAATCACGGCAAAATGAACGATATTTTTTAAATAATTTATCGTCTGTTAATCTAAGAGCTTTAAAAAAATATTTTATGTTAAAATATTTTTTTGTTAGATTTAATTCGAATACCTAATACCATTATTTAGGTTTCTAAATATATGCAGTATTTTTTTATATAGCAAGGTTCATTAAGATTTTGAAAATTCCGCTTCTTTGGTTTCGTATACATGACACATAGAATGTGAAAATCCAATTTTGACAAAATAATTTAAAGAAAATAAAAATGGAAAAAAACAAAAAATAAAATTGTCTCCTCTGCCCGGGAGCAAACTCTAGAATTCTGGGTAGCTAGCGACCATGCTAACCATTAGACCATGATACGTCTTCTAGTCTAGTTTGTTATATAACTATAACTTTTGTAAATCGTCGACCAAAAAAACACAAAAAATGCATTATTTTCCGAAAACATAATCTGATTAAAAATTCCTGTTGTACTATTCCGGTTCACACCAATGTACATTACTTAATTACTTTTTCAGATTTTTAGTTTAAACCATCTGGGCTACAGGTGTGGGACAATTTTTTTTTTGCACTATTTTGGCAAAAATCGCATCAAAATAATTTATTTTGCAAACATAAAAATTTGATCGTTAATCCACGTACTAGCCACGGGCTTTCATTTGATACCCTACTAAGAATTTAATATATTTTTTTTTTTTCATGAACACGTATTTGTTTATATTCATATATTCATATAGAGACATGTTTTTTAGATGTTTTAGTATTTTTCCTATGTGCGGGTCAAAGAGTTGCATAAGCATGCCAAATTTCAACTCTTTATGTTTATCCTACAATTTTTACCGAACAGACAGACAGACAGACGACAAAATGACGATATAAGGGTTTTTTGTCATACCTACAAGACCCTAAAAAGGTCCTCACTCCAAAAATACAAGTGATGAAAAAAAGGTGCACATTCTATAAAACACAAGTGACACGAGCAAAAAAGAGTATATTCAGGGTTTTTTATAAAAAGTAAGAATATAGAGTATATTACTTAAAAAAGAGTATAATACTCTAAAAAAAAGGGCACTATTCTACTTTAGCAAACCTACTAGACAATGTTGCCAACAATAGTAAAATTAAAACAAGTAAATTTAAACTAAAATCAAAATAGAATTAAAATTATTTGTATAATAATGCTTAACTTTCAGTTAAATAAATCTAATTAAATTAATATTCCGGTATTTTATAATAAGAATAAATAATAATATTACATTCACAGCCGATTAAAGATTAAAAAAGGGGGAACATAATTTATTGCACCTAAAAACTGGGTGATTAGGTTAGGTTTAGTTAGTAAAAGTCTAGAACAGCAGAAGCCGAAAAGCTCAAAGTAAGCTTAAAAAAGTTTGTGTAAAAAACGTTTGTGCGGTGTAGGATGTAATTCAGTAGTTATACCTTTATCTTGTTGTTGTTATATTTTGTAAAGTGTATACATTATTTATATATATATATATATATATATATATATATATATATATATATATATATATATATATATATTCACAAGAACTCCTTTAAGGTTACTTTGAGTCTTTCGGCTTCTGTTGTTCTAGATTTTTACTAACTAAACTTAACCTAATTACCTTGTTTATAGGTGCACATTACTTAATTTTCCCCCCACATTAGCCTAATTAAAATTGTGTATCATTGTGCATACGTTTATAACATGGTGGTGCAGAGGGCCAGTTCATTGTCCACCTGAATTAAAAAATTCTAAAATATCGATACAATGCATAAAAAATAACTACAACAGAAAAAAGTGAAAATAAATAATATTATCTGTCTCATTTTGTAATACGAAACTAACAGGGAAACTTCATTTTTTATGTTGTATATTTAAAATATCATCTTAGGGTGGTAATTCTGAAGTGGCAGCTTTCAAATATTTCAAAATATTTGACAATTCATAATTGACATTAAATTACGTATATGTCAACTTACTAACACAAATTGTATAAAACACAAATTGACAAGTATTTGAAATATATTTTATACAACCAGAACAGAAAATATGAATAAGCGAAATAAGATGAAATAAATATTTGTATATAATTCAAAATATTTGACATGTCAATCACAAATTTGATATGTCAGTTTGGTATCTGACATATAGTTTTTGAGTGAATATAACCTCAGTACAATGAAACTTCACCAAAAATGGAAAAGCCAGATTTACAAGTTTACATGGTTTCAACAAAGTCTATTTACACCACAACAGTCACCAAAGTAACCAGATCTAGTTTCATATTACAAATTGAGACAGATTATATTAAATTAAATTTAAACTACATTTATATATTAAAACTCTAATCACAGTAGAAATTAAGGGAATATTAGTTATTTTTATATTTCTTATAAATAAACTCATTTAATAAATTGATATTAAATTTAAATTATTAAAATTGATATATTACATTTTACTATTGCCAACACTGCACGCATGCGCAGTAAAGTGGGTTTGCTAAAGTAGAATAGTACCAAAAAAAGTACGTCTGGTCACCCTATGTTGGCGGTCGGTAAAAATGTTTAGGAGCCATGGATCCAGCCAGTCACTAATCAGCACAGTACGGTAAATACAGCGAACCAAATCAAGTACCGCTGTTGAATAAACTGAATGCTTTTTACAAATAATGTTAATTTACCCTTAAAAATGCAATATATTTAAAAATAATTTACAGCATAGCTAATAAGGGGATGCTTCCATATTAATCATCTAAAAATATCAAATTTCAACAATTTTGCAAAATTACAAGAAACAAGAATGCCGAGCTAGTGCCAACAATCTACTAGCAATTTTGCTAGAATTAGAACATGTATCAGTTCGATTTCTCTACCTAATATGTAAAATTGTCAAAACAATCATATGTTTTTTTTTAATTTAATGGCCTTTGCTGCTGTGGCAATTAGCCAGGACAATTTTAATTTGTGAAAAATTCCATGCCTGAACGGGATTCGAACCCGAGACCTTAGCAACGCCGAGCAGATGTGTTACCACTACGCTACGCCGGTCGGCATATGATGGATGACTGAAAATTTCCCAATAGGCAGAGGCACGCAATTAATTTTTTCTCTCAAAACAACTTGCCAGCAACACGTTATTAGAGCTCGTTCATCTTAACTTCATCACAGGGTATTATAAATTACGTCATCAATTCTGGGCAAGAAAACAGCTGATAGCATTGACGTACATTAGGGTTTTAAACAATTGTTGTGGAAACCAAACACACAAAATCATGTATTTCAAATACATTTTTACTCATATTAGTACACGGTATACCTTGAAACGTACGAGAAATAAATAATAATAACGGAAATAAACAAACAACATCGCACAATACGCGTAGTCAAACACAAATCAAAGTAAGTGACGCTATTGAAATGTGTTAAGCTAACTGTTGGTAACGTAATGGACGAAATTTGGTTTCTGCGCAAGGGCACTGGTAATATCCGCCTGTGATGAAGTTTAGTTGAACGTACTTTAGCAATATTACAGGAAATATAAAATGTATCACCTTGCATTTTTTACCAGTTATGTAGGTATAGCATAGAAATCGAACAAAAATCGAATGAAAAATTTCCCGATATTCATTGGCGAGCAATTAATTTTTTTCTCTATTTTCATTGAGTGGTTTCAACAGTGGTTTTCATTGAGAACTGACACGCTCGGATACGCAGTCTGGTGGTCAAATATTTTACTACGCGACTGTAGTACTGTTTGAAATTATTACATATGTTCTGGTGTTGATTTTTTGTTAGAACGTCGATAGATACATTTTCATAAAATAAAAATGTATTGTGCTTAAATTAACCTGTTCCCTGTTAGCATATTGACAGCTGAATACTAGACAATTCAGCCATTTTTCCATGAATTACAGCGCCGCCAACGGTAATGTCACTTCTCAATATCTACATAAGGTACGTTCGGCATAAGCTAATAATCTACACATTCTGCATAATTTACACAAGATTCTTGTGTAAATGTGTAAATTATGCAGAATGTGTAGATTATTAGCTTATGCCGAACGCACCTATAATTGGTAAAAAATTCAAACTGACACATTTTATATTTCCTGTAATATTGCTAATAACGTGTGCTAATAACAGGTGGTTTTGTTTTTTTTTTTTTTTTAATTTTGAGGTTTTTAAATGTTTATTATGGTAAAACAGATCCTCTTATTAAAAATACTATAAATTATGTTTAACTATGTTGCATTTTTAAAAGTAAATTGACATTATCTGTAAAAAGCATGCAGTTTATCCAACTGGGATACTTGATATGGTCCGCTGTAGTATACCGTGCCGTGCCGATTAGTGGCTGGCAAGTCCATGGCTAACTTCACACGCATATGTTTAGGTTATGTTTTAAGAATACTTTCAAAATATTCAGATTTCAAATTAAATAAAAAAATATATATATACTTACTTGCCGGCAATGTCTAATAACATGTTTTTATCCACGTTGGTGAAATTAGGTGTTCTTGTATTCATTTTTAGTTCGTGTTAAAACTTAGTTTCTATAAGTAATATTTCATAATATATCAAAGATAATATATCTAAGATAATATATCTGCCTAATACGTCAACAACTTAAGTTAAATAATAAGATTGTACTTAAAAATCATAGAAAAGTATTATCTCAAAAATATAGACCATTTAAAATGTAAATAAAGCGAATCTCGCACACAGTGTTGCCAGATGTCGAAGAAAAAAAAATCGTACAAACACTTCAAAATGATCGTATTTTCAAGAAAAAAATTGTATAAATCGATTTTTTTTTTTAAATGAGCGTTTCATAAAAATTGTTTTGTTATTAATTTGAAAATTATTAAGTATACATGTATACATTTTTGGGTACTATTCTACTTTGCAGATGTCGAAGAATATGGCTATTAGATGCTGTTTATTGTTTCTTGCGTAATTTATGTCCGTTTCTAATAGGGATATGAGGTCCATGGTTGATCTGCCTTTTCTAAAGCCACAATGGGAATTACTTAGTATGTTATTTGTCTCTAGATACCATAGTAGTCTGTTGTTTATTATTTTTTGGAGAATTTTGCTCATGCAATTGGAGAGTGAGATTGGGCGGTAGTTTTCTGGGTTGATTTTTGGTTTGTCTGGTTTTAAAATCGGTATTATGTTAACTTCTCGCCATCTTTGTGGATATGTGTTTTTAGTCCATATCTGATTGTAGATTTTGAGCAAATATTCTAAGGCAATTTGAGGTAGGTGCTTGATAATTTCGTAAGTAATTCCGTCTGGGCCTGGACTGCTTTTATTTTTGAGCGTCTGGTGTATATGCAGTAGTTCTGTCATGTTTATCGGGTCGTTAATTGCGTTGTTGTCTTCCTGTATTGGGATGCCTTGTCTTTCTGATTTTTCTTTGGTAAGCTTGAAGTTGTTTGAGTAGTGGTTGTTGCTTGAATTATACTTAAATTGTTCAGCAAGAGTTTCCGATATTTTTTGGGGGTTTTACTTGCCCGACCTTAATATATAAGGGGCAAGTATTGTAATCGCGAAAATTTTCGATATCGAGATTTTGACGGATGACCACGTTTCATGGTCCAGGGAATCCAAAAAACCTATTTTCGAAGTGCCGTCCGTATGTGTGTGTGTGTGTGTGTCTGTGTGTCTGTGTGTATACACGATAACTCAAAAACGGTTTAACTTAAAGAGTTCGTTCTGGTACTAAAAAATTCTCCTAATAATTGGGAAGAACCCTATTGTTTTTTATTAAAATCCGAAACCGGAAACGGAAGTTATGAAACTTTAAATTTAAAAAAAATTCGTAACTAGTAAACCAAGCCTTGGACAAAACTTTGTATAGGACATAATTTGATGTTATTTTTGAAGATTTACTTAGGTGTCTCTTCGCCACTGGTTTATAATTATGGAGGTCTGGTATGCTTTTTTATTTCCATTTATTTTTCTGATTTTATTCCATACTTCAGAGGTTGGTGTACTTTTTGTTAGCGTGGATACGTAATTTATCCAGGATTTTTTCTTACTTTCTAGAATCGTTCTTCTTGCTATCGCTTTTGATTTTTTAAATTCTATGAAATTTTCAAGGGTGTTATGTTTTTTGTATTTATTTAGATGTTTTTTGTGAAGTTTATCGGCTTTCTGGCAATCTGCATTCCACCACGGTACACTTTTCTGGTATGTGTTGTATTTTGGACACCTATTGCTTCTTTTGCTGCTTGTTGTATCAGTCCTATAAGGTAGTCTACATGTTGGTCAATGTCGTCTGTGTCTGGTACAATCAGGTTTCCCTCTATTATGTCGGCGAATAGACATATTAATATATACATATATACATATTAATAATTGTTTTATTAATTATGTATTCTAGTTTTTGTATTTTTGTAAGATTTGCTTTTCTTTCATTCAAAATTATTATTACTTATAATATATATTTGATGTATATTTATACATAATATGGTATATTATCTTGTAGCCCATTAAATAAATTACAGTATCAGGTGTGTATTTGTGAAATTAGATTGTTACGAAAATTGAGGGGGGCCCCAACAATTTTTTCATAAAAAAGAGGGGTGGAGGGGTGGACATTATTAAATTTTGGCAATAGAGAACGAAAATGCTCAAAAATTAAAATTGGATGTAATAATTTCGGAATTTGCGAATAAGAAGGTAAGAAAAATACACATTTAATGTTAAGTTGAGGAGAGTTGGGTGTTGTGTACTACTTTAAGAGTTACTGTGTTTGAAGATAGTATAATTCAGTGTTTCTCAATAGGTGGTCCCTAGAAAAATTTTAGTAGTCCGCGAAAGTTTTTATGTGTTTTTTGCAATTTTTTTTTTATGCACATTTTTTATTTAAATAATTTTATTATGTTTATTTTCTATAAACTTGCTGTGATTTTCTACAAATAAAATAAATGTATTTAGTATAATCTGTCTCAATTTGTAATACGAAACTAGATCTGGTTACTTTGGTGACTGTTGTGATGTAAACAGACTTTGGCGTATCCGTGTGAACCAATACTATGATAATATTATAAATGTATTGTCAATATACAACATAAAAAATTGATGTGAAGTGTGAATTTTCACACATTTCAGGGTTTTGCAGGTATTTAATAACTGAATGATGATTATTTGGGATGCCAAAACAAATTTTATGTCAAAATATTTTTTTATGAATTTTAATTCGAATGCCTAATACCATTATTTAAGTTTCTAAATATGTGCAGTATTTTTTTTACATAACAAGGTTTATTAAGATTTTGAAAATTGCGCCTATGACTTCTATTGGTTGCATAAATCATTAGCCCCGCCCTCTGATTTCGTATACATCAAACAGAATTAAATTACAATTTCAACACTTCCCACTGGTTATTAAATTTACGCTTTTAAAATTAAATGCAACATTTACCAAAATATAACTAGAATTTTGACAAAATAATTTAAACAAAAGAAAACTACAAAAAAAAAAAACAAAAAAAAATTAAAATTGACAGGATTCGAACTCTAGTTTGCAAGTTACCTGTTTGAAATATTAGAAAACCAATGACTAAACGCACTTCGCTATGAGTGCTGACGTATCAACTTGGTTACATAGCGAATTAAATATTTAACATATTTTGGTTAAAAACACAAAAAATGCATTATTTTCTGAAAACATAATCTGATCAAAAATTCCTGTTGTACTATTCCGGTTCACACCAATATACATTACTTAGAATTTTTTCAGATTTTTAGTTTAAACCATCTGGGCTATAGGGTGTGGGACAAAATTTTGGCAAAAATCGCTTTAAAATAATTTATTTTGCAAAAATAAAATTTTGATCGTTAATCCACGTACTAAGGGCTTTCATTTGATACCCTACTCAGAATTTAAAAAAAATATTTTTTTTTCGTTGAACACATATATGTTTATATTTTAAGGGGGATAGTTTTTTAGATGTTTTAGTATTTTTCCTATGTGCGGGTCAAAAAGTTGTACAAGCATGCCAAATTTCAACTCTCTAGGTTTAGCCGTTTGGCTACAATTTTTACCGAACAGACAGACAGACAGGTAGACAGACAGACAGACAGACGACAAAATGACGGTATAAGGGTTTTTTGGTCATACCTACAAAACCCTAAAAATGAACTTTCCCTGTTAGTTACGTATTACAAAATGAGACAGATAATAGGACATTAAATATATTTGTTTTCTTGCAAAAAAATTAACCAACAATTATTATTAGTGGTCCGCGTTAGAAAATTATATATTATACTGGTCCGCAGTGCGTTTTTGGTTGAGAAACACTGGTATAATTGATATGAATTTAAAAATTCTGCCATAATCATAAGTGAAGTAAAGTTAGTTGGTGATATTCTGTTTGAATTTAAGTTTATTTTAAGTGTGCCTCATTCAAACCTAATTTCAATGTTCGATCTTTTTTTATAATTATTTGGAGCAGAGATTCTAGGATCATTGTCTTCAAAACCCTATAGACAATTACTCATTATTATCCTTTTTCATCAAAAATAATTACCTAGTTACTGATTTGGGATATTGTTGTACATGCTTATATTATATTATTGCTGTTGATAAGTTAATTATATTAATTAATAGATTTAAGTGTTATTATTATTACTATTTTTTTTTTTTTTTTTTTCTTACGTTTATCTTACGAAAGCTGTTTTCTGTTCCATGTGGAATAAAATAAATATTATTTATATACCTAATCGTGTTTTATTAACTAGATATAAAAAGAAACAAAATTTAAACATAGCATATTTAATTTTTCGATAAATTTTTTAAAAAAATCAGAGGGGGCATCACTTTTGGGGGGGGGCATCATCAATTTATAGTTACGCCACTGGATCGAGCGCTATGCGAACCGTTTGGCTCGTGCACGTACTACCGTCCAAACTTGACAAAATTGTTGCATTACGCGGTAAGTTACAAGATCAGCTCGCTCATCTGGACGCAGCTTAATATAATAAACAATAAATGTAAAATTAATTACCTGTGGCCAGTATCTAAGAATTTCTGCTGTATGAGTTCTAAGATTTCTTGCAACTTTAAAGTCTCCTTTTCCAACACTTCTAGGTTACCCAAAACCAGGTAAAGTGGCTTAATGGCGACTGGAGCACACGATTCAACTTCTTCGCTATTTGAGTCATTTTGCTGCTTTGGTAAATTCTCTTTCTCGCAACGGCAAACCATGATTTAATAACTTGAGCTCAACCTGACAAAAAATCAGTTACTGATGATTGTTCATGCCACAACTTGTTCCTTTTATATTGCTTGTTACTAACTTTGTTGATTGTTTTTATTTGATAAAATAAATTTGTAAAAAAATATGTTTTGAATTATTTATTATTGCGGTTATTTTATATCATGTTTGTAATTTTTACCAAAAATATATCATACAACAAAAAAATATTTTGTCTTCCCGTTAAATATATATATATATATTTGTTTACATTTTCTCGCAAAATTGATGTGAAGTATGAATTTTCACACATTTCAGGGTTTTGTAAGTATTTTATAAGTGTAAGAAACCAACATAATACTGGACATCTAGAAATATTTGTTCATATTATATACAATATATTTTGCTAAACTTTTAAAGAAGCTGTTTAAAATGACCACCGTTTTCCTGCAGACACAAATTTACTCGTCTTTTCATACTATTAAAAGCATTTATAAGAATTTGAGGAGTTATATTGGCACACTGTTCGGTAATTCTGTTTTGCAGTTCCTCGATATTGTTAATAGGAGTCTTGTATACATTATTTTTCAGATAAGGGAATATAAAGTAATCTAAAATAGTCAAGTCTGGTGATCTAGGTGGAAATTCTGGATTTGAACGTAAACTAATTATTCGATCGTCAAAAAATTCACGAAGGACAGGATGAAATCCTTCATCCTATTGGAAGTAGCCTTGCTGGAGCACATCCTCATGAAGCTGATTAATAAATTCACGTACAATATTCCGGTATCTCTGAGCAGTAACAGTTTCGTGGAAAAATATGGGTCCGATAATACGTCTTCGAGACACAGTAATCCAAACACCAACTTTTAACGGGTGAAGGGGAGATTCACGAAAAGTATGAGGATTTTGAGCACTCCATGACCTCATATTTTGTGAATTAATATACCCCGAAAAGGTGAACCAGGCCTCGTCAGAAAAAAACGTTAAATTTAACAATTAAATAACAATCATTATTAATTAAATTTTGTTGGAACCAGTGGCAATACACAATTCGCCTATTGTGATCTGTTGGCAGCAACTCATATAAAGCAAGAATTTTGTGTGGGAATAGTTTTAAATCTTTTTTGACAATAGTATGGCAAGTTCCTAATGATAAATCAGTCTCTTGCGACAGTATACGTAGTGATGTAGTAGGTTGCTCGTTCATACGTTGATAAACATCATCAACTGTATTTTGAGTACGAACTCTTGGCCTTCCAGTTCTATCTCTATGAGTAATGCTCCCTGTATCTTGGAATAAATCAACACAGCTTCTAAGTGCGCTGTAAAAATCTCCTTCAAGGAAAGCAATATCTGGAAATTGTAATTGAAATTCCTCTAAACATGACACCGCACTGTAAATCCATTCGCCGTTCACTCGAACACCATTTCGAAAATATGATTCAATCATAATTTTTTTGTGTTCTATTGTAATAACCATTATAATTGTAGCTTAACTGAATTTTCAATAGAAACTTATGACAACAACAGTGATGACAGTTAATTAATTGATAGTTAAAGTTTGCAGTACAAATTATTTTATTTTTCCACAGCCAACCCTTATGTAATTTCTTTTTGAACACATGGTATATAACTAAACTTTATCTTAACAGTGAGCCCTGTATTCAAATCACGTTACTTCAAAGTCATATCGTTGTTAAAGCATTTTCAAATTATTGTTATATCACTATCAGTGTTATATTATGAGCGCTCGGGCTAAGGTTGCAAAAATGTATGTAATCCTTGAAGAAATGTTTTTTTTTACCAAAATTTCGCCCCTCTCAATGCTGCCGTATGCAGGTCGCTACGTTGACTCTTGAGTTAGACCGGGCCTGAATGTATCGACTTTTTAATTCGTGGTTTGTCAGAAAAATATGTGTAAAAAATGGTTAGATTTGCTTTAAATAAATGGTTGTCAGTCTTCGCATGACAAAAAATTAATTACGTGAAACAATGTTAAAAACAAAACAGTGACGAAAACAAAATAATGATTCAGGCTAAGCAATTAAAAAACAATTCAATCTTCGTTACTATGACTGGTACACAATGGCGACGAGCGAAATACGTTTTTTCTGATACGCAGCGCACAATTAAATATCAATTTAATTTGAATGATCGAAAAAGCGAAGCTAAAATATACAAACAATTTTCGTAGCAGTTTTAGATTTTATTAAAAATTTCTCAATATTCACTCTTAACAATTCTTATCTCGGAAAGATTGTGTTAATTTTTGCTATGTTTGTTTTATTAGATGATTATGGTTGCTCTATGATATATTTCCATTTTCTTAACCCTCTACTGTTAGGGGCGTCAAAACGAGTTCTCAAATATACACATCCTCAGCAGTGTACACAGAAATTTATGAAGGGGGGTTGCAAAAAACACTTATTTTTGTTAATATACAAAAATATAATTTTTTATTTCTATATCAATTTATGTGGAGTTGGTGGTGTCCGTAAGTGAATATATGTGGAGAAGGTTGTACGGGTTGTGGACATAAATGATACAACTAGATCTAGCTGACCAGTTTCGAAATATTTTATTTCTTCATCAGAGCTGATCTAAAATGTACGGTCATTGTGAGTTAGTAAAATATAGAAATTAGACATTAGTCGAGAGTCATAATGTCAAATAATGAAAAATAATAAATAAAATAGTCAGTAGTTAAAATATAAATAAATAAATAAGAAATAAATATATAAATAGTAAATGAATAAACTAAAGAGGTTTACAAAATATTAATTACGTAGCATACAAGTTATAATATAAGATGTCGCCGAAAAAGTGGGAGCTCACCACATTTTCGGCGACTTATTTCTTATTTATTTATTTATATTTTAACTACTGACTATTTTATTTATTATTTTTTATTATTTGACATTATGACTTTCGACTAATGTTTAATTTCTATATTTTACTATCTCACAATGACCGTACATTTTAGATCAGCTCTGATGAAGAAATAAAATATTTCTAAACTGGTCAGCTAGATCTAATTGTATCTAGGGTCGCCATCTTACGCCTCACTCTGACCCGGAGAAAAAAGGTTGTGTTTTAAATAGAGATGTACAGGATCAAATAAAAGCCAGATCTGCGGATACAGATACGGATAGGGATTATTTGTTTTCTGATCCGTTGATACGAATACGGATCTTCCATGTAAGTACAGAGACCATAAAGCGATAGTTTGATATATCGCGCTGTTCCTATAGACCGTTCAATTGTTAGAATGCAGTTTAGGTTAAATGCAGTTTCTAAAACCACCAGCAAATAATGTGATATTCGACTTAACATCAGTCAAAATAAAATTTACTCCATTTTGGGCATTTTTAGATGCAAGCTTGTATTGCAAATCATCCGCGGATACGGATACCAGTACTCATCTGAGTAAGCCATGATATTTTTTTTGATGGTTGCATAAAATTTGACATTAAAAAATAATGCCATTCTTCCAATCTAATGCTTATGTTCAATTAATATATGTTTAATTAATATTAATGTTCAATTAATATACTTGAACCCCCACCATTGATTTTGAGGGGGTGGTACACTGATTAGTATGTTTTTCCATCGTGGAATTGTATTCTGTAGTTCGCACTGTTTAGTTCTTTGTATACTCTTAAATGATATTTTAACTTGTTTTATTAGATTTTAATGGTTGCAATGTGTTGTACAGCAGGTAGCGGTTCAATCTCTGGGGTTTGTACGTACCAGACTGTAGGGAGTGTAGAACTACGTGGTGTCATAATATTGTAATTACTTATTGTATTGTATTTTTATTTTTCGATATTTCTGTTATCCTCATATGTTGTACCATAGATTTTGATTTTTTGTAACTTAAATTCATGTAACATTCCGATATACCAATTAAATCTATTCTTGTTTTCCTATTTCCTATCTGCTAATATTGTTGTTGCGCCCGTCGAGCGCAATACAAAAATATTGTTACCTGGGTGGAAAATATTGTGTGCTATTTTCGAAACACCCAGTATATAATTTTTTATATTTATTTGAGACCGAACATTTCCTACACTTTGTAAGTTTGGACTGGTCGGTCTCCACTAATGCGGTCATTTCGCCCGCAAAAACATCATTATTGCAAAAACCTTGTGAGAGTGAACATCCAAGTTTTGTGTTTTATGTGATTTTCTTACGTTCTTTTCGAACATTGTGGGCCATCAGCGGCAAATATAGTCAGAAGATTTGCGTATCTCTGACCTCCTATAATCCGCGCGATTATCTGGCTTCCTGCCAGCAAACCAGAAGAATTTCGGCCAAGTTCCAGATTCTTCCTGGATCACAGCACCCAAGGGACTTTCTACAACCCCTGCGGTCACCTAAGTATCTCCTTTTAAATCTTATTTGTAAATAAGGTACGTAGAAAATCATATTAATTTTCACTTTAATATACAAATTCCTTTGTTTCCAAAATCACGTGTTTTGAACAAAAGATAGTTTATTTTTTGCTATTTAGGAGCTTACAACCCCTAAATTTTTGTGTGTGTGTGTATCTGATACACTCTAGCAGATTGCCCGTTTTTTACGGCATCTGTTTAATGTATTTAATGTTGTAAATGCATTTTAAATTCAAATATATTAATTGTTTAAATAATTATTATTTATTCATCATTTGCTACGATTATTTCTTAATTATTATTAATTTTATATTTCTAGTAGTTCGAGACTTGTTGTTTAACCCACAGCGTGTTTCAGACAACACCAGTGGCGTACTTCTTTATTATTTTCATTAAGATAATTTATTACTAATTGTTTTACATTTAGTTAACCTGCCCATTTATTGTATTTTTATTGCTGTATTTGCAATTGGGGGTTAACTTATTTGTTACGCATGCCAGTTTGGCCATAGCTAGTCAACAGTTTGTATATATTGGCATATTTCTTGTATTTTAGGGTTTAATTGTTCAAATTTAATTATTAATATTTTCGTTGTCATATACAAACTGTTGGTTCGCTCACATGTACCAGTTTAGTGCATATTTTTGTAAATACTGTATATTTATAACCTTTTATACAATTATAATTTTTGTGTATTAAGTTTCTCACCCCAATGTAATTTGGTTGTGTCGGGGAGAAACTATCTACGCCAAGAAATTTATGTGTGCTTCGACTACAATTCGCACCTTTAAAATTGTAGAAATTTTATCACGCGTCTACCGGGTGATCCATTAATTTCGGTAAATTATTTTATCTATCACGCCTGTTATGATAATTTTCGAGTGAGACTGGCTAAAATAAATTCAATACTTTTTTCATATTTTAATTTTGTTAGTAACATTAATTCAATAATTTCTCCGATTACTCAAGTGCAGCCCGTAGGTTCTTCGTTTGTTTAAGGACTCAAGAGGAGAGGTTGGTGGTCGTTTATTCCTCCTTATTCACACTGTGGGCCTCGCCGTTTCAACCTATATGTTCCGAGGGTGAACCAAATTCCAACTTGTGTAAGTCTTCGAGAGAAACTCCTTGAAGTGAAGTACGTCTCTACCTTCCCGTCAACCCTTTTGTGTTCGCGATCTGCACTGGAGTAACTCGCCTGTTTTGAGCCAGCTCTCTCATTTGTCAGATTATTATATGTTTTAGTTTACTAAGGTTATTGTTCTTTATAGCACCTGAGGAAGCTAACAATGGTTTAGCGAAACGTTGTGTTTATAATATATACGTATTGTCCAAAAAGCTGAGTGACTCTTATTCTTTCTCTTACCATTTAATTATTTGGACGTAAAACATTTTCCATTATAAATACAATGTATGCTTCATAAAATAAGAAAAGAAAATCAAAAAAGCGATGAAAGGGAGGCGCAGATATTCAGAAAATCACTTGAAGAGCGGGGTTCAGAAATTCAGAAAATACTTGAAGTGTAGGAAAGGCAGAAAACGTGTAACAAACCGTCAGTATTATATAAAAATATGTTGGATGTTCATATTTCGCGTGACCCGGAGAAATACGGATCAAACCCGGAACCCGGACACTAACCTGCAAAACCTGGAACCTCCGGGTCAGATCCGAAGAGGTGGCAACACTAGTTGTATCATTTATGTCCGCAACCCGTACAACCTTCTCCACATATATCAATTTATGTACTTATTAGCTTACCCGCCCGTTTCGCTCGCGGACAGTTTGTTATTATTGACCTACATTTTTTTCGAACTTACAACATACTCGTAATTAACTAATTAGGTGACAGGACAGAAGACAATACTGTAAACAAGTGAAAGGTCAGGATTAAACAGAACAGTATTTCTTATCAAAGAACCTCTTCAAAAACAATGGTTTTACTTGTATTATTAGACGCTAGCAGGACGTTGCTTGACACGCTAACGCGGTACATTGAACTGCCCTTTCGAGAAGCATAGACTCCGCAAAACAATGCCAGTTATTCAGGGTGTGACACTCCGACTTCTGAATAGTACATGAATCGTGTATCTACTTTGCCACTGAAGAAACGTATGTTGTCGCTGATAATATTAAGAAAATGCGTTAAATATGAACGAAAAACAAAAAATTCATTCCACCCGCGCGCACCTATTTCATTATAACTACTGAAACGACTTCAATAAAATTCAGCTGAAACACTGACCAGATGATGTATGTAACTTTAGACAGAAAAAAGAAAAGAAAAAACTCGTGAAAATTGTATCAGAAGTTCTTGACGGAAATTTTAAAAATAATATTTCTTTTTACCGACCGCCAACGTATAACAAGTGATTATTTAATAGCGAGACGACGTCACTGGAAGTTTTAATAATTTGCCGTTTCATACACATCGTAGCAGGCGTTTATGCGCGCATGCGCGTAGTAGACACTTCCGCCATCTCTAAATTATTGAGTCAATGATTTCCGGCAGCCATTCGTTGGCGACACGTAAAATTCGGTGACGTCGTTTCGCCATTAAATAATCACTTTGTATAATGGAAGTATTGTGATCATACCGATTTTGACATTTCGAGATTTCGATGGATCTTAAGACGAATTGAGGTCCCTACATAACGTTTTGACTATTTTTAGCATGATGTCTGTCGGTCTGTCTGTCCGTCTGTCTGTCTGTCTGTCCGTCCGTCTGTCTGTGTACACGTGCAGAGCAAATTCGGCTAAAAGGATTTTTATGAAACTTTATATTTAAGCTTTTGACATCAATGGCACGAGTTGATCAACTTTTGGTAAAAATCGGTTAACTAGAAATGGGAGTTTACAATAACTTAACTAACAACTTTTATTTGAGATATTTATTGATAAAACGAAAAAAATTTGAAAAATTTTTCGAAATTTTTTCTTAGTATCTATTTTTTCACACTTATATGTATCGTTTCCATGGTCATGATAAATAATATCTCTGTTAGAAAATATTAGGCCAAGTTATTTCTACTCTGCTGCTAGAATGTATTTTATGCAAGTACTTTGTGATGGCGGTCAGTCCTGTGGTGGCCACAGCTGTTTTTTTTTTGTTGATATTGTTGTCCTTTATGCCTAATAAACCATTTTTATCCGCAGCACCTATATTGAGAACCGCGGAGGATTCGGGGTGGCGGCAAAAGTAGATTACCAAGTACAATAACTATAATTAGTTTCCAATAGAACAAAATATCATGAAATATATTTGTAGAATGAAGCTTTAGCTACAATTTGCCGCATGGTACACAAATTGTTTATTTACAATTACATGACAGTTCTTTTTACAATTAAAAATATCCTATTACATAGATAAAAATTCTGACATAAAATGTTGACATATAGATACTAATTTTATTTTAGATTGTTAGTCTTGTACGGAGTGATTATTTAATGGCGAGACGACGTCACTGGAAGTTTTAATAATTTGCCGTATCATACACATCGTAGCAGGCGATTATGCGCGCATGCGCATCATGGTTATTATATCTCTTCAAGGTTATTATAGTCATAGTATTCACCAGTATTTCTGCTAGGAGGCACGTAAAATTCGGCGACGTCGTCTCGCCATTAAATAATCACTCTGTATATGAAACTATACGGTTGTGAGCACCCTTAAGCATCTTCTTGTTTATCCTAGTCGGCTATTTATTTCTTGTTCAATTGATGCATTTTTTGAGATCATGCATCCAACTTATTTGAATCTAATACTGTTATATCGTATGTAGTGTTGTAATAAACACATTAAAAAAAATATCTAGATACAGATACCTAAGAAAAATTGTATCTAGATGCAAATACAGATTCTGAATTATAAAAAAATTTCAGATACATGCCAAAAAGTTTGTGTCTAGATACAGCTAGACTTTTTTGAATAAACACTGAATAATAAAAATACCATATTTTTACCTGTTCAAAAATGACCGTCACAAAAAGCCTACTAAATTCAAGGTAAAACACTATTCTACGGGGTAAATTTGTACTAAATAATGTATGTATTATGTTAGCCATATGTGCTGACGTATGAGCTGCGTATCTATAAAACTAATGTTGGTCTTATAGATACGCAGCTATGTTCTTGTTAAGAGGATGTTACTTTCAATCAAATTTTAGCCCTAATTGAAGTGGAATTCATGTAATGTTACGTTCATTTTTGATCACTAATAAAAAATAACTGATAAGAAATATGTGATTTTGTTTTTTCTTATTCCATACAAATTTAATTTATAAACGAAATTTCAGTTGACATTCTCACGCTTGTAAATTAAATTTATATGAACGTTTAATAGTTTATTTTACGTCCTTTAAGAAACACCCCAGCAAACATTTTTATACGGGCCAGTACTGGTAAAGCACATACTCCCCGGCATTGAAAGTAATGGGCCAGTGCTGGCATTTCGTACTGGGCCAGTACCCCGGTGTCCCCGTGGCCGTTGCTGGTCCATTGATGTATCAGTTGCCGGCCCAGCAACGGAAAAGTGCATTGAAAGTAATGGGCCAGTGCTGGCATTTCGCACTGGGCCAGTGCTGGCATTTCGCACTGGGCCAGTGCTGGCATTTCGCACTGGGCTAGTGCTGACATTTCGCACTGGGCCAGTGCTGGCATTTTGCACTGGGCCAGTACCCCGGTGTCCCCGTGGCCGTTAGCTGGCCCATTGATGTATCAGTTGCTGGCCCAGCAACGGTAAAGTGCAAAATAATCGCATTAGTTGCAAGATTTATTTCTGACGAACCAGTGCTTATATTATACCCACTCTCTAGTGTTTCAAATGTAACATATGTGTACTTACCCAGTATTAAATTAAATTAGTGCAAAATAAATACTCATTTGGCCATTTTCACCATCGTTGAATAAATTTATTTAACAAATAAAGTTGACAATATCGCATCGGTTTTAAACTATTAATGAAGAAATTAACATTGCTGTCAATAGAATGATTCGATATTGTTAACTTAAGTTGTTATATAAATTTATTCAACGATGGTAAAACTGGCCGATTGTAAATTGTATTAACAGTTATAATTTATTGATTTATTTATAAATATTAAATAAATATAATTTCAGGAATAACAGGAATTAGTTTATTTAATTTATTAATTTAATGAAGAATGTTAAGAAAATTGTTTTCTGCCATTTCGGCCAAGCCAATTGCATCCTAAAGATAAGGGGTGACTAATAATTTTCGCCAATATTCGTCTTGTATTATCTACCACATCTTTTCATCCTGACTTGAAGAGTGCCAACCTAAAGAAATCATACTTGTTAAAATAAATTCAATAATCAAATTTTATACGCATTAATGCTATAAGCTGTTCACTTTTGTAAGAACAAACTAGATCTGATTATTTTGGTGATTTTTATAGCGTATTAGTGACTTTTAGAAACTTGGTTATATTGTAAAAAAAGCTTTACAGTTTTGGATTAAGTTTGTATTATTTTAGGTTAGTATTATATTTACAAAATATTTAAGATGTTACTATTCAAAATGAAATATGACAAATTATATTTTTTAAATGACATATTTATAATCTTGTAACAGATTTATTAATAATTGAAAATTTTATTACATGAAAAAAACTATGATTGAACTAAACTAAAAATTAAACAATTTAACATGAAACAGTTTGTGTAAACTACGTCCTTAAATCTAACAAAACACACATAAATCACAATAAAAGACAGTATAATGCGCTCACAAAACAATAACTTTTCAAATACACATCTTGACAAACTGTCCATCAATACGTCTCAACATGTAATGGCTAACCCTCCAAGGCAGTGGTTCTCAACCAGGGTGCAATGAAGCACATGAAAAGGGTGCCGCGAGCTTTTCAAAATAAATTCGCCGCTATTCTCGGAATCGAAGAACGAATCGAAGAAATTTTCGAATGATCTTTAAATACATATTATGTAATTGTAATATTATTGTTTTTTTTTTCAACATCACAATTATACTTTTGATTGATTATACTTTAAATTGACTAAATAGTGACATATTTAATAGTAGGGTGCCGCGAAGATCTCACATTTTGCATAGGGGTGTCTTCACCTAAAAAAGGTTGAGAACCACTGCTCCAAGGCAACGCCGTTAGGGCGTTTTATGACTAAGAACAATCAGACTTTTCAAATTATTACATTCAAAAAAAGTTTATTTTTAAGTAAAAAGTATGAGTGAAGAAGAGACGATACATCAATGGCACATTGATGGCCCAGCTAACGGCCACCGGAACACCGGGGTACTGGCTCAGTGCGAAATGCAAGCACTGGCCCATTACTTTCAATGCCGGGGAGTATGTGCTTCAACAGTACTGGCCCGTATAAAAATGTTTGCTTGGATTAATACAAATAAGGACTGCTTATAAAATGCTAGTAAAGTACTTCGTATAGACGGAGTGCGAAATACAAATGTGAAGTACATTATTAATACTGGCGTTGCAGTTACTTTTGGTGCCAGAAATTTACCAGCAGTAAAAGCAGTTTGCCTGCCTTCGGCCGTTAGTTTAATGTTTGCTGGGACACATACTTATCTTACTGATTTCAATTAGGAAATGAACTTAATATCCACACAAAATATCTGAAATACAGATACAAGATACTTAAATTTAAATATCTAGATACAGATACAGATACATATTTCAAAAAGTATCTAATTTGTATCTAGATACTTGAAAAAGTATCTACCCAGCAAACATTTTTATCCGGACCAGTACTGGTAAAGCACATACTCGCCGGCATTGAAAGTAATGGGCAGTGCTGGCATTTCGTACTGGGCCAGTACCCCGGTGTCCCGTGGCCCTTAGCTGGTCCATTGATGTATCAGTTGCTGGCCCAGCAACGGTAAAGTGCATTGAAAGTAATGGGCCAGTGCTGGCATTTCGCATTGGTCCAGTGCTGGCATTTTGCACTGGGCCAGTGCTGGCATTTCGCACTGGGCCAGTGCTGGCATTTTGCACTGGGCCAGTACCCCGGTGTCCCCGTGGCCGTTAGCTGGCCCATTGATGTATCAGTTGCTGGCCCAGCAACGGTAAAGTGCAAAATAATCGCATTAGTTGCAAGATTTATTTCTGACAGACTAGTGCTTATATTATACCCACTCTCTAGTGTTTCAAATGTAATATATGTGTACTTACCCAGTATTAAAATAAATTAATGGTTAGGTGCAAAATAAATACTCATTTGGCCATTTTCACCATCGTTGAATAAATTTATTTAACAAGTAAAGTTGACAATATCGCATCGGTTTTAAACTATTAATGAAGAAATTAACATTGCTGTCAATAGAATGATGCGATATTGTTAACTTAAGTTGTTAAATAAATTTATTCAACGATGGTAAAACTGGCCGATTGTAAATTGAATTAACAGTTATAATTTATTGATTTATTTATAAATATTAAATAAATATAATTTCAGGAATAACAGGAATTAGTTTATTTAATTTATTAATTTAATGAAGAATTTTAAGAAAATGGTTTTCTGCCATTTCGGTCAAACCAATTTCATCCTAAAGATAAGGGGTGACTAATAATTTTCGCCAATATTCGTCTTGTATTATCTACCACATCTTTTCCCCCTGACTTGAAGAGTGCCAACCTAAAGAAATCATACTTGTTAAAATAAATTCAATAAACAAATTTTATAAGCATTAATGCTATAAGCTGTTCACTTTTGTAAGAACAAACTAGATCTGGTTATTTTGGTGATTTTTATAGTGTATTACTGACTTTTAGAAACTTGGTTATATTGTAAAAAAAGCTTTACAGTTTTGGATTAAGTTTGTATTATTTTAGGTTAGTATTATATTTACAAAATATTTAAGATGTCACTATTCAAAATGAAATATGACAAATTATATTTTTTAAATGACATATTTATAATCTTGTATCAGATTTATTAATAATTGAAAATTTTATTACATGAAAAAAACTATGATTGAACTAAACTAAATATTAAACAATTTAATATGAAGAAGTTTGTGTAAACTACGTCCTTAAATCTAACAAAACACACACAAATCACAATAAAAAACTGTATAATGCTCACAATCAATAACTATTCAAATACACATCCTGATAAACTGTTCACCAACACGTCCCAACTTGTACTCACAGAATATCACTTGTACCGACCCTCGAAGGCCACGCCATTAGGGTGTTTTATGACTAAGAACGATCAGACTTTTCAAATTATTACATTCAAAAAAAGTTATAAACATCCCAGCAAACATTGAACTAACGGCCGAACGCCGGCAAACTGCTTTTACGCTGGTACATTGCTGGCACCAAAAGTAAGTACAATGCCAGTATTAATAATGTACTTCACATTTGTATTTCGCACTCTGCCTATACGAAGTACTTTACCAGCATTTTATAAGCATTCCTTATTTGTATTAATCCAAGGTTATTTCTAGCGGGCCAGTGCTTATGTTTATAACTTTTTTTGAATGTAATAATTTGAAAAGTCTGACCGTTCTTAGTCATAAAACACCCTAATGGCGTGGCCTTCGAGGGTCGGTACAAGTGATATTCTGTGAGTTCAAGTTGGGACGTGTTGGTGAACAGTGTTTAAAGATGTGTATTTGAATAGTTATTGATTGTGAGCATTATACAGTTTTTTATTGTGATTTGTGTGTGTTTTGTTAGATTTAAGGACGTAGTTTACACAAACTATTTCATATTAAATTGTTTAATTTTTAGTTTAGTTCAATCATAGTTTTTTTCATGTAATAAAATTTTCAATTATTAATAAATCTGATACAAGATTATAAATATGTCATTTAAAAAATATAATTTGTCATATTTCATTTTGAATAGTGACATCTTAAATATTTTGTAAATATAATACTAACCTAAAATAATACAAACTTAATCCAAAACTGTAAAGCTTTTTTTACAATATAACCAAGTTTCTAAAAGTCAGTAATACACTATAAAAATCACCAAAATAACCAGATCTAGTTTGTTCTTACAAAAGTGAACAGCTTATAGCATTAATGCTTATAAAATTTGTTTATTGAATTTATTTTAACAAGTATGATTTCTTTAGGTTGGCACTCTTCAAGTCAGGGGGAAAAGATGTGGTAGATAATACAAGACAAATATTGGCGAAAATTATTAGTCACCCCTTATCTTTAGGATGAAATTGGTTTGACCGAAATGGCAGAAAACCATTTTCTTAAAATTCTTCATTAAATTAATAAATTAAATAAACTAATTCCTGTTATTCCTGAAATTATATTTATTTAATATTTATAAATAAATCAATAAATTATAACTGTTAATTCAATTTACAATCGGCTAGTTTTACCATCGTTGAATAAATTTATTTAACAACTTAAGTTAACAATATCTCATCATTCTACTGACAGCAATGTTAATTTCTTCATTAATAGTTTAAAACCGATGCGATATTGTCAACTTTACTTGTTAAATAAATTTATTCAACGATGGTGAAAATGGCCAAATGAGTATTTATTTTGCACCTAACCATTAATTTATTTTAATACTGGGTAAGTACACATATATTACATTTGAAACACTAGAGAGTGGGTATAATATAAGCACTAGTCTGTCAGAAATAAATCTTGCAACTAATGCGATTATTTTGCACTTTACCGTTGCTGGGCCAGCAACTGATACATCAATGGGCCAGCTAACGGCCACGGGGACACCGGGGTACTGGCCCAGTGCAAAACGCCAGCACTGGACCAATGCGAAATGCCAGCACTGGCCCAGTGCGAAATGCCAGCACTGGCCCATTACTTTCAATGCACTTTACCGTTGCTGGGCCAGCAACTGATACATCAATGGACCAGCTAAGGGCCACGGGACACCGGGGTACTGGCCCAGTACGAAATGCCAGCACTGGCCCATTACTTTCAATGCCGGCGAGTATGTGCTTTACCAGTACTGGTCCGGATAAAAATGTTTGCTGGGATAAGCACTGGCCCGCTAGAAATAATCTTGGATTAATACAAATAAGGAATGCTTATAAAATGCTGGTAAAGTACTTCGTATAGACGGAGTGCGAAATACAAATGTGAAGTACATTATTAATACTGGCGTTGCACTTACTTTTGGTGCCAGCAATGTACCAGCGTAAAAGCAGTTTACCGGCATTCGGCCGTTAGTTCAATGTTTGCTGGGTAGTTACTGTATCTACATACTTGTATCTAGATACATTACAACACTGATTGTATGATATAATAAATTCAAATAACGGTTACTAGTTTTCTCTTAAGCTACAGAGCTTACACTTGTGAAGCTTCCTAACAAGTTAAGTCCCGTTTTGTTTCAGATTTTTGATGTCTACATCTATGGATGTACGTCAAGTCAGCACCATGAAAAATTTAATCTCATATCCAAAGCTCGTTGCTGAAACTATCGCACTGGGACCAGGACAATATAGCTCTGAAATAAAACAGTGACTGACGTTCGCTTTCTCCTTCCTTCAGGGTATTCGTCATATTACGTCTCAGAGGGCATCGCGATGTGATTACAGGTGTTCGCTACCTACGTGCTAACCAGGACAGTAATAAAAATGTTAATTTTTGACTGAGATACATGTCAAATTATACAGGGTGTATGTTTGAAACGCCGCACCTCAAATAACTCCTTTATTTTAAGAGATTACAACAAATTCTTCAGAAGAAAAGTTAAACTAGGCAACAGGGCCCATTTAAGGACTATAATAAGCATTCTGCATCATTTCCGGTTTCAACGGAAATTGTTTCAACTTTTAGCATAGGGAATAGGTATTTTAATTTTTTTATCTTGAAAGTACTATTAAATCAGTTTTACAAAAATATCAAAATATCATACTTTAATTTTAACCATTACAAAATGGCGACCATTTATTTACAAAATAATAAATAACATAAATCGTACATAGTTAAACATAGCAAGCTTTGAAATTTATTTTTTACATAAAAAACCAAACCCGTAAATGCCGGTCGCTATGGCGTAGTGGTCAGCTCATTTGACTACCAACCATGGGGGCTCGGGTTCAAATCCCGGTTATGGCATGGAAATTTTCTCAAACAAAAATTGTCCTGGCTAATTGCCACAGTAGCAAAGGCCATTAAAAAAATTAAAAAAAAAAAAACCCGTAAATTTTCTTGCCTGTTAGTACGAGTTTGATATTAAAGGTGATAACATCAAATCGTTTGTAATTATGGCTTACGTACGTTATTCAAATGAAGAAATGGCAGATATGGTTCTACCATTCGGGGAATGGCAAATAAATTCTGTTAGGGCCCTGCAAATCTACCAAGAAAGGTATCCTGAAGGTAAAGGTTAGAAGTATTAGAACATAGGATTAGAAACAGGGAAATTCAAGAGTATATCCTTCTAAATGTATTAGAAGAGTTTTTATTACGAATGAGAAAATGTGTGGATAACAACGGCGGTCATATTGAACATTTGTAAATTTTCCTTAGTTTATTACTAACTTTAGTCATATTTTGTTTTATTGTTTTTTCTAGTCACATAATGTTATACCTTTTTTATAATTTAGTTTCTACGATTTTTATGTTATTAATTATTTTGTAAATAAATGGTCGTCATTTTGAAATGGTTAAAATTAAAGTATGATATTTTGATATCCTTGTAAAGCTTGTAAACTAAAAAATTATAGTTTCGATTCCCTATATTAGATAAAAAGTTGAAACAATTTCCGCTGAAACCAGAAGTTTCATGATACAGGATTCTTATTATAGTTTTTAAGTGGGCCCTTTTGTCTAGTTTAACTTTTCTGAGTTATTCGAGGTGCGGCGTTTCAATCAAACATCCTGTATACTATGTAATTAGTATAAGCAGTGACAATCTCCACTACTTCTGTGCCTTTCACCGCTGTCTACCGGCCGGACCCTTTTTTCCGGTGTTGTTTAATTTTATTTATTAATTTTTATTATTTTTTATTTATTTTATTTTTTTGAATAATTTTATTTTGTTGACATTCTGCAACCCGAGCACTTTCATTCAAGGCATCATGCACTAAATCGATTTTCGCATCGTTTCAATTATAATACACTACAATATATATATATATATATATATAATGTAGAAGTTATTGGGATAAACGGTGGAGGTAAGTAAACTCAACGATTACTCTCAGTAATCATGTAAAAATACACAAGCCTGACCTACCTGTTAGGCACATAGTTGACACCAACAACGCTCCGTTCGCTACGTGGTCAAAATACGTCACAGAGATACTAACCGCCGCTTACGAAACATGTAAGTATGACGTCAACAGTACTTTCGATCTGATAGAGGAATTGAACAACTACAAATTGCCAGAAGATTATGTACTACTTAGCTTAGATGTCATCTCCTTGTTTCCAAGTGTCACACTTAATCTTATAAGAAAATATATCATGGAACACTGGATATACATTAGTGGCCACACCAACATGACAATGGACCAGTTTATAGAAGTCATAGAATTTATTAACAAATCAGCATATTGCAGTTATAATAATAAATTCTATTCACAACTTACAGGCCTTGCTCAAGGGGCAGACAGCTCCCCCATCATAGCCAGAGGAGTCATGAAAGATCTTCTTAACAGCGTGACTCTAACTTGCAAATTTGACATACCTATTTTAAAAATTTATGTAGATGACACCCTTTTAGCGGTTCCAAGGGATAAAGTACAGGAGGTTCTTGACAATTTCAATAAATACGATCGGGCCATACAGTTCACTCTAGAACCCGAAAATGATCGTAATGCAGTACCTTTTCTAGGCACATGGGTCATTCGAGGACCGGAAAACAAGATTATGTTTGACTACTATGCTAAACCCACCAACTCAGGCAGGTATTTAAACTACCACAGCTACCACCCTATAAAATATAAAGTAGCCTCTTTAAAAACGATGTCTAGTAGAGGAAGGAAAATTTCACATCCTTCTTTCTTACAAAAGAACTTAAAAACCTTGGCACATCAGTTTAGACAGTGTGGATACCCAAAAAATCTTGTACATAGAGTGGTATTTAACAGCATGACTCAAACACCCATAACCAGCCCTAGAGATGAAGTACAACCAAAAACCAAGTATTTTTCAATCCCTTACATCCAAGAAGTTACACCTATCTTCAAGAATATATTCAGGGACCAGGATATAACACTTGCGGAAAAATCGCTACGGACGATTAGGCAACTCTTTTCACACCTAAAAGATAAAAGACCTGCAAAAAAGAAACGAGATGTGGTATACAAAGTAGATTGCCAGTGTAACTTAACTTATATTGGTCAAACTTCTCAAGGTTTAGGTCATAGAATTACACAGCATATATCGGATGCCAAATGCAAACCAAACTGCTGTACGCTCAGCAAGCATATATCTACAACATCTCACAAACCAAATTTTGATAACACAGAGATACTGGCTACTGAAACAAATACATACAAAAGAACCTTTTTGGAAATGTGTTTCATTAACAAATATAAGGACAACCTGAACGCCAAAACAGATATACAAGGCCTCAGCACAATTTATAAGAATCTCCTACATATCTCTGAACAAAATTTAGGTTAAGTCTGCATTTGTTTACAAAACATATCTTATCATGATTATAGTCAGAATATCAGACACTACATTACCGGCACGATAAGAGATGCAAAAAATATGGTCACATGATGCGATTCCGCCAAATATTATTGGAACAATAAGAAGAAGGTCTACATATTTCATATATCATCCAATTAGAACGCGCCAATTTCATTTATAACCGTTTTTACTTTATAGAGACTGTGATATTTAGATTTTTGTATTTTTTTTGTGATATTATGTTTAAATTTTTAAATTATCTAGTCATTAGTGTAATGTTTAACACCAGAGGACACTCTTAAATTTTACTTTGTAAGTTTTAAATTATATTCTGTAAAATATTATCTTAATTTTAATAAATTTTCAGCCCTTGAAAAAGGTCAAAAAAATTTGACCGAAATATTGGGTCTCAGTAATCGTTGAGTTTACTTACCTCCACCGTTTATCCCAATAACTTCTACATTATATAGTTTTGGAACGGAATAATCTAATATACTTATTATATATATATATATATATATATATATATTCTTTATTCCCTAGGCCTTGCGGCGTTCAGGGTAACCATTACAAAAATAAAACAATAAATCCAACAATAAATACATAACAATCCAATACAATTAACAATGTTTTTTCTATCTTCTTGCTCCAATGTCCCTCTCCTTCTGGTTTCCCTCTCCGATCTCCTTCCTTCTTGCTTCCAGTTCTCTCGCCCATCTTTGATTTATTTTATTTTATTTCATTCTTTTCCCTTCCAAACATTTCTTCACCCCTCCTCCTATCTCCCTTCCTTTCTCCCCATTTCTAGGTAACCTCATCCCCCTTCCTTCCATTTCTCCCCTTCTGCTTCCCACCGTGTCTCCTCCTTCTTTCCTTTACCCCTTCTTGTTATTTTTCCAATTGTTTTAATTCCTCACCCTCCTGTTTCCCCGGCCTCGGCTTACTCTCCTTCTTTTCCATTATTTCTAGCCTTCTTCTTGTGTCCTCCAACTCTAACTTCAGCCCCTTGATCTCTTCCGCCTGGTCTGCCTGCCTCCTACCATATTCTTCACCCATCATCCTTATTTCTTCCTTTATCTCGTCTTTATCCTTTTCCATTCTCCCCAGGATCTCCTTCAACATTCCTTCAATATGGTTCTCCTTTATTCCCTCTTCTTCCCCATCGCATTCTTTCTCTTCGCTGATAGCTCTGTTCCCAACTTTCCTCTTCCTCGCCACTGGCGATCTAACTACCTTCCTTGACTTTCCAAACTCTTCCTTTTTCTCCTTCTCCATCCCTTTCCTCATCCAGTCCGTTAGTAATCCTATACTGTTCGCTCGTGACCGCGCCTGACTCTCGTCCAATTTTCTTACTTCGGAGTCTTGCAGGTTACAAAATTATATATAAGGTTATAAAAAGATGATTACCTAAAAAAAAAAAAAACAAACAACATACAGAAAAAATACAAAGAATATTTCTTTCAAACTATTATATTTAAAAAATTGGTATTGAGAATGACACAAGAAATCAAAATGTTATGAAAACGAGATTTTATAACACCTTAACCTAAAAATATTAAGGTAGGTCTGATTTACAAAATTAAACAAAACGGCCAGAAGCTACTAGATTTCAAAATCCGCTTAAAGGATTGGAAACGCCTATAACTATGGTCTATATCAGCTTAGAAAAATGTGTGTAAGAAGATAGGAGCTGTTTATCCTTGCTTCGGATTGGTTTAGAACATCATCCCTATTAAAATGTTAAAATATTGTTTTTAGTCCAAATTGACAGATGTTCAGTGTCGTACATTGTATTTCATAATATCATTGTCTTCGAGCACAGATTATTATTCGAGAATATAGTATATGCATTGAAATACATATTATCAGGGCCGGCGCTAGAAAGAATAAAACGGGTGGGGTGCTTTGCATCAGCTGAGAAGCGCTGTGATTCCCCGAATACGAGAAAAAAAAAGCCGAAAGTTGTTATTGATAGATGCCACAGAAAAAAAAATAGTGTATCATTCACTAAGTGTATCCCTCATTAAAATATATACATTTGAAACATTATAGGAGTATCTAATATGTAAACATAGGGTGGTAGCGGACAGCACCAGGTAAGGAAAATTACATTTTGACTGATGTATCTCGTTCATTCCATCATTTTGCGTGCTCCATCATTATTGAACCAGCCCTTTTTGACCACCGCGTTAATATAATTTTTTCTTGTCAATCTCGCACATGGCCGCGCGCTTCACTGGCATATGGCCTCGCAAATCCTAGCGCCGGCCCTGCATGTTATTTATAAGGTACGAGTATATTTTGTTATTTAGATTTTTTTAAATATATTTGGTGTAGTTTTTATGGAGAATTTATGTAATTTGATTTTATGCAGTTATATATTTTTTAGGTTATCTAACATATAAATAATTTTTGACACGTGACAGATGAAGATAGAGGACTAATATGAGTGAGGCCAAAAGACAGCCCAGCTGATAGTGCCGAAAGAAGAAGTTATTGATATAATTTTTAGACCTTCATATATACATATAAAGTCTGTTCCTTTAGCTTAGGCGGAACTAGATTTTCAATTCTAGTTACTTTTACCAATTGATTGAAGCTTTTGATCATTTTGTTCAGGAAAAGCCAACTTCAATATATGAAAAAATAGCTAATGACAACTTACAGAAATGAAAATTCCGGTTAGTTTCGCCTAATCGTTTCGAATAGACTGTATCTACTCTTTTCTTATTTAACATAGAGTATAGTATCGTGACATGGCACATTGGTTGTGCAGCACTGCATTGTAAGTGGTTAGTGAAGTTAATATTGTTTAGTAAAATAAATATTTTACGTGAACATTCTTTCGATTCCATTTCTAAAAATTTGCAATGTGAAGAAATTAAAGTAGCTAATAATATTAATTGAATTAGTTGAAGGCACTCGTTGAAACATTTTAAAAAGTTTAAAATAAAAACACTCGGTTTATTGTTTCAAAAATTATTTAATGTATTGATACGTATTTCGACTTACAAAGTCATCTTCAGAATAAATAAATCACATACATTACTGAAATATATACCAACAGGTAGGTACAACAAACAAGATAATAAAGGAAAAACCTGAAGGATTAAAAAGGTGTTAGAAGCGGAGAACTAATTAGTTCTAGTTGTTCATTCATAAAATTTTTGTTCTTAAAAACAGCCTTTTTAATCTCAAATGCTTCTAACATGTCCAGTTTTAATCCCTTAGGTTGTACATGTAATATTTTTACATTGCCAAAATCAAACGTATGATTATTGTTAATCATGTGTTCTGCAACATTAGAATGAGTTTTGTTGAGACGCCATGCGCTCATGTGCTCTTTGATTCTAATATTAAAGTTTCTCTCTGTTTTTCCTATATAAATAAAATCACATTCGTTGCAGCTGATTTCGTATACGCCACTACTTAACATAAAATTTTTATTGTTGATTTTATTGTTAACTAACATTCTTTTTAAAGTAAATTTATTATGAAATGCTGCCTGAATGTTCTGTTTTCTTAACTGGTTAGCTATTTTGTAACTACTGTGACCTATAAAAGGAATACGTTTATATATTTTATCTTTGGAGAGAATGCTCATAGTGAAAAAAAAAAAATTAAAATGCGTTGTTTATGTTTTTTGTTGAGAATTTTGTAAACTATGGAGGGGCTATAACCGTTATATTTAGCTATTTGTAAAATTGTATTTAATTCTTTATTATAATCTTCATGGGACATAGGAATATTTATTAATCTGTGGAGGTAACTATAAAGTGCTGATAACTTGATGTTGTAAGAGTGAAATGATGATCTAGGAATGATTGCATCTGTACAGGTGTGTTTTCTATATATGCTATAAGAGAAGTTATTATCATTATGTGTAATGGTGAGATCCAAAAAATTGATTTTATTGTCGAGTTCTTTTTCAATAGTAAATTGTATTTTGGGGTATAATTTGTTAAGGTTATTAAAAAATAAATCCAACTGTCTATCGGTACCAGTCCAAAAACAAATAATATCGTCCACGTATCATAATTTTTGAAGCAATAAACCGAGTGTTTTTATTTTAAAGTAGCTAAATTTGACACATCTACTAGGTAGAGTTGTAGTCATGGAAACCGCATGTATTTCGATATATTCCAAATTATTGTTAGTATTTTTATTCTTTATATGTATATTTCTTTGAACTCTTTGTAAAGAAATTCTGTTCCTTGTAAAATCATTTTATATATACACATAGAGATATATCGCTTTGTTCCTTTTTAAGATTACCATTATAATCGACTAGCTGGAGAATCCGTACTTAGTACGGTTTTTGCAACGTACATTTTTGCTGTAACGTAAATGAGATATTTCAGTTTCAATTAAAACAGAAAATAATCTTTTCTTTATTCTAAATTACTCTTTTGTATAAATTTTTAATATAGTAAATAAATAATAAGAGATACTTCGTTTATAGGTAGGTCTTCTCATAAGTCTCCAAATACGAGATGTGATCAAAAAGTTAGTGAAATTTTTTGAATTCCCGCGCTACCTTTGCCGTTTTGATAAACTTTCTTAGGTGCGTTCGGCATAAAGAGTGTTCTACATTATACTTTATTCGTCAATTTTCTAAACTTTTTTCTTTGAACTAGAAGTTGTCAAAGTTTTAATACAATTTATTTTTCAATGTTTTGGTAGAGAATGAAATTCTTACACGTGTTTCAGTTCATTTAAAGTACCAACATAAATATATAATTCTTATCTTGTCAAGTGTTTATAACCTAGCTATTAGATTTGTAAAATTACTGATTTACGTACAAAACACAATTTATATATTCACCTATTCAAACCAATGATCAACAAAACAATATTAAACACGTGGTAATATAAAATATTTACAATCGTAATTTTAATGTTGGTACTGTTGTTAAACTTGAAAATATTTTCAAGAAAAGTTTGTCCAAATCTAGTTTTGAATAAAGTTGACCTTGACTACATAAAGTGTTCTACACTGTACAATTTCACTGATTTATTTCTAGTACAAGTTCTAGTCAAAGAAATAAGTATGGAAATTTGACGAGAATTGTATAATGTAGAACACGCTTAAGCTAATAATCTACACATTCTGCATAATTTACACAAGAAGCGTTCGTCATAAAATTTCTGTGTGCTTTGTGCTGCACGAAGATCGTGCGACATGTACTGTGCTGTGCAGTTTGTGTTGCACAATCGTCACAAGTTCAAATCATACGGCAGTCTGTGCAATAATGTTTTTTCGCGGTAAAAATACAAAGTTATTATTTCTACAAAACAATATCAGTAAAAACAATCAAGATATCATTGTTTATGTCTGCAGCATTTGCAAAATAAATAGTATAGATTTGAACCTCATGATGGAACATGTAAATACACTCAAAAAGACTTAATATTTTCTGGATAGAAGCGGAAATGTAATTTAAATTGATTTGTAGTCATGTTTGGAACAGTAGTGTCTGCATATTCAAACACTTTTTCCAAAATATTTTCTGGTTTGGAAAATTCTTCTGAATTGTCTTCCTCATCAAATAAAATTTCTTTTATATTACTTAAAAGCATCGCAAAACCTTCATGCGCCATTTATATATTATTGTACAGAACAATTAGCAGGAGATAGACTTGTTGTAATCACACACATATATTTGTTTACAAAAAAAAAAAAATCAGCTGTGGCCACCACAGGACCGACCGCCATCATAAAGTACTTATATAAAATAGATTCTAGCGCAGAGTAGAAATAAGTTGGCCTAATATATATAAATTCACTGAATCGAATGGTCACTCTTTATAATCAATTACTACTGAGAAATAATTTTTCTGACATCTTTTATATGAGTTTTGGCAATTTTCGAAAACTGATTTGTGACAGTTTGTAAAATTTGGTTACATGTTTTTTTTTTTTATGTATGTGTGTATACATTGTATGTGTACACACATATTTTCCTTTTTATTTGTTTTTTAATTTCCTTTTTTGTTTTATTTACTTTAAAAGTATTTATTTGTATACGTTGTATTCCTGATTATATTGTTATTATTAATATATATTTCTTGCTTATTGTTGATATTTTATGTATTTATATTTATATTATTTTATTTTTTCTACATGTGTAGATTCTATTGTGTATACTTAATGTAGGGACACTTTTGGGACTTTGAAGTCTGTTGTATCCCATATTTCTCAATAAATGAAATTAAATTAAATTAAATATTTTCTAACAGAGATATTATTTATCATGACCATGGAAACGTTACATAAAGTATGAAAAAATTGAGACAAAAAAAATTTCGAAAATTTTTACAGAAATTATTATAGGTGGTATATTAGTTATTGCTTTTATAGCAACTTTTGTTCAATAAATTTTTTCGAAATATTTTTCTGTTGTGAAATATTCACAAAAATCTTAAAATCGAAACGAGTAAACTCCCATTTTTAGTCAACCGATTTTTACCAAAAGTTGATCAACTCGTGCCATTGATGGCAGAAGGTTAAATATGAAGTTTCATAAAAATCTTTTCAGCCGAATTTGCTCTGCACGTGTACACAGACAGACGGACAGACAGACAGACAGACGGACAGACAGACAGACAGACGGACAGACAGACCGACAGACATCATGCTAAAAATAGTCAAAACGTTATGTAGGGACCTCAATTCGTGGAGATCCATCGAAATCTCGAAATGTTAAAATCGGTATGATCACAATACCTCCCTTATATATGTTGGCGGTCGGTAAAAAAATAGATTAGAATAATAGTTTGAATAACTGCACAATCTGAACAAAGCGTTCGTCTTTGACTTTCTTGCACAGTATGCACAGTGGTCACGTGACAAAAAAACTTGCACAACACAGAGTTAGCACTGCACAGTTATGCCGAACGCACCTATTGATTTCATCTTGGACAGCTACTTAAAAAAGGTGGGTTTCTGAATATTCGGCGATTTTTTATTTTTCACAATGAAATCAAGATCACTGAAATCAAGTGCTTAACACGTAATTTCAAAATGTAATTAACATATAAGATCACCCCTCCCCGTAAAGAGGCAATAATAAATTTTATATTATTTTTCGGATATTTTTTAGAAATAGACCCCTCTCTCAGTTCATTTTTCTAGGAGCGCGCCTGCTCAGTCAGCATGAAGAAAAGTGGCTATCGTAGAATATATATTAAAAAAATATTGCAGAGTAAGCTTAGTTTTTTTGCCTTTAAGTGAAAAAATAAAATATACTTCTTTTATTTATATTGTAGATTAAGAAAGTAATTTTGAAAAGGCCGCTACACTGCTGAGCCGTATTTTGTGTTTAAATTTACGCTCGTACTGAAAGATGGAACGATTACTAGATCTTTTGAAAAATTAATAAATTTTGATTTTGCGTCTCTAAACTGGTGTACTGGTTATTATTTCACGACTAACCAGGACCATTGACCAAAAAAACAGTACAGTACTGTTAAAACCAGTACGAATGGTCACCTTAGTTATAATGATATAGAAAATTATGTCCTCATAGTTTTACGTGCGAGTGTGTATTTACTATCCAAGGGGGGGGGCTAGGCTACAGTCCCTTAGCCTCCCACCTTGGCTACGCCAATGATACGTGCTATTTATCTTTTTTGGTTTAGAGGTACATGATCAAAAAAGTTTGAATACCATTACTCTATAGCTTTAACTGGTGACAACGTATTTATCGTTAAAACTTATAAAATGTTAAACCTATTAAGAGTTTTGTGTTGTTTGACCTTACTGAAGATGATGGTTGCTAATAAAATGGTATGTTCACTGTTTTTCAACCACTATCTTTAAGTGCTGTAACCACACGGATTAGAGTATGTTGTTAAATTTAAGCTTAATACGAAAAACTTTGCAGTTAATCCATATGCGGAAATGTTGATTATTTAGGTAAGTGGTTCTTAACTGGGTGTCCGCGAAAACTTTTTAAGGGGCCAGTCAAAAAATTATATTTTAATTTTTATATTTTTGTCTTTTCACAATATATATATATATATATATATATATAATTTGTTTTCGCATCCAAAATAATCATCATTCACTAACTAAATACCTGCAAAACCCTGAAATGTGTGAAAATTCACACTTCACATCAATTTTTTTGGTCAATATGTTTAGAGTTGTGGAATTTGTCAAAAGGTGGCAATGCTATTATTTATTCTCCATATATATATATATATATATATATATATATATATATATACCAGAAGTTCGAATCTAGCTTACTCGATAATTAGGGGATGCCAACTTTTATTAATCTACTAGTAGATGTACCCGTTCTTCGCAACAGCATTTCACTACATTTATTCCAAAAAAGTGGAACATAACGATCATAAAGTTAAATATATAAAACGATAGGTATAATAATTTTAACTACCGTTAGGCAATGGAGAATAAATAATAGCATTGCCACCTTTTGATAAATTCCACAACTCTAAACATATTGACCAAAAAAACAGTACAGTACTGGTAAAACCAATACGAATGGTCACCTTAGTTATGGTCACCTTGGTCACCTTGCATTTCGGGCTTCTGTTTACGCTGTGATAACTGCGTTATTATTAATCTTTAATGTATAGTGTTAGATATATTATTATTATTATTATTTATTTATTGTTTATAGACACTTCAGCGTCAATGGTTATTAGTGTCTGTGTTACAATTGTATACGTTTGTTAATACTATTCTAAAGACTATTTTATACAGTGTAGTGTAATTCATGATAGATTACATACGTAATTTTTTTACAATGTTTATAATAAAATATGTGATTCATATCTATATATATAAAATCGTAACTAAGCTACCTACTCATAATCAACGCCCAGCCCAAACCACTGGACCTATAATCATGAAATTCGGCGAGTATATTCCCTCCATGACGTAAGCACCCACTAAGAACGGATTTTTCGAAACTCATCTTCTAAGTGGGTGAAAACGGGGTTAAAATGGGTAAAATGTGGCTTCACGGTTTCCTTAATTTCTCTTAGGTCCAATAAGATATCGACTTGGTTTTTGCTTACAAAGATTACGCATGTAAATATAAAAAAACTTATTTCAGGATTTTGTCCTAATCAACCCCTAAAGGGGTGAATCTACAATCAGGGTGAATTATAGAACCCTTCGCATCTTCTGTGTTTATTGTGTTATAACATTCCTTTTTGGCATATAGGTGCCTTTTTAAAATATTTAGAAAGCGTTTTGACCGTTTTTTTAAATTTCACCCCTAAAGGGGTGAATTGGCATTTTTATTCGATAGGGTGTCGTCTAGACAAAGAAACACAAAATTCGGGCAGTATATCCCTTTTATGACTTTAGGACCCCCTAAGAAACGATTTTTCGAAATTCGACCTCTCAGGGGTGAAATGTGTTTTCACGGGTTCCTCAGTATCTTTTAGGTCAAGAATATATCGCCTTGCTTTTGCTTACAAAGACTACCCACATAAATGTTGAAAAACTTATTTTTCAGGATTTTGTACTAATCAACTCCTTAAGGGGTGAATCTACAATCAGGGTGAATTATAGAACCCTTCGCATCTTTTGTGTTTGTTGTGTTATAAAATTTCTTTAAGGCATATAGGTGTCTTTTTAAAAAAATTAAAAACGGTTTTGACCGTTTTTTTAAATTTCACCCCTAAAGGGGTAACTTGGTATTTTATATTCGTAAGAATGTCGTCTAGACAGAGAAACATAAAATTCGGGGAGTATATCCCTTTTATGACTTAACAACCCCCTAAGAAATAATTTTTGGAAATTCAACCCCCAAGGGGTGAAATGGGGTAAAATGTGTATTCACGGATTCCTCATCATCTCACAGGTCCAATAATATATCGCCTTCATTTTTGTTTATAAATATTATCCATATAAATGTTGAAAAACTTATTTCATGATTTTATCCTATTCATCCCTTAAAAGGGTGAACCTCCAATCAGGGAAAATTATAGAACCCGACGTATTTCCTGTGTTTGTTGAGTTATTAAATTCTTATTTGGCATATAGATGTCTTTTTAAAATATCTCGAAATGGTTTTGACACTTTTTCAAAATTTCACCCCTAAAGGGGTAAAAGGATATTTTTTATTTGATAGAACATCCCTTGGACATAGATACATGATATTCGCAAAGTATATTCCCTCCATGAGGTAAGCATACACTAAGACGGGATTTTTCGAAATTCAACCCCTAAGGGGCGAAAAGGGGTGAAATGTGATTTCACGGATTCTTTAATATCTCTTCGGGTCGATGGGATATCGACTTAGTTTTTGCTTTAAGTATTACCCATGCAAATGCCGAAAAAGTTATTACGGGATTTTGCCCTAATCAACCCCTAAGGGGGTGAACCTACAATCGGGGTGGATTATACATTCTGTCGTATTCCCTGTGTTCGTTTAGTTGCAACATTACTTTTAAGCACATAGATGTCTTTTTAAAATATCTCGAAAAAGATTTGATAGTTTTTTAAAATTTCACCCCTAAAGGATGAAAAGGGGTGAATTGTGATTTCAAGGATTCCTTAAATCTCTTAGGGTCAATAAGATATTGACTCGCTTGTTGCTTACAAAGATTACCCATACAAATACCGAAAAAATTATTTCAGGATTTTATCCTAATCAACCCCTAAAGGGGTAGATCTACAATCGGGGTGAATTATACATCCCGTCGTATTTCCTGTGTTCGTTTAGTTGCAACAATACTTTATGGCCATAGGTGGCTTTTTAAAATATCTCGAAATAGTTTTGACAGTTCTTTAAAATGTAATTTCACCCCTATAAGGTGAAAAGGGGTGAATTATGATTTTAAGGATTCCTTAATATCTCTTAGAACCAATAAGATATCGACTTGCTGTTTGCATACAAAGATTACCCATACAAATACCGAAAAACATATTTCAGGTTTTTGTCCTAATCAACCTCAATGTGGTGGATTTACAATCGGGGTGAATATCCCGTCATATTTCCTGTGTTGCGTTTAGTTGCAACATTACTTTTTGGCACATAAGTGTCTTTATAAAATATTTTGAAATGGTTTTGACAGTTATTTAAATTTAATTTAATTTAATTTTTTTATGACAGGGGTGAATTGTGATTTTAAGGATTCTTTTATGTCTCTTAAGGCTAATAAGATACCGACTTGGTTTTTGCCTACAAATACTACCCATGCAAATGCCGAAAAATGTATTTCAGGATTTTGTCCTGATCAATGCCTAAAGGGGTAAATCTACAATCGGGGTGAATAATACATTCCGTCGATTTACCTGTGTTCGTTTAGTTGCAACATTACTTTTGCGCACATAGGCGTCTTTTTAAAATATTTCGAAATGTTTTTGTCAGTTTTTTTTAATTTCACCCCTAAAAGGTGAAAAGAGGAGGTGTCATTTCAAGGATTCCTTAATATCTCTTAGGATCAATAAGATATCGACTTAGTTTTTTCTTACAAAGATTACCCATGCAAATATCGAAAAACTTATTTCAAGATTTTATCCTAATCAATCCGTAAAGGGGTGAATCTAAATTCGGGGTGAATTATATATATCCCGTCGTATTTTATGTGTTTGTTGAGTTATAACATCCCTTTTTGGCAAATAGGTGTCTTTTTAAAATGCCCCGAAATGGTTTTGACAGTTTTTTAAAATGCACCCTTAATGGGGTTAATGAATATTTTTATTCGATAGAACGTTCCTTTGACATAGATATATGAAATTCGCAAAGTTGATTCCTTCCATGGCGTAAGTACCCACTAAAAAGAAAGTCTTCGATAGTCGACTTCTAAGGGGCTTAAAAATTTAAACATACATACAATAACATACAATAATTTTTAAAAAAATATGATTTCGTCCCAATCCACTCCAAACGGGATGAATTATAGTACCCGTAGTTTTTCCTGTTTGTTGAGATATAACATTCATCTTTGGCATATACGTGCCTTTTTCAAAACACCATTTTCAAAATCTTTTCAAAAATAACTGGTGTGACAGTTTTTTTAAGGTTCATCTCTAAAGGGGTAAATTGGTATTTTTTAATCGATAGAAAATCTAATGGATATTAAGACATGAAATTCGGAGCTTACATTCCCTCCATGACGTAGATACCAATAAGAAGAGATTTTTCTAAATTCCATTTTTAAGTGCCTCAATATCTCTTAGTTTTTGCTTACAAATGATACCCATACAAACGTTTAAAACAGAAATTCACGTGTTTGCCTTAATCAACCGCTAAATGGATGAATATGCATTCGGGGTGAATTGTAAAAACCTTTGTATTTCCTGAGTTATAACACTTCATTTTGGTACATAGGTTTCTATTTAGAAAGCGTTTGACAGTTTTTTGACAAAGAGATGTGAAATTCGGGAGAAACCCTTCGTATTTCCTGTGCTCCATCAGACCATCAATATACCGTCGTGAAGCACGGGTTTTCAGCTAGTTTTATTATATAAGTTTGTGGCTTTTAGGTATTTCAGTATGTTCCTTGTGATTGTGGATTCTTGTTTAAAAGCTTGTTGTATGTCTTGTGGTATGTAGTATATGGTGCGTGCATAGTGGTATTGTGGGCAATCTGTTAAAACGTGGCTGACAGTTAGGGGCTGATTGGAGGTCTCACATATCTTTTGGTATAGTCTGGCCATTATGTGTTCATGTGTGAGTTTCGTGTGTTCAATTCTCAACCTGGTTGTCACAATTTGGTCTCTTCTGTTTGTCTCAGTTGTCCATGAGTGAATATCGTTTTTTATGTATCTGAGTTTATTTTCAGTTGTTGTGGTCCATTTATTCACTCGGACCTGGTGGAGCTTAGTTTTGATGGACTGTTTTGTGCACTTAATGTTTGGGGCGATTTGCAGTACTTCGTCTTCTGTGGGGTTTTCTGTAGTTGCTGCGTTTGCTGCTTCGTTGCCTTCTATGCCAACGTGGCCTGGTGTCCAGATGAAAACGATTGTCTTGCCGTTTGTTGAAATATTGTGTGTTTTGTCCTGAATTTTTAGGGTTTTGTAGGTATGACCAAAAAACCCTTATACTGTCATTTTGTCGTCTGTCTGTCTGTTCGGTAAAAATTGTAGCCAAACGGCTAAACTTAGAGAGTTGAAATTTGGCATGCTTATACAACTCTTTGACCCGCACATAGGAAAAATACTAAAACATCTAAAAAACATATCCCCCTAACAATATAAACAAATACGTGCTCATCAAAAAAAAAGAATATTTTTTTATAATTCTGAGTAGGGTATCAAATGAAAGCCCTTGGTACGTGGATTAACGATCAAATTTTTATTTTTGCAAAATTAATTATTTTGAAGCGATTTTACCAAAATTGTACAAAAAAAAAATTGTCCCACACCCTGTAGCCCAGATGGTTTAAACTAAAAATCTGAAAAAATTCTAAGTAATGTACATTTGTGTGAACCGGAATAGTACAACAGGAATTTTTGATCAGATTATGTTTTTGGAAAAAAACGCATTTTTTGTGATTTTTGGCTAATAATGTACACAAGTTATAGCTAGGGTGACCAGATTTCAGTGAAGGGAAACCGGGACACAGGGAAAAAAAAGAAGGTCTTTGTTTCCTCCAAATTTAAAGTGAAGAGCAAAAAAAAAGGTCCTCACCTCCCCAAATTTAAAATGAAGAGCAAAAAAAAAGTCCTCACCTCCCCAAATTTAAAGTGAAGAGCAAAAAAAAAGGTCCTCACCTCCCCAAATTTAAAGTGAAGAGCAAAAAAAAAAGTCCTCGCCTCCTCTAAATTCAAAGTGAAGAGCAAAAAGAGTCCTCACCTCAAACAGCGGGACAATCGGGCGTCCCGAGAACATTTTTCGGGACACCGGGACAGTTGACCTAAAACCGGGACGGATGGTCACCCTAGTTATAGCTTATAACACGCTACACTGGAACGTGTATGCTGGTGTAGTGGTTTTTGACGCTGGTTTTTAACCCAAGTAATTCGATCCGAAAGGGATCGAACCCTGCGAGAAGAGACAATATTATTTTTTGTTTTTTTTTTAAATTTTTATATTGTTTAAATTATTTTTTCAAAATTCTAGTTATATTTTCGCAAATGTCGCATTTAATTTTTAAAAGCGTAAATTTAATAACCAGTGGAAATTGTTTCAATTATAATTTAATTCTGTTTCAATTTACACGAAATCAGAGGGGCGGAACTTATAACAACCAATGGAAGCCATAGGCGCAATTTTTAAAATTCTTAATGAAACTTGCTATATAAAAAACAATACTGCACATATTTAGAAACCTAAATAATGGTATTAGGCGTTCGAATTAAAATTAACAAAAAAAAAAATTTATATTAAATTTGTTTTCGCATCCCAAATAATCATCATTCACTTACTAAATACCTGCAAAACCCTGAAATGTGTGAAAATTCACACTTCACATCAATTTTTTGAATCGTTGGATCTTTAGTGATTTTTGGGCGCCTGTATTGTGCCGAGGGAGTCGGAACCGATGGTAGTAAGTCGGTGGTTGCTCGTACGTACAATGTCCAGGGTTTTAGAAATTGCCTCTGCTTCTCCTTGGCAGATTGCTGTCTTCTGATATTATGGCGATTCTGCAGGTATCTTCGGTTTTGGAGGCATCTGTATAGTAGAATTTGTATTCCCGATATTTGTTTCTTATTTCGTTGAACTCATTTTTGATTTCTTGGGCTAGTGTGCTGGATTTTTTGTGTCGTTGAAGTTCGGTATTTGTGTCGATTTTAGTGAGTTTCCAGGGGGGAGTTAGATATATTATGATTCTAAGTGAAATGGTTTAATTTATTATTCTAAAATAATTGATCACACTTAAAACTCCGATGTTATGCACCCACAAACTTTATAATGAGAGAAATACGGATCAAACCCGGAACCCGGACACAAACCTGTAAAACCCGGAGACTCCGGGTCAGATCCGAAGAGGTGGCAACCCTACACTTGGTACACATATTCTTTACTAAAATTAAATCATTTTTACCGGCAGCACTTATATTGAGAACTGCGGGATACTTAAGATTGCGGCAAAAATAAAATACCAAGTACAACAACTATATGAAATTTTCATAATACAATAAAACAGCTAAACATGTTCGTAGAATACAGCTTTAGCTATAATTTGCCGCCACGTATGTACGTAATCATAAGTCGATTAGTTTACAAGATGGCATCTATATTGTTCAGTGGCGTCGCCAGGGGAGGTCAAGGGAGCCCGGGTCCCCTTAAAAACTATTCTGGCCCCCAGATGTCTTTGAGAAAAATCTATTTTGAATAGACCATATTAGTAACTACGTCACAAAATGGGATTTAGTGCTGCCGTTTCGCGGTTGGATTCCTTTTATTTGAATTTAGCATGTTGTTTTTTTTGTTAAATTGTATTTTGGAAATATAAATTAAGATTAATATAGATTGTTACTAATTTTATTTCAGATTGTCAGTCCCGTATAAACTTTAAGAAATATACCGTAAACTCAAGTTGTTTTTTATTTTAGGATGAACTTTTGACCAGGGATGGCGAGTCGGAGTCGGGAGTCGAGGAGTCGAAGCTTTTTGGAGGAGTCGGAGTCGGAGTCGGGAGTCGGAAAAAGTTATCGACTCTCGACTCTTTAATTCAATTTTTATCAAGGATGAGAACAAACCAAAAACTAATGCAAAATAAACATATTACCAGAATTTTTTAAAGCACGGAAACAGGAACGCCATTTTATTCTCTGTTCAAAAACAAAAATAAAATTAAAAATATTCAGTACCGGTTTAACCCGGTTTCTTTCATGTTTTCCAGTTTAAAATTTGATTAATACTGCTCATATTACCAGATTAATACGATGCAGTAAAGATATTTGTTTTTAATTATATCCATTATATCTTTTTCTGTATACTCTTTTTATTATTAATAATAATAAAAATAATAATATTTATTAATCCTTTAAATACAGTACTGCGCGTAGGATATGTCAGTACATGAATTTATAATTTTACACAGATTTTGATTAGTAAAACAAGTTATACAATTGATAAAACAATAAAATCATACATTAAATTACCCAAAATCAATATTCCCCATTGGCATGACTACACCAGTCCTTACAAAATTTGAAGAATTCATTCATTGAGTATACACAATTACACAATACTCTATAAGAAATACCTTAATCTTCCGCTTAAATACAGCAAACTGCGTTTCATTTCTGACATGGCATGGCATTGAATTAAATAATTTAATACCAACAGTTTTTGGTGATTTTTTTGTCAGTTCCAGCATGTTTGCTGGAGTTCTGAAACAATCTTTTCCTCTAGTGTTATATGAATGCTGGTTCAAATGGCGAGCAAAGTATATTTGATTTTTAAATACATAGACCAGCAACTCTATGATGTAAATACCAGGAACTGTTAATAATTTGTATTTTACAAAAAGAGGTCTGCATGATTCAGTGCGTCTTTTGTTTGCTACACAACGTATTATTATTTTCTGGGAAAAGCATATTCCATACTTAAGCCTACTATAAAATTGTGCATAATAAAATTTAATAATAGTCTCATGACCTACATTTTTTTTTTAATTTATGTTTAAGCGGAACTAAACTGGATTTTTAGTTTCTCAAGTTGAAACGAGCTTCGTGATTAGTTCATGTTTCATGTTGGCAGACAAAATTTAAATGTCAAAAGTAAAAAGTGACGTATTATGAAAAATAAAGTATATAAAATACAATAAAAATTTATGAAAACTATAATATATTCGAAAATTTGTATTAAAAATGACACAAAAAGTCAAGATGAAATGAAAATGACTTATTTATGAAAATAGCTCACCCCAACCCAAGACATTTAATGTAAGTTTAGTCTGTGTCTTTACTTTCAGCGAAACTAGATTTTGAAATTTTTTAACTTTTAACGATTGAATAAGGCTTTTTATCATTTTGTTTAATAAAAGCCCACTTCAATCGTTAAAAATTGAGCTTAAGTCATAACTTAAGAAAATAAAAAATACATTTAGTCCCGCTTAAACATTTGGAATAGACTTCACGATTTACGAATGAAAGGAGTCGGGAGTCGGAGTCGGAGTCGGAGTTGAAGTTAGAGTTGGGATTCGTAGTTCATACAGCATGCCTTTTGGAGGAGAGAATATTTACACTGTGACAACAAAATGGGATGGTACTGAACCCCTGCACGCTTTCCGGTCATAGGGAAAATTGCATTTCCACTTAAACACAAAATTTTTGTGCTTTTCTCTGATTTAATATTGCTTGCCCTTTTGTCAAAAGAAAGTTATAACAAATTTAAAGTCTTTTAAATATATGCATGCGATTCGGAGGGTCCCAAAGGGCTCAAACGGTCATGTGATCTTGTAATAAAAAAATATGATTTTCCGCGTCTTCATACAGCATGCCTATAATTAAAAGACTTTAAATTTATATAACTTTCTTTTGACAAAAGGGCAAGCAATATTAAGTCAGAGAAAAACACAAAAATTTTGTGCAAGTGGAAATGCAATTTTCCCTATGACCGGAAAGCGTGCAGGGGTTCAGTACCATCCCTTTTTTGTTGTCACAGGGTAAATATTCTCTCTTCCAAAAGGCATGCTGTATGAAATCGGAGACCAAAAATGTCATGAGCTCCCGGTCTATATAGCCTTTTATTTATTCGCAATGACTTTAAAAACAAAATGAACCTTGCATGATCACATTTAATAAATATGTAAAAAGTTGCATGTTATATATCATAAATTTCTGTGCTATTTAAATTTTACTTATATTAATTTTTATGTAAATACAGACCTGTACTTAGCGTTTTCTTCTAAAAATTTCCCGAACCATAAGGAAAGTGTAAGTATGTGCTTTGTCGTGATTAGGGATTGTTAATTTACCGGCTTTTTCAGTTACGAAATTAATTTTTTGTGATTATTATTTTTTTAATAACAAACACTTTTTTAATCTAAAAATTGTAATCTGGTGAAAACTAGTAGGTACGCAGGCCCAATGGCGCAGGACATAGTACGCGAATAAACATGCATTGAAGTCTTCCCTAACTTATATAAAATTGCTCAGAAATTCTTGTCTGTAGTAGCGACGTCAGTTCCTTCAGAGCGCTTACTTTTGAAAGCAGAAGCCACTGTATGCAGGGACAAAAATAGGCTTCTGGTCAAAAGGCTTACTAAACTGCTTTTTCTCGGTGCTTGCAATGAAGAAGAGTGGAGTGGAGTGGAGTGTACACAGGACGGACGGACGGACGAACGGACAGACAGACAGACAGACAGACAGACAGACAGACAGACATATATCATGCTAAAAATATTCAAAACGTTATGTAGGGACCTCAGTTCGTGGAGATCCATCGAAATCTCGAAATGTCAAAATCGGTATGATCACAATACCTCCCTTATATAAGTTGGCGGTCTATAAAAATAAGTTTTTGGGGTATTAGTAAAAAGATGATACGGTGCATCAAATTCACTTATAATGCGAATAAAATTGAATGTATACAATTTACAATTACATACGGAGTGATTATTTAATGGCGAGACGACGTCACCGGAAGTTTTAATAATTTGCCGTTTCATACACATCGTAGCAGGCGATTATGCGCGCATGCGCATCAAGGTTATTATATCTCTTCAAGGTTATTATAGTCATAGTATTCACCAGTATTTCTGCTAGGAGGCACGTAAAATTCGGTGACGTCGTCTCGCCATTAAATAATCACTCTGTATGTAAATAACTACAAAAAAATATTAATTTTTTAATGCAACAAACCAATATCAAAAAAAAAAAAAAAAATTGCTTGCATTATAAACAAATATATTTATTTATACAGAGCCAATTAAACAAACCCATTCAAAATGTGCTTTTATATATAAACATAACTCTTAATAAAAAAAGTAGATTACATGTATTCGACTTTATTTCTTAAAATAAAAGAAGTGCTAAGTGTTTGCAAGAGTATACAATAGCCTGTATAAATATTTAAATTGTAATATAATAAACTTGTGTAGTTAACAATAATATGAATTTTGTGTCTTTTTGTATCCAAAAATATTTATAGACAATTAATGCCCTATTTATAAATAAAACTTGAATAATATTTCAAATTAAGCAAATTTTAATTGCTTTTGAGGGTATATTTGACTTCAAACAAAATTTAATGAAATTAAAATAATATCATAAAAAATCAGCTGTGGCCACCACAGGACCGACCGCCATCGTAAAGTACTTATATAAAATACATTCTAGCAGCAGAGTAGAAATAACTTGGCCTAATATTTTCTAACAGAGATATTATTTATCATGACCATGGAAACATTACATATAAGTATAAAAAAAATTCGAAAAATTTTACAGAAATTATTCGAAATTTTTCGTTTTATCAAAGAACGTCTCAAATAAAAGTTATTAGTTATTGCTTTTATAGCAACTTTTGTCCAATAAATTTTTTCGAAATATTTTTCTGTTGTGGAATATTCACAAAAATCTTAAAATCGACACGAGTAAACTCCCATTTTTAGTAAACCGATTTTTACCAAAAGTTGATCAACTCGTGCCATTGATGGCAGAAGCTTAAATATGAAGTTGTGAAGAATGCTAAAAATAGTCAAAACGTTATGTAGGGACCTCAATTCGTGGAGATCCATCGAAATCTCGAAATGTCAAAATTGGAATGATCACAATACCCCCCTTATATGTATATGTTGGCGGTCGGTAAAAAGAAATATAAGAAAAAACCATCTGAAAAATTACCATAACCATAACAAAAACAAGAATGTAAGAAATCATGTTTAAATCCAATTATCTAAGCAATTTTATTGACCCTGTGAAGATTTATAAAAGTGAGCAATTTTCAGTGTGAGCACTTTTTTCATGTGAGCATTTATCACTTTATGTTATTTTCGGAGTAGGGAATTTTCTATGTGAGCATAATTTCGTGTGGTCATTTTTCGCGTGAGCATTCTTCTTGTGCGGATATGTCACCGAACCAAATAAATTACAAATATAGATACCACCACTACTGCCTACGCATACCTCAGTCTAGGCAGGGGTGTTTCAATGCATAGGGGAAAGGAGAAACACGAGTAAGTGGCGCCTGCAGGCTCAAAGGGGTCGAACTAATAGTGCTTAAAATCACTCTGCGCATGCTCCTGACGATAATAAACCGTTGGACGAACTTCTATGAGACGAACAGACTCCACACAAAATGTTTCCTAATACGCATGCGTAATCTTACAATGTATATAATACGCAGTAAAAATTGTAAATAAAAATATAGGGGAAAAATTTTAAGATCATAGCGCCACGCGGAGTGTGTGCGGAGCGCCACGCGGATTTTTTTGAAACCATTCTTAAACAGATACCACTTGACATTTACTAGTAAATAATAGCGAAAAGTGTATCAAAAAACGACAAAAAATAAATAATTGTATGCGATTTTCTGATTTAGTTTTAAAATTTTATAATCAAGTAAGTATACACACGTACTGTGAGGACATTTTTTTTAAGTGACATTACTTGTAAACATCTTAAATACTACATTTTGTAATCTGGTTTTAAGTTATGGCGGCAAGGTTTTCCATTGTCGATTATTTTAATTATATTGGGGGTTTAAATAATAATTCCCGTGTTGTTTACGAAGGGGTAGAAATCTACAATGCTGGGCATATAATATTGTGTGGGGTCACTGAGAAAAACAGAGTTCATAAAGATTTATACAGACTTGTGCATTAAAATCAAACCCACACACAATAACAGGAATTTTCAAGATATGCGATAATAAATACAAAATTGAAAATATTATTTGTAGTCACTATCATTAAAATATAATGAGCAAACTTTCATATAAGGTAGGGTGACCATTTTCTTAAGAAGGCAATGCGGGACGGAGCAAAAAAAAAGGTCCTCATCTCTCAAAATCCAAGTGAAGAGCAAAAAAAAAGGTCCTCCAAAATGTTAAAATTTAAAATGCGGGACAATCCCGCAAAATGGGGGACGAATGGTCACCCTAATATAAGGGCTCACTTGTTTTCCAATTTTTAAAGGGTTTATCTAAACATCGCGTCGATTCCTAACCTCTTGCTTTCCCAATTTTGTTTAGAACCGTACGGTGTCTCATATTGGTGGAAACAAATGAAACGATATTTCCGGGTTTCTTCTTTTCAATAAATTGCACATAGGCACACAACAATATGTACTATACATTTTTCAATGATTATAATAAAACTTTTAAAACAAACTTCATACAAAACCAATAGACAAGACGAAATTTTATCTGTCGCATACAAGTTCATGAAACGCTCACCAGATGGTAGGGTGCTTAGCTGCAAATCCCTATATGTTCTGTGATTATAATTTTAAAATAATTGACAACATAGATTGACAGTAAGTGAAAAATCAATATAATGCATGAAACAAAATAAATAATCTGTTTAACATTAATATCTGGCATGTTTAATTAGTTTTATGATTATCTATGAGAGATATTAAGAATTCAATATTTAGGTTATCCATGTAAACAAATAACAGAGTTCGATCAAAACTCCATTATTTATTATTTTTTTTTTTTTTTGACTTAGCTACTAGTGTCATTATCCAATAGATGCATTTTATTTTTTTAAATTTTACAGAATTTGACGATTCAAAGAAGAGCAAAAAAAAGGTCCTCACTTTCGCAATGTCGCGCCCCTTAGTCAAGCTCATCGGCGTCCTTTTCCTTAGTGCGCTAGGCCCCCCCCCCTCCGCCCCCCCCTTACTGCGGCTCTGCATTAGGTTATTCATTTTTAAAATAATTATTGTTAAAGTGTATTGTTAAAGTGTATTCAAAATGATTAGGCGGAACTAGATTTTCAAATCTAGTAATTTTTACAGATTGATTGAAGCTTTTGATCATTTTGTTCAGGAAAAGCAAACTTCAATATATAAAAAAATAGCTAATGACAGCTTACAAAAATAAAAATTCCAGTTAGTTCTGCCTAATCGTTTGGAATAGCCTGTATATATGTTTTCATTATTAAAACTAATTTTGTATATACTTAGTTTTTAAATAATAATAATAATAAAATAAGTATAAGTAAAATAATATTTTGTTTCATATCTCCTAAAATGTACTCAAATTTACAGAATTTGTTAAAATTAAATTAAACATCAAAGTAAATTACTATTTTGGTCTCACTAATATAATTTTTTATTGTTATAATCATAATAGCGATAAATTATTTTTAGTAATACCAAAAAAGTGTTTATTTTGGTGTTTTATATATAATTTTAGCATTCATTTATAATACACCATGGTAGGGTGACCATTTTCTTGGAGACGGCAATGTGGGACGGAGCAAAAAAAAGGTCGTCACTTCCGAAATATAAGTGAAGAGCAAACAAAAAAAAGGTCCTCACCTCCCAAATATAAGTAAAGAGCAAAAAAAAGGTCTTCACCTCCCAAATTTAAGTACAGAGCAAAATTCGGCCCTGGGGACAACAAATCAAAATGCGGGACGAATGGTCACCCTACCCCATGGGAATATTGCAATTTAAATAACACGGTGTCTCTGTAGTCGCCGTGTTGCCATATTTTATGCACTATTGAGAAGTGACATTACCGTTGGCGGCGCTGTAATTCATGGCAAAATGGCTGAATTGTCTAGTATTCAGCTGTCAATATGCTAACAGGGAACATGTTAATTTAAGCACAGTACATTTTTATTTTATGAAAATGTATCTTTGAACGTTCTAACAAAAAATCAACACCAGAACATATGTAATAATTTCAAACAGTACTACAGTCGCGTAGTGCAATATTTCACCACCAGACTGCGTATCCGAGCGTGTCAGTTCTCAATTGGGAACTCTATTCTTTCCTTCTCTATGAGTCTAGGTTTCTCCCTCCTCGCGTCACTTTAGCCACTGCGCACAAGGTTGCCAGGTTAAGCTGTTCTATAATCGCCGAATTTGTTAGTAGATGTCACCTAAAGCGCCGAAATAAAGACACGTCACAATAAAAAAATAATATCTTCGTAAAAAATTAAAACATACAATTTCTTATTATAATAACACAAATAGGTGTTAATATTATCAATTATTGACGACATCTTTATGAGTAATCTTTTTATAGGTTTGTTTCAACACAGTTCAGAATCGGAACGGAACGTTTTTTTTTAAATTTATTTTATGGCCTTTGTTTTTTCGGCAATTATCGAACCTGAGACCTTAGTAACGAAGAGCACATGTGTTACCACTACGCTACACAAGTCGGCTGTAACGGAACGTTCCGCGCTTGCGTACTTACAAAAAAAAAACGTTTAAAATGAACTCTATTGAAGCGCTTTTTACCGACCGCCAACATATATAAGGGAGGTATTGTGATCATACCCATTTTTACGTTTCGAGATTTCGATGGATCTCCACGAATTGAGGTCCCTACATAACGTTTTGACTATTTTTAGCATGATGTCTGTCGGTCTGTCCGTCCGTCTGTCCATCTGTCTGTCCGTCTGTTCGTCTGTCCGTCTGTCCGTCTGTCTGTCTGTCTGTCCGTCTGTCTGTGTACACGTGCAGAGCAAATTCGGCTGAAAGGATTTTTATGAAACTTCATATTTAAGCTTCTGCCATCAATGACACGAGTTAATCAACTTTTGGTAAAAATCGGTTGACTAAATATGGGAGTTTACTCGTGTCGATTTTAAGATTTTTGCGAATATTTCATAACAGAAAAATTATTGAACAGAAGTTGCTATAAAAGCAATAACTAATAACTTTTATTTGAGACGTTTTTTGATAAAACGAAAAATTTCGAATAATTTCTGTAAAATTTTTCGAAATTTTTTGTCTCAATTTTTTCATACTTATATGTAACGTTTCCATGGTCTTGATAAATAACATCTCTGTTAGAAAATATTAGGCCAAGTTATTTCTACTCGCTGGTAAAATGTATTTTATATAAGTACTTTACGATGGTGGTCGGTCCTGTGGTGGCCACAGCTGATTTTTTGTAAGTACGCAAGCGCGGAATGTTCTGTTCCGATTCTGAACTGTGTTGAAACAAACCTTATAGAAATAAATATTTATTTCATAAATAAATAAATTATACATACGTACTTTTTAGGTAGAGTCCAGTCGTCCTAAGAAACGGCTGTTCCAAACGTTTATACGCAAACTACACGTTTAGTCTTAGAGTTATATCATAATTTGTTGTCAGGATAAATTTATGCCAAAATTTTCGCGGGGGAGGGGCCAAGTTTTGGGGCCCAAGTATTAGTAAAATTTATGTTGAAATTTAAATCGACGCTACTGTAATTGGGCATAAAAATTTAGAACAGCCTTTACCACCCAAATACGCAACAAATAAATAAAGTTTCCCTCTTAGAAAAGTGTAACAAAATTAAATATACTATCTATAAAACACAAAAACATTATTTTCTCTTATATAATTACAAAAAAAATACAGTATGGAGATTACACACAATATACAGAGTACATAAACTATTCAAAACACAACAAAATAATTAAAATTCTAATATTATAATATATGTATATATATAAGACACGTCGTGCGTGCAATCACGACGTGTCACGACTCACGAAGTTTAAATTTTAGTAAATAGAAGCAATAAAGCCGCATTCAGAGCTCTTTAAATTAACACGTTATAGACTGTTCTTTCTTAGCTGTAAGTTAAGTTTCTACGCACTGTTTTAACGTTGTCCGTACCGTTCACAGTAAGTTAGAAATTAATATGTTACGAGTAGTACGACATCTGTGTTTTTTAAAACCAACTAATGACTTCGTAAAATGTTTTATATGTATTATCGTTCTTATAATTCTGTTGTTTTAGATTTTAACTATCTAAACCTAACCTAATTACCTAAATTGATCATATTTACTGTTCGTCTTTGTAATTTTGAGCAAGATTTGTTAATGATGACATTATGTTAGGTTATGTAAAGGCATTCGATAACTACGGTGTCACTGATAGAATGCGGTAGCCAATGTGTTTATATGTCTGTCTCATTAAAACATTTCACTAGCTTAGGGCTGCCATAATTGTCGGACTACCGACCGGGACACCCCCCCCCCAAAAAACTTAAAAAAACTTTTATCGACAATAATACCTTTATTATAAAAAATTGCACAATATTTTAAAAAAATAAAAAAATTTAAAGACAAAAAAAAAATTAAAGTAGAGATTGATAATAGGTATTCCAAGAGCAAAACGTTGGGATCAATGGTGAATCATTTTGGAACACTCAGTTCGACTGGAAAAATTTGATGTTTTTTTCTGTGGATGCGTCTTTATCAAATCTAAAATAATATAATATAAATTAATGGGCGATTCAATTTAATAAAACCAAATAGAACCTTACATTCCATTCTTCTCTTGCCTTTACTCTCCCCCTTCCCCGACTTCGGTGGCTTCTTTATCATCGCTCTTCTTTGCCCAATCATACTTCTCCGATGTTTTCGTTTTTTGGAGCAGTTCTTTTTCCCCTTTTATATAATTATAGAATTCAATGCATGACATTTTATAATTTAAAACACATTGAATTATGCTTTTCACGGTGTCAATAGAAAGCGAATTGCGCTCATCTGTCAGCTAGTGGCTAGTTGACTGGTACTCGGCATTACTCCAGAACATTTCGGACCTCGAATCTGTTATATAATTTATATATAGTATGTATATATGTATATGTACAATATTATCGAAAAATAATTTTTTAATATGCATAAATTTTAAATCGACCGGGACAAATGACTCTTGGACCGGGACACTGGGACACAAACCTCAAAACCGGGACATGTCCCGGTGTACCGGGACGTATGGCAGCCCTACACTAGCTATAAGTTTAGAAAATTATCCACAATTCACAACGAACAACGTATTTAATTTAGAGGTCTGAACGGTTTCACGTCTTACCATTTGACAAACCTCTAATGACAGTTAACAGTCTATAAGCTATAGTGTATAAGCTATTGATTTAAGAGCTCTGAATGCTGGATTTAGTATCTCTTTCTAGGACGAAGCAGCATGTCTCCGTTATATGCAGATGTAGGAATTATTTTTTGTTTAATTTTGAGTGAATCTGACTGGATATGGATAACTCAACAATCTCATTCTAACTAGTTTGTGCTTTATCTCTAACCAGTTGGATTTGATGGGATCATACGGAACATTAACCAATATTCTTCATTTCTTAGAAAAATGTCTTCATAAGTTATCTTTTTTTTTTTAAGTATCCATATCTTAAAATAAATTGAGCCCTGTAAATCCGTGGATTTTTCTGCGGTTGCATATAAATTATCATTTAAATCGTGCGGATGCGGATAAAATATCATATCCGCTTATCCAAAATATGCGCATGAACATAAAATCTTCGGTTAGACGTCCTTATGACAAGAGTGAAATAATGATACTGTTCGGAACTTTTTACTTTTGATTCTTCCCATAAGGACCTATTTTACGCTTACTTATATAGTTAAATTTAGTAGAGTTTATATAACAGCCGTAGATACAACTATTTCTTTGGATTTATTGCCAGTTTATTAATTTAAAAATAATTTTGTGTCGTCTTATTTTGCATTTTTTGAAAAAAAAAATATCTTAAATTTCTTAAAATCGTCTTATAACTTTCATCTTTTAATAATAGGATGAATTTAAGAATTTAATTTTATTATTGAGAATTAATTTTTTAAATTTGTTGATCTTATAGGTCTTTCCTTGTTCATCACATTTATTGGTCATAAATGTGATAAATTAATCTGTTTAATTATTTCTAAATATCATCATATAATGTATTTTGGAAATGTTGGTATGTGTGTTCCATTCGCCTTCTGATGTATCTTCATTTTTCCAGTAACGCGGAGAGAGGAAAATTAAAGAAATATAATTCTTTTATATACTTACATAACACTCGTTTCTTATTAACAACATTTTGGGACGGGCGTTGGTTGACCATTCTAACGTGAAAAAATTCACTCGTGTCACTATTCACGCGCGAGTCACGAAGCTTGCGTGAGTCACGAAGCACACGTGCCCGTTAAGCACGCGTGCGTGACCGTGAAATTTTAAATTTATGATTTCGTGTGCGTGCGTGTAATTTTGAATCTGACCTCGTGAACGTGCCTGATCGTGACAAAAAAAAATTCACGCGCCTAACACTACTTGTTACTTCTTTATAAATTAGGTTTTTATTTATCTTTGTTTATAAATATTACATTTTATTTCGTCGGCGTACAAATAAATGAGCACCGCCTTTGTCGGTATAAATGAAAGAACGTATAGGTAATCGTAAACTTACAATGTATCTAACAGTGCTGTCGCCGCCTCTACAAGACTCCGTCTACGCCGCTCTAACTAAAACGATAGCGATAACCAACCAGAGGAGGATTCTTACGCCAAGTATAAGAAATGTGATAAAGGCGTTAATTTCCACAAATGTTTGATATTTTGCCACTTTTATTACCTTTATTCCACTTGTCTTATGTCTGCTGCATAGCACACATGTCTTTGCGCTTCTGGGTTAGTCTCCATTCGCTAGTTCTATAGTAATGTTATATATATATTTACAATTTATTTTATTAAACTTATTAAAAAGCATGGTCGAAAAAAAAGAAAAAATCTGGTTGGGAAAATAAAAAACAAAGAGAAGCAAAAGAAAGTGAACGTAAGAAGCAAGCAAATTCTCTACTGTCAATTGTTCAACAATCCAATGTAAGTGACGATAATTATAACGATTTAATTAAATATTTTGCTGCAATGAAAACTAGGCGTGTAAACTTCAAATAATTATGTCCAATATTCTATACAAATGTAATTAGGATTATTTTATTATTACATATTAATTATATATTATTTCAACTGCGTTGAAGCAAATACATTTAATACATAAAATGAATTATTAGGTTTTTTGTGCCGTATTACTGACCCATGTCCCGCTTTAATATCAGTACCTAAAATCGACCTTTGACGAGATCTTCGCTACCCACTCTGACATTAGTAACAATGCACTTCGATATATAAGGAGAAGGCTGTTCGGCGAGGCGGTATAAATGCAATAAAACCGGCAAATTATTATCAAAGGTTTGCGGCATCTAATCAAACTTTTTTATTGCAACTAACAGTATGCGTCCTTCTAGCCATTGCTAGAGTGCATTATTTTGCAGTGTTCTTAGTTTAGTCAGTTGTAAGATGTCTTTTGCTGTTAGTTTTGGTGTATGACTTTAATAATCAGGGCCGGCCCGAGATAAAGCGGGGCCCGGTGCAGATGCTCGTGAGGGACCTTCTCCTTCTAAAAAAAAAAAAAAAAACACACATTCAAAATATTTGTATTTTGTAATATTGCACTTATTATTTGTACATATTAGTTACACTTATAATTTATGAATAATTATAATTAATATTTAACAAAATAATATAAATAGCTGAAAAGATCTATAAATACCTATTTCATAACGACCACTGCCCATGGAAATCCTATTGTTATTAAATCTCATTCTGAAAACAGTACTGACATCATGACGCGACCCAGATGTCCATAAAATGTTTTAGACCGTATGCAAAAGTGCCTTATTGAGATGCAGACATAATTTCAAACTGTTTAACTCTTACGGAGCGGTGCTATTTAAAATGTACCCCACAAAATTTGAATAAAATAATCGTTCTTGAGTTTTATAAATACCATAAATACTTTATTTACCTACTTATGAAACAATGTAGGTAAATATTTTTTTCATTGTTTATTTTAAACATCTAATATTAATTAATTTATTTAATTCATGAATTTTATTGGTTATTTTTAAGTAAAGGTCGGAGTCAGCTCGGGTAAATTCCCTAATTATTGCAAAGCAGCTACGCATAAACAACCAATTCAGTCTGAATCTCTACGTAGCAGTAGTAGGTTGGGCGTATACTATGCTTTGCTAGAAATTTAGTTGGTTAGTATGAAACAAGACTTTATGAATGTTGGACGTATGACAAACTTGCAATTGAAAATATTGTATATTCAGCTAAAAAACATTTTTAATATATTCCATAGTAAACCTGAATACAAATTATTAATAAATTATTTATTTACGATAAAATAAAAATGGGGTACATTTGTACCCCACACCGCAACCAAAGGACACCGTAACGTAAGGGTTAATCGGTATGAATATAATCGGTAGAATTGTGGTAGACCAAAGCTTAGGTGGGTTGATTGTGTAACACAGGATGCTCGGTCTATTGGTGCACACAACAGGAGGACAATAACACAAAATCGGAAGGAATAACGGAAGATGATAACGGAAGACGGCTATGGCCTTCACAGGCCTTGAAGGCCGTACCAGTAATGATGACTAATTCCTTCCGGCATGTTTTATTGCAAATTGTTAATTATCTCGTCAAAATTTAGTTTTATTGCCAACTCGGAGTCGATTGACAAAATTGCTAATGAAGAGAATCGCTCCTGACTTATACAAGATCGTAAATCGTTACTGGAATTGTCAGTATTACTTTCAAAACAGTTACAAAATTGGGATACAATTCAGATAAATTGTTCTTGTAAATATATTCTGAAATTTTTAAAATTGTATTTCTAGGCGACAATACCCGACGACACATTTTAATTTCATAAAAAAGGTCTACACAATCAATGTCGTCTTTTCACAAACACAAATTTAAATCTTTGCAACATTTAAGCAGATCGTTTTCAGTCATCTTTTGTATATTGTCTGAATTGTACAAAAAGCCAACTAAAAATATGTGTTGGTGGATTTCGAATCTTTTTTTAAATGATAAAATTGCATGATCGATTATAATTAAGAAGTATTTAATTTTGAAATGTTCTTCTGCGGATGAAATTGGTTCATCAGTTCCTTCGTAGGAAAACTGTTGTCTTTCGTCCAGTACGATGTATTTTAAATTTGGATTCTTTTTCTAATTCTGCAGCAAGTTCCTTTGCGTTAATTACAGAAGATTTAAATCCAGAATCGCGGTAATCCTCAAAAAATTTTAATAAACCTTTTAGATGAGGCTTTGCTGTCCCAATATCCATATGAGAATCATACTAGATGACTAAACTCACTAAAAAGTCAAATGAAGTAAGTATATTTTCAAGTGAATGAATTTCCGATATCGTCTTCTTGTCACTCGTATGTTCCTGTACCTGTTGCATATTTTGTATAAAGGTAAACTATGAAAAGAACCAATTTAGTCATACTATAAATAAAAAAAAGGTCGCGCAGGGACTTGTGCGGTCGCACCGCCCTCTGGCCGGCCCTGTTTATAATAATATTATTAAAGTACTAATATCTGTTTACTATTTTAGTGTTTAATTATTGGTGTTCAAAACTATTATTGGTGATCAAAACTGTGACTTTGATTTGTACTTATATTTATTTATTAATTTCGTTAACCTTGACGTGTATTATGTCGCTGAGAAAACATTTTGGCAATTTTAATGAGAATCTGCAGAAAGAATATTCCTTTATATGAGGGCATATTGAAAACTAATGCCTCCATGGCTATAACTTTATTAGTAATTAATATATGGTTTACATATAAATGTGAAATAATAGTACAAACTGTCCTCTACGCACTGATATATTCACTTTTCCACATAATCGCCATTGACAGTAATACATTTACGCCAACGTGGTACGAGTCCGTCACGGAAAAAGTCTGAAGACTTCCCACGGCACCATTTCATCACCTATCACCTCTGCATCCGAAAAGAAACGCTTGCCCTTGGGATGTTGCTTAAGCATCCCCTTCTGCTTCATATCGAGTCAAGAGTTGTTCGCAAATTTGTTTCCGATTGACTTTCATTTCATCCCACGCGCGCATACTCTCCTGTACTGCTGCATATTACAGATAATGTGATGTACTCTTTCTTGTGAAATACCCACCCTGTTGGCTATGTCACTTTGTTTACACCGTCGATTTTCACGAACCAGTTCATTCACAAGAGCCACCTGCCTTTCACCACATGCAGACACTGGTCGGCCACTGCGTGCCCGATCATGGACATCCGTTTCAGCAGGACTTGCATCTTTCACAGTCCTTACCTACCTCGTAACAGTACTCACATCACCACACGCCTCACGGTAGGCGGCACTTAACCTTCGATGGATATCAATGGGCTCTACACCCTCCGCAGTAAAAAATTCAATGACAGCTCGTTGTTTTAACCGCACATCCATGCCGGCCGCCATGTTTAGAACTGTCATGCGCAAACGCGATGTTGCTGAGAATCTCCGCTTGAAGGATTTATGTACAGATAGTTAAGGTAAATGGCAAACCACTTTTGACACGGTCTGGCCCATAGATGACAGATACTTCTATAGATTGCCAACTCTCGCTATTTCGAGGTATTTTTCCCGCGTCCCTTATAATAGATAATAATTTTATATTTACTAAAATATATCATTTTACAATATTTCATTGTACAATAAACAATATTAATAATAAATAATATATAAACAAAAAATTGCAATAAAAAGTTAATACTAAACATTAACAAGAAAATAAAGTGAAAAGCAAAGAAAATGCGTCACTTTTATTTTTAAAATGAAGAAAATAAAGTGACAAATAAATAAATGCGTCACTTTTATTTTTACATAAACAATAAACAAAAAATTCACATTCCGGCACAGCACAAAGTCTAACACGCGTAAACACTATATTAAATTATTAATGAACTGAATTAATAGGGGAAAAATTTTAAGATCGTAGCGCCACGCGGATTTTTTTGAAACCATTCTAAATCAGATACCACTTGACATTTACTAGTAAATAATAGCGAAAAGTGTATCAAAAAACGACAAAAAATAAATAATTGTTTGGGATTTTCTGATTTTGTGAAGTGACATTACTTGTAAACATCTAAAATACTACATTTTGTGATCTGGTTTTAAGTTATGGCGGTTTTCCATTGTCGATTATTTTAACTATATTGGGGGAAATAATAATTCCCGTGTTGTTTACCAAGGGGTAGAAATCTACAATGCTGGGCATATAATATTGTGTGGAGTCACTGAAAAAAACAGAGAGTTCATAAAGATTTATGCATTATGCCTACACTTGTGCATTACAAACCCACACACAATAACAGGAATTTTCAAGATATGCGATAATAAATACAAAATTGAAAATATTTTTTGTAGTCACTATCATTAAAATGTAATGAGCAAACTTTGATACAAGGGCTCACTTTTTTTCCAATTTTTAAATTGTTTATCTAAACATCGCGTCGATTCCTAACCTCTTGCTTTCCCAATTTTGTTTCGAACCATACGGTGTCTGATATTAGTGGAAACAAATGAAACGATATTTCCGGGTTTCTTCTTTTCAATGAATTGCACATAGGCACACAACAATATGTATTATACATTTTTCAATGATTATAATAAAACTTTAAAAACAAACTTCATACAAAACCAATACACAAAACGAAATGTTATATGATGTACACAAGTTCATGAAACGCTCACCAGATGGTAGGGTGCTTAGCTGCAAATCCCTATACTCTGTAGCACAAAAAACTGATACACAAAGGTAAACTTCACGTTAACTCAACAATTAATATTTACTGATACACAAAGATCTGAATGTGGTGATAATGGCGGCCATCATAGATGAAAGTTCTTTCTCTCTGGTTTTCATTCAGTCAATGAAATGACATCTTTTGCGCCTGCGCACTTGTGACATACTGACTGCAGCGCTGTAGTTATATGTAGTTCAACTAAACTCTAAAAATACCTCGTACTACAATTAAGTGCCCATAGCATGGTCTGGCCCGTCATTATAAAAGTTATAGCCATGGAGGCATTAGTTTTCAATATGCCCTCATACAAAGGGGTGTTTCAGTAAAACTTTGCATAAAATCTTGGAATATAAACATATATAGAAAATGGTGAGTAGACATATTTATTTGCGGAGGGGGGACATTGCATTCGTAATAAGTTGGCGGCCTTAATAGTTTGTCACCTCAGTATAAAGGTGTCTTGTAAGTATGTCTGCTCCAAGCGCCAAAATATCACCGCATGGCCCCGGCAAAAAGCATCTTAACTTGCATTTGATCCTTTCTTCAAAACTAAATTCCTGTCCAAAAATAAAATAAATACACTTACTTAGTAGTTTGCCCAGCTCTGTATACACTCCTAAATTCGCTCCTATTAACTTTAATTTTAATTTGCGTGAAACGTTAATAAATTGATATCAAACTTCAATCCGGTTTCTTATATTCTCATTCAGTTTTACTGCAAGATTATTAATTTATAAATTTCGTGTTCGAACAGTCACGAAATATAATAATCAATTGTTTTTAAAAATGAAAATATTAAAAAACTGACCCTATTATTAATTCTCTTAAAATGCGATATTTTTATGAAAAATACATGCAAATCATATACTTTAATATATACATTTAAAGAGAGTTTAACTTTTTTATTTCGCTTTAACCTCTATAAATCTCTTTTAATTTTTTAATTAATTGTATTTAGATTGTGTTTTGAAGGTTAAAATCTCAATCGAAACACTCGGATCAATTATTCTGTAACAGTTATGATGGCGACAATCAGTGACGGACTTTCGCCTTAGACAAAAAAGACATTTGTCTTGGGCCCGTAATTTTCAAGGGCCCGGATTTTTTTTTTTTGCTCTTCACTTGGATTTGGGAAGTGAAGCCCTTTTTTTTTGCTCTTCACTTTGAACGCCTCTAGGTTGAGGGCCCGTAAAACATCGGTTGAGGGCCCGTAAATCATAGGTTGAGGGCCCTTAAATCAAAAATGTCTTGGGCCCGGCGAAGGCTTAATCCGCCACTGGCGACAATAACTAAATCAGTTACCTGCTATTAGCCAGAGCAGGAAATATTTGAAATAAAGTATTTGAAAAAGTATTTCAATTAATTTCTGGTATCTATAATATAATACGCCAACGTGTGTTCCTGGGTGGCTGGGTGCGTGCTATGACGTCAAAACAAATTTGAAGCGAGATTCCGAAATGTAACGAAATATTCCGAAGCTTACCGAAGTGTCATCAGCTATAACTGATAATAATAAAAACATTTTGGTATTTTTCAGCGGCTGGTATTTAATTTATCTGAATTTAATAAAATAACATATAGAAATGTCTAGGGTTCGTAGGCATAAACAAGAAACTCTATATACTCCTATATGCTTTGACCGATATGAACAATATTTTGCAGATTTATTCTCTAAGAATCTACGAATATAATTTTATATATAAATATCTAGGCTTTCGTAGGCATAAACAAGAAACTCTAGACACTCCTATATGCTTTGACCGATATGAAGAATATTTTTCAAATTTATTCTCTAAGAATCTACGAATATAATCACATATAGAAATGTCTAGGGTTTCGTAGGCATAAACAAGAAACTCTATATACTCCTATATGCTTTGACCGATATGAACAATATTTTGCAGATTTATTCTTTAAGAATCTACGAATATAATTTTATATTTAAATATCTAGGCTTTCGTAGGCATAAACAAAAAACTCTAGATACTCCTACATACTTTGCCCGATATGAACAATATTTTGCAGATTTATTCTCTAAGAAACTGCGGATAAAATTAGATATAGAAATGTCTAGGGTTTTGTAGGCATAAAGAAGCAACTCTAGACACTCCTATATTCTTTGACTGATATGAACAATATTTTGCAGATTTATTCGCTAAGAATCTACGAATATAATTACATATAGAAATATCTAGGGTTTCGTAGACATAAAAAAGAAACTCTAGATACTCCTATATGCTTTGACCGATATGAACAATATTTTGCAGATTTATTCTCTAAGAATCTAAGAATATAATTACATATATAAATATCTAGGGTTTCGTAGGCATAAACAAGAAACTCTAGACACTCCTATATGCTTTGACTGATATGAACAATATTCTGCAGGTTTATTCTCTAAGAAACTGCGTATAAGATTAGATATAGAATTGTCTAGGGTTTTGTAGGCATAAACAAGCAACTCTAGACACTCCTATATTCTTTCACTGATATGAACAATATTTTGCAGATTTATTCTCTAAGTATCTACGAATATTATTACATATAGAAATGTCTAGAGTTTCGTAGGCATAAACAAGAAACTCTAGATACTCCTATATGCTTTGACCGATATGAACAATATTTTGCAGATTTATTTTCTAAGAATCTACGAATATAATTTATAATATAATACGCCAACGTGTGTCCTTGGGTGGCTAGGTGCGTGCGTGCCTGTCGTCCAATGAGGTAGTATAATTATATGACGTCAATGCTGTCGTCTAATACAAATTTGAAGCGAGATTCCGAAATGTAACGAAATATTCCGCAGCTTACTGAAGTGTATATTGATATATAACGCGCCATGTTTTTGTTTGAAAGAAACCGGGAAATAATAATAGTTGTTAATTGATATGTTTACACAAAAATAACTCTAAGAAATGAATTAGGTAATGTGAAAATTAATCGGACCATAAGAGTTTCAAAAAATGCACGAATGGATTTTTAAAATACTATTTCTTTTCTAGTACAGAGTTTTAAGTAAAAAATAACTACTGACGTTGCTAGAAAATTTTCTTAGCTACCTATCATATTATTTTATCCAATTTTTCCAAGAGCGCAACTAGAATAAGCTTTTTGAGACATTAACTTTTCTTAGAAATGCATTTGTTGCGATTCATATTCATAGTATATTGTATAATACTATTTCTTGCCAACACTGTTGGCAAAAGGCTAATCTAGTTTGATATATTGTATTTCAAATTCTTTCCCTGTGATATTTGTATTTGATTCTAGCAGACATGCCCGGCTATGCTCGAGAGGAAAATAATAATTTGTCAAAAATATTTTAATTTGGAAAAATAAATGATTGCCGCACAATCAAAAAATTCAAATTATTCAATGATGGGTTAAAAATGTCGCAATATGGGTTAAGTATCTGATCACAACTGTCAAATAATTCAATTGTTTTTAAAATATCAATAAATATTTTTTACACAAAACTGCGTAACTTATTTGTAATATATACCCACAAATACTAACATATTTTATCTTCGATGGGGGCATCCCGAAAATCTCCTTTATTTGAAAAGATACAAAAAATCTTCAGAACAAAAGTTAAACTAGACAAAAATGCCCACCTAAAGGTTACTATAAAAATTCACATTTTTTTTTTTTTCGTACATATAAACATTTTTTTAAGATTGCTTACTTTTGATAAAGTGACATAATTATTGTTCAAGTGAAAATACATCACTTTCCAAATATGCTCCAACGAATTATATGAAGGCGAGCGTTGATCCTTTTTCCCCCCTGACACATCGACTAAAACATTTGCCCAGTCAAATGATAAAACTGCTTTAAACAACTAATTACTCGATTCAGATAAGTTAAAGTGGAAATCTGGTTTCGTCATAACCTTCAGAATGTAATTTTAAAACGACACCTCAAACGTGAAATAGAGTAGAAATATAATGAAAAGAGAAGTTTTGAAGACAATCTTGCTCTAAAAATAGGTATTTGGTTTTATTTTGTACATAAATGTGAATACCAATATCTTCTTAGGTATTTTTGAAATTATGGTTTACACACGAAAAGGACTGATATTAAAGTTGTTGAGGGGCACTGGGGCACATGCCCCCTTTTAAGGTCCAAGGAAATGAAAATTTAACAAATTGAACATAATCGTACAGCAAAATAACTTTATATAGTTATATATTTTACAATATATAACTATATTTTATTATGATTAGTGTTGAAATTAACAGAAAATGTGTATTTACATGAAATTTTTAGGTTTTCGTAGGTATAATCAAGAAATTCTTATTCCGTCACATAAGTGTGTTCGTACGGTAGAAATTGTGGCCAAGCAGCTGATTTAGAGACCTGAACTTAAGTATGAAAAATATTGAGACTTCAAAAATATATCCCGCGAAAAATATAAACAAATACGTATTTATCGAAGAAAAAATTTTGAGGGTTATCAAATGCAAGTTTTTGATACATGGATTAACAATCACTTTTTTTATTAACAAATAATGGAATTATTATTTGATATAAACATCAATATCCAACAGCAGAGCTGTCGAACTGATTTGGGTCGCGGTCTATTTTTCATACAAAATGATATGCAGTGACGGAACTTTAAATATTTCGAAGGGTTTCTTGAAATTTTTTTATGAACAGAAAATGGTAAGAGAGTATATTTTACATTTTTAAATATATTTTTCCCCTAAATAAGCTCAAGTGTTTTTCATTAACGCTTCAGGGGCCACAAAAAAATAGTCTCTAAATATGATTCGGCCCTCCACAATACAAAATCCTGACTGCGCCACCATGTAGGGATATGCCTTCTCAATTATAAACAAAAAAATCATTCCTTACAATAAAAAAGGAGTCTACTTTTATTACCCTTCCAATGATACGGTACATCTAAAGTTAATGGGAATCCCCAATGTGTATATGTTTATAATAGTCTCGGAATAACGTGACAACCACACCTTTACTCAAGCCAAGTCGGGGAAGTCCCGATTTATGTATCGTTTCTTTGGTCGGTCTGTTTTTATGTTTTGAATGATTTTTCTTTTCGTAGGTACTTTCGGCGGTTCATTAGCCGCATAGTAGTACGTAGTATGGAATATCGGATTTCTGTGCAAAATTCAGCGCGAAGAGCTCAATTTATTTAGAAAATCGTTCATTGTTTTATAATAATAATAAAAATAATAATAATAATAATAATAATAATAAAGTTAAGCTTGTAGTCCTGATAGTTGGTGTTTTGGGTGGCATGAAAGCCTCCTATCGAAGGGAAATCGAGTCCATTCCCGCCTGTAGATCTTCTGCCAACTCTTTGATCTGCAGGATGCAGAAAGCAGTGCTGCTCGGGTCACTCCGCATTGTGCGGGCACTGGATCTGGCGTAATTTCCGCGGCTGCATATCGCCAGGGTTTGGGATGCAGTCGTGTGTATTTAGCTCCACTAGTCTCTAGTATGACGCGGCTCAAAAGGTTGCTGAAGTTTGAGATTAGTGGACGCTTGTCAAGACCTGACAAACCCCAAATAATAATAATAATAATAATAATATTTATTTCATGCTAGACATCTTACGAAGTTTACATTTGTCAGTACATATATGATAATTTAATTAAACAAAAGTAGAAAAACATTTGAAAACATTGAAAAATGAAAATAATTATGATAGATAAGAGAAAAAAAAATGTATATATAAAATTAACAAAGGTAGAAAAAACAGCTTACATGTTAGGTGTAATTATTGAAATTAATTTTGAAAAATTCGTCCGAATTGTAGAGACAATTCTCAATAAGAATTTTTTTAATCTTGAACTTAAATAATCTAATTGACAAAGTTTTTAGAGAGACTGGTAGGTAGTTAAAGAAAGTGGCTGCCAAAAAAATACCATTCCTAGATTTAGACAATCTAAGTCTTGGTAGTCTGATGTTGCCAGCAGAGCGAACATTGTAAACATGTCTAGAAGATACGGTTACAAATTTGTTCGGGTTTTCTTTAACGTATACCAGACAAACATAAACAAATAAACTATAGAAAGATAAAATGCTGCATTTCTTAAAGAGCTCTCGGCAGTGGTGCCTGTTAGGAACATTATTCAGGATTCTTACAGCACGTTTTTGGAGCAAAAAAATTCTGTTAACAGATGAACTTAAACCCCAATGAATTATGCCGTAAGTTAAGCGCGATTGAAAAGCAGAAAAATAAAACATACGCAGCATATCGAATGACACAGACGTTTTCAGCCTGATGAACGCATAGATAACCCTTTTAAGAACGTTAGCCAAATAGTTAATGTGATCGTGCCAGCTAAGTGTACTATCGATATAAATCCCAAGAAATTTGATTGGCCCCCCGAACTGAATATTAATATCAATATTGCGGTTCAGTGAAAAAATAATTTGTTGGGTTTTATTATTATTAAGAGTAAGACGGTTTAAAGTGAACCAATCTTTAACTATCACCATTTCTTGTTCTGTATTACTGACCACATCGTTAACAGACGTATGATTAGTCAGGACAGTAGTGTCATCGGCGTAAAGTATAACTTTGACACTTACAGGCAGCAAATTAGGGAGGTCATTGATATAAACGATAAAGAAAAACGGACCCAAAATTCCGCCCTGACAAACACCAAAATTGACCTTCCTATATGTAGAATCTACGTCATTCAACGAGACGAACTGGTATCTATTAGAAAAATAAGATCTAATGAGATCGTTTGCATTGCCAAGGATACCATACTTTTCGTTATATATTAACATTATATTATAGGTTGTATTGTTCTACGTCATATAATGATAATAAACAAACAATAATAATAAATTTATAAAATTATTTTAAAAATTATTTTCAATAGTGAATAATATACTAATATACTACCATATACTAGATAATAATAATTATAATAACTTTACTTACCAAAATAGGCAAGGTCTAATATTAATAGTTTTTCTTTTTTTTCAAAAAAACATTTTCATTTGTTCAATCAGCCATACAAATTGTTATAGAAAATTGGGGGCGCCATATAAAATATTGCACAAGGGCGCCAAAACTGCTAGGCGCGGCATTAAAACAATTTCCAAAATGGATATAACAATAAATTTGATTTAAAATATATTACACATATGTTGTACAGCATAATAATAAAAGACAGAGCTGTTTGCACCCGACAATCAATACAGTTCTAAACTATCTCTGGATGCAAAATAATACTTAAGACGTTAGAATGATTCCTGTTTTTTCCTGCTACCACCATCACGTTTCGTGCGTCGCCATCTCTCACGATATATTACTATTGAGGGGGCGGAAGAGAAAACAATTTCGCGGATATTTATAACGAGATTTAAATTTTGACTACATTCCTCCCACCTATAAAACAAGATCTTCCTCTCATGCCTTCATGTAGACACGGCTTTTATACTGATAGTCTAAGAGCTAGCAACGTCACAAAAAAGTTTATTCTAGGTCGGCTGGTTTTTCGATATTTCTCTTTCTTATTGAAGTTAGGTAGGGATGCGGTACGTCTGGCACCTGGGAGCCAGATATTTTGAAATCATTTTAAGACATTTTTTTTTTATATATAATTTTCTATGTCTTTTTAGCATTATAAATTTATAGTTGCCATACAGTTTCGTTGTTGCTAATATTGCGCCAAATCTAATTTAAGTATTTAAAAAATAATATTTTTCAAACCATTTTAGTATAGCTGTAATTTTAATATGATATAGTTCTGTAATCAAAGAATACAATATTAATTTGCCAGACGGAAATTCCGTTGTTTAACTAGGAACCAGACTAATTTAAGTCCCGGGGAGAATAGGTGAGATAGAAGAGATAACAGTAAAACAATCACAGCTGCTATTTTTTAAGTTGGCGTCGACCACATGAGTGTTTATGTTTGCTTGTTTTTATAAAATAAAATAAAGCAGAATTTTATCGTGATGAGTGAGGAAAAAGAAAAATGTGTTTTTTGTTCAGACAAAAGTGGTAAAATAATAAAAATTAAAAAATAATAATAATTTTATTTAATTATTTTTTTTTTTTTTAATTTTTTTCCAGATACTCAGGTCCTAGAAAATGACGATACATCTGAATACAATAATAATAATGATATAAGGAGTGGTAACGATGATAGCAGTGACGATGATACTGACGCTGTAGCATTTTATTGTGACAGAATTATTCAATAAAAATACTGAATTACATTTTATGTTTCATTTCCTACATATTTAAAATAAATGATTTGTTTTATTTTGCTAATAATATTTTTTATCAGTTGTTCTCATCTCATTTTACTTTAATTATTATTCTGCTCTATTTTCTTTTTATGAAATTCTAACCTATATAACCTGTCTCTCTCTAACGCCCTGTGTTGCAGCTTTCTCTCTCACGCAACCAACGAATAAGCTGCCACACTCTTCGAATTACCTATTATCCCCGGGACTTAAATTGGTCTGAATCCTAGTTAAACAACGGAATTTCTGTCTGGCAAATTAATATTGTATTCTTCGATTACAGAACTATATCATATTAAAATTACAGCTATACTAAAATGGTTTGAAAATTATTATTTTTTAATTACTTAAATTAGATCTGGCGCAATGTTAGCAACAACGAAACTGTCTGGCAACTATAAATTTATAATGCTAAAAAGACATAGAAAATTATATAAAAAAAAAATGTCTTAAAATGATTTCAAAATATCTGGCTCCCAGGTGCCAGACGTACCGCATCCCTACCTAACTTCAATAAGAAAGAGAAATATCGAAAAACCAGCCGACCTAGAATAAACTTTTTTGTGACGTTGCTAGCTCTTAGACTATCAGTATAAAAGCCGTGTCTACATGAAGGCATGAGAGGAAGATCTTGTTTTATAGGTGGGAGGAATGTAGTCAAAATTTAAATCTCGTTATAAATATCCTTTTTACCTGTACAGGCAAGATGCGCACAGGTAAACGCAACCGCTCCCAGGTGCCAGACGTACCGCATCCCTACCTAACTTCAATAAGAAAAGGAAATATCGAAAAACCAGCCGACCTAAATTTTTTTGTCGAAAACGTTGCTAGCTCTCGGACTATGATTATAAATAATGCAATTATTATACGTTATTCTAATGATTACAGTAATATGGCAAACTAGCAAATACCTTTTATGAACAATTAAGCAACAACAATTACAATAGAGAATTCCTCCAAAGAAAAACTGCAAAAGAACAAACACCGCTCTAAATCGGAAACACTGACTCAGAAATAAATAAACCTATCAACACATGGGAAATAAACTTAGCATTACAAAAACTAACCAGTGGCGAAAGGAAACCTCCGCTAGACTTGCCCTCCCATAAAACAAATATTTAAAAAAAAATGTAAACCAAAAAAAAAAAAAATTTAAATATTTAGATAAATCTTCAAAAATACATCAAATTATGTTCTATACAAATTTTTGTCCAAGGCTTGCTTTACTAGTTACGAATTAATTATCATGACCATGGAAACGTTATAAGTATGAAAAAATTGAGACTTCGAAAAATTTTAAATAATTTTACAAAAAAATTTGAAAATTTTTCGTTTTATCAAAAAACGTCTCAAATAAAAGTTATTAGTTATTGCATTTATAGTAACTTTTGTTCAATAAATTTTTTCGAAATATTTTTCTGTTGCTAAATATTCGCAAAAATATTAAAATCGACACGAGTAAACTCCCATTTCTAGTCAACCGATTTTCATAAAAAACAATAGGGTTCTTCACATTTAATAGGAGAATTTTTTAGTACCAGAACGAACTCTTTAAGTTAAACCGTTTTTGAGTTATCGTGTATCCACACAGACAGACACACACACACACACACACACACACATACGGACGGCACTTCGAAAATAGGTTTTTTGGATTCCCTGGACCATGAAACGTGGTCATCCGTCAAAATCTCGACATCGAAAATTTTCGCGATTCCAATACTTGCCCCTTATATATTAAGGTCGGGCAAGTAAAAATTTCGAAATTTTTCGGTTTATCAAAAAACGTCTCAAATAAAAGTTATTAGTTATTGCATTTATAGTAACTTTTGTTCAATAAATTTTTTCGAAATATTTTTCTGTTGCTAAATATTCGCAAAAATATTAAAATCGACACGAGTAAACTCCCATTTCTAGTCAACCGATTTTCATAAAAAACAATAGGGTTCTTCCTATTTAATAGGAGAATTTTTTAGAACCAGAACGAACTCTTTAAGTTAAACCGTTTTTGAGTTATCGTGTATACACACAGACAGACACACACACACACACACACACACACACACACACACACACACACACACACATACGGACGGCACTTCGAAAATAGGTTTTTTGGATTCCCTGGACCATGAAACGTGGTCATCCGTCAAAATCTCGACATCGAAAATTTTCGCGATTACAATACTTGCCCCTTATATATTAAGGTCGGGCAAGTAAAAAACAACAAAAGCCCTGGTCCGGATAACATCCCTTTTGAAATCTGGAAAAATTTACCCGACGAAACAATACACCTCATGTGCAAAATTTTCAACCACGTATGGCTAAAGAACCAATTCCCAGATGCATGGCAAGAAATAGAAATAGTACCAATACCTAAACCAAATAAGGACAAAACTAACCCAAAGAACTACAGACTTGTCGCCTTATCAAACACACTCAGTAAACTCATCGAAAAATTATTAATAAAAGACTGATATGGTACCTAGAAAGTAACAACTCTCTCAATAAATATCAAGCAGGTTTCAGAAGCGGAAGATCTACCATTGACCATATAATGAACTTAACAATTGAAATCCAAGATACTTTACAGAAAAAACAAAACCTCTGTGCTACTTGACATAAACAGTGCATTCCCCACCGCATGGAAACGACTGATACTTGAGGATCTGCAAAAATATGGACTCGATGGCCACATAATGAAATTCATTCAAAACTTTTTGGAAAATAAAAAATGCAAAGTACGCACTAACAATCAGCGCCGGACAAAGGTATTTCTCCCGAGATATTAACCGGACCGTATACTGTCTGATCCCCTCTTCAGAGAGTCAGGAGTTTTTATAAAACATTTCTAGGCATTTCTAGGAAAGACCCTTTTGTTCAAGGGGATGATAGTGTTCAAAGTTATTAAGCAATAACTCTGAACAAATGTCTCTTTGAAAAGTTTCTCCGTAAAGTTTCTTATTTTATTTTATTATCTGAATTCTTAAAAAGAATTGTATTTAAAATACCCCTCGTAAAAAAACCAAAAAACGATGGCAACCCCCTTTTAAAGAAATTCTCGCGACGGGTGTTTTGTGAATGTTAGTCATTTTTCTGACGGACCACTCGATTCGTTACAAAGGATTTTGGTCCCTGAAAAATATTATGAAAGGTAATATATCAGTAAATTTAAAAACCAAAGTACTGAATACTTGTATTATGCCTATCCTAACCTACGGTAGCCAAACGTGGTTACTGACAAAAAGACAAGCCAACAAAATAAAAGTTTGTCAAAGGGCGATGGAAAGAAGTATAGTGGGTGTGAAACTAAAAGATAGAATACGGCACGACACAATAAGACAAAAAACAAAAGCTAAAGACGTACTTATAACCACAAATATGCAAAAATGGAAGTGGGCAGGTCATGTGGCAAAAATGAGACAGATGGACACTAAAAACTACAAATTGCATTCCATCTGATGGACAAAGAAAGAAAGGAAGACCTAGAAAAAGATGGGTGGATAATGTAGTAGCGGAAGCAGGAAATTTCTGGCAAAAGAAAGCAACGAATAAACTAGAATGGAAAAAAGAATGAAAAAAAAAGAAATAAATAAATCTGAAATAAAATAAAAAATTAAATTAAAATATATTAATTATATTTGTTATAACTCAACTATAAATATATTGTAAATAGGGAATTTAATAAAGGCTATTATTATTATGATTATTATTATTATTTAATTGATAAAATGCTAAGAATTTTCTGTTACAACATACCTCAAGATTATCGTTTCACACTTGGTTTTTTTTTTTTCAAATTTGGGGATTTTGCGACTAAAACCGGTTGTAAATTTTTTATTACTCGTATGTATATATAAAGTCTGTTCCATACGGTTAGGCGGAACTAGATTTTGCAATCTAGTTACTTTCATCGTTTAAATTATGCTTTTCAGCCGTTTTGTTTAAGCTTTGTAAATCATACTTGCAACAAATATTTTTTGGTTAAGGTTAATATCATTTTAAAATGACATTTTCTTTATATTTTGATTTTTTGTGTCATTCTTAATACAAATATCCCATTTATTTATTTTTTTGTCATTAAAATATGTAAGAAAATTAATTTAAATTTGACATATGTCATTCGTTTTCATGGTTTCATTGTTGGAATTTTAAATTTTGACATTCCAACGTGAAAAATGAAATAACCCAAGCAAGGTCCCTTTTCGTGACAACCTAAAAGAACGAAATTACCATTTAGTTCCGCCTAACCGTTTGAAACAGACCGTACTATGTTATGAATATGATGTGCTGCTATAATTTTAGCATATTTCCAAATTATTAATACCGAAGACCTAAAATTAGGAACAATTAAAATCAAAAATTGATGTGAAGTGTGAATTTTCACACATTGCACGGTTTTGTAGGTATTTAGTCAGTGAATGATGGTTATTAGAAGGCCAAACGATGAATGCCTGTCACTACATAACCAGTGGCGGCGCTAGTTTTTAAGTTCGGGGGGGCCAGGAAATTTTTGAGACGATTTGGGCGGGCCAGGAAATATTTGAAATCATCGTTTACACAGTGGTGACCTAAAAAACAAGGTCCTCACTTCTAAAATACATTTTTCTCCACGCAATTCTGAGGGGGGGGGCACTGGGGGCCAGAGCAACTTGGGAGGGGGGTGTGGATCCCCCGCTAGTGCCGTCACTGTACATAACACAATTACAAATGTTGGTTTTAAATCCTTTAAATCAATAGGCACGACAAGAAGGTTGCAGTTAGATTTTTTCTACCGTGTATCATATATTTCTAATAATACCATAATATATATTTTAAGGTATTTTTTTTTTTTTTGTATTGTTGAGAAAATATCATTCAAATCCAGACCTGGCAATACTGCGGGTGATCTTTTGGCTCGCAAGGACATAACGCCTACAGAGACATAGTTTATATTGCGACTATATGAAAAACTAACAGATTCTCTACTCGAAATGGAATCCCAGCAACCGGCCAGTTATTTATTTATTTTCTTAGTCGATCTTTGCAAAATAAATTTACGTACCTCTTCTCTACTCATAACAAAATGTATTCGTATATATACAAATATATATATATTTTAAATTTTAGCTAAGATATTAAACGAAAATCTTAATATTTGGCAAAATTTAGTCAAAATGAAATGTATTTCAAAAATCACCGTTCCTTAATCTGTACTTAAAGAGCTTCTATTTAATATCCCTACAATAAAATTTAAATTAAATATATATATATTTTTTTCAATAACAGAAAAACTGTAATATTTTCCAAAAACGAACGGTTTAAATTAGTTTAAATTAGTTGTCAAAATAAGTATAATTAATTTTATTTATGTTTAAAAGGTATATTTTAATGAATATAAATGCCATATATTTTTGAATATATCTTGCAAAATTGACCGTTTTTACCGACCGCCAACATATATAAGGGCGGTAGGTATTGTGATCATACCGATTTTGACATTTCGAGATTTGGATGGTTCTCCACGAATTGAGACCCCTACATAACGTTTTGACTATTTTTAGCATGATGTCTGTCGGTCTGTCTGTCCGTCTGTCTGTGTACACGTATAGAGCAAATTCGGCTGAAAGGATTTTTATGAAACTGCATATTTAAGCTTCTGCCATCAATGGCACGAGTTGATCAACTTTTGGTAAAAATCAGTTGACTAAAAATGGGAGTTTACTCGTATCGATTTTAAGATTTTTGTGAATATTTCACAACAGAAAAATATTTCGAAAAAATTTATTGGACAAAAGTTGCTATAAAAGCAATAACTAATAACTTTTATTTGAGACGTTTTTTGATAAAATTTCGAATAATTTTTGTAAAATTTTCTGTAAAAAGTCTCAATTTATTCATATTTATATGTAACGTTTCCATGGTCATGATAAATAATATCTCTGTTAGAAAATATTAGGCCAAGTTATTTCTACTCTGCTGCTAGAATGTAGTTTATATAAGTACTTTATGATGGCGGTCGGTCCTGTGGTGGCCACAGCTGATTTTTTTTAAATATATTAGTTTTTTCGACGACACAAAAAAATCAATATTTGGCGAAAAACCAATTTGATCAAAATTTTCTGTTGAACTATTCCGGTTCCCATCAATGTACATTATTGAGATTTTTTTTCAAATTTTTAGTTCAACCCCTCTGGAAGAAAGGGCGAGGGAAAAAAGTTTTTGCCATTATATTGACAAAAACCCCAAAAGATTTTTCAAAAATAAAATTTTTTTTGTGCAACCTCGCACTTAGAGCTTTAATTTGATACCCCACTCAAAATTTAAAAAAATATATTTGTTTTTCCATTAAATACTTATATTTATATTTATCCCGCGCTGTATTTTTTTGAACTCTCTATAATTTTCCTCTAAGTGGGTCAAAAAGTTGTACAAGTATGCCAAATTTCATCTTTCTATGTTCAATGCCATTTGGCTATAATTTCTAACGTACAGACAGACAGACACATGAGTGACGTTATAAGGGTTTTTTGGTGGTCATACCTACAAAACCCTAAAAATGATATTTTTTAGGCACATCATAATATTATGTGCCCGTGACGTGACTTCAAATTTTCAATTGCGTCATTCATGCCAAAACAAATTGCCGATTTCTGTTATAGGGGGTCCGCTAGTAAAAATATTGTCTCAAAAGATTCAGTTGTGTTCTACAAGTTTAAGAACCGCTGCTCGAGAGTATTCTTTTTTTTTTAAATTTATTATTTGGCCTAAGTTGCTGAGACTATTGGCCAGGAAATGTTTTTTTTTTTTACATGTAAAATAAAATATACATAACAAACAAATATACATAAATATACAAAAAATATACAATACAAAATATAGTAATTTTAATTTTGCGGAATATACACGTTTTTATAGTGCTCCTGCCATAAATTGAGATTATTATTAGTATTTTTATAATAAAAGTGCAAAAGTTATACCAAATTGTGCGTAAAGTTTTATACTCTCCGGCATAAAATTTAAAAACTCTCAGTGTAGCATAAACAATTGTTTTTGCAATAATATCTATTATCGTTACGGTATATTCGAAGTTTTCGTGTCCGTTACCAACTTCTACAAGTCCGTTGCTTATCGGCTGGGAGTTCCCGCTGCCAAACCTTGTCAACCATGGGCGTCTCATGCAAGAAATGTAATAGAAATATTAACGGAAGAAACACGGGCATAAAATGTGGAAAATGTTCAAAAATGTTTCATTCAAACTGTGTAAACATTGCGGATGAGCATTTGAAGGCAGTTTTTTCGGGGTCCGTTGTTTGGTTTTGTTCAGATTGTCGTTCCAATGACATAATTTCGGCTATTTCCATCGATGACGTTGAACAAGGCGCAAGTTCCAAAGATTATTACGGAAGTAATGAAATAGAGGCAATTATGAAAAAGTTTAAAACAGAAATTATCAGTGAAATGAACGTAAAATTTACGTCGCTAATTACCTCCGTAGATTTTTGCAGCAACAAAATTACGGATTTTGAAACCAGCCTAAAACTAGTAAATGAGAAATTAAAATTAATAGAAATTTACAAACGCGAAAACGATGAACTAAAAAATAAAGTAAATGATCTGAATAAAAAGATAAATGATATTGAACAGTATTCAAAGCAAAGTAACTTAATAATATCCAACTATCCCGAAAATCGCAACGAAAATGTATTCGATATTATCACAAATATTGGCGAAAATATAGGCGCTGACATTAACAACAAAGATATTGATGCGGCCCACAGGCTTCCTGCCCAACATAATATGGATTCCGGCAACAATAACAGCAGAAATATCGTTGTCAAGTTTATCTCGAGACGTAAAAAAGACGATTTCCTAGCGTGTTACAGACGGAACAAGAATGCCTTACACACAAATATGAACAAGGACGGTGCCAATCAACAAAAACCAATATACATTAATGAACATCTTAGTCAACCCAATAGCATGCTTTTTAAACAAGCCAGGATTGATCTACGCGCCAAAGGTTACAAATACGTGTGGACCAAGAACTGCAAAATCATGGCTAAAAAGGACGATGCATCCAGAATTCGCGTAATACAAAGTGCTAGCGATATTCAAAATCTTTCATAAACATATGCTAAAACTTTTTTGTACTTTAATATATCTCACTAATGGATAAATTATCTGTTTATTACCAAAATGTGAATGGTCTCCGGACTAAATTAAGTGAAATAAAATTAAATAGCGAACAATGCGATCACGAGATAATCTGTTTAACAGAGACTAATCTCAACTCCTCAATTTATAATAATGAAGTGCTTTGTGATGACTATTATATAGTGCGTCGTGATAGGTCTGTGAATAGTTCTGCAAAATCTGATGGTGGTGGTGCATTAATTGGTATTCGTAATAATATTGCATATGTGGAAAGACCTGAATGGTCCAGTAATGCGGAAGATATTTGGATATCAATAGATCATAAGTCAAACACTAATAATTTTGCAAAACTACATATTTGTTGCGTATACTTGCCTCCAGACAATCTAATCGCTTTTAACTTTTTTCTTAATAAATTATATGAAATACGTGACATCGCTCCTGATGACACGTTTCTAATATGTGGTGATTTTAATTTGCCTTATCTAAAATGGTGTGCATTAAAAAATAAAATTGGTTTATGTGCAAGCAACACTTACAGCTTAGCTTCAAACGATTTTGTAGATTGCATGTCTTATTGCAATTTCTATCAATTCAATGGGATAATGAATCATAATAATAGAAATCTTGATTTAGTGTTAAGTAATTCAGAGTATGTTACTGTTGATAGATGCACAAATACTTTAAGTAAAATTGAAAATCATCACCCGCCACTGCATATCCAAATATCTTTTGCAGTACAGAAATATTTACAAGTGAAACAAAGAAATATGTATTTGTTCAAAACAGCTGATTATAATGAAATTAATAACTACTTATTGAATATCGATTGGGAACAACAATTTACAAATAGAAATACAGAAAAATCTGTAGACTTACTTTATAATAACATACATCTAGTTATAAACAAATATGTGAAGCAAAAAAAAATTAGTAATAAAACATATCCCTGTTGGTATAGCAGTGAACTTATAAAACTAATCGTATTAAAATATAAGGCGCATAATCGTTATAAAAGATTTAAAACTACTTTGTTTTATAACGATTTTTCGGAGCTGCGAAAAAAGGTGAAGGTTTTGATTGGTGTTTGTTTTGAAAATTATATAGATAATATTGAAAGTGAATTGCCTGATAAGCCTAAAAAATTTTGGTCGTACGTTTCGAACCTCAAAAAACAAACTGTTTCTAATAGTATTGAGCATGAGGGTGTAAGTTCTAGTGATGGAACTGAAATTTGTAATTTTTTTTCAAACTACTTTGCATCGGTGTACACGAACCCTTCTGTCACGCCTATTGACACTGACAGCTGTGTTAGTACATCCAATTTTGTTCTTGACAATGTTACATTTGAAACAAACCAAATATCCGATATCATTTCACAACTTCAAACTGATAAAGGTGCCGGACCTGACAATATTCCTCCACTATTCATTAAAAATTGTTCAATCTCATTAAGTTTACCTCTTCAGCTAATATTTAATAAGTCAGTAAAAGAATCACATTTTCCAAAGTTTTGGAAGAAAGCTCTCGTCGTACCAGTCTTTAAATGTGGTAATAAAAATCTCGTTGAAAATTACAGGCCCGTATCGAAACTTTGTATTTTTGAAAAAATTTTTGAACGTCTCATTTACAATGTTTTATTTTATACCGTCAAAAATATTATTAATGTAAAACAACATGGGTTCTTTCCCGGTCGTTCCGTAGATACGAATTTGACTCTGTATTTGGACTACATACTAAAATCAATGGATGATAGAGTTCAAGTCGATGCGATATACACCGATTTTAGTAAAGCCTTCGACGTTATTGATCATAATCTACTAATCAAAAAACTGTCTTTGGTTGGTGTACATGGTAGACTATTACAGTGGTTTGTATCATATCTGGCCGACCGGGAACAAGCGGTAGTAGTTAACGGCTTTCAATCAGAATATGTCAAGATAACTTCCGGTGTAATCCAAGGGTCACATTTAGGCGCCCTATTATTTAACATTTTTATTAATGACATAGCGACTTGTTTCAAGCATGTTGATTATATAATGTATGCAGACGATCTAAAAATTTTTCATAAAATAACTTCAATAAAAGATTGTTTAGCTATTCAAGAAGATCTAGCAAATGTGGTTGAATATTCTCGGAAAAATAACTTAAAACTTAACATAAACAAATGTTGTAAAATATCTTTTACAAGAAATAGGAACGAAATATGTCACGATTATTATATAAATCAAAATTTATTAGAAAACGTTAAAACGGTTAAGGACTTGGGTGTAACACTAGATTCTAGACTAATATTTGATGTGCATATAAATATAATTATTAAAAAATCATATAGAATGCTAGGCTTCATCCTTAGAACGAGCAAACCCTTCAAAAATTGTAAAACTCTATTAAACCTATATTACACTACTGTCAGAAGTCAATTGGAATTCGCTACTGTAAGCTGGAATCCTCAATACCTGACTTATATCAAACGAATTGAAAGAGTTCAAAATAAATTTATTAAACATTTTAATTATAGGTTTCCTAATAATAACATTAGCTTAATTCCCTTGGAAAGAAGAAGAACCTTGCTGGACATGACTTTTTTATTTAAGATTCTGAATAACATTTCAGATTGTCCAGAATTACTATACCAATTTTATATTAGAATTCCATGTTATAATACAAGAACCAACGAACTTTTCACCTTATCTTTCAATAAAACAAACTCAGGTTTCAACTCTCCCCTTAACCGTATTTGTCACAGCTATAACAACTTTTTAGATATGGAACATTTCCCTGACATTTTTACTCATAATATTTATAGTTTTAAACGTGCACTATTGAAAATTATGATTGACGCATAATTTAAAAATTGTTTACTGTTATACATATATTAATCTTGAATATTATTTAAAAACCTGTATATACTATATCCATGATTTGTCTAAATTTTCATGTACTATGTAATATGAATTTATGTACTATTTTTCGTGTATTGATGCACTATGAATGTATGTTTTATAATATTTAAATGTAAATAATTACCTGTATATATCCGTATTGTATACTAATTGGTGCCACGCTATTATTGGGATTCAATCCTGTTGTGTGGCCAAATCATATAAATAAATAAATAAATAAATAAATAAATAAATACATAAAATATAAATTACACTCAAATTTTTATATTAGAATTTTTTATAAAATACTAGAGATTCCAGAATTTTTTGATTGTGAGTAGCCAGTAAGGTCGAAACATTAAGGGGAAATTGAATGCTCAAGTTGAAAAGATTTTGTAGAAAAATGTTTCTATATCGGTCGTAAAGTGGACAAGAAAAAATAAAATGATTGAGATCGCCAATTACATTGTTCTCACAGGTGCAAAAGGGACTACTTCGCATATTAATTTTATGTAGAGGATATGGGGAGAAGTTATGATTGAATTTAAGGCGGCAAATAGTAGAAATAAAATATCTACTTTGGCTAGAGTTGAACCATTGATCTAGAGGTAGAGAAGGATGAATTTGTCCGTAGTGTGAGCCCTTCTGAAGAATAGAGTCTAAATATTCTTCTTTCCAGCTATGGATAATTCTGCTTTTTACAATATAATTAATTTTAATATTGGAGAGAGGGAAGTCTATTGTTGAACCTTGAATTGCAGCCGCTTTAGCAAGTAGATCCACTCTATTATTATATCCAAAGTTGGAGTGAGCCTTAATCCAACAGACTTTTATTAATTTTCCTTGATCTTTAATGTTATTGATAAGATCTAATGTCTGGTAAACTGGAGGTGGATTATCTTTATTAAAGTTTGGATAAGATAATTTTTGTATTACACTTTTGCTGTCGCAAAAAATAATAAATGCATTGTGATGGTGACGAGCTATGTATTCCAGACATAATTTGATAGCAAGCATCTCAGCTGTGTAAATAAACATATTGTCCGGTAACTTGCATTGGTGGAAGAACAGGGCTTGCGGATCGAGAAACGCGCTTCCTACTCCATTTCTCGATTTAGATGCATCGGTGTACATGTGAACTGCAGAAGGCCATTTCAAAATAGCTTTTTCTAAAGAAGTCTGCCGGGTTCCATCCCTACCGGGGCAGTTTGGCTCCAAGTCGGTAATAAAATCCCTGTTTGGAAGAGATAAAGATATCGGATAGTTAAAACATGGGAAGGTTTCGGAAACGTTGAAAGAAGGTGTAATATCTGCAATTTGAAGAAAGCTTGCTACGAGTATTGGTATTTTTTTGTGTCTCCAGTAGGAAGATGTAAGAACCTCCGTAGTATATTGTGCGATATGGGAACTGTTTTTAATCAGAAGGCGGCTCGATAAAAACTTAGTGGCCAGCAACTTTCTGCGATGTCGTAGCGGCATTATATTAGCTTCTGTCAATAAGACGTTAGAAGGAGTCGAGTGCATCGCCCCAATACAGCATTTAACTGATTTGTGTTGAATTGTATCCAGTGACTTCAGAGTACTATCGGCTGCGTTGCCGAAAAATATTGAACCGTAGTCCAAGATAGACAATATCAGATTTTTATACAGCATTAGTGCAGTTTTGGGGTCTACCCCCCAAGAAAAGTGGGTAATAGAACGCAGCAAATTGATGCGTATTTGATTTTTCCAAGAGAGTTTGCAGTCGATGTGGATACCCAAAAGTTTAACAACTGGGTTAATTCTGTAGATATTATTGTGAAGTTTAATTGAACTTGGTAAATTTCGGTGTCGCGAAAAGACGGATACCACAGTTTTTTCTAAAGAGAGGGTGAATCCATTTTTTAGATTCCAATGATTGAGTTGTTTCATAGCAATGTTCAATTCAAATCTGGTCTCTATGTATTTTTTATCCACACAGTAGATACATATATCATCAGCAAACTGCAGAATTTTAATATTAGGTTTGAAAACATATTGAAGATCATAAGTATAAATGTTAAATAGAATTGGGCTTATCACGCTGCCTTGCGGAAGTCCGACGAAAGTCCTTCTTGGACCTATAAGTTGGCCTTTGAATTTAACAAAAATAGTTCGATCTCGTATCAAGTTGATAACCGCCGTTACAAGTTGGACAGGAAGACCGTTTGCCAACATTTTTCTTTCTAGTACTGAAATAGAGACATGATCATATGCACCTTTCAGGTCTTTAAAGAGAAGTTAAATATTGATTTTTTGAAAAGTTCAATTCTATATCATGTATAAAAGACGAGAGGTTATCAAAAGTATTGTGTCCTTTTCGGAAACCATGTTGGAAAAGGGGAAGTATCTTGTTTGATTCCAACCACCATTCAAGGCGGGTTTTGATAAGCCTTTCAAACGTTTTGCATACACAAGAGGAAAGAGCAATAGGCCGATAAGAGACAGCATTATTTGGATCTTTTTTAATTTTTAAAATTGGAATCACTATTTGTGTAATCCACTGTGGAATTGTTTCGTTACGAAGCCACACATGATTAAATATGTCTAGTAGTAGGAATTTAGCTTTGATACTCAGATTAGATAACATCGAGTACTGAATATCATCATGACCAGGGGCCGAATTGTTGTTCTTTTAAAGACCATGATAAAGTTCCGTGAAAGAAAATGGATCTGTTAGTTTAGATCGTATATGAACTGTATTTTCACTGCCAGGATAGGATTCAATGCAAGAAGGTGGAGCAATCTTGTCTAAAAAATCTTGAACCCAAATCCCATTGTTAATAGGTAGCGAACATGGCTTGTTATAGGAATTATTTATGATTTTAATTTTTTCCAGACTTCGGATATGTTTGTGTTTTTATTCAAAGAACTACAAAAGGTTCTCCATGATTCTCTTTTTTTTTTATTTCAGAACCTGGCGGCTTTTTGCTATAGCTCTTTTACAATTAATAAAATTATCCAGGTTACTAATATTTTTGTATAGGGACATAGCTTCCTTGACTTTATTTAATTGTGTTTTACAATCTTTGTCTGCACAACATCTATTTTTGAATTTATTGACACGTTTAATTTTCTGTTTGGGTATGTTCACTTCAGAAGAATTGTTAACTATGTCTAAAAAAATCTCGTACTTATGGGCAAGTGGAAACTGAGAAAAATTATTAGCAGGGTAAATTTCAGCTACTTCATTTGAAGTTGAATAATACATTGCCCAGTTAGTTTTTTGTATCCCATTTCCTTGAAGGAAAAATCGTTATGTCCGGGTCAATCTTTTCTAGATATTTAATAAGGATAGCATAATGATTAGAGCCAAATGTGTCTTGTAGAGTGCACCAGTCTAGTTTTGTCAATATTGGAGGAGAACAAAAAGAAAGGTCAATTGCTGATTTATTGCTGTCTGGTTTAGTCAATAAGGTAGCGGAACCATCGTTAAGAATAATGACATTGCTGTCATTTACCGTATCTATTAAAGAGCGGTATTCTCCGTTTATTGTATGGGAGCCCCATCCCCAGTGGTGAGCATTAAAGTCGCCACCAAAAAGAAATGGTTGAGTAAACTGTGCAAATATCAAGTTCCACTCTGTAGTGGAAATTCTGTGATCGGGACTACAATAGATTGAGTTAACTATTATCGGCCTGTTATTTAAATGAATTAAGGTGGAACAAATCTGAGTTTTATCATGACCAGGGTAGAGAATATTGAAATAAGAGAAGGGAATATTGTTTTTTAAAAGAATGGCGCTGCCGCCATATCCGTCGGGTCTGTCTTGTCTGATTATATTATAGCCTGAAATTTTAAAGGATTCTTCTGGTTTAAGCCAAGATTCTGAAATAAGTGCACACGATATTTTATACATACTAAGTGCGGTTTCCAAATAAGTTTTGTTCGCTTTCAATGATCGAGCATTCCATTGTATAATGTTAAAATGGTTCATTTTAATTTAGTTTGATAGCTTTTGAAAGAACTGAGCGAATATGAGAAAAATTAAGTGGCGATCCACCACTAGAGGACTGCGCAATTAATGTAGAAACGATTGAACATAGTCTATTCAAAAACTCAACTGAGTTATAATTTTCAGAGGGAGGCAAATTATTATTATTTGAGTTTAGGTGAGGTTGAGGAGGATAGGGGTTACGATAAGAATTGCGGATGTTGGTTAATGGGCTAGGAACATAGTTTATACATGGTTATTGTTGCGAGATGGATCTGGAATTTTCCAGTTCACAACCGGCTTGCTGGACTGGGTTTGTTGAAAAATTTCTTCGTGGTTTGTAGAAAGTTGGAAAGCTCGTAGACTGATCTTGGTCGTCATCCTCGGTAGAGTTTTGGAGTAACTGAAACCTGTTTGATACACGAAGAGGAGGGAAACTGGTATCGGTGTTCAAAGCTGTCACTTCTGAATAGTTCCTGTACTTGCCTTTTGCTTCTTTAAAACTTGTGTTGTTGAAGGCCATGTATTTTTTAATGAGACGTTGGTTTCGGTGTTCCTGGCAACCGGGATCTGTAGCTTTATGTTCCCCTTTACAAGAGAAACACCACAATTTTCACATCGTTCCGTACCACGGCATTGTTTACTGTTGTGTCCAAACAGCAAGCAATTTGTACATAGGACAACCCTATATATGTATGGTAGGACAGTGCATCTTGCTCCATATATACTAATATGATCTAGGAGAAATTGTCCACGAAAAATTACAACTATTGTGCCAGTATTAATGATAGAACTTTCATTATCATTGATTATTCTCCGCGTAATACGTCTTATGCTTGAAATTTTGATGGGAGATTGAATTACTTCTAATATTTCTTCGACGGGTATTTATGGATCGACATTTCGAATAACTGCTTTTCTAAAGAAAAATGATTCGGAAATGTATGCTCTCAATTTATTTGCGTTTAAGAATTCGCATGCGCCCAAAACTTTGTTTGCTATAATTTTATTTAAAAATTCTACTTTAAATCTGTTAGATCCAGTAGAAAAAACGTTTTTGATACTATGTGCATCATCCTTAAAATAATTAAATAATAATTTCCCAATTGACATTTTGTGTAGTTTGCCTTATTTTTATTGATGCTTTCGATCAAAATGACGAAAGGTCCAGAGTCTATTTCGTTATAACGGTTGTTTTTATTCAAGTCGTGTGGAGAATTTACTTGGATATTCGGCACTTGGTGGTTTATTTCATTAGTGTCAACTGAGTTGGGACGCTCGTTGCGGCTACCGTTAACATTTACTTGACACGAGTTCAATTTTTTGGGAGCATATATTTTTGTCTGGTACCTCGCCTGGTCTTTTTTGCACAGATTTGTTGTTATTTAAAACATATTTATTTACTGTAGATAAACTACTCTCCTCGTATTGAAAAGGACTGGAATATAGGACTTCCATAGCCTCTCGACTCAATTCGCCTGTAGAAGTATTTGGCTGAATATCCGGGGGATCAGAGCCCCCGCTTGTGTCACACATTCTTGTTAATACATTTTATGATAACTTTACTAGCTTCTTAAACACTTACTGACAATATAAGACAAAAAACAAAACTTTGCACTAATAGGAATGTATTAATAATTATTTGTTAGCAAATATTCGAAGAATTTTATAACTGAATAATTTCACCTTTTTGACAGCTGTCAAAAAAAAAGTTGAATCGAGAGTATTCTTCAAATGAAGAAAACCGAGATAGACAACAAAGAATCACAGTAGATGTGGACAAACAAAATGTGAGAGAAGTAAAAAACAATGATTCAACTAATAACATTTTATTGAATATTAATGCAAATGCTTCTGTTAATACAACTTGTAAAAGATAAATTAACAATATTTGAGAATTTATACACTACCTAAGGTTTCTCTGATGAAGAATTAATTCGGTCTTAAATACACAGATCGACAAATTTAATGGAACAGACATAAAAATCTAATCTAATCTAATTGATTTCCCTGTAACATATTGTTGATATCTCTCAGGTAATCTTCTAGAACGATGTTTTTTGGAATAATTTTCAATCGGGTTAAAATCTGGGGAGAACGCTGGCCAACCAATTGTTGTTATACCCACTTGATTAAAAAAGTCTGTTACACAGTGGGCGACGTTTGTGCGCGTATTATCTTACATTAGAGTGAATTCTTCTCCGATATATAGGGCAAAAGGTACAACATGGTCTTGAAGAATATCTCTGATGTACCTATCAGCAGTTAACATTCCGCCATCAATCACCACTTACTCTGTGCGAACTCCCAAACATATTCCACCCCACACCATAATTGAACCTCAACCAAAAAATACAGTAGTAGCAAAATTAGATGGTGCATTTTGTTCTCCTTGGCGTCACAAGTAGAACAGGGATACAATCTTCGTTCATTGTTTAGTAGAGCGTTCAAAGCTCTTATAGATATAGGCTACAAAAAAATAAAATTAAAAAAAAAAAACATAATTTTCAATTTGTTCCTTTAAATTTGCCGGTGTCTGTATTGACCCATATTTAAGACCGAATTAAATTTGTACGTGATCATCTGGAGTCCACTATCGAGGATATCCTATTCAGTGATAAAATTATGTTTATATTATTTGTGTTAGTTAAGAATTTACATCAATATATTGAAGATTGTCTGGCTACTTTATGCCCAGTGGAATATGTAATTGCTGTGGATGTATCAGTAGTATAACACAGCCCAAAAAAATAATTTTTTGGTTTTGGTGCCGGAAAGATAAGAACTGATTTTGAATATAAGTGCTGATTCCAAAAATACCTGGCTTTTTTTGTAGCAGCTCTAGTTTTTAAGATACAGGCTAATTGATTTAGTTCTGATAAAAGGCAAAAATAGTGAAATAATGTAATATTTAGAGGCAAAAATTGAAATTTCGTACCTTACATATAATCTAATTAACCAGTTTGAGTTACTTGATATTACCCATGATCATAAAACCCGATCTTCCTATACCTGCGTAATCCGCACCAAGAACTAATTAATACCCCGCCCATATTACCTAGTGTCTACCACTGTCTTACCCGGTTCAGTTCACTAATGAGTTTTCGTAAGTGAAGTTGTGCTATCATTTTGTGTAAATTTTCGGCGTTTTTTAGTAATAAAACATTTAATTAAAACCATGGCATCCACAAGCAGACGTAGCTGTGTAAATCATCCAGACGTTTTTTGTTATTTATGTGGCGAATACACTTTGAAAGAAAGTAGAAAACCTATTTCTGACACTGTGTAAAGGAGTTGTCTGGCCTATTTTGGCGTCCAGTTGGGAGACCAGGATGAATATTGGGCTCCACATTTCGTATGTAAAACATGCGTTGAACATTTGCGATAGTGGACAATTGGAAAGAGGATGTGCCTAAAGTTTGGAGTACCAATGGTATTTTTGTCTCGTAAATATCATAGGCATCAATCGGAACAATAGACACAAATGGACATATCCTGATCTAGATTCAGCAAAGAGACCTGTACTGTATTCTGAAGAAATACCCATTCCATCATTCAGCAGTCTGCCTAGACTCCCGGACGATGATACGGGAATTTCGTCAACGTATGATGAAGTTCAATGAATGCAATCAGAAAACGACAGTGATTTTGAAGCAGATTCAGCAAGTCCCCAACGTTTTAATCAACAAGAACTGAATGATCTCATTCGAGACCTGAACCTTTCAAAGGAGTCTTCCGAATTACTTGCCTCCAGATTAAATGACAAGAATCTACTTTATCCAGGTACTAATATTACATTTTATCATAAAAGAGATAAGGATCTGCTGCCGTTTTTCTCTCGGGAAAATAACCTGGTATTCTGTAACGATATAAGAGGACTCTTAGAAAAAATGGGATTGTCAGAACACACACCAGACGAATGGCGCCTTTTTATTGACAGTTCAAAACGTAGTTTGAAATGTGTCCTTTTAAAAAACGGTAACAAATATGGATCAATACCCATTGGTCATTCTACCAGCATGAAAGAGGAATATGAAGCAATATCATTAGTCCTGAAAAAAAAAGTATGAAGAACATCAGTGGGGGATTTGTGTCGATCTAAAAATGGTAAACTTCCTCCTTGGCCAGCAAAGTGGATATACAAAATATTCTTGTTTTTTATGTCTTTGGGACAGCAGAGCTAAGGATCAGCACTGGGTTAGCAGAAATTTGCCTTTAAGAAATGTCATGATTCAAGGAAAACAAAACGTAATCAACGAACCTTTGGTTGCGAGAGAGAAAATCATATTTCCACCCTTGCGTATCAAGTTGGGGCTTGTGAAGCAATTTGTGAAGGCTTTAAATCGAGATGGACTTTGTTTTGACTACTTGACACGTACATTTCCTGGGATTAGCCCGGAAAAACTGAAAGCCGGAATATTTGATGAAAATTTTCTTGGAATTCATAAGGCAGAGAATTACATAGAATTAGTGGAAAATATGCTTTCCAACTTTAATATTCTCGGATGTAACTTGTGCATAAAAGTTCACTACCTTCACAACCACTCTCGGTTTCCAGATCGGTTTCCAGAAAACCTAGATGATTTTACTGAAGAACAGGGGGAAAGATTTTATCAGCACATTAAAACTATGGAAGATCGATATCAAGGAAGATGGGATAGCCACATGATGGCCGACTACTCTTGGAGTCTTCAGCGAGACTGTCCTGGTAAACTCCTTCCTAAAAAGTCGTATAAAAAAAAATTGTTGTGATAAATAATGAATGTATATTTACCTACTTTGTGAAATAAACACCTTACTTTTTTTTTTTTTTTTATCTGGCAGAAAGTAGTATTTGTAATAACGTGAAATGTATTCAAGTTAAAAAATCAGCTGTGGCCACCACAGGACCGACCGCCATCATAAAGTACTTCATAAAGTAATACATTCCAGCAGAAGAGTAGAAATAACTTGGCCTAATATTTTCTAACAGAGATATTATTTATCATGACCATGGAAACGTTACATATAAGTATGAAAAAATTTAAAAACTTTTTGAAAAATTTTACAAAAATTATTCGAAATTTTTCGTTTTATCAAAAAAACGTCTCAAATAAAAGTTATTAGTTATTACTTTTATAGCAACTTTTTTTCAATAAATTTTTTCGAAATATTTTTCTGTTGTGAAATATTCATAAAAATCTTAAAATCGACACGAGTAAACTCCCATTTTTAGTCAACCGATTTTTACCAAAAGTTGATCAACTCGTGCCATTGATGGCAGAAGCTTAAATATGAAGTTTCATAAAAAAACCTTTCAGCCGAATTTGCTCTGCACGTGTACACAGACGGACAGACAGACAGACGGACAGACAGACCGACAGACATCATGCTAAAAATAGTCAAAACGTTATGTAGGGACCTCAATTCGTGGAGATCCATCGAAATCTCGAAATGTCAAAATCGGTATGATCACAATACCTCCCTTATATATGTTGGCGGTCGGTAAAAATAAGATGATCTTATTCTAAAAGGGGCCAATATAGCGTATCTCAAAAACTAGATCTGATAGACCAAATCGGACGGCTGTTTTGGATTCTGCACCCAAAAATTACTTAGAAACAGTTAAAAAATCGCAGGCACCAAAATGTCTGTTGGGCTGTGTAATGATTGAAAATAAATGACCGAACTCAAAAAAATTACTTTTTCACGGCAAAATTAATGTTCCCCCAAGGCCTGCTCAATATCTTGATTTGAGTTCTATAGAAAGCCTCTGGAAACAAGTCAAAGAAAACGATAAAGCCGTAAAACCGCGAAATAAAGCCCTATTGTGGTCTGCAGTACATGGTGCGTAGTATAGTACATTAGCTGAGAACCGACAATGACTAATCAACATAATGATTTATAAATGCAGAACTGTATTGGAAAATAAAGCAAATGAGGCATATAGGGGAGATGTGGGGACGGTGGCACAATTGGTACAGTGGAACATTTGAAATATCTTTGAAATATAGAATATTTTCATGTCTGTTTGGGTATATATAGGCCCCTCTGATACTAAGAAATTATACTATCCACATTTTGAGTCTATAAATTTAAGTCCCGCCATCTATGATGAAAATGTTGATTTGAGGTAGGCAAACTAAAGTTTTTCGTAACGAGAAAATTTTTATTAGAACGAGACACAACTAAATTAGTAAGAAATTTTGTATTACATGTTGTAAATTGGTCATTTGTCTACAGTGTAAAGCAATTACTAATGTTCTAAACTATATCATTTATTATATTTGATAAAATGTTCGTGAAAATAGGGTTAGGTTAACATTGGCACACGTGTTATGTGGGTACAGTGGTACAGTGAGCCACTGTACCCACGTACGTGAGTACGACTTAGAAGAATAATTCCAAGCTGCTCAAAATAAAAAAGATCAGAAAATTAAAAGATATTCTTGTAAGTTCAGACACATCTGATACTGATGTCAATATTGATGAGAATTCAAACTCAGATGATAATGTTGACTCTGAATGTGATACAGATTCGACAGACTACGTAAACAAGGATATTAAAGTAAGGCAATATGCCTTAACATTTGAAGAATACGGAAAGAATAAAATGAAGAGCCACTCTATAGGGGAAATCATAGAAATAACGACTGACGATATTGTTGTAACATATCTCCGGCTGACTCTACTCTTTAATTTTATTAAAACAAATGAAAATTACACATTTAAAAAAATCAGAGCTGATAAATGTTTTACCATCTCCTGCTCCGTCTGGTAGCACAAAACACCGTTTAGACGTTTTGATTTTTACAGTAAATTTAATGAAATATAATTAATATTAAAATAAAAACTATCAAAACTTACTGCTTCCAAGGAACTTACCAAAGTTTATTTTTTTATATTAATAATAAATTTACATTTATATATTTATATACGTTATTTAATTACTTAGTTTGTTCCAAAAAATTTGATTTTTTTTTTTCAATATTATAAATTTTTCAGTACCTTTCAGATGATTTATTTTTGACAAGACATTGAATTGAAGTTTCAATAAAAATTATTGATACATATACAGATTCTTTAAATACCTATTATATTTACTGTTCCACTGTATCCCTAATGCTGTTTCACTGTACCCTCACGTATAGGTACAGTGGCACAATTGCAGAGGTCAACAAAAATATTAATTATAAATGGCACGTGATAAGGACATTAATTTTTAAAAGGTTATTTAAACAACGACATTATAAGTATTAAGTGGCGAAAAGATTTATTTAAAAAATTCAAAATTAAAGATGTTATGTACAGAAAACCAAAATGTGTGCCACCGTCCCCACATCTCCCCTATATGTGAAAATGACTGCTCGTGCATTTATTATTTTGTTCGCTTGTTCTATGTAGTACAGTCGATTCCGCTTAATCGGGACTCATCGGGACTAGTACATTTTGTCCCGATTAAGCGGCTGGCCCAATTATTCGAAGTTCCACAAAAAATACCGGATTAGTGTTTTTTGATAAGTATTTTATTTGATAAATTGCAGAAAAATAAAACAAGTCACAAAACTATTCGTAGGTATGTATACATATTAAAACAGTGGCGAAGGGAGACCTCCATACGGACGGCACTTCGAAAATAGGTTTTTTGTATTCCCTGGACCATGAAACGTGCTCATCCGTCAAAATCTCGACATCGAAAATTTTAAAAATTATATACGTAATACATCAAATGCTTTCAAATGTGTCAAATCCTTTCTTGGCATCCTGGTAAGGGTTATATCAGTGAGTCACTACACTAAATTTGCGTGAACTCGACCACACGCTTATATATAATGATGTCGAAGTGAATACGCACTCCAACATGAATTCCCGGCGCCACGGGAATTCACAGGATTACTGTTCCGATTAAACGGAATATTGTCCCGAAAAAGCGAAGTAAATTTACGATATTTCCTCGGTTTTGTTTCCGTTCTTTATGATTTGTCCCTAATAAGCAGCTGTCCCGATTAACCGGTGTCCTGATTAAGCGGAATCGACTGTATTTTGATATCTATATATATAAAAGCAAGTGTCCTGACTGACTGACTCATCACCGCCCAGCCCGAACCCTTGGGCCTAGAAACTTGAAATTTGGAGAGTATATTCCCTTCATGACGTAAGCACCCACTAAGAAGGGATTTTTCGAAATTCAACCCCTAAGGGGCGAAAAGGGGTGAAATGTGATTTCACGGATTCTTTAATATCTCTTCGGGTCGATGGGATATCGACTTAATTTTTGCTTACAAAGATTACACATACATATGCCGAAAAACTTATTTCAGGATTTTGTCCTAATCAACCCCTAAAGGGGTGAATATACAATCGGGGTGAATTTTACATCCCGTCGTATTTCCTGTGTTTGTTGAGTTATAAGGTTTCTTTTTGGCACATAGGTGTCTTTTTATAATATCTCGAAATGGTTTTGACAGTTTTTTAAAATTTCACCCCTAAAGGGTGAAAAGGGGTAATATGTGATTTCAAGGATTCTTTAATATCTCTTAGGACCAATAACATATCCACTTGCTTTTTGCTTACAAAAAATACCCATACAAAACCGAAAAACTAATTCCAGCATTTTGTCCTTATCAACCCCTAAAGGGGTGAATCTACAATTGGGGCGAATTATACATCCCGCCGTATTTCCTGTGATTGTTGAGATGACATTACTTTTTGGCACATAGGTGTATTTTTAAAATATTTCGAAATGGTTTTGACAGTTTTTTAAAATTTCAGCCCCAAAGGGTGAAAAGGGGTGACATGGGATTTCAAGGATTCCTTAATATTTCTTAGGACCAATAAGATATCAACTTAGTTTTTGCTTACAAAGATTACCCATACAAATGCCGAAAAACTTATTTCAGGATTTTGTCCTAATCAACCCCTAAAGGGGTGAATCTACAATCGGGGTGAATTTTACATCCCGTCATATTTCCTGTGTTTGTTGAGTTATAAGGTTTCTTTTTGGCACATAGGTGTCTTTTTATAATATCTCGAAATGGTTTTGACAGTTTTTTAAAATTTCACCCCTAAAGGTTGAAAAGGGGTGATATGTGATTTCAAGGATTCTTTAATATCTCTTAGGACCAATAAGATATCGACTTGCTTTTTGCTTACAAAAATTACCAATACAAATACCGAAAAACTAATTTCAGGATTTTGTTCTTATCAACCCCTAAAGGGGTGAATCTACAATTCGGGCGAATTATAGATCCCGTCGTATTTCCTGTGATTGTTGAGATGTAACATTACTTTTTGGCACATAGGTGTATTTTTAAAATATTTCGAAATGGTTTTGACAGTTTTTTTAAATTTCAGCCCCAAAGGGTGAAAAAGGGTGACATGTGATTTCAAGGATTCCTTAATAGTTCTTAGAACCAATAAGATATCGACTTGGTTTTTTCTTACAATAATTACTCATACAAATGCCAAAAAAATTATTTCAGGATTTTGTCCTAATCAACCCCTAAAGGCGTAAATCTACAAACGGGGTGAATTATACATCCCGTCGTATTTCATATGTTTGTTGAGCTATAAAATTAAATTTTTGCACGTAGGTGTCTTTTTAAAATATTTCGAAATGGTATTAACAGTTTTTTAAAATTACATCCCTAAAGGGCGAAAAGGGGTGAAATGTGATTTCACGAATTACTTAATATCTCTTAGGGCCGATGGGATATCGACTTAGTTTTTGCTTACAAGTATTACCTATACAAATGCCGAAAAACCGATTTCGGGATTTTGCCCTAATCAACCCCTAAAGGGGTGAACCTACAATCGGGGTGGATTATACATCCCGTTGTATTTCCTGTGTTCGTTTAGTTGCAAGATTACTTTTTGGCACATAGGTGTCTTTTTAAAATATCTCGAAATGGTATTGACAGTTTTTTTAAATTTCACCCCTAAAGGGTGAAAAGGGGTGAATTGTGATTTTAAGGATTCTTTAATATCTCTTAGGATCAATAAGATATCGACTTGCTTCTTGCTTACAAAGATTACCTATACAAATACCGAATCACCAATTTCAGGATTTTGTCCTAATCAACCCCTAAAGGGGTGGATCTACAATCGGGGTGAATTATACATCCCGTCGTAATTCCTGTGTTTGTTGAGTTATAAGGTTTCTTTTTGGCACATAGGTGTCTTTTTATAATATCTCGAAATGGTTTTGACAGTTTTTTAAAATTACGTCCCTAAAGGGTGAAAAGGGGTGAAATGTGAATTCAAGGATTCCTTAATATCTCTTAGGTCCAATTTTTGCTTACAAAGATTACTCATACAAATGCCGTAAAACTTATTTTAGACTTAGTATTTTTAAAATATTTCGAAATGGTTTTGACACTTTTTTAGAATTTCAGCCCCAAAGGGTGAAAAGGGGTGACATGTGATTTCAAGAATTCCTTAATATTTATTAGGACCAATAAGATATCGACTTGGTTTTTTCTTACAATAATTACTCATACAAATGCCGAAAAACTTATTTCAGGATTTTGTCCTAATCAACCCGTAAAGGGGTATATAATATTGACAGTGTTAATATTAAAATTGCATCCCTTAAGGGTGCAAAGGAGTGAAATGTCAATTCAAGGATTTCTTAATATCTCTTCGGACCAATAAAATATCGACTTGGTTTTTTCTTACAAAGATTACTCATACAAATGCCGAAAAATTTATTTCAGGATTTTGTCCTAATCAACTCCTAAAGGGGTGAATCTACAATCGGGGTGAATTTTACATCCCGTCGTATTTCCTGTGTTTGTTGAGTTATAAGGTTTCTTTTTGGCACATAGGTGTCTTTTTAAAATACCTCGAAATAATTTTGACAGTTTTTTAAAATTTCACCTTTAAAGGGGTAAATGGGTATTTTTTTATTCGATAGAACGTTTTTTGGACATAGATACATGAAATTCGCAAAGTATATTCTTTCCATGACGTAAGCACCTACTAATAAGAGATTTTTCGAAGTTGACCTCGAATGGTCTAAACAGGGGGTCAAATATGATTTCAGGGATTTTTCAATATCTCTTAGGACCAATCAGATATCGACTTGGTTTTTACTTACAATGGTTATCTAAACAAATGTTTAAATAACATAGGAATTCAGAATTTTGTCTTAATTAACCACTAAATTGAACCCTTCGTATTTCCAGTTTCTTAGTTCCAATCTTTGTTGAGTTATAACACTCATTTTTGATAGAACATCTCTTGGACATAGAGACATGAAATTCCGTAATTATATTCCGTCCATGATGTAAGCACCCACTAAGAAGGGGTTTTATGAAATTCCAGCCCTAAGGGGTGAAAAGGGATGCAATTTGATTTCAGACATTCCTCAATATCTCTTAGGACTAATGAGATATAGACTTGATTTTTGCTTAAAAAGATTACCCATACATTTTTTTTTATTCAGGATTTTTCCCTAATCAACCCCTAAACGGGTGAATCTACATTCGGGTTGAATTATAGAAACCTTTGTATTTCCTGAGTTATAACATTTCATTTTGGTGCATAGGTTTCTATTCAAAATATTTAGAAAGCGTTTTTACAGTTTTTTTAATTTCATTCCTAACGGGGTAAATTGGTATTTTTATTCGATAGAACGTCCCTTGACATACAGACATTCGGGAAATATATTCCCTCCATGACGTAAGCACCCACTAATATGGAATTTTTCAAAATTCGGTCCCTGAAATGTGATTTCACGGATTCCTCAATATCTCTTAGGACCATTGAGATATCGACTTGGTTTTTACTTACAAAGGTTACCCATAAAAATATAAAGTTATGTCAAAATTATACCCTAATCAACCCCTACAGAAGAATTATAAAACTCTTCGAATTTTCTTCGTTTGTTGAGTTATAATATTCCTTTTAATATATATATATATGTCTTTCTAAAATGTTTAAAAAGTTTTACAGTTTTTTTTTACTCAGTAGTTCGAGCCCTATATAGTGTAAAAGGGTATAATGTTTTTTCATGGTTTCCTCAATATCTCTTAGGACAGATGAGATATCGACTAGGTTTTTGCTTACAAAGGTTACCCATACACATGTTTAAAAACAAACTGAGGATTTTACACTAATGCGTCTGTCAGTATACCGTAGTGAAGCACGGGTACTCAGCTAGTACTTTTATATAATTGTATTTCTGTTATTAGTAAATATTTTTATATAAATTTAATTATGTTTATACTAGATTGGCTAATCTATTTCTGACATATGTATATTAAAAAATATTATTTATACATTATATTATATTATTTATACATTATTAACTAGGCCAAGCAATTATAAGAAATTTTAGGTGTATTATTGTTGTGATAAGTGTACGTCTGGAGAATATGGTGAACTGCAATCCAGTAGATACTAAGATAGGTCATAATCTGTAAGAAAAAAGAAAAAAATTACTACAAAAATTTACTATCTTCATAAAACCTACACTACCCAGGAAATATATTTGCTAGTATAGTATTTCCAAAAGGAATTGGCCACTCTCATTTATTGATTCCAATAATGACTGTACTCCAATACTACTCTAATACTATTGTATTCCAATACTACTGTAGTAATATTGTATAGATGAGCACTTTGACTTAGTGAGACTACTGTAGATCATTTATAGATTAATAATGGTAATAATTTACAGAGTGACTGGGACCTTTTAATGGTTGTGTGGTAGACTCACCGCGGATGCTCGAAACCACCGACCGCCAACATATACATATAAGGGCGGTATTGTGATTATACCGATTTTGAGATTTCGAGATTTCGATGGATCTCCACGAATTGAGGTCCCTACATAACGTTTTGACTATTTTTAGTATGATGTCTGTCGCTCTGTTTGTCTGTCTATCTGTCTGTCCGTCCGTCTGTCTGTGTACACGTGCAGAGCAAATTCGGCTAGAAAGATTTTTATGAAACTTCATATTTAAGCTTTTCAAATCAATGGCACGAGTTCATCAACGAACTAACAACTTTTATTTGAGACATGTTTTGATAAAAAAAAAATTTTGTAAAAATTAAAAAGTATTTAGTTTTTCATACTTATATGTAACGTTTCCATGGTTATCATAAATAATATCTCTGTTAGAAAATATTGGGCCCAGTTATTTCTACTCTGCTGCTAGAGTGTATTTTATACAAGTATTGTGTGATGGCGGTTGGTCCTGTGGTGGCCACAGCTGATTTTTTACCGACCGCCAACATATATAAGAGAGGTATTGTGATCATACCGATTTTGACATTTCGAGATTTCGATGGATCTCCACGAATTGAGGCCCCTATATGACGTTTTGGCACGAAATTTTTTCTAAGTATCTATTTTTTCATACTTATATGTAATGTTTCCGTGGTTATGATAAATAATATCTCTGTTAGAAAATATTGGAACAAGTTACATCTACTCTGCTGCTAGAATGTATTTTATTTTCGCTAGATTGTGATGGCGGTCGGTCTTGTGGTGGCCACAGCTGATTTTTTAATCTAATATTTTCAAAGCACGGTTAACTAAAACTGCGATTGAGATATCAACGTTTACTGTATTGTTAAGGGGAGGGCTGCACTTTTTTCATTCACTCTATTTGCAAATGTTTGAAATGTTGTCTTTAAATTAAGCCTACAAAAGTTGTTGATATATCAACAACCAAAATTACCAACCTGGCGATATACCAGTTCCTCGCTTTTGAGATAAATTCATTGTCAAAAGATTATCGCTAGCAAAACTATTAGAAGCGAATGATCAGAAACTATAGTTAAAATTATAATAGAAATAGGAAAATATAGCGTACTTTACCTGTAGATTTGATTTCTATCCTTCATGGGTGCTTAATTCTCCCGAATAACGTCAGTTACTGACATTACATCAATGCATTTGTAATATTTCTGAAGATCTTCACCAGATATATCGTTGTCTGCAGCGACATACTGGCCGTATCCCACCAGTTCCAGACTAACTTTACCTTGGAATTCTTCTAAATCTGCAAAACTGGTGCCCTCTGTGGCTAACAGCTGGAAACTCCAAGTGGCATATGGGCTCAATATGAAATGACCGCCTCTTATTTTCCGATTCACTTCGTTTTCTCTTATTGGTTTTCTATTTTCATCTTTATCAAAACTGTATTGTAATGTCACTTTATCACTTGATAACATGTAAAACTTATTGTCGAAACGAAAATATGAATTTCCATAGTGCGTCATGACTACGTCATAGCGTTTCAGTGCTAACTTTAGTTTGTCATTTTGTGATTTGTCCCTTATTGTCAGATTAATATGAATTTCATTAAATTTTATAGCGTTTTTATTTGGGAAACTCTGTAATATATCAGCTTCCAATACAATTTCTTTTCCGTGTAACAATTTAGAAATAGTACTCTTGTACTTTCCAATGTCCCAGCTGTAGAAAGGTTTGCTGTTATCTAAACTGCTTGTAAAGTTTTCGTGGAGTACACACCTATCCAAAGTAGAATTAATCAAAAAGTTCTTCTCCGTTAATTTTGTCTTTAGCTTTTCGATTTTGTTACCAACATCTGCAACAATATCTTCAAATTTCTTTTTAGAATCAATTTTTAATTCTGAATTTAAATCTTTCATATAAAAATGAGCGAAAGGGAAAATGAACTGTTTAAAACCATTTAAAGCCTTGTCGAACTGACTTAACAGTACATTTGATTTAACTGTAAAATCCAGTTTATTGAGAGCTTCGTTAATAGTTCTGTCATCAGTTCTAATAGCCAGACATTGTTCAGAGGTCATATTTGCAACGTAGTCAGCTAGTTCTTTATGTTCGTCGTATTCCTGAATTAGATCGTAAATATTTATTTGTGTAAATATCGCATCTTTTAATCTGGCTACTATTTCTTCCAGTTGAATATCCATATCGAAACCTTTAGATATTTTGGTCAAAATAATATGCATTTCCTTTAATGTGGATTGAATCTTCCAATTAGACACGCTAAGCGCTACGCGCGATTTTCCGTCTAATTTCTCAATGTCATTCTGAATGTTAGTAATAATTGGCATTACCTTACTACACATCAACAATTCAAACTGTTGAAGTAGGTTTATTTCATTTTCTTTTTGTTGTATAAGTTGAGCGATTTCTAAAAGTTTTATATAATTATCTTTATGTTCCTGGTAAAGAGCTGGAAATAGCTCTACAATATTAATGACATGGTAGACATTTTTTAGCATTTGACTTATTTGTGATGTCTGTTCTGCACCAAAACAAGTATTATTACAAAAACATTTGTATATGTATTTGTCAAACTCTTGTTTCAATTCTTCAAACATAGGTTTTATTTTCGATACATATAAATTTATATCCAAATTTTCGATGTCTTCTTTAAAGGAAATAACTTCCTTTCGAATTTTCTTTATCAGTAACTTTATGTCTGACAGTATGCTTGGGAAATGGTTAATACTGTCTTGAACTTGGTCTAAAAATATTATAAGTACTTCACATTTTTCTTTAATAAGACCTTTCGTAAAATCTACTCCGCTTTTAATAAAACTGAGTAAAGTAAAGAAACTATCATTTAACATAGTTGTTATATTGATGTTGTTCATGCCAAGAGAACTAGTTACTATAAAACCCATTTGAATTATGGAACTTATAGTAGCTCCACAATTTAAGGTGATATTTAAAATTTTATGAAACCACGAAAAGTTTTTAAGCAACTGTTTTTGTTCAATTAAATTGCTTACAGTAATAGTTTTTTCCAATAACATCCGTTTATCTGTTACAGCATCTTCTTTTGTTACGGTTATATCAGCAAGCGATTGGTTTAGTTTATCTTCTAATTGTCCAGATATAATGCGTATTTCTGCCAGCACGTGTTTTTCAATAAACTGAGAGGCTTCACGAATTTTTTTATCTATATTATCTTTGTATTGACTGTTACATTCATATTTAACAATTTCGTTAGATTGTTTGTTCAAATTTTTTAATTTATCTATTAGATTTTTTAAATAATTCTCCATGTCTATAATTAATATACTCCCAGTTTTATCTTTCATATTTAATATTTTACTTAAAATTGCTGTGAATAAATAATTAAGAAGTTTCTTCTCAGCATCTGATATGTCCGTGTTGTTTTCCGCAAATACAATAATTCTCTGAAGAAGCAATTCATAAAATAATGTTTTATCTTTATTTATATTAGAATTACGACACTCAGTTTCATAATTCTGCAACTCGTCCAATAAACTACGAGGATCGTAATAATTTTTAATGTCAGTGTTATTATGTAAACACAAATAAAATTCAATTAGATTGGATCTCCGGACATTGGTGAAATTATTCCAAATATATATTTTGTATTTATTAATTATTTGAGATATATTTTTGAATACAACAGGATTGTTTGGTGTACTGATTCCATTAACATTTATAGCCGTATTTTCTGATCCAGAGTTTGCTCTACCGTTTGGTCTAGATTCAATTTTATTCCAATTATTGTTTGATTTGCCAGTTGGTACAACCCAAAGAATTCGTAGTGATTTATATCCATATTCATAAAGTATATTATCTGCGTTCTTGCCTCCAAGACCTCCTTGACCTCCTTTACCAGGCGCTCCATCTCTTCCATTCTCATTTAATATTAACACTTCATTGCTGGATCCTCCAGTAATACGTACCTCACCACTATATCCACCCTTTCCCCCACAACCAGCCCTAGCGCCATCTGTGCCGTTAGTGCCTCTCTTACCATGCATTACATATAGTTCACTTGATTTGTTCCATGTAAGGCTGAGAAACACTGATATGTAAGTTAAAGCGTTCTCAAGAAGTATACCATTACTGTCCGCAATTTTGCTATAACCACCATTTTCACGCATTATATTCAATCCTTCATCGAGAGTGCCTCCCGGGCATCTGTTAGTGCCGTCCGCTCCAGGGCGCCCATCACCTCCATCTTGACCTGGCCCTCCTTTACCGCCACAGGCAGAGATGGTCAAACATTTACCGTTGATGATATCCCGACATATTCCAGTGAAACTTCCAGCTGAAGATCCTGGTAGTCCTGGTAAACCGTCATTTTGTATTTCTGCTTTACTACGTCGGTGAACTTCCCCGGGTAATCCATCTAAAATTATTTTTCTATCACCGATAACTTCCCAGGTTGGAGCTATTATGAACAGTTTCATTTGACAACCTTGTTTCAGAAAATCATTGTCAATGAAAATTGTATTAAGAGCAAATATTATAATAAATTTAAATTCTTTAGACTTGTTTAAGTAATCATTTAGATCACTAAATTTCACATATTCACCTCTAATTAGCAGTGTATCGGGTTCGATAGTTTCATAAGATATATCTGTGAGTTGGGTTTTTAAAATTTCATAAAACTGTTTGGTAATTATGTCGTCTGCATCATTTATGTCCAAATTAAAATTGGAATTAAACAATTTTACAATTGTATGACTCGGTCTGTCTGGATTCCGTGCTATTTCTTCCAGTATAACATTTTTATCATTTGTAAGTAATAGGTATGTTCTGTAATTTACTTTACTATACATACTAAGTAAGAAATTTGTCCAATGTTTGTACTTTTGCAAGTCCTTTAGAACATTTCTTAACGGCTGAGTCCAATTTAACACGTTTATAATTAAAGGACCATTAAAAATTTTCTCAAAAAATTGCATATATTTAGATTTTTCCATCATGTTTAAGAAAGCATATCTGTATGTTTTTAGGTCTACATTATTCATGTAGTTTGTTAACTTAACAATATATTCTTTCATTGTAACTGATCGTTCCAATTCTAGTACATTATTTTCAAAATCCTCTAGGAACACGTTGAACGTTTTCGTTGTTCTAAGTGATTGAAAATATTTCGCGAAATCTTGTGCTGTTCTTTCAATACCAATTGTTATTTCTTTGTTAATTTTTTCAACAAGTATAAATATATCATTTTTAGAAGAAGCAGATAATGTATATCCGAAATCGTCATTGGATGTGAAAGAGAATGTAATATTATGTTCTAGTGTTCTCTTAATACCTGTTCTGTCATCTTGAAATAATTTCAGATCGCTTAGTTTTCCTTCCTCAAACGGTTTTCTAAAAATGATTATATTTTCATATTGATCCATAGTTTTGGTTAAAAATATATTGATGAGATTTATTGCTTTGGTATTAAAATATTTCTTTTCATTATTATTAGATTTGGATGGTTGCAATTCATTTTCTAAAGTTTCTTTCATCTGTCCCAGGAAATAAGCAATATTTGTTTTGATTTGTGCATTATTCTTGTGATAATCTTCTACCTTGGTGACTAAAAGTGCGATACTGTTTTTATAGTTTTCGATGTTTAACACAAATTCAATCGTGTGCTTCACCAACTTCATGAAATCACTTCTATCAATACCTATACGAACAGATGGATAATTTATTGTCAGCAGTATTTTTACGTATTTGGCGTTATCTAATAAATTTTTGATATAATACGTGGCAGAAATGTCGTAGGCTGAACTTCTTGTGTCCCCAAAACCAGGACAGTCACAATAAGTGATGTTAGAGTCAGAATCTACAATTTGTTCTGGAAGTATAGTTTTCGAATTCACCTCGTGTCCAATTGCATGGTCTTCGTCTTCAATAACGTATTCGCCTCCACCAGGAACACCTTCGATAGATTTCAATTTAGAATAGTCATCAGCAACAAATTTAAAGAATGTGGTTTTTCCGGAACCAGTATTTCCAACAAGGAGTACAACTTTCTTGTGGTAAGTTTGGCATTTCAGTTCGCTGATTTTCAGTAACTTAAAAGTATCTTCAATATTTGAAAAACTCTCGATGTCTTCGTCCATTGTATTTTAGTACGATGACCTGTAATTTTAAAATATAAAGTATTTACCCAGTAAACAATAAGAAAAAAAAAAGGATGTGAAGTGTGAATTTTCACATATTTCAGGGTTTTTTGGTAAGTGATGACAAGTTGTGAGTACATATTTAACATAATAAATTTCGACTTTTAAAAAATAATCCACCTACATCTAACTACCCAGCTCTCCAGTCAGTCAGATTAATATTGTAAGTAAGTTGTTGCACAATTCCATAACTTACAAAACATCAAATTAAACAATACTGTTGTACTACTCTGGTGCACATTAATGTGCATTACTGAAACTTTTTTTAGATTTTTAGTTTAACCCACCTTGGGCAAAAATCGTGTGTAAATAAAGAAATTTAAAAAACTACTTAACGTTCTTAATCTACGTCTTAAGTGCTAACTTTTGATACCACACAATAAAATTAGTTATTTTTTCAACGACACAAAAAAATCGAAATTTTTCGAAAAACTAAAATGATCAAAAATTCCTGTTGTAGTATTTTGGTTCCTATCAGTGTATATTGTAGACACATTTTTGTCGAAAATCCCATAAAAAAAATAATTTTTTTCAAGATAAAGTTTGTTGGATTATCAATAAAAATAATAAGAAAAAGGACTCCTATAATATAATTAAGTACAGGGAAATTGCAGATAAACTATCAAATATAGACTATAGAATAATATTGTGCCTCAAAATATAGAAGAATGGGTAAACAACTTTGTACAAAATTAATTAATTCAACTATATTGTCAAACACATTTGAAATACATTGTCCAAAGAAGAAAAGGAAAACTTGGATAACCCAAGGTCTAATTAAATCCATAACGATCAGGGACCGGCTCTATAAGGAACTATCACGGGAGCCCAACAATAATAAAATTAAAACATGTTACGTTCAATACAAAAATAAAATATCACATCTGACAAAAATCACAAAGCAAAATTATTATACTTAAAAAATTAATAACAATTTAAAAAATTCTAGAGAATTATGAAAAACTGCAAATGAATCAATAAATAAAAATATATAACAAAATCAAGACATATCAAATATAAAAACCAATAATCACATTATCACAGACAAAAAAGAAATTGCAAATGAATTTAATAATTTCTTTATCAATGTTAGTGATACATTAGCATCCGAAATACCCCATACTGTTGCTGAGCAACACCAAATATTTATTTATTTATTTTATTTTTTTTAATTTTTGGTCTTAGCTACTGAGGCCATTATCCAGATGCATTTTATTCATTGAAAAATTCCATGCCATAACTGGGATACGAACCCGAGCCCTCATGGCCTAGAAGTCAGTGCATTAACTACTACGCCATGGTGACCGGCAACACCAAATATTAAAAATATTCCAAGAAATAAAAAATATCTGTTTTTATCCCCAATGGACTCAAATGAAATTAAAGAAATTATCAATTTATTAAAAAACAAAAAATTCACCTGGATATGACAAGATTACTTCAGATATTCTAAAAAATATATACCACCCCCTATTAGATCCATTAACTAATATTATGAATGAATGCATAACTACAGGATATTTCCGAAATCATTCAATATCAAATCAGTCATTAAACCAATACTTAAAACTGAAGTAATACATCTTATTATAGACCTATAGCATTGATAAGTACCTTCGCTAAAATATTAGAAAAAATAATTAAAAAACGGCTGTTAAAATTTCTAAACAAAAATAAAGTAATATCAAATAAGCAGTTTGGCTTTATGGAAAATAAAGGTACTGAAGATGCTATTGCGTACATTTCAAAGTATATTTACTCCAAGTTAGATAAAAATAAATCATGTGCTATTTTTCTGGATCTCACAAAGGCGTTTGATACCGTGTACCACTTTTGCTTAAAAAACTTGAAATTTACGGAATACGAATAATAATAAACTTTATTGACCTAGATACATATACATGTTTTAAGTCAGTCAACAAAAAAAATTAAGATAAAATACAAAAAAATAAAGATAAAAATTGTCACATTTTAAAATTATAATTAAGAAACTCCTCTGTGGAATAAAACACATTTTCCACAAAGAATGATTTTAAAAAGGATTTGAATTTATTATATTCCAAATTTCTAAGGTTCGCAGGAAATTTGTTCATAAATTTCACAGCAAAATAATTTGTGCTATTCCTAGATTTGACTAACCTCAGAAACTTGGGATATATGTTAGTCTTGTTTCTTGTGTTGTAGTTATGTATATCGGCATAAGTTTGATTTTCTCTCTCCTTTTTGTGGAGGTATAATAGACAATGGTACATATATATTGAAGGTACAGTCATTATTTTTAGTATGTTAAATTGACTTCTACAGTCGGACCTGTAGGGTGTAGATGTTAGAAGTCTTATTGCACGCCTTTGCAGAGAAAACACTCTTGAGGCTGCTGAAGAATGGCCCCATGCTAAGATGGCGTACGAAATTTGAGAATGGAATAACGCATAGTACGTTGTCATTAAAACATCTTTTGAAACAGCATTCATTAAATTCCTCAGGAGGAACATGGTTGAGCACAGTCTACCAGTCAAAACTTTAACATGGTGATTCCACGTCAAACCGGCATCAACATGCACTCCAAGAAACTTAACATGCTCCTGATTAACACGGTCATTTTTTCTTAATGTTATTAGAATTTCTTGGGTTTTGCCGAGGTTGAGAGAGAGTTGGTTCGTATCAAACCAGTATTTTGTTTTTTTTTTAAGGCCGTTTGACTTTTAGAAATGGCGTTCTCTAAATTCACTGCTTTTGTTACTATAGTGGTGTCGTCTGCATACAAAATACTGGGATGATCAATATAAGTTGGGAAGTCATTGATATATATTAGGAACAATAAAGGACCAAAGATGGAACCCTGCGGGACACCTGTATCAACAGTTAAGAGATCGGATTGATGGTTCCGGAGAGCGACGACCTGTTTTCTGTCTTTAAGGTATGATTTCAAAAGATGTCAACTGTCGCAACTGTTCTTATCAAACCCATAGTATTCTAGTTTTTTTATAAGAATCTGGTGAGATACGCAATCAAATGCTTTAGACAAGTCTAATAGGGTTGCCAAGCAGAACTCACCAGATTCAAAGCCCTCAGATATCTCATTTATCAAAGCTAGAATGGCATCCGTTGTGGATTTGTTAGCTCTGGAGCCAAACTGCATAGTATAAAATAATTGATTATTTTCAAAATGAGATGTTATCTGTTTAGATAATATTTTTTCGAAGACTTTGGATAGTATGGGCAGTAGGGATATCGGACGGTAGTTACCTGGATCATTGCTATCTCCTTTCTTGTGTATTGGTAAGACAGTTGCGATCTTGAGTTTATCGGAGAATTTATTTGACAAGAGACAACAGTTTATTATTTTGGTTAATGGGCGATAACGGTGTCTTTAACAGATTTTAAAATGTCTGTGTTGATTCCAAAGTAGTTCTTCGTCTTACTGTTTTTTAGACCGTCAATCGCATCTCTAACCGTGGTGCAGGATACGTAGGAGAAGGAAAAGCTTGACATGATGTTGGACGGGGGCATTATGTCTGTGGGAATTGCGTTGGAAGGAGTTAATATGCTGATTAGGTTCTTTGCTGTATTGACAAAGTAATTGTTAAAATCGCTTACTGTGAGAGATGAAGTTAGTAGGGCTGAGCGGTATTGGGGCCTGTTAGAGTTAATTATTTGCCAGGTAGTTTTTAGAACTTTGTATTAAAGCGGAATTTGTATATATTTTTACGTTTTTGATTTCCTGTCTGTATTGGTTTCTAAAAGTGTTTCTACGGGAAAGGGACTCTTTGGATGGATGATTTTTATATTCTCTATCAAGCTGGGCAAGTTTTTGTCTCATTAGTTTAATGTTATCATTAAACCAAGAAGCTTTTCTTAATTTTGTTGTGCGCGGTCTTTTCAGGGAAAAGCTGGTAGTGAATGCCTTTAAAAATATTTTGAAGAAAATATCAAAAGTATTTTCTCCATTATTTATATTATTCAGGAATGACCAGTCTTCATTTTCTAGGATTTCGTACATAATGCGTTTGCCATTCTCACTTATGGGTCTAATAAAGGTGATTAGGGGTTTCTTCTGGAGGAACTTCAAGGCAAGTAAAAAAGAAGTTGATTCCATCATGATCTGATAAAAGAGTGTTTTCTTTGCAAGCTTGTGTAGTTTGGGGATCATATTGCTGCTCCCTGTAAAACACATTGTCTAGCCGATTATTGCCACGTGTATTGAAGCTAACAGAAGACACAAGACCAAAAGATTCTAGTAAATCGGTTAATTGAGTTGCCTGGAGTGTGTTTTTATTAAATTGTACATTAATGTCTCCACAGAGGATAACATTTTTAGTGATTTTAAGTGACAGCAATATCTGGTTCATGATATCCATAAATATTATAAAATCACCTGACGGTGGACGATACAAATTCACTACGACAATATCTATATTTGTTATTGAAATGGCAGATAATTCACAATGGGATTCGACGCCTAATTTGTCGATGGAGGGTAGGTAATGGGACGAAGTCGAGATCTGAATACGAGGGATACCTCTACAATTATTTAAACATTATTTGCAAAATGGAACACAACAAGTAATTATTGGCGAAGAAATAAGTGATGGTAAAATAAGCGGACAAAAATCAGTTCCACAAGGAACAATTTGGGGCCTATGCTATTTTTCTATATATCAATGTCATATTAAATCTTCCAAACTTAAATGGTGAACTGACATCTTATGCCAATGATACTAATAAATGCGGAAAGCTGGACTGATGCTAGAAAAATGGCAGAACATGATATGAAAAAAGTAAAAACATGGCTAAACAGTAATTTACTAACTTTAAACGAAAATAAAACACAAATTATGCCTTTTTCGTTATATAATAAAACTCAACCCAGATTTAGCTATATAACATTACACGAAAATACATGTTCGATAGATAATAACTGTAATGATAATAGTATATTATTATATGAGCGATTATGACAGCCATTATTCAGGAAGATGACGTTTGAGCCCACGAGCCGCAGGCAAATGGCGCAAATCATCTAAGTGAATAATGGCCATAATCGCGAATGTAATACTATACTTTTTCCACACCTATTAACACGTTGACTGCCACGGCAAGATTCAGAATGCTTGTCTCAGAAGTCAATTTGATACAGCCATATTATATTATTATGTTAATGTACTACGAGTAATCTCGTAGTCGCCGTCCTGGGCAAAAATGCTAACTACGAGAATACTCGTAATTGACAGTCAACGTGTTAAACAAATAAATTAGACTTGATAATTGATAATTTTAATGGAAGTGATATCGTCATCCATGTTGCCTGCTACCATTGCAGTTTTGGCCCCTCCCATTACCATTGTCAAATATGATTGGATCAGCGAGAGTGAATTATAGAAATATAGGTTTGTGATTGGCCGTAAATAGTGAATTGTGAAATCATAATTCACTGTAGTTATTTATGAGTACTATTTTTCTCGAAAAAAGTGCTAATAATTGCAATATAAAGTGAAATATTTGGGTATAATAATAGATAAAAACATGAAATGGGATGAATATAGATATGAAACACATTTCATATCTATGTAAGAATGTAAGAAAAACTATTTATTTATTTAAGAAATTTAGAGAAATCATGCCTATTAAAACTCTATACAACTTTTATTACGCTCTAGTACAGTCATTACTCTCGTATGGCCGAAAAATATGTTAAAAAATAAAGATTATTCAAAAGTTAATTTTGAAAATTATGCATAACAACGCTCACGTTATTCTACTAACCAATTATTTGAAATTTACTAGTATTAAATATACCTCAACTTTATAAATTTACAATATTAAAATATACTTTAAAAAAATCTCCAAAAAGTTACTTTTTTAAATCACAGCTATATACGTATATATCTAAAACCTTCTACCATATATGGTGTAGGCTGAAATCACAGCTCTAATACAAGAAATAAACGATTAGCTAAAACGCCTAAAATGCTAAAAATACAGGTGGTCTTTTACTATGCAATATAATACCACAAATTTATAATGATTTTCTTGCATTCTTGCAAATAAATAATAAAAATATATTACATATCAATTTCAAAAAATGGGCAATACATTTTTGTAAAAATTATGAAAATAGAGTAAGTTGATTTTTTTTACTATTTGATGTAAAATGTATAACGTTCAACAATTTGTATGTAATTAATTAGCTTAAAATAAAAGTTTTTTTTTTATTAATTTTTGGTCTTAGCTACGATGGCCATTAACCAGGATATCTTTATTTTTATTATGGATACATTAATTTTTATAACAAATACAAGCATCCATTCCATCACCGGGATTTGAACCCGAGCCCCCATGGTTAGCAGTCAAATGAGCTGACCACTACGCCATAGCGACCGACAAAATAAAAGTTAAAATAGTATGTAAAAATTTTGGTTAGTATAGAAATGTGTATAAAAAATAATAATATCGACACAAAAACAAATAAAACATAACTCGAAAAAGGGCCGGTTTCTCGAAAAATTCAGTTATAGATATCGTATCGATATAGTATCGATATCCATGGATACCGCAACTTATCGACACAATAGCAGAATTTGGATTTCTTGAATGTATTTTTCTATTTATTGATGAGATATCGAACCCATAACTTATTGTTACGTTATATTGCCGATGAGCAGCCTTTATCGTATCGATAAATATGTTAATTGTCATCTAATGTCAGTTCTTGCATAAGACAGATCAGGTTATTTCGCAATTGTAGTATATTTTTGAAAAAAATATATTTATATTACAAGATATACTAGTAATTGCTTCTTAAAATCATATATATTAAGATATTCTTATAGTGCTATAGAGGTAAAATGGACAATTCAAGTTCTGATGAATTTGATGAGGATGTTGTAATTGCAGAATGTTTATTACATCGGAGAACTATGAGAAATAAAAGTGACCCATTCCGCATTTATAGCGAATTAGAATTTATTCAAAGGTACCGAATAAGCAAAGGAAAATGTATGGAATTATGCCGTCTAATTGGAGGTGATTTAGAACCCATGACCCAAAGAAGTAAATCTATTTCGGTAACTTCAAATTTTAATTGCTTTGAGATTTCTGGAAACAGGGGCTTTCCAAATGCTAGTTGGTGATGATGTGGATGTACACAAAAGTACAGTTTGCTAAATTGTTAAAAAAGTAATACATCGAATTGCTCTGTTGAGACCACAGTTTATTTATATGCCGGAAAATAAAGAGGAAAATTTGAAAATCAAAAAAATATATATGTCTGTTGCAAAATTTCCATGTGAAATTTTTACACATTTTTTCTGCCATTTTTTAACAATCTATTTTTAAACTAATTGTTAAGAATATATATTTTTGTAAATTATTTTTTATTGTCATTGACTATTGTCATTTGTGAACAATTGATCACATAAATGACAAGAGATTTTGTAAATATTTTGGCCCTCAGTCACGCACAGACACCAGTCTGTGTAAACAGTCTTTGTGACAGTGTGATATCTTACAAGTAAATAGTATTCTGAAGTTTATGAATGCAATATTGTAAGATTCATAAATTTATATACCGGGTGAATTATTTAAGGAGCAACATACATGTTTCACATATAATGTTAATGAAGTGAGTTATTTCATTTGCAACATAGCAAATTATGAAAGCAAGCTCGTATCCATGGCAACAGATATGCACTGTTGATTAGACATAATAGTTATTTGACAAGTTCCTAGAGGGCTAAAAAATAGTAAATTAGAAACAATAAATGAATTTTTATTAGTTTGTTTATATTTACATACAAACAAAAATAATAATGTCCTTAGCAGGGCCGTGCAAAGGGGGGGCGAAAGGGGCGCCCGCCCCGAGCGCCAAAATCGTTACTACACCGGAAAGGCGCCTACAAGGCGCAAATTGATAAAAGTTGTTAAATATTTTATTTGTCGCCTGTAAGAGGGTTAGCTATTGAACAAAAGGGAGATTTATTCCCAACCAATATACAATACGACCTTTTAGAAAGTTAGTAAGAAAACCAAAATAATAATAATTTTTGTGATTTCTATAAAATATTACCGTAAATTCATTGTCATAGTCATTGTTGCGTTGCTTATTTTGTCTCCGCCCACGAAATAATGTCATTTCTTGGAATTAATATGGCATTGTTGTCAATTTGTAATCAATTGCCCAAGATCGTGCAAGCATTGGAGGAATTAATAGAGATTAGAAAGAATGAAGAAACATATTCTGGTGCAAAGAACTTTATATACCAAATAAAAAAAAAATATTTTATTTGTAGTTTGGTAATATGGAACCGCATCTTAGAAGAAATAGATGAGGTGAATATTTTCCTTCAAAAAAGAACATAACGGTCACTATTGCTTGTAGGCTAATCGAAAATCTTAAAAATACAATCATTGAAATTAGAAATGAAAAATTTGAAACTTTTTATGAAAAAAGTGAAAATTTGGCCAAACTTGTAAATGTTGAACCTATATTTAAGCAAGAAAGGAAACGTAAGATTCTTAAACAATACGACTATGAATCTTTGGATACCGATTGAAACGAATCTGAAAAATTTCGTTTAATATATATCGAGGCTATCGATACAATTATTGAGCAACTTACTTGGAGATTTGAAAAACTTCAACAGGTATCACAAGATTTCGATTTTATTAGTGGTTCAAGCATTATTTCACATGATAAAGATACTATAAATAAACATGCTATGGCTCTTTCAATCAAATACGGAGCTGATTTGAAAATATGGAACACTTAGAAATCCTCCAATTAATCCATCAATTTGACTTAACTGCAAATTATAAAAATATGGAAACTGCATATAGAATATTTCTAAGTATTCCAGTGACTGCTGCATCAGCGGAAAGGTCTTTCAGCAAGCTTAAATTAGTAAAAAATTATTTAAGAGCTACAATGGCTCAGGACAGGCTTGCCAATTTAAGTTTACTTTCAATCGAATGTGATGTTACTCGATTATTAGATATAGAAAAAATAATCGATGATTTTGCCGCTCTGAAACCGAGGAAAATAAAATTTTGTTAGTTATAGTCATACTTTTATTCTGATTTTTTTTTTATTTCATTTATGTTATTGTATTATATGATGATAAATGTATTATATATAACGATTGAATAAACCTTTTTTGAATATATGCTATTTAATAATCTGCTATTTAATAACTCTCACTTTTTTTTGGGAGGGGGGGCGCCCCATTTTGTTTTCGCCCCGGGCGCAGTTTTGTCTTCGCACGGCCCTGGTCCTTAGTAGCTAAGTCTACTATTACCTACTTGGTCCAGAAATAAGTTTTCTATCTGACGTCGTACTTAGATTATGTAGATTAAAAAATAAAGATGGAATTTACAATTATTTGACTTTTAAACCAAGTTTTTTATAAAATGTAAAACTTTAAACAATAAACTTTAAACTTTAAGCAATATCTCAGAAACTTATTTTTTTAAGATATCTCACTATTATTTTAGAGCAGCGATATTTAGAAATAATTAAACAGATTAATTTATCTCATTTATGATGATTTCAAGAATTTCAAGATATTTTTATTATTTTTTTTTTTAATTTGATATGATCTTCTATGTTTTTAAATATGGCAAATTACCATGGTTAATTTTTACTAATATTTCCAAAAATGCAATACATAATTATTTTTAAATTAATAAACGCAATAAATCCAAAGAAAGTGTTGTATCTACGACTATTATATAAACTCTACTATATTTAATTATTTAAGTAAGCGTAAAATAGGTCTTTATGGGAAGAGTAAAAAAAGTAAAAAGTGCCGGAATGTATTATTATTTCACTCTTGCCATAAGCCAATACAAATGCCAGCAATACATTTTTGGGGTTCTAAACGCGTCTTCCGTAGAAAGAGGCGTCCACCCGAAGATTTTATGTTCACGCGGATATTGCGGATAAGCGGATATGATATATAATCCGCATCCGCACGATTTAAATGATAATTTACCCGCATCCGCAGAAAAATGGCGGATATCCGCGGGTTTGCAGAGCTCTAGAAATTGTGTGCTACACTCATCAGATAACCGCCACATGGTTTTGGCGGGGTTCGAAATTTTTGTATAACGATGACACAGGATATATTTGCTTAGAAAAAATATATTTTAAAAGTGAGGACCTTTTTTTTAGGTCATTACTTGTATTTTTATATGTAAACGATAAAAAAATATTTCCTGGCCCCCCAAATTTTACTCAATTTTCTTGCCCCCACGCCAGATTTTAAAAGCTAGCGCCGCCACTGGTAACCTTTATAAAACATTTTTCATTTATTATTATGTTGCTTGCCTTCTAAATAAAGTATTTATTAGTCCTTAACATATTTAATAAATGCTTTATTTGAAAATGACATGTTGTTTTTTAGTAATCATGAAGAATTGACAAATAAATTTTCTTGTTAATTTTGGCTTTGTTTTATCATTTCTTGAAGTTTTAGATTTACTTTTCTTTATACAGTATTCTAATAAATTGCAAGAACCACAATAGTCTGAAAATTATTTTATAAATTTAAATAATTAACACGAAAGCGAGGAACTTCATAGCACACTAAAAGTTCATTTGTTAGTGTACCATGAAATTCTTTTAATACTACTTTTTTTAGAGTGTAGGAATAAAATTTTTGTAATGCCTTATAGCCTATGTTCGAACCCTGGTTTTACTCTATCATCCTACCAAATTTCGTAAAAATATATCTAGCCGTTTTTGCCTGAGTCTCGGACCGGCAGACAGACAGACAGACGGACAGACAGACAGACAAAGACATTTTTTTTTTGCGGATTTTGTCTTATAATTATCTGAGTATAGAAAAGTATAGAAACCAAAAAAGAGGCCGAAAAAATAAAAAGAAAAACAGATATACCCTCCAAATTTATTAATAGAGATTTCAAAGACCTTTGTTCAATATTGAATTGATAAGATAAGAGATTCATGTGATGTGATATGGCAGCAAGTGATTGGCTGATTGATACACCTTTACCACCTGATAACGTTACAATATATAATATACTGAAATTAGTATCACGTCTATAATCTCGTCACGTCTCTTATCGTATTTTTAGCTAAAATCGTGTTAAAAGAAACGAATTTCGAAAAACTATCTATCGTTTCTTAATCTACGTCTTAAGAGCTTTCTTTTGATACCACACAATATATTTTTTTTAAATATTTTTTTTTATCAATGACGCAAAATCGTTTTTTTCGAAAAACTTCTCTGATCGAAAATTACTGTTGAACTATTCCGGTTCCCATTAATGTTCATTACGGAGATTGTTTTCAGATTTTTAGATCAACCCCTCTGGGAGATAGGGTGTGGGACAATTTTTTTTTGACACATTTTTGGCAAAAATCCTTTAAAGAAAATTGATTTTTCAAAAATAAAAATTTGTTTGTTGAACCACCACGCAAGAAGAGATTTCATTTGGTATGCCAGTCAAAATTAAAAAAAAATATATTTATTTTTTTATTAAATATAATTATTTATATTTATCTCGGGATGTGTTTTTTGAACTCTCAGTATTTTTCCTATATGTGGATCAAAGAGTTGTATAAGCATGCCAAATTTCAACTTTCTATGTTAAGCCGTTTGGCTACAATTTCTAAAGTACAGTTAGACAGACAGACACATGGGTGACGTTATAAGGATTTTTTTGTGATCGTACCTACAAAACCCTTAAAAGAGTTGTAAGAAGCGAGTAGATGATCGCCTTCTGTAGAGAGTTGAGTAGTGAATGTATACATATCGAAATGTTTACTAATTAATTTATATAATTATGAAGACTTAACGTCCAATCCAGCCTCCAATGTGGCATCACCACACCATTGCAAGCCTTCGTGCCGGACGGAAGGGGACTTAAACCGGAAGTCAGTGTCCGTACACAATTTTGATATCAAATCCAAAAATAAAATATGATCATCATTGATTGACGTAAGATTATTGATCCAGTATCTACCAAAATATCAGTTTCTGTCTAACTGTCTGTCTAACTTGGTCATTTTACACCAACCCGGGTGTATTCTGTAAGAAAGGCGTTAGAACTAGCGTCAGGTTAATATTTTTATTTTAACACCATGCCTAACGCCTTTATCAATAAATGCTATTCAGTAAGAGCATTTGTTAAAAAAGCGTTAATACAATATTTGTTAACGCGAGGTGTTAACTCACCTTGTAGAGAGGCTATATTTACAGCACGCGCATGCGCTGCTACGTTGAATTTTAACATTTTTGACAAGTGGCAAATGCCAAGAGAATCTTAACCCAATATTTCGGTGTAGATTTAAATATTCAGTGATGAAATTTATTTTAAAAATGGAACAGAAATGTTTGGTCCTGTGATACTCATTATAACTGGTTTCCACAGTGTATTTAATAAAAATATAACTTTATTCAACTTGTATTTAGTCAATTTATATACTACATTGTTTTATAACAGTTTATCTCATATTTGAATGAAATGTGAATAATGTGTTCATTTTATTTTAAAAAGGTGTTCGGTGATATCAATTATTAAATTATTAGTTGATTTATTACCCTATTTCTACTCTGGAATAACATTGGTGTGATCATTCTTATCAATTGTTTCTTCAAATAATACACCATTAAAATATACTGCGATATTGTGAAGCACGGCAGAGGCCTAAGTGATTTTTATAGATTTCAGATAATTATAATTTTAAGTTCTGTGTCTCAACAAAAACCAAAACTGCTCTTCAATACTCCATTTACTTCATTTCTATACAATTACTTGAACTTGCATCTGGGTTACTTATATCACAAAAATTACGAAGCGCCATTATTAGCTCTACTGTAAAGAATTCACTTTAAAAAGTAATAGAAAGTTTTAATTTTGTCTTATAATAACTAATATTCCTACCGTCTTGTGTTTTATTAAATTTTTACGGTTTTGTAGGTATGACCACCAAAAATGTGTCTGTTTGTCTGTACGGTAGAAATTGTAGCCAAACGGCTGAATATAGGAAGTTGAAATTTGGCATACTTGTACAACTTTTTGACCCACATATAGGAAAACTATAGAAAGTTCAAAAAAGCACAGCGCGGGATAAATATAAACAAATATGTATTTAATGAAAAAATAAATATTTTTTTAAAAATTTTGAGTGGCATACCACATGAATCCTCTTAATGCATGGATCAACAAACAAATTTTTATTTTTGAAAAAAAAATTTTTTTTATTGGATTTTTGCCAAAAATCTATCAAAGCGATTGATCTAAAAATGTTCAACAGGAATTTTTCATTAGATACATTTTTCGAAAAATGTCAATATTTTTAAGTAGTAGATAAAAAAATACATTTTTTAAATTTATTCTTTGGTATCAAAAGGAAGCTCTTAAGACGTAGATTACAGAACGATAGATAGTTTTTTTAAATTCGTTTCTTCTAACACGAATTTAGCCAAAAATGTGCAAAAGTTCTTGTCCAGCACCCTTTTACCAAAAAAGGTTAAACTAAAAATCTGAAAAAATATAGGTAATTGGTATATTGATCTGAGCCGGAAACGGAGCAATTTTTGATCAAATTGTGTTTTTGAAAAATATGGCAGTTCTTGTGTTTTTGAAACAAATGATTATTTTTTTAATTCATGGTTAAATTATGACTAATAATTTTATGCATTTTTTTTGTATTTATAGCTAAGATAGTGTATTTATTTTGGAATTAAAAATATTAAAAAAATAATGTTTTTTTAATAGTTGCTGAGAACTGAGTTACTCACACCACACCACACTACACTGTGAAATATTTCTTATTAATCTAATGAAGACTTGAATACGAAGCAAATGCAGAAAAAACGCTAGGATATTAGGCAAATTATTTAAATTATGTTTAAAAAAATGGAAGCTCTTAGTTCTCAAATAACGAATAAAAGTGATTATCAAATAAACTGTTGATTTTGATGTGATAAATATACATAGACATCCAGTATTCTGTTGACTTAATATACCTATTAAATACCTGCAAAACCCTGAAATGTGTGAAAATTCACATTTAATTTTTTTTTTTTTAATAACAGAACATTTACCTAAATTAGATCCGCCATTTTTGCCAACATCATGCTTAGAGAATAGACCCGACCGTATTTTTAGACCGACAGTTAAATATCACCAAAGCAATCATTTTCAATATTCATAGCGTTATTAGAATCGAAAAATTAAATCAATTCAGTGGACGGTACATTGTGTTTTACTTCTAGAATATTGTATATTATTTACCTGTTAGCTGCAACTCGTTTCTGGCAAGATCTGACACAATGGCTTCAACTTCTTTTAAAAGTGTTGACTAATTTCAGTATGTTATATATTGTAGCGTTATCAGGTGGTAAAGGTGTGTCAATCAGCTAATCACTTGCTGCCATGTTGAATTGCTAATCACATGAATCTCTTATCTTATCAATTTAATATTGAACAAAAGTCCATGAAAAATTCCCCTAAATCTTCATTAAAACCTATTAAAAAATTGATGTGAAGTGTTTATCTTCACACATTTCAGGGCTTTGTAGGTATTTAATGAGTGTAAGAAACCAACAGATTGCTGGATATCTAAGAATAGTTTTTTGATTAAATTCAAGATCATTTTTATTCGTTAGTTTAGTACTAAAAGCTTCCATTTATTTTTTTATAACTAAATTTTTAAGTTTTCCCCTGGCTCCGTGGTAAGACGGTTGTCTACAAAGCACAGGGACTCGGGTTTGAATCCCCCTCCATTCCTTCGGATTTTTATTTTATGTAATTGTGCAGTCAGCCCTGAGAACTCAACCTCAATTATTTAATACTTAAAATGAATACCTGTTTATACAGGAATAATAGAAATAGCCGAAACGTCACAGTGACCAAGAAAATATACCGAGAAACGAGGTGAACAGTGAGAGTGGGAGAAATCACAAAATTTCTGGGTGTATAAGGGGGTGAGGCAGGGATGCCCATTGAGTCCAACACTATTAACCTAACCTAAGCTAACCTATACGTGGCTGATTTGGAAGAAGCAATGAGGAAAGGGCAAGACGGAAGAGTGGTAGTGGGAAGGAGGAAGCTGTGGACACTAGGGTACGCTGATGATATGACACTGATGACGGAGAAGGGACAAGAACTGAAGATGATGATGGACCGAGCGGACAAGTACTTTAAAAGAAGGAAATTAAAGGTAAACATAGACAAAACGAAGGTGATGGTGTTTGGAAAAGGAAGAGGAAGAAGAAGAACGGTAATGGGAATAGTCAGGAAGAGAAATCGAAGAAGCGAAGAGTTTAAAGTACCTGGGATACGTGCTAACGAGGAACAACAGGGCAAAGCAAAACGTTGAAAGAGTGAAGAAAACAAGGTTGGTTATGGGAAACCTAAGGAGCATAGTGGAAAGCAGGTTTAATGACGATATCACGCGGAGGATGAAGATATTCTATGCAATAGTGAAGAGTATCCTTATGTACGGAGTGGAGATTTAGAGATGGAAGGAATGGGAGATGATGGAAAGGGTACAAGAGAGCTACATGCGATAGACATTGAGGGTAGATAGAACGACACCAGGATATATTAAGCGGCGTCCACACTATGCCGCAGTTTGCCAGTTGGCAATGCCAGTTGGCAATGCCAGCAGTAATGTAGACGTGACCGTTGACACATGCCATCGTGCCAGCGGCATGCCAACGAGAATCTCTCGAGTGTCGGTCTCCTTCAAAGAAAGCCGATAAGAACGGTGAGTGGGGACGTGCCAACTGGCATCACGCGGCTTTAGGCTTAAATTCAGGTTGTGATTCAGACGCATATGAGCAACGTTGTTTATAGATGGAGAGGACAAACGAAAAAGTGTTTAATTTGATCGATTTATACCGGGATCGTCCTGTTTTGTGGGACTGTCGTTTAAAGGACTATAAAGACAGGAATAAGAGATGTGACGCTCTATTGTAAATTACGGTTAGTTTTGGAGTACAAAAAGAAGAAATTGATAGAAAAATCAAAAACTTGGTGTGTCATTTTTCGCGCGAAGTAGAAAAAGAGAGAGAAGGTAATAAGTCCGGTGCGTGATCTACTTTGAAGACTTGGACGTACCCAAAACAGTCGTTTGCGCCGTTTGCGTATTTTTTCTTCACTGTCAAGTATGATAACAGCAGCTGAAGCAATTAGTAAATCTTCCTCGGTGAACATTGTGCGACTAAACTAAATGCCAACACAAATGTGGACGTTTATACAGCCACTGGCAAACTGCGGCATAGTGGGGATGCGCCTTTAGGTTGGCAACTATGTAATTTCGTTTTTTTTTTTTTTAATGAAAACAAAACAATTTATTATTCTTACCCAAAATAACTTTAATCAACTATGTATTGGCCATTATTATAGATGACCTTTGGCCATTTTTCAGACAGCATCATAATGCCATGTTCGTAAAACTGGTTTTACTGAGCAAAAAATTGTATCAACTGAAATTTCATTTCAGATACATTATTCAATTTTTTACCATCTATAAAGTTCTGCAAAGAACGAAATAAATAATATTCTGAAGGTGCTATATCGGGACCATATGGTGGATGTGGTAACATATCCCAACCAAACTCCAATAATTTTTATCGAGGGGACAAGGATGTATGGGGCCTAGTATTGTTATGATGGAAAACAATTCCTTTTCAGTTTGCCAATTCTGGTCGCTTTTCTTGAATTGCATCATTCAGTTTGGATAGTTGATGATTTTGATGTTGGTTCACCTGGCTTGCTCCATGATTTTTTCGAACAATATTGTTGTATACAACCCACTTTTCATCGCCAGTTATCATCTTTTTCAAAAATAGTTAATTTTTATTACGTTTTTAAGAAGCATATTGCAAGTGCTTATGCATTTTGTTAAGTGGATTTCGTGAAGTTCGTTAGGAATCCATATATCGAGCTTTTTTAGGTAACTAAGATTGTAGCCAACGCTTTTCAATACATGTATGTGATACATTTAGATTCTCTGCAATCTCACGTGTACTATGACGATCTGTATTAATTATTGCTTTGATTTGGTCGTCATAAACTTCAACGGGACCAGAGCGTTCTTTATCTTTGAGTGAAAAATCACCGGAACAAAATTTAGCATACCAATTTTGACACTGACGATTTTTTAAGGTTCATCGCCATACATAGCACATAAGGCTTATGTTTTGGAACGTACCCCAACTGTTTTGTTTTTGTGTAATAAAATTAAAACGTGACCCGAATACGGTCTTTGAGCTGGGTCATTATATGAAGATGGCAGTATTGGAACATCACTGGTGTTTTGGATGTAGATAAAAACATTATTAATTACGTTATAATGCGTCATCAGCGAACTGGTCTCTAAATTAAAATACCTGGTTCGAGTCATACACGAGCTACAAACACTCGACACGACCAATTTCTTATTCTAATTGTTCTGCGCGATCGTGACTGGCCCTCAACTTTTCTCGCACGTCGTGTGGCAAAAGATCGAAATTTGGTAATTTCACCACAATCTGTCCAAAGTAAGTTGAGGAAACACGGGATTGCATCCAGAGGACCTGAAGCTTGCCCGGATTTTCTCGCAAATCATCGAGTTGAAAGACTGCGGTTCGCTCGTGAGCCTTTGAATAAATGAGTAGCGATTGAGTTTCAAATCTTTTAAATTAAGTATTTACGGATACATCAGCTCAGGGCCGTAACTAGGCAGGGGCAACAGGGGCACTTGCCCAGGATCCAGATCGAAGAGGGGCTCAGAAAAGCCTCTCAAAAAAAAAAAAAGAAATCATCTCAGTTATTTTCTTTGCTGGCGTTCATGCGGCATACACAACGCCAGACATGGTTTCCTTTTTTGACACCATCCAAAGATTGTTCAACTTTTTTTCTTCTTCAACGACGCGGTGGGAAAATCTAATGAAATGTTTAAAACTATCACTCAAAGAGTTTTCAGATACTAGATGGTCGTCGAAGGCCAATGCTATAAAATCATTGTGTTTGCAACTACCAGAAATAAAAACAGAACTTGAAAGAATTGAAACTGATTTGTCAAACTCTGAAGCAGTATCAAACGCAAAAAGTTTATTATTTCAAATTAATTACAAATTTATTTGCACTCTTTCTGTATGGAATAAGATATTACAATGCATTGACCGAACAAATAAAGCCTTACAACAACAAAATATATCTATAGACCATGCAACAAAATTAATTGATGGTCTGCCTTGCATTTTACAAGGTTTACGGGATACAGGGTTTCATCAAATTTTTGTGGATGCAAAAAACTTCGCTTTGGAAATGAATATAGAATCTGAATTTTCCAAACAACGAATTAGGCGAGTTAAAGAAGAAAAAAGTACAAATCTAAGTCCAGAAAATTTGTTTGTAATGCAAATATACAACGTTTTTGACGTTTTACTTGCTGAAACAGACTGGCTTTATAAACAAATGAAAATTATATTTGAAGATTTTTCTTTTCTTTTTGGCTCGTCCTTAGAATCAATGAGCGTTACTGAATTGCAAAAGGAAGCAGCCGATTTGTCAAGCAAATATGATAAAGATTTGAATAGTTATGAATTCAGTTGTGATATTGAAAGTTTCAAGTTTCAAGTATGTGGACTGATGCAAGATCTGAAACATGCAACTCCTCTAAATTTATTATAGACCATACACGATTTTGAATTAGTCGAATAAATTATTATTATTATTATTATTATTATTTTGGGGTTTGTCAGGTCTTGACAAGCGTCCACTAATCTCAAACTTCAGCAACCTTTTGAGCCGCGTCATACTAGAGACTAGTGGAGCTAAATACACACGACTGCATCCCAAACCCTGGCGATATGCAGCCGCGGAAATTACGCCAGATCCAGTGCCCGCACAATGCGGAGCGACCCGAGCAGCACTGCTTTCTGCATCCTGCAGATCAAAGAGTTGGCAGAAGATCTGCAGACGGGAATGGACTCGATTTCCCTTCGATAGGAGGCTTTCATGCCACCCAAAACACCAACTATCAGGACTACAAGCTTAACTTTATACCCGGGATATAGCTTTCTAAGCTCGGACAAGAGGTCCATATA